>JAUMJK010000245.1:1930000-2530000 GCA_033558105.1 Coccyzus lansbergi
TACCTGTAATTAAAAAAAATATATATAAATAATACTTCTGCTTTGTGCATAAACACTATAATATTTTGCTACCTTATAAAAGGAAGGAAAAGAATGAAGCAAGTTAGTTACCATGTTTTTAAAAGAAAAGGTTAAAAAATATTAAAAAGAAATACAGCTCATCCCGCGTTTCAATTCTCTGCATCTGTTTCAAATACACAATACAAAAATTTAAAGATAGAATAACGGGAAAACCATATTTATCCTCCCGCAGAATACACTGCTTTCAGCACAGTACATTTCAGACCAAAAGATTAAGCAAATGCAAGTATTGTGCTTGTATGGAAATATTATCTTAGACTTTATCAAAGCATACATTTCAATCGGATTCCTCTCCAGGTAACTGTAGCAAATCAGCTTTGAAAAAATGTCTCTGAAATTCTCTGCCTTCCCTTAAAACACCTAAAATAACAAGAACTATAAAACCCACACAGCTAAAGCAACTGTGGTATAGCATGGACAGATAAAATAGTTAGTCTTGAACAGGACATGATCTTGTCACCCTGTCAAACCAGAACACATCCACATCAGCATGCAGAAATTCATTATGTGCTACAGTGTATTATTATTCAGCCTATGAAGTGCAGCAGGAGAGAATGTCTATATGATGAAGACTTTGACAGTATAAAACTTGATATATTTATCAAGTTGTGCATTTGTACAACTTGATAAAGTTTTAAAGTCTTCAAATGAAGGGTATATACTTATAAATCCTACCTTTCCTCTTGTTTACAAGTTTCAAACTGATACAGCCCCATTAATGTCAACAAATTTATTCCTTATTTACTTATTGCTATAATTGAATGACATCCAAGACAAATACCCCATTTCATACATATTTTTGTAGTTTTTGTTTGATATACATTTTACAAATGTGTCTCAAAAATTCAATGTACCATCTCCTCCATGATATTGAATTAATATGAGGTTTTATCTTAGAAAAATACATTTTTAGTAACCTACTGATAGCCATTCATCCAGGTTTCATGAAGCACATATGTAGGGGGAATACTTTTCAATTCGACAATTCATTCACCAAAACGCTATCTAAAGTCTCAGCACCAAGTCAATACAAAGTACAATTAGAATTTTATTAGCAACATTCTGATGTTACTGACTTATTATAAAGTCAAGCTAATTACAATAAAAATGTGTGCCCTATAAATAATTTTCTCTAGTCTTACCCGATTTAGATATTTCCAGTTATGATAGTGACAAAACCAAATCTTTGAAAATTCAGCATACTATAAAGTTAAGAAACATTTATATTTTCCACTTCATATACGTACTTTAAAAATTCTAACATACCATATTGTATTTGCACTGAATTGTTTTACAGCATATATACAATTTTAAACTTCTTTAGAAATTCAAGTTCACTGACATCAAAACAAAGTATGTTCTACGGAATAAATAAAGAAATTCTTAGGTGCTGACTTATTCTAAAGCTAACATAAAAGTATGGCATTCAAAAAAATAACATTTAGCTCACCTAATAATAATCCTATGAAACGATTAACATCTCAATATGTGTACATATATATATACACACATATTTGTGTATATACACACACACATATTGAAATGGTTTTTTTTTTAATACATATTTATAGACACATTTATCTTCAAGTCAAGACACTTCATTTTAAAACGTAGTTCATAGTATCTGATTATTTTGAGGTACCCTTTTTTAGTTTTCTTGTCATAAAAAGAAGGAAATCATTCTTAGTTTTGCATTTGGGATCCAGATTAAAATATTTATTACTAATTGCTAAATAGAAGAAATGTTCAGATTTTTGTTAATTATATATATTTATAGGGCTTTTTTGACTGTTTGTTTTGTTGTGGGTTATTGGTTTTTTTTAATTAATGCTCCAGAAATCCACAGTTGTACAAAACCAGAATCACCCATGAAAACTCTATAAATAAACTGCAAACCTTTTATTGCATGGCACAACTTTCATGATTACAGTTTCATGCCATACACTATAGAAAGCATTTACCTGACTCCATTGATTTAGGACATGCCAACACCTTCTTTGAGAGATTCTGACAACTGTGCTTTGCCAGAACTTTGACCAAGTTAGCCACAAGTACTTACAAAAGTTTGAGAGAAGAATCTAAAAACATAATAAGGTATGAAAATTTGCTCTCGTAAACATGTATGTGATTGCAGAGCAACCAGAATATTTAATTTTAGGGAAGCACTGTGGCACATGTAATATCACAGTAACATACACTATATGAAAATCCATGTTACTCTCTAATGTGGCTAGGATTACTCTAAAGGGTTAGTGTAGAAAACAATTTTGTTTGTTCAACAAAATTACCTGTCTAGTCAGAGGAAAGATTAAGAATTATCTCCTCCTTCACACCCATCCACTCACATCTTGTCAAGGAATTTTTTGTAGGTAGCCATATAAACAACATACAAATTATGATTCCTTCTGGAAAATACTGGATTTGCTGTATTAATATGTTATATGCTTGTCTACTTCTGATATAAATTAAAATAACCTTTTCTAAGTATCTTTTTTATGAAGGATCAGTTTGTGTGTTTTAAGTGATAAGTCTTAAATTGTTTTAGTATAGGAATATAACACTAATAGCCTTTCAAATACAAACTCTGCCTGAGTAAGTACTTCACTTACTAAGGTGAAATACAGGTTGTTTTTCATAAGATCTAGGGTATCTTTTAGAAGTATATATGTATTAAAAAATTAGACAATGTGCACAATCTATTTAATAATAAGGTGCCACAGTAAACATTATATTCTAATCAAATTCCAGTTTTAACATAACAAATACATCTGTATGAATTTTGCTTAAAGCTAAGTAAAATTCTGCTCTTCCTGAAATGAGTGGCAACATTTGCGTTATTTTGAAATATTCAATTGTAACATTCCTGTATTTGTGATGATTTAAAATGCTACTTAAAAATACAGAAAACTTTCATGGAAAGGTTCATTGGGCATTGGAATATGCTGCCCAGGATGGTGGTTGATTCACCTTCCCTGGAGGTTTTCAAGGCATGGGTAGATGAGGTCCTGAGGGACAGGGTTTAGTGTTTGATAGGAATGGTTGGACTCGATGATCCAACGGGTCTCTTCCAACCTGGTGATTCTATGATTCTATGAAAATTACTTTAAAAGGCAAAACTTACTTATAGTTTTATTTTATTTTTAAGGTCATTAATCTTCCTACCAGTTTACAATTCTATATTGGTTTCCTGCATTCACTAAGCTTTTTCCGGGTTTATATATTTGAATAAAAACCTCTATAACGGCAACACTGGCTATGTTATACACTAATACAGCATCTAACATATTAGGTAACAACACTCTAGGTGCCAGTACAAATGAAATAACGCAAAATGAGACCTGATAGATAGAATTTTGTTCTATCAACTCCTGTCATATAAACAGAAATTGTAAAAGCAAAGACTACCTATTTGGTTTTGTTACCTTCATCATCACTGTTTTTTAAAGCACTTAACTCCTTGTCTGTCAGGGAAATTGGACAGTGCTCTTTTACAGAAAGTGATTTGGACGCAGAAGTGAGAAACCTAATTGCTACCCAATGTAAGTGCTCTAAGCTACCCAATAAAGGTATCTATGACTATGCAGGAAGGTTAGACTTCTAGGTTTGGGTATATGTGCTTCAAAAAGAGCATCTAAAGCAATTATGAACATAAGCTTAAGAATACATACACAACTTAAGTTTTTTCATTCCCATAGTATTTTAAATGGAAGAAACTCAATATTTCACACAGAATAGATTTTATAAAAACTAAGGGCTGCAATTATGACATTTGCTTACTCACAAAGCAATTTACTTCCCCAGGCATCATCCTATTTGTGTTAGCACAAGTAAGTTCAAATTCAGGCTCAGTGAACATACTACTACTTCTTCCCTGAAAAATAAACCAACTATAATAAAAATAAAGGAAGCAAAATAATCTCATATTATGCATCTTCATTAATACATTATCATGCCTTTAAAAGCCTTGAAAAAGTTACAGAAGTCCAAGAAACTGTGGTGCTTAAGGACTCAATTGTGAGAGTAGTTTATTGCCCATTTTCCAATGAAATCACCATTGGTGTAACTCTGCACATCAGTAGAGGACGCTCAGTACTTGAGTAATCTCAGCCATTGTGTCCAGAGGACACAATTCAAATTGCTTTAATTTAACATTAGTGGCAAATATTCACCCTCGCATGCTGCAAAATCCTAGAGTCCTAAACTCTGTACCAGCTAATTCCCTAATCCCTCTCCATTTCCTGACAATCTAGTTGCATAATCCCATGCTGCACTCACCTATCATGTCAGTATTACCTAAAAGTCCTCTGATGTATCAAACTGCAAGCCCTGGCTCAGTTCTGAGAGTTGAAGAGCATCTACTATGGAATGCCAGATGTCTGGTGATTATGCTACGACACTTCTCATCCCCACCCTTATGCTGCAAAGAGATAATCTGCACTGGGCAACTATGAGCACAGATTAATACACGCAAAATATGACCACATGAAGCAGAACCATGACAAAATCTGCACTACTACCCACACTAACTCCACATGTCCTGTCTCCCACATCCTCGTTCCTGCTTGTCTGACATAAACACCTCCAACTACTTATGGCAAGGTTCCTAACCCTTTCGTTTTTCTATTATCTTATTTCCTTGCTCTCTGCCTTCTCTGATGACATGTGCTCTGGTTATATTCACAGTCTTTGAAGGTGAGGGTATAGCAATCACAAACTCGCACCATATGTGTGATCCAGCTAATACATAGTATTTACCTGGTAAAAGTATTAGTGCTGTCAAAATAGCAAGCATTACCACTTAATGTGGCTATTTAAACTTAAAGCCATGGTTTTGGCCCCCTTACTGACAAGTCACTCTAGCTGGTAAATAAAGATTCACGTGCTGGTATGACAAATTTATGCATTATATCATACTAGAAAAGAAAATCTTACTGATTATACAAAATGGAAACAAAGCCAGGAAAAACCAGACCAAACAATTTGACTGCAGAAGCATTTAATTGCATCACCGCCTGTTTATTTCATCTCACTGAATTGTTTCTGAAGAGATTACACAAAAATTAATGAACCAAGGAGCTTTTTTCATCTGTTACTCAGCTTTCCTTTTTCCTCTTTTATTTTCAAAAGTTTAATTATGACTTATACCATGAATCTTCTGTAATAGTTTTTCTGTTTTTTCCTTCTATTAAATCTTTCAACTCTGTGTAATGTTATTTTACCATCTTCTAACAGTGAAAATTATTCCACCTCATCTGACAAACTCATTCTAATCTGGCACAATTCTACATATTAGTCACTCTAAGGCAAATACTTTTTATCCCCTTAAAACTGTATTTAAATTACCATATTCCATTCTACCTTGTTTTCTGTCTTCATTGCCCATCAATTACTTCAAACTCTTTAAAAATCTATCTAGTCTCTGGATTCTATACCTATGAAAATTTCACACTAATTTAACTTCTCATTTGACTATAAGTTTGGAATTGAGAAGATATTCTGAAAGCACAGGTTCTTGTAAAGAGTAGACAATGAAGACTAAGAGTCATCCAATATTTTTCTATGAGGCAGGCTAAATGCATTGCTACTGTAAGCTTGCATTGATGCAAGCAGTTCAATGCTCTTCATCCTTAATGAAGTGGAAGCATGATGAACATCAAGGAGAAATTCAGGGTCAACAAAAGATATAATGGAAGTCTACTGGAATCAACTTAAAGACAAGTAAGTACATTGTAGGGAAGACGATACCTGCATTCACTTAGAATTTACAGCTATGGTCTATTTTATCAGGCAACTTTTGGAAACTCTTTGGCTATATACACAGCACCATTCACAAGCTGAAGACAGGAAAAACTGTCAAAAAGATCATGAATTATCCTATGAGTAAAGCAGGCAAAGATACCACAGTAGTCTGGCAAAGGCGTTTGTCCATGTCAGGCTCGGGCTTAGCCACTAACAGTAGGTTTACACAGAAAATCTCTGCTGACTGCACATACATACATACATTTTAAAGTTAGTGGAATGACTCTCAGTAATTTCAATAGATCTGGAGATATATATATCCACATATACATATAGTGAAATATGAACCTACTTTTTCAGAGATGTCATGCACTGGACAAATCCCTGGTTTCTCAGTCCAAGAACACGTATTTTCTTTTTAGAACAAATACTTAGAAGGAACATAGACACCTTCCTCATGGTCTGTTTGATATTTATTCACACAAAAAAGCAAATATCCACAAAGGAACAGCTCTTTGCAAATTTAACTAGATCATAATGTAGATAATCTAAATAACCAGAGAAGATGAAGACTAATTTATGATCTAGGTTTATGTTTAAATTCTGTAAATGCCATGCCGGTTCAAATTTTCATTTTTTATCAGGTATCTGGTATGGAAAGGATAGCTGGTATGGAAATATCCAAAGAATGAGTGCAATTGGACTATAATAAGAGATTAGCTGATAATTTTTATAATCTAGTCACATTTGTGTTCCTGAGAACACCTTTTCTTCTCATCACAAGCAGCACATATAGCAGTGTATTTCCTTCACTTATTTTACTTGTAGTGATTTAAAGATTCATGTCATTTTGCTATTTATATCACTACACTGCGGTATTTCCGCCCTCATAACTACTGCTTCTTTCAGGTCAATTAAAAGTTAAATTGACCCACTGAAAAAAATAATATTGAAAGTGAGGTTCTTCTCAAGTTAAAATCACACTAGTTTATTATAATATACAATAAATTTAAATGACAGTCCAAACAGTTATTCTAAAACATGTACTTCTATATGCTAGTACATTGCAGCACAAGCTGGGGCTGATTCCCACTCTACTCTTTATCTCAGATTCTTATTTTATTCCAGTTCTCAAATCTCTCAGATGAAATTATGTTTTCTTAAGGACATTATTTCATTTTATTCCTAAAAATTACCATGTCATAAAAACTTAACTTTGGCTCAGGAATAATTTATATCTGAAAACATGAGGCTTAGAACCTTGGAAGCAAGTGAGAGGAAGATTTAGTAGACGAGAGAATATGTAAGTTCTGGTTTTGTTTTTTTTTTTTTCCCCCCCCTACTAATTACTGCTTTAGCCAAATCTAGACCATTTTTTTTGATTATTATTTTATATTAAAACTTGATTCTTTGGGGAACTACGAAAAGTATCACCCACTTCTTTTACTTACTACCTAATTACATTTCTGCCCACTTTAAAGTATGAACATTAAGATTTTTCTTTCATGTTTTTAACTAAAGATGTAATTTGGAATGCAAACCTCACAGTAAGAAATTTGCAAATTAAATTTTAACAAACAGAGAATATTCTCTATTCTGTACTTTAGCTGCCATTCTGTCAGTGTGTGCATAGGCTCTAACTTGAAAATAGAAATGCTTCTTCTCTTGAAATTAGTTTTTGCTAAATGTGTGTGCAAATTGTGTATGGACAGAGAATAATTATTAAAATGATGGGGGTTATACAGGTGGTTAATTTTATGATTATCTAGTTCTGAAAATGTATTACAAAAAATGTACACATGTATATGCACACAGAAAAGTCTATGAACAGTTTCGTGACTACCCCTCATGAAGGCATGATTCAAAAGTGTGGAAATTGAAGATATCAAGTCCTCCATGATTTCTGTGATACATAGTTTTAATAACATACAGAAGAAACTTAAATTTTGTAGTTTTTTTCTGTGCAGCATAAAAACAACATCTCATATTTTATGCATTAATGTTTCATGAGTTTCAAATTACATTTGCAGAGAAGTGCAATGTCTTTTGAGTAGTTTTATTATATTTTTCATTTTTTAATAATTAAAAGAGGAAAAAATGAACTGGTTACATATTAAATTATACAAGAGCAAAAAATTACAGACTAGAACTCAACTGCATGAATACATAGTATATATGGAAAATCAACCATCTCTATTGATTACGCCATCTTTCAGATGAAACTTAGAAAGACAGAAAGCAGAAATTCTACCTGCTTTGGCCATTAAAGTCTGAATGACACTTTCAGTAACAGTAAAATGTTATTGCTATTCCCTAGCTAAATTCACAACAGTTCCCCTTCCTCTTAAAAGAATGGAGCTTTTTTAGATCTTTTCCTTGTCTAATTTGTTGCATGCTCTTCTATAAATGCCTGCCAACATTCCATACAGTCAAGGATGGGTTTCACAAAGGCATGAACATTTACAGTAGTAGAAGTATAGTAATTTTTGATGTTTCTGACTAAAAGACAGCATAGAATTATAACGCAATTTTATTATTGGAAATACTGAAAAGACACTTATTTAAAAACAAACAAACAAAACCCCAAAACCTAGAAAAAAGGAGATAGTGTACATTATTTTAAACACAAATATGCCTTAGTGGCTGAATCTAGAAAACTCACGCTGTTTTGCATTAGATAGGATCCAATTTACAAACTTCAAAGTGAACTGATCTTCCTGACAGAAATGGAAGTAAAGGTGGTGTATCCCTTTTTTATGCTTTCCCAGTCACAAACCCACTAGATGTTACATTGGCTCCTCATGGCTATTAACTCATCATTTAAAGAAGCACTGCACTGGTTGCTTTCCTGAAAAATCTTCAGACAAAAGATAAGTACATAAATGACAAGGACATTTCTGCACTTCCAAGAGAATCCTTAAAAGGCTGCATTCTTCACCACTACAGGTACTCCTCAGAAACAGATGAGCCATAAGCTTGTTCTGAATAATATACTATATTTTAACCAGAAATATTATTCTTGATTAAAACAATTACTGGCAGAAATTCTATGGCTGAATGATACAGGAGATGTGACAAGATGTTAACAGCAAATCTTGGATGGTCTATAAGCACAGACACTTAAGCTTCTCTTGGATATCATGGTCCACAGCTATTTAAAAAAAACCCTCAGTCTCCTTGAAGTTAATCGAAAATAGGTTCCTTAGAGTGTTCTGAAATGTTTCTGACTGTGGCAGAAATTTTCAAGATCAATATGCAATGCTAACGTTACAAGATCTATTCAACAGGGCCAAATTTTCAGCATAAACTTTGATAAGTATGGCTATAATACACAATGATGTGTTTCTAAAACAAGTTAATGCAGAAAATAATACGGTATAGTTGTATCACTTGATTAATTTGCCATTACTGTGTCAATGACACTTTTCATTGAAGCTTACCAGAACTTGAAAGCAGGATATTTGAAACAGAGGTATTCCTCCTCTGATATTGCTGGCTAGATTACAACATCATTTTAATAACATACTAAACATCATCCAAAATAATTTAGGATTTAAATTCAAATTAGAAATAAAAATTGTGTTTCAGCATTCCAGGTAAGAATGCTCAAAATCTATCTTTGTAAACTAAATTTTAAATGATTTTGTATGACTGACAGGACAAAAGGACACTAGCATTTCTTTTTCATTTTCAGATTATCTTTGCAAGATATGTAGTGCATTTATTAAGCATTTATTTGTCAATTCAGAACAACATATAAAATTCTCAAGTCTATACCATCTGCAGGAGTCCTCTCTTTTCAAAGCTGTAGAAATAAGGTGCTCCAGCAGAACCATTTAAATTTTATGGTATACAAATGACGGATTAGCCATGACCATTAAAGACATTACTTTCCTTCTTGCTCAAAGCTCCTCGAGGTCTTTTTGTAGGAGATCAAAAGAGAACAATTTGATGATCAGCAATAGGAACCTTATGGTTACTCGAAGCAACGGGTTTACCATTTCCAAAGGAAGATCAAGTGACCCATACACATAACAGTTGTTCCTCCCTTTCTCAAAATACACTGTCAATTTCAATATTTTAGTATCTCTATGCTCACAGATATCCACCAATTTTTCTATCACAGCTACCATATTCTGATCATTTTGACTGAGAAGCTGCAGGACTGAAAAAAATGGTAGAGAATTAAGGAAGGAGGTAAAAAAAAGAGCAGCTAGTTTTTACCTATAAACTGAAACATCTTGTTATTCAAGTCTGAGAAATGAGCAGACTCCAGAAATATAAGACAGCACAGAAACAATACAGTAAATATCAGAAGGATACATAAATTAACATAAAAATATAAAATTTCAGAAGAATTACGACAATTTAAATAACCTTTCAGCATTTACTAAACAGTTGTCACATACAAATATAGCAATTTTGTAGTCATTTGCAGTGTTAGATATAGAGATAAATTCTGCTAAATACAATTTGGTTTTGATTGATGGCCGATTTAGATTTTAATCACTACAGTTCATCATAGTTACTAGAAGATTTTAGAACCATAAACCAGTTGTTTCTTCTGATCCTTGCTTGGACTTTGTACAGACAAAGATTATATACACACAAACACACACAGACTCTCTTATACTTACTGCTTAATCTTAGTACTAATATAAGCATATGGCCATTTATCAGTTGCTTTTCTAACAAGACTTAAAAAGAACTTTACATTAACATGACTTTTTTTTTCACATTGAAGTGTTCCATCAATTCAACTTCTAACTTATCACAGTGATCATTTCTTTGAGTAAAATGACACTTGTAGGAATTGACTAAGTAAGGGTAATCTTACAGTAACTGCTTAAATAGCTGTGAAATGGAATCCTGTGTAGTAGGAAGACAATCTGTGATTAAAAAACAGAGACCAGGATGGGATGGATGGACAAGAAGAAGGAAGATAATTATTGGGAAACAGATTAGAGACAAATTAATAAATTCCAAGTATATATCACACTCTACCACAACACCATTGCTAGCAAAGTGTGTGGCAAAGATAAAGATTCATCCAGTCAATGCTGTTAAGATAACAAGGAGGGGTTTAGTATCACTGATGCATCTCAATCTCATCAGTATTTAATTTGACATCATGTTAGATTTACTTGTTTAGAAAAAAAAGAGGGGTTTATACTCTCTTGGTGCCTAAAACTTCTATTATTTATCAAGCAATTCAATTTCTGCTCTGTACAATAAAGAACCTACGTGTACCTGGTATATCATTCAGCATTTATCTAAGTTCACTTTTCCTTTACCGTACACAGATAATATCAGGGTTTTTTTAACAATTACATAACGACAATACTAACATCTCTGTATTAGCATCTATAATATGGTAGGTATAAATTTAGACAGATCACTCATGAAACAATCCACATTTCTACTGACAAAACACTGGTTAGTGCAAGGACTGGATCTCCCAGTATATGAGGTGGTTCACTGGCTAGGAAAACTCTTACTGGTACAATGTTTGACATCTAGAATTGGATTTACAATTAAGTAGGACATATGTTTCAAAAGAACTGAACTTAGGGACAGAAAGAGAGAGATAGTAATGGGGAAAAAATGCACTTTCTTTCCTAGACATTCTCAGGACTCTGGAAATACTATTTTCTATGAAACAAGAAATTAATGATAACTTTTTAGAAATGCATACTTTAAAATTAAGATGTCTAGATGCTTATACATGCTTGCATGTGCAGCAAATCCAATAGCCAAATCATTTATTTAGAAGATTTTTAAGAAGTCTTAAGTTCAAGCACTCATTTAAGAAACTCCTAGTGAAAAAATTCTTGATCATTTTTTAATTACGATTACACACTGACGCTGCTGTTCTTGAATAACTCCTTAATAATCTTGTAATGAAGAATTTGTCAATTACTGATCAGGGACATAATTACTCTGGGTAAAAACTTACTTTTTCTCACCAAAGTCCATTATGTAAATTACTCTAACATGAAAAAAGAAGAGTGGAAGGTCCCTTGTCAGGTCTAGACACTAAATTGTAATGAAAAGATGTTTTTCGATCTATTAAAAATGAGTTTTCCTTCACCAAATAGTTTTTAAAAGGAGGAGTTTTTAAACACAACATCTACCTAGGCACACAATTTTAAAAAAGACAAAAACCCCCAAACATCAGAAAAACTCCCCAAACCACCACCACTAAGAACAAAACCAAAAATAACCAAGAAAAGGAACATCCTCCTTAGCACTTCCACTGGCCTAAGATTTGATGCACAAGCTTAGGGAAGTGTAAATACATGCAGTAAATTACAAACAACCCAAATATATCCCTGCTTTATATAGTTTTTAATATATACACACACATTTCTGTACTATACATATGTACCTGATCACTTTTAAGGAGAAACAGTCTTATTGCATTCAGTCTCTAGCCAACAACTGCAACTCACTCAAAGTACAGAAGCTCCTTATTGAGCAGTGCCTCTTTAAATGATTTGTTCATAATTCAACTGATTCTAAAAACAGTAAGGACAAAAACCAAGCAAATGAGTCCATGTGGAAGACATGCATATATTCCTACTCTATACAGACTCAATGAATGAAGCCATTCCATTTCCCTAAGCCTACCATGTCTTAGAATCTCACAGCTGCAGTCATGTCAGGCATGAGTGTGCTTACACATAAGAACAAGTGAAAGCTCTCCATATTACAAAGCCCCCAGTGCATTACAAAATTATTTCAAAAGATTCTCCAGCCTTTCTTTGAAGCCAAACTTCCTTCTTAACAATATTAAGTAATTAAAATTACATATCTTTTGAATGAGAAATATCTTTTATATTCAGTCTATATTTAGTTACAAACAGAGATAAGAAAAGACAGAAAAAAGAGCATTTTGAATGGTGCATATTGACAGAAGCTGCCGCTAGTTTGCATACACTCTGTACTTGCAGATCACAAAATTGTAAGGTAAAATTAAAGATAAAGCTTATATCATCACCTCATACACATAAGGTAAATGTGGTGGAATAAAGATGAAAGAAAATGAATGTATTGTGTCTAAATGAACAGCTTTTGAGTTTTCATGGACATAAAATAAAACAATAATGAACATTAACATTGACTTCTACATTATTTTTAATTAAAATCCTAGAGTAGTTATTCTGTTCTCCAGTCTTCTCCAGAAACAAAAGGATTGATAGGTGCTAACACAGATCAGTTATGAAAGTCAACCTAGCTTATCAAAAGTAGCTATAATTACAAGAGAACTAAGGTACAATTGCATCCTTGTTTCATGTGAAGATCCTGGATTTAGATCATACCAGATATACCTCAGTAGGGAAAACCACACTTATTTATTATTAAACTACGTATTTGCAAACCATGTTGTCCCATACAACTAGATTATATTTCTCATACAATAAGAATCTATGGAGCCAAGTTTCATTAATGAAAATTATCCATTAAATAAGCAAAAAGAAACAAAATTAGGAAATTTTTAAGATTTAATTACGCATTGCAAAAGGTAGGCACAGGCAGTACTTGAATATATCTAATTTTCATGTATTAAAGATATTGAATAGATAATCATCTGACATAAATGTTCACATTGAAAAAAATGACTTCTTATGCAAATTTAGGCTGTGGCACGCAAATGTTATACATGACTGTATTCTCACATATACAGCACATTTTAATATCTATGTGACATATATGTGATATTCTCTGTGGATTAACTTGGAAAAATGCATTTCCAAGAATAAACTGGGTGTCAGTGTACTCATAAATTGGATTTAAATCTCTTTTAAAAGATACACTGAAAAAGAATTTGCATCTGTGTCTTACCCTGATCTCAACTCCTGTGCACACTGAATAAATGATCTTTAGTTTCCATAGATAAAAAAAAAATATTTTTGAGAGAAGAGATACCGACAAACACAAAAATAAAAAAGAAAAATATAAAAGAACTGTAAAAAAAACAGATAAGGGTGAGGAAAACTGATTTCATAATACATTTGTCCCTTTATATTAACAAATGTTCACTGTGAACCTTGTTATAGTAAAGCCTACTTTTAGACCGAACTTAATAAATTCTTTATAAATTATTATATCAGTTAGTTTACATAAAACTACATACAATCTGAATTATAGCTTTTATTAATATTACTATGCAATACTACTACTAACAATGAAGGTTTTTTCTATTTCAACACTAAGTTATATTTCAAAAAAATGACTAAACGCTCTTATGTTAAAACCCACAATTTTTGCTGAGCCCTCTGATGCTCCAGTTAACAAGTTTATATATTATTTTCTTTGACTTCTGTTTATTTTTCTTACCATCAAAATACAATTCAGACAAGTCAAAAAGAAGGGTTTTCTGTGTTAGTAGCATAAGTAGTAGGGCAATCGGTATAACAATAAAACTTTTGTAATGCACAAGCATTGACTTAACTTCTTGTCATTTGAGAAGCAAAACAGAAGGCCAAACAGTCAGCAGCCACTTTGCACCTCCAGACAAATAATCAAAGTTACAAAGTGTGAAGACTCAAATGCAAATCACTGGACCAGTGGAGTCCGAATCTGGGCATTTCTAAAGATACATATTATGGTCGAGAAACCACCCACTGATGCACTATTTGCAAATGAATAACTGCTATTACTCTCTTTATAGAAGGAGAAAAAAAATACCAACCAACCAAGCCCGCGTCTTGTCCCCCCCAACAAGTGTGAAAATAGTTACAAGCACAAAAGTAGCAGAAAACATAGTTTCTGTATAAGATGAAGTTACATATTACTTTGATTGCAGTGTAAAGGCTTTGACTGACTATCTTAAAGTCTGGAATGCTACCCTATGGCCACAGATATCAACAGATGCACCCACTGTATCTCTAGAAGAGGAAAAACTTCCCACCTCTTTTTCCCTATAGCGAAATTAGTCAACCAGCTTCTTTCTATGTTTTGTATCCTTTTTCACTCAAAGCAGGCAGATACCTACTTTAATTGATGGGTTTGTCTCACATCTATCTATGACCTCTCACCGGTAAGTGGCAAATTTGAAGTTAGTATGTCTCATCAGCTTCATCAGCTTTGTTGCTCTTCTCTGGACTCACTCCAGAGCCTCAACATCCTTCTTGTGGTGAGGGGACCAGAACTGAACACAGGATTTAAGGAGCAGTCTCACCTGTGCTGAGTACAGAGGCAGGATAGCCTCCCTGGACCTGCTGGTCACACCATTTCTGATACAAGCCAGGATGCCATTGGCCTTCTTGGCCACCTGGGCACACTGTTGGCTCATGTTCAGCCAGCTGTCAACCAACACACCCAGGTCACACTCCTCCTCGCAGCTTTCTAGACAGACTTCTCCTAGTCTGTAGTTCTGCACAGGGTTGTTGTGCCCCAAGTGCAGGACCTGGCATTTGGCCTTGTTAAACCTCATGCCATTGGTCTCAGCCCAGTGGTCCAGCCTGTTCAGATGCCTTTGCAGAGCCTCCCTACCCTCCAGCAAATCGACACTTTCACCCAGCTTAGTGTCATCCGTGAACTTGCTAAGGGTGCACTCGATGCCTTCATCAAGGTCATTGATAAAGATATTGAACAGGGCTGGACCCAGCACTGAGCCCTGGGGAACCCCACTTGTCACTGGCCTCCAGCTGGATTTAACACCATTAACCTCCACTCTCTGGGCCCGGCCATCCAACTAGTTTTCAACCCAGGAGAGTTTGCGCCTGCCCAGACCAGATGCTGACAGTTTCTGAAGCAGAATCCTGTGAGAAACTCTGTCAAAGGCTTTACTGAAGTCCAGGAAGACCACATCCACAGCCTTTCCCTCATCCAGTAGTCAGGTCACTTTATCATAGAAGGCGATCAGGTTTATTTGGCAGGACATTGGTCTAACCAAGACTCAGAGTTACATGGAAGTAACTTTCACTCTAGCTTACATGGGATGGAGCTTGAACATGGAAATATCTAGCACTTTATAACTTGCTATTTATTTTCATTTTATATTGATAAAAGAAATACGCTTAAAACAGCTTGAACAAAGAAAATGAAAAAAGCCCACAGCTTTGCACAGGACATTTCAAGACTTTCCCCATATTTTAACAGAGAATATGTATTCTTCAACTTTCACGGGTTTCATAAGCAGAGAGAACCTTTTCTTAGTACTAGGACGTGAACAAATGTCAAAACCTACACATCATACCTACAAATACCTTACATGAAAGAACAAGATCTTCAATTACCATGTGATATTTGTTTAACTCTTAAACAACTTGAGTAAGACACTCACATGAGTTTAAAGTAAAATCCATCCAATTAAAAAAGCACTGTCTTTTTGTAATGTTCACTCCAAATATTTTAAAGTGACTAAATCACACATAAATCACAGGTGTGCAGGAAAACATAAAATTTTCTCCCAAATCTCAGCATGTTCAAAGAAGCAATACTAACTTAAAATTAAATTAAGATAAAAAGTGGGCTTCATTAAATTCACACTACGGTAAAATTTATACATTTTCTAAATCATCTCAGAATGTTCCCAAAATTCTATTTTTATTTGTATATAATTTTAAAACTACTAAATTAAGGACTAAATTCAATTATATGATAAGTCTTCATACAGGTACATCGAGGTGACCATGTAATAATACCTTGTTAAAAGATTTTTTCCTTGTAAAAAAAAATTAGTTTTCTCCTTTGTTTTCTCCTATTTTTTTTTCAAGTTTTACTTTTATAAATATTTTTTCCCCTCCAATTTTTATCCGGTGGGGGGGGGGGGGGGGGGGGGGAGGTTAGGTGGTGGTGAGAACAGCAAAAAAAATGTAACAACCAAGTACACCTCAAAATATGACGAGATATTAATTTAAGACATTCACCTGCTGTAACAGAAAAGGAAGAGTAATGTTGTCCATTACACTGAGAAAGTATATTTTTTTGAAGAGGAGACAAAATTGGGAACTAATTGACCCTAATTCTTTTCAAGTATAAATCAAAATAAGAAAAATGAGCATGGAATCACATTTTTATTTACAGGACTGCAACTGGCAGATCACTCATGATATCCTATGAATGATATGTCAGTACTGCTCAGGGACTCAGTAATAAGAAGCTATAGCTTCCCCCATTAATGCATCTGACACTTCCCTACATTTAAGAAAAGAACAATGAACAGTGAACATTAATACTACAGTGTAGTGGGCGAGAGGATAAGAAAGGAGACAAGGAAGTAATTAAAAAAAGAATATGAACACAAGTAATTATCTATATAGCCATCCAAAGCAGAAAGATTGAAAAAAAGCGCAAGGAAAACTGAGACATACTTACATACAATGTTTAAAATTGTTATTTAAAAATCTTTATAATATCTAAAAACCCCCCAAAATTTAAAGAGACAATGAAAACAGAAGTGCTGAGCTCAGACACTCAAAATATTGAGAAAAAGTGGTTGAAGAATAAAAGAAATTTAATATATTACTTTTATCAAACTTGGCAACAGGAAAAAATGTCTACAGTTCCTCTATGGAGTAGAGGTTAATTCTGCTTAGAGCTTAGCCATGAAATGAGGCATTTTGAGGAGCAGCAGGAAAGACTATGAAGCACTGAAAACTCTACTGGATTTCTTTCACTTGAACAGGGGAAAAATTCTCCCTAGCCCTTTCTAGGCATGATATCTCAAGTATTATTTATTATGTGCTGTGCACAGAGTGCCATGGGCAAATTACAATAAAAAAAAGCAACTCTGTCTTCTTATTAAATTGAGACAAAAATGTCACTTCACAGATACATGAATTTACAATCAATCCAATTATCTACAGATGTGAAATAAGTGTTTTCTCAGACTAGGAAGAAAAGTGTTTGTCTAAAGTAAGCACTTTCATTCAACCTTGTTACAATGCACAACATTCAATGGGGTGTCTAATTTTTATTGGATAATACTATGATAGCAATAGTAAGACCTAAATAGAAAAGAACTCCAAATGTGAGGCTGAATAAATGTTAAAACTGCAGACAAAAATCCTTGCTGAGATTTAACCAGAAGGATATGCTACAATGAGAAATTATGTGAGGAATTTTTCTCTGGTGGCAGCAAAAAAATATAAATTTGGGAACCTTCCAGAAAAAGTCAGCAAAATACAGGACCTATTTCTTCAACTCTCTGCTAAATATCATCATGAGGTTCTTACGGTTACCATGCAGTTCTGAACACCACCACCACATCAAATTTGATTTCCGTCTCATGCATCTACTTGTCAATAAAAACAATGGTTTGATGCCAAAATTAGAAGAATACATTTAGTATATCAATAATTTATTATATTTGTGGTCTTCATGTACTTATAATTCTAGAATCTGGTGTACTAAACTCTTTTGTGATGGGTCCCCTTTGAAATGCTGTCTATTACATGAAACATCTTTCCAACAGCATATTTCTTTTGTGCATGTAACTAGGATATGATCTTCTGGATGTAAACAAAATGGTTACGCTTATCAATGACCAATCTGGCAGATTGAAAAAAAGTGTAACTGTTATCTCACAGAGTACTGCTACAGCAAATATTCTGTGCAATCAAACTGAAATAATAACAGTTTTTAAATTCTACAGCACCTTTTATCAGTGTTAAATAAATTTACATTGATTTTGCTTTTAAACACATGACAGTGAAATTTGGAAAGATTAAGTGATATATTCAGCATCAATCTGTGAAAGACCTAAAAAGAAAACAGATTTTCTTAATACCGCTGTATAAAATGACATTAAAATTACAGATTTTAAGTTAGATGAATATTGCAGTTCAAATACCAGAGACAGAATATCTAAAATGACCCTCCCATCAAATTGTCAAAGACAGAGATAATATCTTGATGGGTTTTAAGATGGCTATCTAAAATCCCGAGGTCATCAGTAAAACTCACTATTTGTACTTCCAGATTAATCTGCTGATAAAAACTTACCATTTAAAATTTGTTATTATACATACTGGAAAATTCCATGTACCAATTATAACAGAAGACTAAAATAAAGCTTTCTTTCCTATTTCTTCTCCCATCTCCCACAGCAAATGATATATTAAATGTAAGTGTAAGAGTTTACCAATCCTTTAAAAGCTGTAAGTATGCTTTACAGTCTCTACCGCTATATTGGAAATGAAAAGCCTATAATTCCACAAGTCGTTTTACGGATAGGGATAGGACTATTCCATAAAGCCAGAAAGAGGGAGACCATCTACATTAATGATTATCATTTAGACATCAATTAATCCCTCAATCTCTAGTTACATGTATATAATTATATCCCATTGTAAGCTATAGATTTTGCATAAAACAGATTATATAAGCAAAACGTACCAATCCCTAATACTAAGATTGTAACAGCCACACGGTTGTCCTGTACCTGCTGGGTTTAGGCAGTACCAAGACTTGATGATCCAAAAGATCTTTTCCAATTTGGTGATTCTATGAAAACTGTCTCAGTCCCAGCATGTAAAAAGGTTAAGAAGTATTATTTATTACAGATATTGCAGCAACCAGATGATGTAGATATGCTCAAAAAACCTGTGAACCTTGAGGACTGAATGGGCAAATCCTACATCTATCTACACTCCATAGAAATTTATTACATTATATAAATGATAAAAAAAAATAGTTACGGATGCAACAATGAAGAAGCAAATTAGAAGGTACAATTATAAAAAATGCAAATGCCAAGGGAAAAAATAGGGCATTTAAAAAAAGTAAAAAAAATTATACACTAAGTTAATGACACAAAGTTTGTAATGATAAATCCTATTATATTACATACAGTAACTGAGCTTAAGCCTATCTAAATTATAAGGGAAGGGGAAAGGAGTGAGTCACTGACTCACTTATAAGTGGGAATATCTGTTTTAGCCTTTTATTCTCTTCTAGTGAGCAGTAAAGTTCAGTTAACCATATCAATCTCAAAGAAAAATGAAGGATTGAAAAAGGAAACATGGAAAGGTTTGCCACTGCCTTTTTAGGTGCACATCAAATAGGCAAGAGAAACAAAAAGCTTAGGCTTATAACACTCATGTTTCTTCCTCTAAAATAATAGTAACATCAGTAAAGTAGGAAAATAAGAAGAAGCAAATAAACTTGTCAACACAAAAGTACTTAAACAGTTTAATTATAGAAATATTTAACTATAAAACTTAAGTAAAACAAACTTATGTAAAATAGTATTAAGATGTGTACCTTTACAAGGTACTACAGAGGAAAAATACATATTTTATATGATGCTTATGGTGACATTCATCACTTCTGAGATGAAAATTCCCACTTGAAGTGTACCATGGAAAAATAAAATTTATTTCCTTCTGGTAAATAAAAGTAAAGCTATATTCTGCCAGCTTCAGGAGCATAAGCAGAACAGAGTTACGACTGTAGCTATATGTTTGCCATTGTTCTGTTACAAACAAAAGCTGACAAAGTTCATGAGGGGCTAACACAGAAGCTCTCAGTACAGAGATTCTTTTCAGTGATGGGCAGACAGGAGGGGGCTGGGATGAGTTATGTGAAATGTTCCTAATTCTATTTCTTCTTTGGTTCTTTTTTCCTTGCAAAGAAGTTTGCAGTGCATGAATTTTTAATGTGAACAAAGGTCCAAGGAAGTTCTACTAAAAAAATAAACAAAACATTTGTAACAATATTACTGATAGATGTATATCTTCCTGGAACAAAGAGCTAAGGAAAAAAAAAATCACTTCCAATACAGAGGTTTCTGTTGTGCCTATGGTAATTAAGTACAACCACAACACATGACAATTCTTAAGGAACTGCATTCTTCCACTACATAAGACATTTTAGAGACTGTCCTCTTCTCAAGAATGGTGAGTATTTTAACAAATATTGGATTTTTCAAAAAACAACAATTCAATAACAGTTAAAATTGCCATACAAAGGAGTTATAATCTCATCAGAATGGAGGCAAAGTGAGTCATTAAAGGAAGGCATAATACAAGCCAGACTTCCTGCCCAGCTTCCTCTGACCTCTGTTGGCAGAACTATTTTCCTCTTGCAGCAAGAAGTGTGCCTAGAAATTGTACTCCCCACAACTGAAGCTCTGTCATGAGAATACAACTTACATGCTCAGGCAGTGGGAAGGATCACGTCACCAGGTATAATGATCAACACATACCCATCAACAAGTTCTGTAATTGCAATGACTTATGGGGAATCCTCCAACTCAGTTTAAAAATCTCACTCTAACAGCAAAGCAGCATTAAGCATTGTTTATACTTTGCTTAAAGATAAATACGGTGATTAACAGAAAATATTGTTGTCACGATTAAAATATTGTAGAAAATTGAATGATCTTAAGCCAGATATGCCACTATATCTACAAAACAGGGTGTGCTGTGAATTTATTTTCCACTTTAATGCTAAATTTCCTGACTTCTATCCAGATAAGTAAGTTCCTTCCTGTTACTCTAATATTACATCTTGTGAGTAAACCCATACCTGAACGGTAATTTTCTATTGAGAATTGCCTTACACAACCATATATCAAACCAAACATTTGGTTTTGCTCTCTTAATACTCTCCTATTGGGTACTTATATGACTACTGATAGGTTTGAGATTACTGTGTTGGAACCTATTTTTGCACGACAGCCGCAGTGCAGATACTTGTCCATATACTGGTGTAGAATGTTAATCACTACTATGGTCTAAGAACAATTGCCAGCTGGGTCATTTATCACTAGAATGAACAAAGGCCTTAATTACCTTACCGTGTGCTCTGTTTCTTCTGCTAGAATGGCTAAAAACCAGCAGAGAATACTAGGAGGGATAAAATTACAAACGACTCTGAACTGCAAGGGTTAACGATAAAAGCAGTCCCAAAAGTTCCTTAAGGAACTCATTAATCTCCTTCATATACACAATTTTAATAACTGTTCAAAAGAGATCTTTACTTTTAGTAGGAAAGCTGAGTTGAATAATGGTTATTAAAAAAAGCATTAAAACATGTATTGCTTGATAAAGGCAGGACACAAAGCATACAATTCCCTTTGCTTGGATATCTGGCTATACCACTTGACAATATTCTCATAGAATTTCTTTCTATCAAAGTAAGCATTTTTAGCCATTAGAAAGTAATTTAAAGTTTATATGCCACATAGTAATTTTGATTAATTCAAGACTCCTATATCAGATACAAAGTGGGTACTTCTCTGACATAATTAAACAGCATGCTCAGATAGTATTCCCTTTAAATAAAAACATCTTTTTCTCCAAATAACGATCATAAAGGTATACTCATAATTCTAAAAAAAATAGTGAGAAAAAGACAGAGAAAAGAAAAACAATAAGGACACTTTTAAAGAGATCCGTGCATTCAAGATTTCCAAATAATCTAATTGATATACACAAAACATTAAAATTAAGAGAGAATAAAGGCTGAACAGAGTGTTCCTCCTAGCTACTGGCAAATATTTTATCTTTACCATTTAATTATGACAAAGCTGAAAATCTGTTGCTGGAATGGAAGCAGACTGATGAAGGCTTTCAAATTGAAGTGAGGGATACTGCAATTTATATTTTTCTGTCTGTATACTTTCTCTCTAAATTTCATTACTTTATTAGATGTCCCTTTCAATAGACAGTCATGTGTTGATCACAAATGTGATATATTGCTTTAATATGTTTGTGTCCTGTTGCATATGAAATTGTTTGTTCATACAGCCAGCGTGTTCTAAGCAGTTCACAAAATATCAGAGGATCAGCAATTATCTTTCAGGGGAAATTAGCTTGTCATGAAGAAAATTCTTCTAGTATTTGAGCTAATTTGTACAAGATCTGATAGAAGCAATCAGCTAACATAAAGAAAGAGATGATGTTAAAAATTGTTAGCACATACTGAATACTTACATGATTTCAACACAGAGTGCATTAAGTTTAACAGTACATTGAAAGATGTATAACGTATTTACTAAGCATGAATCAGTTCTAAAAAGCATGGTGTGAAGTAACTGAACATTAAATTTTCATAAAGAAGGTAAAAAGTTACATAATATGTTGATTTGTGGACACAGTGAACTGGACAGGATTGTTTTTTTTCCAGTCAAAAGAGAAATAAGAGACTGTCTAAAGAACACTTAATGTTTTTAAAAATAAGACATCTAAGTAAGTTTAATTAACGTATATAATATGTTTTTAGAAAGACATACTTTTACTTCATTCTTGAATAAATTTTCATTTCAAATCTACTTTTTTAGTACATACACTGGATTTGGCAGTGTTAGCTTAACAGTTGGACTTCATTATCTTAAAGGTCTTTTCCAACCTAAATGACTCAAATTCTGTGATTCAACTTAAATAATACCTCTATGTTACTGTCCACAAACACATTTCAAAATTCTGAAAGTAAATAAACAAATAATTGAGGTCCTGTTTGCCATTCCTGGGTTGATATTCAGCTAATTAAGTATGGTTATGGGGGTAACTCTACTATAATTTATAAGTGATCCCGGAAGTAAATACGTATGTGCATATATACATAAATATATATGTATCAAGAGTTAGTCTGTCTACAAACACACCAGCATGTATCCTGGTTATTTATTAAACAAATAAAAAAAAAATACTATTTTGCAAGACATTTTGCTTTTAGAGATTTGAAAAGCACAATAAAACAAATTAAAAGAAGAAAAATGTTTCTGATTGAATTTACCAATTTCTAAAAAGAGTTAGATATCTATGGTTATGGGTGTATATATGTGAATGAACGAATAAATCCTTAACCCACCATATCTTTTTCTCCAGTTTGCAAGCTGTCACCCGTGAAAAGTATGGTGTAGATGGTAGGATGATACTGTACCTGATTGGCTCTGGAGGTGGTCATGGGATCAGATGGAGAGGACTTGGTGGTAGTTGGGGAAGATGGCAATGTCTGGGAACAAAGCAGTTCAGGAGCAAATCAACCTTTACAAGCCTTAGACTGAATAGTTAAAAAAATAAATAAATCAACAAAAGTAACGTAACTAGAAAATTAAAATAAATAAAAATGCCTAAGACAAAGTTTTTCTCCTACTCATTGGAACTTAATGGAATTTAAAGTCTATTGGATAAATAATACATGTAAATATGCATGCTTATGCATGTAAAAACAAATTCATGACTTGAAATCAAGATGGTGAACTCACATAAATACACAAATATATGCTGACTACATGAGGAATATATTCTTTCCTCTCTCCTCCTATTAGGGAACATGAAGAATAGAGTAAATAAAAATTCCAGCAAGTTCAATGAGCACACTAGAAACACTTAACAAGGCCAATGTCTGAAAAATTAGACACATTTACTTTGGCACTTTATAATGACCCATTCTATAGCACACTGAAGCCAGCAAAGCTGTGTTCTGTATCTTACAAAGACTACACTGAAGCTACTGAGTTTTTGCCAATATACTAACTACTAAAATATTCAATGATCTTTTTTAACCAAGAGGCAGATGAAAAAATGTAAACATTAATCTCATGATGGATGAACATGCAAGTAATACCTTCAGAACAAATTACTACAATACATTTATGATTAGCATTAAAAATGTTCATTTAGATCAGCAAAGGTTAATAACTTGTTATCAGGCCTCTGTTCAAAATAAACACAAAAAAGAATTAAGAGTCATATTTATTGATAATGTTTTCTAAATAATATACATACGCTTAACATTAATTCTTGAACATATCAAAAAAGCACTGCTCTAAGTTTTTATATACATATTTCTCTTCTTAAATTATTAGATCCTGACAGAATAACTCTTCTCTTTTTATATATAACGAAAAAGTAAAATTCCAGTTTTCAAAACATAACATACAATACTTATCCAAAGCATGGTTTTTAGACATCTTTGCAAGATATAAATATTATAAAATATCCAAAAATACACTACTTCAAGAAATAAGACGTTAAAATGCCATACAATGTGATTTATCATGTGGTCATATAATTACTAGCCAAAATGACGTAGAAATAAATGAAGCAAAACTTCACACTTTCAGCAGTTCTGTTACTTACAATCATTGACAGTCCCTCATAAAAGAGGTATACATACTTTTGCACTAAAACTCTTAATGCATATGAGAAAGCTGGGACACTGTGAATGCATAAAGTTGTGTATTAGCAAAATGTGGGCTTGTACATATGCACACACAAATATTTTTCCGTTACGTTAAGCAATATGAAGAGCCATTTTTCATAGTTTGTACACAAACAAGCACCCAAATCAGGAAAAAATACCTTAAGAAACAGATCTGTATGTGATCCTTATTTTGTGTTTCCAACTTGTAACTCATGTTATAAAACAAAAACAACAACAATAATAATAATAAAAACATACAGCTTAAACATCAACTGAGATTCTTTAAAGAGGTTTAAATAAAAACAATGCTATATATAAGGCACTATATAAAATATGTAGCTTGGCAAAATGTTACTGGTCAGCAGACACTATACATGATAAAAATCAAGACAATTATAAAGGATTCTCCCTTGTCTTTCTCTACTGAACATGGCTGCATCGAAGGGGGGTGTAGTATTACTGAGAGAAAGAAATGCCAGATTCAGTGATAGTACAGGGCTAACATATTCGGTTACAGAATTATACTTCTGATTTCAGTGGGAAGATGTAGTTTCTTTCTTACCAATGTCTGAAATTGCAATGAATTGACTTTTGTCCTTTAAGTTTAAACTAATGAAGAAAAAAACCTCCAAAACTCCAGTCAAATAGAATGGAGGACTAACTAGGTTTTCTTTATTACAGCTATATATTAAGCTATATGTTAAGCTATATAAAGGTTAAAAAAAATCTGTAGAACAATTCAATGCTGAATAATGCTCTTGTAACTGATACCAAGTAGTTTAAGAAATTGTAAGTATCTGTTTTCAATTAATATCAGTCTTCCTAAAGCACTGAAATGTATAGCTGCAATGCAAAAGGAGCGACGATGCTCATTTTAGGTGACTGTTCACTGTAACTTCTATTAAGTAGAAGCATGTCACTATTCCATCTTAGAGGAAAAGCTTGTTTAAAATGCAATGGAAAAAAATAAAATCATTTAAAAACAAAACAACTGTACTAACAAACAAGAATCAAGTAGAGGTATGCACTTTTTTTTCCCAAATGAATGTAACAATAACAAAATACTGAAAACAGCAATAGGTTTTTTTTGTTTGGGCATTTTTAATTTGTAAATCACATTGTATTTTTTAGTCTAAAGCTCTCTTCCTTTTACTCTCGTATCTGTTTTTTATACATCTAGACATATAAAAATGTGTGGAGATAAATATAGTCACATAAAAGATCTGACAGCATTTTTTAAAGATGCATCCCTTTTCATGCTTCTGTATGATTTATGGAGACATACCTATTTATTTCTCCAGTATTTAAAAAACACAAAGTCATTTATCAAAAACAAAAAAAAAGAAACACAGATAGCTGAATTTTGTACTGAATTTCCACTAGCTGCTAAGTAATTTATTGATATACTCAATTGCTTTGGAAGAACTTTTAAGCAAAATTACTTCTTAAAGAAAGTTGCACAGAGCTAAATAAACCTGACTTTAGAAACAGAAACTTTTTTTTTAATTACGGCAAGTGTTTTGCCTTTGGCAAGCGCTCAAATTTAGTGGCTGTTTGGCTTCTGCTAATGAGATATATAAAACGATTAGAAATCATAAGACAAATTTACAGTACAGGGTTTCAATTTTTAAGAGCAAAACATAGGTACTATAATTCAAGTTTTCATGAAATTGCATGGTAACTATTGGTAAGATTATGGAAAAAAGAAAGTCAGAATTTCTACCACATATTACTTTTAAGACTTGTAAGGTTTTTTAAAGTTATATCTTAATATTCGAAGTTATGGTGAAATTGGTCTTCTCTGTTTTCTCAAACATTATTTGTTTTAGTTACTTATGAGACAATTAATGGAAGACTGTTTAGAGGTAAGAGTGTGTCAGATTAATAAAAAAAAGAAGCTTAATTTTAGAAATATATTTCCTATTGAGCTTTATTTGAGTTGCATTATTTTTGGAAAGTCCAATTCTTGTCACAAAAATAATTTATACTGTGAGACACTGCTCTCAGGCTGTACAACAGACTAAAGAGTGCAGTAAGATAGTTAAAGCATCACACTTCTGTGCTTTGTATTTTTGAGTAACAGAATGAGGATACAACTATATTGCAGTAGGACAGAACACATTCACCTATATGCACAGTGCTCCAAGATGTCTCTGAGCCTTTTCTCAATCAATTCACAAATTGCCTGATGCAGAGCTATGTATAAATGACAGAAGTCGCACAAAATTGTCAGTATTTACACCCTAAATATTGTACTGAGATAGTTAACTTAATTCTCAGTATCTGTTACTGCATTTATGTTAGAAAGAAAAGCTAGAAAAATGAAATACCACTTAAAAGTAGGGTTAGAGACATGAAAGCATTAAAAGAACTTAATTTAAATGTGAAGATAAAACTGTATTTAGAGCTTACCAATTTCTAGCTCCTCACTACAGGGCTTGCCAAACAAAGGAAACCTTGGTAATAACATTAGCCGTACTAAATTACTATTAATACTAAGCTAATACTGAGTTTCTCTTTTGCATATATTAATATTGGTGCCTTTAAATCACTGAAATTAAGTGATGACAATACTAATTTGCTTAAGCCAATATTTTAATGCACTTCAATAAAAGGTGGTATCTTTTTCAACTTGTATTAAGTAGTTTAATAACTTCTTCAGCTAAAAGGAGAAACAGAGCACTGCAAGGCCCTATTGTGCTGAACAACATAAAAGACTGACTAGATTTTCAACAGCATCAGAGATGAGCCTTTCTAAGCAGACCACCTTGTTTGCTAAACATATTGAGTCTTTTAGCTGCTGTTAATTCCCTTAATCTGTAATTTCGGTAAATAAGTCTCACCTCATCAATTCACACATGAATAAATAACACATTTAAAAAACAAAATTTGGAAAAAAGAATAATCAAGGATTAATAATTTATTTGCAATCCAGACTGTAAAAAGGCTACATAGATTACTTCAGTGATTGAATTTTACTTACTACCTTTTGACTTCTGTAAAGAACAAATAGAATGCATTTGGATGCTACTTCATCCTCTTTGCATTTGGTTTTGTATTTGTGTAAAAGAATATGCAGGATATAGGGCAAGACAAACAGACTAAGAAAGCTAGCATATATAGATGGGATACTTACTTATAGGGGTTTGTAGAGATTATTTATCTGCATTTATGTACTCTTGGGGACTTCTCTTTGAAAAATTTAAAGTACTCTGGCAAGTATGATGTAAAAGAATGATTATCTTGTGTTCTGTCTGGGGACAAGAAGAGGTAAGGAGCTTAAGGCAAACCAGCACTGGATCATCAGAGCAACTCTGGATGGAGGGAATGATTTAGGAGGAAGACTGAAGTAAAATGGATGAGAAAAAATCAGGACCTTCTCTTTCCTCAAGACTGGTCACAGTAACACAGAACTACAAGATCTGGTGCTGTTATAAGGAAATTCCAGAAAACTCAAGCAAACAAACACAAGCACCAAAACACATTGGAAGATAGGAGTTTAAAATTTGAGTTTAAAATTTGTGTCAAAAAACCCCAAGTCCTAGAAAGAAAGAAAATGCCACTGCTTGATTCCAGGCTACTTTGGGATTTGGAAAAATACTACAATAACTATAAAGCCATCAGAAGGTGTGAGATAACATCAGAATTTTCTTAAGAATCAGAACACTGCTGAAAATTTTTGCAATGTTGACTGTGGCTGTTCATTCCCCAACAAAATCTTCTATTCATGTTCCACTTTTGAAGTACATAAAATAAAGAGTTAATCACCAGCTACTAAGTGAGTTGTGTTCATAAAACATGGTATTGCATACACATTGAAATTATATGCAGCACTGGTGAAATGAAACAGAAAATTGAAACAGTGATCTAACACGAGAATAAAGTCATGGGCACATGAGGGACAGGATACAGCATACATACTTTTATGGAATGTTAAACTTTTGCCAGGGGATCTAACGCACAGAACTTTCTGTCTAGTAAATAGCAACAATTCTGGCTTTTTGTCTTCACAGCGTGGAAACACACCTACATATCTTATTATTCATTGTAGAATGGTAACTGGTACGACTCTTCATCTATATTCAAATGTGAGAAAAGTTTATCTAGTTTATTGACTAGATGAAGAAACACTGTGATTTGCAAAACCTCATTTTTGTGATTTATTGACCTCATATGAAAAAAAAGTAGATTTATTTTCTCATAGCCTGGAGTTTAGTAAGGTTCATCTAGGGGACAGACTGTTGCCTTAAATGGATGGCAAAAAGAACAGTTCATCAGAAAGGAGTTGTATTTTAAGAAAACAATGAAGGTTTCCTAAGGAAGTAAGGACTTCAGGGTTTGGTTGATGAAAAACCTTGATGTGAGCCAGTAGTGTGCTTGTAGCCCAGAAAGCAAATCATATCCTGGTCTGCAACAAAAGAACTGTGGCTAGAAGGTAGAGAAGTGATTCTCCCCCTCTACTTTGCTCTTGTGAGACCTCATCTGAACTACTGCATCCAGCCCTGGCCCCCCCCAGCACAAGAAGGACATAGATCTGTTGAATTGAGTTCAGAAGAGGGCCACCAAGGATGACCAGTGGGGTCTGGAGCACATCTCCTTTGAGGACATGCTTAGAAAGCTGGAGAAGAGAAGGTTTGATAGAGACCTTACAGCAGCCTTTCAGTACTTAACAGAGGCCTACAGGGCAGCTGAGGAGGGACTCTTTACCAGGGAGTGTAGAGATAGAGCCGAGGGGAAGAGTTTGGAGCTGAAAGAGGGGAGATTTAGGTTAGATATGAGGAAGACATGTTTTACTGTGAGGGAGGTGAGGAACTGGAATAGGCTGCTCAGAGAAATTCTTGGTGCCCCATACCCAGAAGTGTTCAAGGTCAGGTTGGATGAGGCTTTGAGCAACTTGATCTAGGGAAAGCGTCACTGGTCAAGGCAGAGGGGTTGGAACTAGATGATCTTGAAGTCCTTTCCAGAGAAGCCCATTCTAAGAAGTCTACTGCATACTCATAGTCTTAAGAAACTCAATATCCTGGTTTGTTTTTTTTTTTAAACCAAACATCCTCCATTTAAGCAAATATTTTCAGATGTGTATTCTGAAAGTCAGGTTCTATTTTAAACACTTCAAATCTGCATTCAGACATTCAGTTTTGAAGATTTTTGAATAAAATGTCTGAGACCACAACTAATGAACAAAAGCTGAAGACTCACAAGAGGTTAATAATTTACTGAAAAAGCTGAAATTAATCTGTCTCCAATGGAAGCATTAATTGGAAGTTCAATATGTGAAAGTTTTATTCTAGATTTTAAAGGAAGAAATCCTAAAACCTTTGTTCATGCTTCGACAGCTAAACATTTCACAGAATCAAAGAATGATTCAGGTAGGAAGAGATATCAGAGGGCCAAACAATGCAAACTCCTGCTTAAAGAGGAGTTAGCTGTAAGATCACACATCTTTAATGCACAGTTCTGCAATGGTCATCTCTGATTCCATGGGTTTCCTTGACAGGCTGCTACAACACTTGCATGTAAAACATGTGAAAGCTGGAAGGAAACTAGCATACAAAGAAGCAGCAATACATTTCTGATAAGGACAGATTACTTCACTGCAAATCCTACCTAAGGAGTAAGCTAACAATTTTACTCATTGGTAAAAATAAAGCATTTCAGATTTATTGAGTCAATATTTATAGTGTATGAATTTATCATGAACAGGTGTTGCTTCATTAAAAGAGAAGTTGTGGTTGGAACTGCTCAACACATGCACATGCATATCTCCAAATATTTGCAGTCATATTACTATGCACCAGTGTGTATACAAGTAATATATTTAAATTTTAAGATGCAGAGGTAGTCAGTAAATCACAGTCTCAGAAGTTATATATCACATTTAGGTTGTGTCTTAACTACCAGCAGCTTTATTCACTAATCCTTAGCTCCAGAATTTAATTAAACATTCCAAATATGGAACTGTTTAAAGAAAACCCAACAACCCCCAAGCCAACCAACCAAACTGAAAAAAAACCCAAAACAAATCAAAAACAAATTGAAAAAAAACCCCACCCTCACCAACCTTACAAATACTTTTTCTGAACAGGTATTTTGGGCAAGTTATATAAACTTCAGATACCAAACAGAAAGTATTTAGGCATGTCACTAAACAGTCCTGTGATCTAGTTGCTGAGGATCTTACTGACTTATCAAAAAATTAGTTTCATTTCATTGCAAAGGAAAATAATGCTTTTCTCCATAATAAAGGACCCTCATTTCCCACTAGGTTAAGTAGTACTGGCATAAAATCTGACGTTTCATAAACAGAAAAGCCATTAAAAATATAGATCTCTTCAGCTTTTTCTCTCTGTCTCAGGAATAATCATTTGCATGTGTAATAATTCAGAAAGTAGTCCTGTAAAATTTTAATTTTTCTTTTTAGTATTTTCTTATAAATTATCTAGAGTATTTTTATGTAAAAGTTTTGCGTAGATAGAAAAATACGGTAGTAAATATTAGAAATCGTATACAATGGTTTATGCAAAATTTAATTCAACTAGAAGAGTCTTATCATTCCAAACACACCCTATTCAAATATATTCATATAAGCATTTTGTGTATGTCACCACCAAGTAAAGTCATTGGATACCTTTACCACATAACTCTACAGGACAGACACAATCTTTCTACTGTAGAAGAATGAAACAATCTTTTACCATCTGGGACAGATAAGACACTAAAATCTATCCCATATAGGAGAAAAAATTTTCCTAGCATTTATTCTTTTTTTTTTTAAAAAAACCTGTTTTCTTTTTCAGTAAAATAGAAAAGAATTTCAAATTCTCCTTACAGGGCAACTTTTTCTAAAATCTAATAGACTAATAATACCCTGTAAATATATATTGCACTGACAATAGATTTTGAAAGTGGATTAAAACAGGCAAAAATATGCCAAAAATAACCTAAAATGAAATTGTAGAAAACATCCCAAGTATATTATCTTCATATTTTCAATTTCTTGCAAGTTAGATTTTAAAGTATCTAATTGGGGATGTATAAAAAAAAATACCTTTTGTAAAATGCATTTTATCTACATAAATGTGGGAAGCATTCGGTTAATCTGTGTTTTTAGTAATGATAAGGATTTAAAGAGGTTCATCATTTTTCAAGATTAAAATTCATAGATCTTTTACTAAAACCTATTAGGTGTATTATCACCTCATATAGTACAGAAAAGTCTATGAAGGAAACACATTAGAGTGTTGTACTGAAACTTATAAAACACAGCCTAAAAGAACTACTAAGAAGCATAGAACATGGAGGGATAAGGAAAGAGCAGACTAGCAAATTATTAAAGGGCAAAATAAGATTTTCTAAAAGAACATGTTATGATGACCCCTTTGCAGCCTTAAAGCTTTAAGACTTCTAAGGAGCTGCTGTGACTCTCTTTTTCAAACAAAAACTCACTTGTTTGATGCGGTCTGGATTAACAGTGGTCTGAGGCTGTAGAATGCTGACAGGCTCTGTCTTGGCCACATTTTGAGGCATTTCTCGAATCTTCTCTGCAATGAAGCCATGTACGGCATTTAGTGCTTCAACTGTTCCCTGGATCAGACACACCCGCTCCGTAGTACCTGCAAATACCAAAAGTTGATCTGAATCAAGTGGATTCTTCAAGATCCCACAAACCACTTCTAATGTGGCTTAAAAGATGGTACTCAAAAACAACCCTGCAAAATCAACTAGCAATAGTTCTATAAACATAAAAGTAAAAGAAGAGATTTCTGAAAGATAACATACTGATGATCTGAAAGTATTTTTAAAAAAAACCTGTTTGTGTAGATCATAAAAACACATTGCTTTTAAAGCTAATTTGGACAATATATTTAGAAGAAAAAGAAGAAAGGACAAAAACCATTAAGTTTTGCTGAAAATAGCAAAAATGGTTAACTGTGCAGACTACACACATTTGAAATTATTTTGGTCTAGCTATAGATTATTCTAAAATATTGTACAATGTTTAGGTATTACAAGGTTTAACATAATGGCTAGTATTATAGAGGCATTTGGAATAAGTTTTTGTGATGAATACCCAAACTGCAATACATACACTTAAGTGTAGACACTATTCAATCATTTCTTAAAACAGCTGCAAGTCTTTCAGGCAAGATCCCTTTCAAGGCCAATTGATCTCATATGTTTGAGCATCCACTTTGCCTTTTATAATCTTCCTACCTTACCACAACCCTGCAATAAATATAGTAAGTATAAGCAGTCAGTAATCCAAAAATGACATTTCAAGAACTTCCATTTAGAGTTATGCTGAATACTGTTAATATAGCATATCTACACTCCTCGTAACTACCTACTAAGCATCCATGTTATAAGCTCATCGGAAAATAATACACACTTGTCAAATAGGTCTGATAGATGAAATACATATTTATTCCATGTGTAAGAATACTAGGCCTTTTGTTGCAATGAAGCAGAGAAGGGGACACTTTCCCACTGCAGTCATCTATAAAGATAAGACAAGAAAGTCATTGAATACATTACTCATCCCCAAACTCTGCACTGAAGTGTAACTCTCTGGTTCCTGTCACTTGAGTTTTGCCTAATTTTTGGTTCTAGCCATTTTATGCGGCTCTATATAACTTAGATTATTTCTCCTCTCCAGTTTGAAGCACTCGTACTGGCTGTCACTCCCTCTCCTTTATATCATTATTACTTACTCTCACCTTTAATTTTATTACTTCTTACAGTGACTTGCCTACCCCTGTTGCCTTGAGAAATTTCACCTTTATTATACTTCCTCACTAAATCTGCAATTCTATGTGAATTGCCAAAAACATTAAATAGCTTTAGTTTTAATTCTCTAGAAAGGCTTAGACAAAACCTAAAATGCCACATAACACTAGAGTAAAACTGTGTTGTTTGTGTTACAAAAAAACCACACCAGTCCCTTTTTTTTTTTTGATTTCTCCATTAAGAACATCTACAGGATGGCAAAAGATGGGATACAGAATTGTAGAAAAATACTTCATTTATTTTTTGTGATGAGGATGGTTTTAAATGATTTTGTATGATTTTATGGTACAGCAAAAAAGGTTTTTTTACATATACAGGGTCACAGCTAAGGATACAAATATGATCATAAATAAACAATTCACGTTCTGTATTCCACATATCAAATCAGTTAACTAAGTTCCACAAAATCATTTTTGACTTGAAAAACAGGATCTAACAGGAGTGAGAAAAATGAAACTTAAAAGGGAGCATTGTAGTTTCCACTCTTGTTCTGTAGAAATGACAAAACAAGACAACTGATATGTCCAAGTAAAATTGCTTTTAGATTTCAGGTAGCATATACTTCCACAAACACATTCTGTATATTTCCAAGACACTCAAATAACAGAAAAAGAATACAACATGAGTTATCATGATATGAGTGTATTCCTGAAAACATAACAATACTGCCATGCAAAGACATTCCAGACACATCTCTCTAGTCAATGGCTGTGCATATTTTGCTTCAAGATTAGAGGGGAAAGCAACTTATAAATGTGACCCATGCAATTACCACAAAAATAATTTTTGCAATTGACATATTCCTAGTAAATATTATTGTCATGGCCACACATGAATCCCTTCTGATTAAAAATTCATTCACCGTACCTAACTCAATGAAAATTACACTGTAATGATGTGATAAATACTAACAAGTCAGCAATAAGTTCTGAACTTAACATTAGTTGTCATTAAGTATTTGTTGTACATTATCTTCATACAATATGTACAGGATCACAGGCAATACATAGATTAGAGAAATGTATGAGGGAGGTAAGTAACCTCCTCCCTGAAATTCCCTTCCTATCAATTTTATGTCTTATGTCTACTGTTATCAACTCATCTTTAAGATAAACTCCATACAACACTGCAACACAGTCTTTAAGAGACTAATATGGTAATCATAGTTATCTGCAAGAAAAAATTGTTTCTTACTAATAAACATTTCATCTACTTCTATGGATGATTTCTAAAGATTAAATATTTCATTACTTTAAGATGAAACAGCACACTAAGAGCCCTGTCTGATCAGCAACATAAATGTAATAATCCATGCTTAAAATCTTTCAAAGAGTGTTGTTCCGATACAAATAGCATAAGACATTACTGAAAATCAACCTAATGGAAGAAGATCTACAACAAAACTGACAGAATGAGAATCTACCATTTTCTTTTTAAAATATGTTATTTAAGAATAATTAAAATTAGGATTAAAACACGTCAATCAGAACTTCTAAAGCTTTCAGACTAATAATCCTTGAGATAAGATACAAAGTTTCAATCATTACAATCTAAACAGCAAGTTATGCATCTTACAATCAAATGCATATTTGTCAAGAAGAAGATTTTCTATGTAACCTGTTAGTGTCTTTTCAACAAATCAACTTTAAAAAACTACCTCCTCCCCCCACCAAACGCTGCATCAAAAAAAGTTTAAATGGCATAAGTGGAAGGCACCATAGAAAACTAAATTTGGTTCCCAAATAAAGCTTTCTTAGTGCTTTTTCTTCCTACTTCGCTTCCTTCTCTTTTTGCAAACAACTCCTGTGGTTTCTGTGTAAAGCAATCCACCTCTAAGAAAATGCTCTAGGGAGTCTTTACCCTGCAGTATTAATTGTATTCTAAATGATGAGATGTGTTGTAGATTGATCAATGCTAATACAAGTGTTCTCTGGGTCAGCAGACAACACACTGAAATAAAACATAGATCAAGTTACATCCAAGCTACCGGAGCCAAAGAGGGAAAGCACTTAACACGGATGACTACTGTCAAAACATTTGAAAGGGAAACAGTTGATGCTAAATAGTAATTTCATTAGTATTGACACTATATGACTAAAGGGTATACAACAATCTGTGTTGGTTTTGAAGGTACAATATATAAAAATATGCTTTATTTCATACTGTGGACTATAACACTACATTTTGGTATGCATAAACCAAGATGTGTTAAAACAGAAACCACTGTTAAAGGAAGAAATACAACTGTCCAAAAGCACATTTCATGTAGAGCTAGATACAGTTCAGAAGTGCATCATGAGTAGCACATTTTCTTTGAGGGTTACATCAACAAAAAAAAACTGTGGAGAAATTGCAGGCATGTGCAGTTAGGAATTGCTTTAAGTTTCTGAAGTGATTTTGTTGTACTCCTTCACACAACAAGCTTTTCACTCAGATAACACAGTACAATAATTTACAAGAGTCACACAAAAGGAAAGCTGCCAGCTATATGACCAATATCTATAATAAAAATAAGCCTATGAATCACTGAGGTTGGAGACATTTTTGTCATTTTAAAAGCTTTTAGACTCCATTAGTGTCTAAAGTAAACTGTCAGATTATGTACCATTTTCAGTTGTTTAAGAGTTGCATCCACTACTTTTTCATGTTTCTGCAAACAAAAACTCAGCCACCTACATGTAAAATTTTTGTCATATGATTGTCAAAGTACGTATTCAAAATACAGACCTCAATTTTGAAATGGTTGACTTAGGAGAAAGCCAAATTACCAAATAATCAATGCTACTTTTTTTGTGCAAATGTAGCCAATATGAAATTATTCTATTTTAAAAAAATTATTTGCAATTCAAAACAGAGTCATGTAATGTACATGGCCTTTTACATATGAGGAGATAGAACATACACAAGAGAAGAATAATTCTGCCACAGAAGATGACCAAAGATGGAGTAGGTAGTCATGATTCCTGTATATTCAAAAAAACTCAGAAAAGGCATTTTTATGTATGTTCAATAACACTAAAGTTCATGACAGAAGTTTGCATGTGGTTGCAAACCAGGAAAACCACTATCTAAACATATGCTGCTGACAATGTTGTTATAATTCTCAAATGTTTACTTTTCCCAAGAAACTTAAGTAAATTACTCAGTATTTGCTTTACTTTACAGTAAGTAAAATGCAGTTTCTTTCATGATATATCAGAATTAAAATGCAATTTGCACATGCATGTTTGAATTTTTTCTCACCAAATACAAGAGGTAGAATGTAATTACACAAAAAGCTTGCCTGTACTGCTCACCAAAACAAAGTATTTAAAACTAATCGAGAAAAAGAAACCTTACATTTTTGTTTTGTTTAGCTTTTAGAAGGAATTTTTGGGGGTTTAGTTTTGAAATATGAAAACAGATATGGTGTTACGTAAGATACTCTCTTTCTTTGCACTTCTATGGGGGTGGGTAATATGAAGACATTAGCAGCCATCACACATTTTAAAAGTAAGCAAATAGAAACCTGTTTGAAATATTATAAGTTAGTCAGGCCTAAAAGCTAAAGAGCTTACAATAACTTTACTTTGATCACTGATTTTTTGCTTCCACCTCTTTTAATGATCTACAACTTTACTGCTAGCAAATATCCTTGGCAATCACATCACAATAATTTTATCAAGAACTCCAAAACAACGTATCACAAGCTTTTTCTCTGAGAAGTTAGTTATTTCTCTATTAGAGGGCTGATACAGCTTTTAAAACAACCATTAGAAAAGTGCTAGAAGATGTAACAGAATAAAGGATGCTGATGCTTTCAATGTTTTTATTACGGTACTTAACAGGCACATATCTATATATGATTGTCATTAAAGTGTTTGCCCAAGGACTCTTGATTCAGTGTGTTTGAGTTCTACTGTATTCACAGAAACACTAAGTGTCAAAATGTGCTTCTGTACTTTATGAACCTTAGTTGAAATGTTTTAGGGAACAGGTTGTACCTTCCAGAAAGGACTATCTGGCATTTATATGCCTCTATATCATTTTCACTGGGCTTTTACATCAGTCTTAAAAAGCATCTGAAAACCTAAAACATGCAATGCATTACCAGCCCTGGGTAATCTCAAAAACATCCACTAATCAAATCTCCTTATATTTTTCCTATGCACCATGCAAATTTCTTTGACCCTGAAAGGGAAAACCTGACAGAGGAACCAAAGCTAAAATCTTAACTATATGAAAGGCTGCAAAACAATCTCTCATCAGCTGATTTGCTTTTATTTTTTTTATTTGACAACTTACAGTACAGCAGTCTATTAACTCTAACATCCCATACATTCATTTTTGTGACCCAGAGAGTGTAGACTAGGATTCCATAAAACACAGGCACTGACCACTTCAGCCTAAAATTGTTTTGAAAAAAGCTCTTGGTAATACAGGACTGCGCTCTGACACCGTTTCCGAGCAATGCAAAAGTTGCCAATTACATACAACATTAAAATCAGATAAACTCTTCCTTGATATAATGTTTCCTCTCTACACTTCCACAAAACCTCAGCAAATTAAAGTAAAATAGTAAAAATATGTTTTATTCAAATGCACTAGCAGTATTTCCCATGCCTTAAACAGATGCGAAAAACTTCTGTCATACAAATGGCAAAATGTACACAACCTTAAATGAATTTTCTTAACTTATAAGAAAATCACATGTGCAAATCATACTACAACTTTCAACTTTTCTCCTTCAGTCCTTATCTCCCTCCTGTCCTTTCACCTTTGTTTCTTGAACGAGAATTAACTGGTCTTAATATTGAGTCCGTTCTCCTATTCATCACAGACAGAAAGATGTCTCTGTCTCAAATCAAAGTTTGATCATTTAATAGACTTCCCAAGCTGAAAGGGGAAACAAGGGCTGGTGGTAATTCTAGATCAGTTATGTCCTACATTTGTTTTCATCCAGACAAAATAAATTTGGAAGTGTTTGATCATAACACTTACACAAATAGAGAGTAAAGTTTAACCTTACCTGACTAAAAGTTAAAATAGCAATCTTAATAGCAATCAAAATAGCACAATAAAAGAAGAAAATGCTGAGGTAATTTGTGAAACTGAAATAAGTAAATATTGCCCTGTGAGAATTTTGATATCTCTGTTATAAAAGTAGAGCAATCTTTAACTTTGATTTTAAATTTCTAGATGCTTTTACCTACACTAAAGCTACATTCTTTTTTCAGAAAAAATAACCTGTTCCCTTTAAAGTTTCATCTGCAATTACACCTTGTGATATTCTAACTATTGATGTTTTCTGCAGCTGATTTATATTTTACATAGATCAACCATCTAATCAAAGCAGAAAATTAGAATAAGTGGTCTGTTTATTGAAATATATTAACAGATATGTGATTACAAACATACACCTATGCATGTGACTTTCTGGAAGCTTCAAAAATGTCTGTTAGAACGTGGGGTTGTCTAATATCAGTTTTTTAATGTTTTCTTAACAGGCGTTCACAGGAAGCCTTACTAGCCTTAGCAGAAGACTCTGACTACTAAACCCTCATTGATAACATGGTTTTTAGGTATGGCATATAGATAGAAGCACATATATATGTGCGTATACACAAAAATACCTACACATACACCAACTTATTTTTCTGGAACTGAAAATGTCCCCTCTTCACTAGTATTCAGATATCGAAGAGAATTAAGCTTAAAAATTCTGTAAATTGTATGAACTGTCTGACTTCTCAAAAGTTACATGAAAACTTCAAATTTACAGTCGGTTGTGCTCTTGTCACAGGAGTGAGTTACCTGAATCCACATTTTAGATAGCTATGATTTCTGGAGAAACAGACTATTCTCATGTGACAGAGAAACCTAGGAAATTGAAAAGATTTAAATGAAAAGAAAAATGACTAGATCTCATAATTAATAAAAGCTTAGGAGGGATGATGAGTCACCTTACAAGGCAAACAATTCCTTGAATATAAACTATTTTGCTGGATATCAGCTAAGGATTTGATTTTCCAAAAATTACATTATATAAACAGAGGTGAGGAATTACTCATTGTTATACTGTTACGAGTAAGACAGGAAACAATGATTATAATTGCTTTTCTTTGTCTAAGAGTTATTAATAAAAACCTTGTAAATTCCACTGCAAAAACTGGTAAATTTCCCCAAAATGAAAGATTTTGTCTTGCTAAGGTTTTATGAAGGAGTACTATGTAGATGAGAAACACGGGAAAGTGCATGTGCAAATCAATGACAAACACTTGCAATGAAAGTGAGCACAGATTAATTATGCTTTGGGAAAGAATGTTTCCAGAAAAGTAAAACTCTATAACAAAGAAAGACCTCAAACCGTGGACAGAATCACTACATTTTTATTCTGTTTGTTTGGGGAAATGGTTGAGTTAATATATTATTTGCAAAATTATCTATAACAAATTTGATAGGAATGGTTGGACTAGAAGATCCGATGGGTCCCTTCCAACCTGGTTGTTCTATGATTCTATGAAATCAACTATCGTTTAAAGAAATAACACCAAAATCCACCTGATTCCATAACATTTACATCTAACTTTAAAAACAGTTAGAAAAGGACCAAGAGTTTTTACATTTTGCTGCTATTACAACATACGTCAGAGAAGAACTTCCCCAAAAGAGTATTATGGGAAACACCCCCTATTAATTTTCCCTTCTGCTTCCCAAATTGTCCGTTAAATAGACTAAAATAACTGTCATCTTCTCATTTTCTGTTTCTTTAAGCTGGAAAGTGAATGCGTTTCCTGAAGAAATAAATAAGAAAATATCCAATGGGAGTACAAAATATAGAATGTAAACAATATGCAAAAGTATTTAAATTTATTCATAGCTTTTAAAATGTTCCATCTATATTAAAAAAAGAAACAAACAAAAAAAAAGCAGAGGAGTTCTCTCCTGACAGAGAAATTTACCTCTTTTTTTTTTCCCCTGCCTAACATACCTAACATAGGTAACATGGTTGCTGGACAATATGCTTCTGACTCAAACACTTTTATCAAAAGGAAATGGGTTTGCCACTATGGTGCTTATAAATCTTTTCAAAATAATCTAATAGAATAATTTACTGATTCATTTATTTTTAAGATTACCGAGGTGTCTGGAACATTGCACAGTTACTATGTGTCCCCTATCAGGGAACAGTAAGCATGTAAATAATTAAAGAAACACATTAACAAAGAAACACAATACCCAAGTTTGATGAAAATGGGAAGGTGTCTGAGAAGTAAAAGCTTTGAAAATCTTTAAAAAACAGACACATACAATACTACCAAAAGACTAATATGTTGGAGAATAAAAGACCTGACCTTATTTTTGGAAGAATATCAGAAAATAAAAAGAAAAAAAATTAAATATGTTTTTAAAGATATCTGGAGTGAATTTTGATATCTTAAGAGTATTTTTCTTGTGAAGTACTGTCAGTTAGCAATTACAGCTTTTATGCTATGCTACAGCAATATGAACCTTTGTTAACAGTGCCTCCTACACATACAATTACCAAAGGGAAAAAACCTACCCTTTAAACAGTAAAATATGCTTCAAGAAATTGTAGGAACTGATACATCTGAGTGATAACAGCTCAAATAATCAAGTGAGCCCTTCCCAAAAATCTTTCCCATGTCCATAGTTTAAAAGTCCGTGAAAAGTTTTAGAAAATCCTCCTAGATAAGGTAGTTGCTCAAGAAATCAAATCACTTAATACATTTATATCTATGTATCTATTTCAAGAAATTACCTACCCAACTTCAGGTTAAGTGAGCTATAATCAAGGTTTTAACTAGAGACTATGAAAATATTTGTTCGGGGTTTTTTTGCAATTGCATTTATAAATTTTATATATTACAACTAAATGTTGACAGTGATCATGTAAACATGATTTTTCAAGAGTATGATCATTAGTATTGAAATGCTTTTAAATTTAAGTCATGATCTTGCAAGAAATTTTGGTGATCTATAGCATTCAGGATGAACAAGAGAGATGAAAGTAATTTCAGGTAGGGATAAAATGTAAAGAGAGACATTATACTAACTGTATCATAATAATTACTCTACATCCCAGTCCAGAAATATAAAAGGCAAGGATGCAAACACCTTGTGTTTTCAGACTAGGAAGAATGCTGTCATGTCAAAACCAGGATGAACCCCCATTTTCATACAGTCATAATACACATACATAATGGGCATATATAAACAAGAATGCAAACATAAGAGACATTCTTTTTTGTGTCTTGCTCCTTTTTTCCTCTCTAAATACCAGTCCAAATCCATGTTGTGCTCACAGTGGATTTCAACTGCTGTATATGTAATTAAATCCACTGCTCTCCAGCACAGTACTTCTAGTTCATGGTTTATATGGTAAGTATGTAGGAAGTGTTTGTGACTACTGCCCAAGCAATCAGCATGACATAGTTATTTTTGCCTTCCTTGCCCCTGTGTGACTTCCAAAATGTAACTTTTTTAGAGCATGTCCTGTTTTGTGGTTTTTTTTGTTTGGTTGGTTTTGGTTGTTTTTTTTCCTTTTTTTTAAATTATGAATGGAATTTATCTCTCATTTTAAAAAATTATGTATCAAGTCCAAGGAAGCTCTTTAAGAAAGACATGAAGAACACACCTCATCTACCTTTGAACAGAATCATCCCATGAAGATGGGAAACTCTCACCCTTAACTCTACAGGGAGCTTTGAATATTAGCTTAGATTAGACACTAGGCTTCCCAAAGACACACGTATAACACAGAACATGACACTGTTATATAGAGAAAGCTACAAATAGAAATGTTTTAGCATAGCTACATATTCTTTTCTCCTAAGCAAAAATTATTGCTTCACTGAATAGTTTGCTGAATTATTTTCACTCTTGTACAAAAGTACCTTTCAAATAATCACGGTAGATTCAATGGCCTTGGCAAATTCAGCACCAATGATCTTCCTAAAGTTAATTTTTTATTTTCTAAGAAGTCCACAGAAGATTAAAAAAAAAAATAGTTAGGAACCTTAGCTGATTGTTTAGTTTTGGAATGCTTTCACCATCAGAAAGAGGATTGGATGAATGAAAGTTTAGACAGAGGTTGTCCTGGCATGGGCTTGTTGAATGGCAGGTGATCCTGGAGCACCCAGTTCCAGTACCATCCTGAAGAAGCTTCTGTGCATACCTTAGTTTGAGAACTATCACAGCAGACCATCACATGCTAACGGGGCATGGACTTGCCTTATAAATAGTGCCTGCCAAGAAGGCATGGCACACGCGCCCCCTACCCTATGGAAACAGCCTGAAGAAGTACTGCTGAAGAACTACCAGACTACGTGTTCCTGAAGAATTGCTGCTGGAGGAATTGCTGCCAGATGGACCATGTATTCCAGAGGAACTGCCTTACCCCATTGTAGAGGTGACTATTTTTCTTTCCCCCTACTACTCTGTTCTCTCTCCCTTACTTATCTTACTGTATCTACTTTTATTGGGGCACTACGGCATATCCAATTGAATCCAAGTTGCATTGTAGTTTGTTTAGGGACCCTGGCTGCCTTCAAGGTATCAGACTGGTATCTGGTATAAGATTTTGGCTGTGTCCCAAATAAATACTACTTTTGAATTAACCCTGGGAGATCTGTCGGTCTGCAGTTTGCTGTGCCGATATCAAACTATCCTTCCTCTTTGACTGTGTAGGTCAGGGTGGGCCCTAACACTACTGATGTTGGAAGCAAGCCCTATCAGCCAAAATGATGCATTTTCAAGATGCATTTGAAGTGTCAGTAAACAGATAAAAGACTAGTTAAACAAAGCAAAACTTTCACAATGTGGAAAATGCTGTATCAAAATAAATTGAATGGGAAAAATAATATTGAAGTTTGTACATCCAAAGCACTGGCAGCTTTGATAACTCTAAATTACCACTACTTAACATCAAAGGAGATAAGTTACTTCCAGTATATGCTGAGATAAATAATGTCCGACAGGACAACTGACTGGAAGTAGCACAAGTTCAGGAAAAGGCAGCAGGAGAACTGATATTATACAGGTAATTCACACAGGCAGAAAGCCTACTAGTCACTCATAGATTTTTATCATTTTGACTCAGAACAATTAAGAGCAAAATAATTAACCCCCAAAATAAATACTGCTCAACTTTTTCAATCAAATTTTTTTAAAACAGAAAATTCAGTGCATGTATGCATATCTATGTATTATGCCTGTTTTTATACAGGTATTTCAATATGTCTAGCATATTTTTTGGGAGCAGGTACATGCAAACTACATTAAAAAAAGCCCCACTAAGACAGGCTCAATTATGAACAGTTATAAATGAACACTTTTGCACTACTTTAAGGCAAAAGCCTAACAATAATAATTTATTCTAGTCTAGAAATAAAAAATGGCAGTAAATTATTTCTAACCATGAACAGAAAGAGCATAAAGTGAAAAGTGCCCAGTGATCTAGTATTGATTTGTACCATGTTTCACAGATACGTGCAGTAATTTTCTTTTCCGATTTGAACATAACCAGTACAAATCACTAACTGAACAAAGCTGCAGCAATAACAGTATATCCTCTGTTTTCACAGTTTAGATGCTGAAAGCAGACTGTTCCCAACCCTGTTACCACCTGCATATAGCAGAATTAAATCAAGTTTTAGAAGCTACCTTCTTTCCTCCAAATCTAGTTTTAGGTTTCTTACCACAAAACCAGTAAAACAGCTTGTAATAAGAGTGTTAACTCCTATTAATTCTGAAATGTGTAATATTTTTCTTTAAGTCAAGGAAATGGCTTCTCAATTTGAAAAAAAGAACTTTCCAGGCTAATCAGATTTTGTAATCTTCTCATAGACAATCAATCTAAATCCATGAGTTCACTCCTGCATAACACAAAATGCTAACTTTTTTTTTTTTTACTCCCACTCGCGAGATAAAACAAGATAAGAATCATCACAAAAGCATCATCAAAAATCCCAAATAATTTCATGAAGTTGGAACTGCTAAAGCCTACTTTTGTCGGATTTGCATCTTAGTGTCTAAGGTAAGAAGGTACAGGCTCTGTCTAAAGCTTTTCCCAGACATTTCCCATTTGCTGGGGACAGCAAAAACAAGCATAAGCTGATGCCTTCCTCTGTTGGACACCTTCATAGCATTGTTCTCCAATTCATGAGCGTTTATCTTTACAAAGCATCCAAGAATTTAATTAACTGAGATATTCACCTCTGTCAAATGTGTACCATGTTAGCAAAGGGTTCAATATTGTTTCACAGAAACATCAGGTTAGGTAACTATGAAGCCGACAAAATAAAATGTGATCTCTTCAGTACTAATTAAAAGAAAAATCAAAATAAAACTGTTATGCATGTGTGCATTTAGGCTTTTTGTATGTTTATGATAAAGTAGAATAGTATGCTGTGAACACGTAAACCTTTCTTACAGTGCCCTTAGAAACACATTGATGAAACACACCAAGTGTCTTTAAAGGCATTCTTGCTATTCTCCTTAAGGCTAGTTTGAGTTGAATTTTTAACTAGTAAAATAATACTAGGTGACTACACTGTTATATCAAGTGTACAGAATGGGTGCAGCTTCAATAAAACATTTGAGGATTTTGTGATTACCTCATTCCAATGCATTGAATCTGCATTTCCTGCTCGAAATATCTGGAGGAAGTTTTTAAATGCCAAGGCACTTACATTCTGACACCAAGATCACTCTAAATTAGACTCATGACAGTTATGTTCTGAGAAGTAGAATTATAAGACCATGACTGTTGCTTCGGCCCAGGACTGCATTTTTGTACCACTCCTGAGAAAACATACCACAGACTGTAGGGCTCTAGATATCATAAGCTGTTTGAAATTATGAAAACAAAATAGCAAGAAATAACTGAGGTGTTTATACATGTACAAAGTGAAGTGGAGTTTATAAGTTGATATGAAATTGAAGAAAAAAGAGAAAGAACAGCTACAGCTTGAACAATGAGAGTTACTTAAACTTGAATTACTAAATGGTGAGAAATACAAATGAGGTAAATCAATACATATAAAATTTAAGTTTTCAAATTAAAAAACCCAAAGTATATCAACCTTATTCTCATAATTACATTAAGCCATGTTATTTTGTACTTTTTAATTTCTGCAGTGGTTTTCACTGCAGCATTTGCTCTGAGGACGTATTTTGTTTGATTTACTAATCATGAATATTACATGGATTGTGCTCAGTCTTAGAACAAGAGCCTTTCTATATTTGTAGGTTTCTTGCTAATGTGCTATGGAATTCAAAACCTAGGGGACTTTGGGAATTTAATTTAAGCCTGTGGCAATGAAGATGCTGCTGTTCATTTATAAGCAATCATCACAGCAACAGAAGTTAAGATTCAATTTGAAAAGCCACTTTTCTGAACTTTTAAAATTATCAAATTATAACAGAATCAGTGCTGTTTTTTATTAGAAATATTTTTACTCATTAACTCTCTCCCAAGTTTAAAATAAAAATAAACTAACTTCACATAGTATTCCACCTGAGCTTGCACCAGGTTAGCACTGCAGATTAGGTATTAGTATTTGATTATCACTGCAATGTTTGCTTGTCACATACATAAATAATATATATAATCAACCATGACCAAGTCAAGAGTCTCTATATTGGCTCAGGTACAATTCAACACTGCTAGCAGTATTTAGTCAAAAGAAACCAGATTTATGAAGTAACTATCTACTGGTATAATAGAAATACCTTCCAACAAAGCTACAAACAATCAGAGCAGAAAAATTTATCTACACATGAAATCTACAGATCTCATCTCTGTTGATATCTACCGGTATCATATGAAATGTATTTTTTTTCCAATGATACGCAGGACAGATGCATACATGTGTTAAAGTTACTTTTTTTTAAAGTAAAACACTTTGTTCTGTGAGAATAGGCCAGTATCTTGGGTGCAAACGGCTCATCATGACAAAGTCCAGTGACACTCCAAAATAGTGCCAAAACTGCATTCCTATTTTTTCCAAAGTTCTGCTGTGTTAGGTGAGACCTTAGAAATCCTGACAAGCAATCTGTCAGGGCAGTGTCAAAATGACCAAATAATTCCAATGAAAGCAGCATCTTCGGATAGATGACACATCACCATGGTTCTTTATCTTGGTAATGTTCCCTTATGTGTGTAGCAGCTGTATTGTTGAATTCCTAGTTGCTCCTTCATATTTTGTCCTGAGTACAGCCATACTAAAGAAGTTTATTCTTCAACAGTCTAAGGAACAAGACATCAGCCCTTCACAAATGCCAAAAGCTAGTCAACAAGAAATATTTTCTCTTTCATTCCTCCTCCTTTCCTCAGTGAAATTTTTCTCTTCAGTATAGAAAAATTACCCTGGGAAGGCATCATTTCCTAAAGCAGGGCAAGACACTCAAACCCAGTGTTTTGGGATCCTCCTACAAAGCAGCAGCTCTAATTTCCTCTTCGCCAGATCTAGCCAGTGACATGAAGCTCTGCAGCAATAATCCTCAAGGAACTTAGAGCAAAAAGTTTAGAGTTTTCTAAAGCAGAGAGAGCCTGTGTTCAGATGCAGTTTCTCCTTTTCCTTGTAGACACCCTGGGGACTTCCCAGACAGCACAAACAGATGTAAAATGCAAATACATGTGAGAAGGCTAGAAAAGATCGTGGGGTAAGCTGTTGGTTAAGAAAGATGATATTCTCAATAGCGGAATGCCTAAAACTGCATGATTTGGCTTCCTCTGAGGTCACAAGATGAGGCAGGTGAGAATTTTTCTATTCTCTATTCAGTATTTTCATTCTTGCCCGCTTCTCATAAACCTCTCATTTTTCTGCCCTTCATAAGTTTTCCACAGTGGTGGTGACAATCAAAGAGAAATATCACAGAAAAGCCACCTAGTTTGTTTGTTCAGTGATGAGCAGTTGACAAGAACTGCTTTCTGGATATCAGCTAAATAAACTATAGGGAGTATAAAAGGAGATTTACATGTATGAAGATGGCATTACGTGTTGGATACCTCTGAGAGTTCTATTTCCTCACTCGTTGCATCACTAACTCTGGTATACATAATTCAGGATAAAGTTAATTAAAGGTGATGTATCTCTCCAATAAAATTACAGCAATGCACAATATTTTATTCTATTACTTGCAAGCATGTATTGCTTACATTATCCAAGATTTTGTATAGCATATATCCAAAAGTAAATCTAAGTTTGCATTTTCTGCTTCAATTTTGTCATCTCTTGACTTGCATGTAAAAGCACATGTATACAAGGCCTGAAAAAAATGCTATTTTAGTTTTATTGAAGCTAAGATATCAAAATTCAAATGTCATATATCCTGCAGACTGATTTATACAGGTTAGTCTGTTCCAGAATTCTGGCCTGAGGTAATTTTTTTTCCCCCTACTCAATTTTATTATACCACTGTGTCTTTTTAGAGTTGTATTTCTTTCCAAGTTGACTCTAAATCAAATCTTCTAAAGGAAACCCATTCAAGACACTTCTCCAATGTGGTCACTACAAGTTGATTGTAATAGTAGTAACTACAACTATCATGCTGATGCTCATTTGGGAAATTGTAAAAACACACCTAACAAACACCAGAGTGAAAGACTTGTAATGGAAAGAAACTGTAACATGCAAAAAATGTGCTAGTGAAGATTAGAAGTCAATTATTCCTGAGCACAAATTTAAATCTTGCATAACTATTTATTATATATCCACCTACAGCAATGCACACAAGTGCATCTCAGATCACCAAAGTGATAACTAATTAGAAATAACAACAAAAAATTCTTCCTCTGCTTACCAAGTCTATGAACGAACATCAAATCTAGTTTAAAACAATCAAGACTTCACACACAATACTCAAGAATACAATCTAAATCATATGCTATTCAAATGCTTACAGTTTATATCCTAAGCAAAAATATGGCTGAACAGTCAAGATAAAAAAAAATAGGCAACCCTCAGGGAATCCAGCAGGATAAAACTTTATAATTTTAAAAAGATCACTAATGAGATAGGCTTTGCATTTGGGAAATATATCTGGTCTGTATCTTTTTAATACACAAAGCAGACATGTTTACTATATGGTTCAACTGTATACTGATCATATTCTGGTCTGCCTATGACATCACTTGCCTAAGACAGCAAGGACTCAGAACTAACTTTTCTGCTTACAATTATTTCTTACAGTATGCAACATAACACTCACTAACTTTGGTAATCAATGCTACAGTATCCTATCTAACAGGTCACCTTGGGGGCATGAAAAAATAGAACGTGAACTACAATTTGCTGCAAAACCTCCACACAAGGATTCAGACAGTTGGGTTGGTTATTTTTTCCAGTGTCAGCAAAAGAACACTATATTCTTTAGATCTTGGAAGTTTATTAAAGCAAATAGATACGGAAAAGAAAGTGGAACAATAAAAAAAAGAAAAAGGATGAATGCAAGGCTTTCCTTTGTTCATGGGGATGGCCGATATTTGTATATAAATATGTTTATATACATGCATACCTCTCAAAGTATTTTATGAGTGAACGGAAAAGAAAAGTTGCCATCTGAATCTCATTAATCTTTAATATGAATGACCTAGTAAGAAAAAAAATATGGACAGAGAGCTTGAAGAAAAATACCATACATGATGTTAATAGCTGAAGTTTTTTTGTATCAACCACCAGGCATTTACGCAGCTATCAATATAAAGCTCCTCTGTCATTGTCATTGTCTTGGATTAATTAGCTTAAAAATAAAATGGCAAATATAGAGGCAAACCAGTACAGTAATTGTGACTGCTCCTTTGCTACATCTAAAATAAATAATTGGATAGGACTGGACATGATTAAACAGAATTAGACTAACAAGTATAGTTAACATGCATATATTTTTACACTTACAAAAAAGAAGCAACGCCTTACCATCACTGTCAGATCACCTTCGTTTTGCAAGGATGTGAATTTAAGCCACGTATCTCCCCAGTGGGTCAAAATGAAAATGGAAGTAAATCAGTTTTGTAATTATTAATATAATACACAAGAGCTAGGGTGGTGAGCCATCAATTCTAATTAAAGGCAGCAATTAAAGGACACTTCAATCAATCATTTCTGTGAAAGTATATTCTATTGATTGCTACATTAATTATTAAAATCATATTAAAATAAAATTCAGATTTAGTTATCTGCCAGCTACTTCAGAATAACATTCCAAGTCTTATAATCTAAATCAGTGATGTCATAATTAGGACTACAATTTATTTTTCTTTTCTATACAGAAACACATGAGACACTACCTCAGGTACTCAAGTAAGGCAGTACTTGACAAACCTTAGAAAGGATATAAGAATTTTCCTTTCTGCCACAGCCTATTGCCACTAACTCCCATGGCAATTTTTGCTCCAGCAATATCTGTCAAGACAGCAGTTTACATTTTATGTACTGCAAAATTATACACACATATCAGACAATTCTAAAATGGGTATTTTACAAACTTTTGACTTAGACAAAACCCAGACCTGGTTGCATAAGTAATTGGGAGAAAAGTTAAAATACTATTCGTAATTTTTGCAGTTCAAACTGAAATAAAAACAGATGGAAAGCAGTGCTCACAGTTAAATGACAGCCCATGAGGGCCTTGACTCAGTCATGTTTTATACTCCTGTGAAGAAAAAGAACATACAGAAGACAGTTGCTGAAAAGATAATGAAGTCTGCCACAAAATTTAAGTTAGAACCAATCTCAGTTAAGAAAAGCTTCAAAAAGATTGAATCAAATGCGCTGCCAGGCACAAAAGCAGCAGATCTGTGAGTCTGCCAAGTAAGAATAATGAAAATCTGCTTTTCACCTTAGTTCTTGCATGAACAAAGCTTTTTAGTCTGGTATGACACAAAACCTGAAAGCTGTTTGCTGTGTCCTAAAGTACAGATATTATCAGTATGTATCTAGTATCTGTCCTAAAATACAGATATTATCAGCATATTAATATCTCTGGTAAGCTGATGTAATGACAAGAAACTAATTTACAATTGAAACTCTCATGATTTCAACTGCACAAGTGCAGTACCTAGTGTATCAATATAATTGCTTTTTTATCTTATCAAAACAATCTGTCACATACTATTTAAATGCCATTTGGAAAAAAAAGATTACCAGATGCTTTCAAGGACCAGACCCCCTTGACTTTGAGAGAATTGAGTAACAAGTATTAAGATCTCCTTAAAATCTTGATTTTTATGAAGAAATTCCTCCAAACTGTCAAATTCCACAGCTGATTTTGAGCTGGTAATTATACCAGCAGGCAGCCAGTCTATGTAGACCTGTGACAATAAATCTATGGATTTATGACTACCATCCACTGTTACTGACCACTCGGCAACTACAGGCTGTAATCGGAAGAAAAGAATTAATTAAAATACACATAAAAGGAAGAAAAAGAAGGGAAAGCTCTTAATTAAAGTACCACCTTCTTTCATTAATCCAGTGTCTGTGCTAACAGAACTGCCAGCACAACCAGACCCTAGTAGCTGAAAATTCCAGCTACATCTTCAAAAACAAAGATTAAACTTCACAAAATAAAGCTTTCACTAAAGAATCTACCTAAATATCTATCAATCGCAACTTGCTTCACTTAATCCTGCTCCACCAACCTTAGCTTCTTTTGAAAGTCAGTAAGTAACAGCAGGCAATAGCAGGAGGTGAGATATAGCCATTGATGTCATACACTGTCTGGATGAATGCATAAACAAATATTTCAAAACCCTGGTATCAATTTAGATCTACTAAATCCTGTTAGAAGCACTATAAACCCAGGTTTGGGGTTTTGTTTTCCCCACTGAGAATATGTCTCCTTAAAATTAGGCAATAGTTGACGACAGTTATTAACTCCTCTCTGCAATCAACATTTTTTAAAAATTAAGATAAACTTCACAGTGCTTACTAAATATCACTTAGAAATAAGATAATTATAGATATTTTAAAGACAACGAGAATAATATATTAAACTTCTCTCTACAATCACAAATGCATTAGCATCAAGTTAGCTACCAAACTTTCTCGCTAGTGTGAGAAGAATGTATACATCTCATTCATACACAACAGGTTGTTTATTCTTTTTTTTAATCTTTAAAATAATTATCCAGGAAAAAAACCCAAACCCGAAAACCAAACAACAGGGTATAAGAATAAAGCAACAAGTACTATCAATTACAAATCGATTTATGGAACAGAACTATTCAGTTCCTCCAAGTGCCTCAGTCTCTAGGGAGAGAATTTTAAGACTAGTTACATTTGTACAGTAATTCACAACAGAGATTAAAAAGGCTGAATGTAGTTAATCATCAAAGATGGCTTACAAAATACTGGTTCTTCCTATCTTATGACACACATTACTCAAAAAATGAAACAATACAATCTGATTCTTTCGGTTATTAACAGTCCTTAATTTTATCTGGCTTTGCTGTGACAGGCAGGCATCCACATTAAGCCTAAGATTTATAATTTAGTAGAGAAGGAACAACACCCCCACTTATCTAGTCTTATCATGAATTTATACCCCATCTACATGATGGTAATAATTCTATGCCTTATCAACCACAGATTTGTTTGTTTAGTTTTTTTTTTAAAAATTAACCATATATTTTACAAAACTATTTCTAAAGCTGTTTCTACAGTAACAGTAATTTTTAAATAGAGACACAAATTTGTTTCTTTTGTGCTTTACATTATAAGCAGACCAAAAATAATTACTAAAGTCAACAGTAATGACTCTTAGCATATGACTCTTAGCATATTTCTTTTTCTTTTTGTCTTTGAAATACTGTTGTATTTCTTAGCATAAACTGTACAAGTATTTGAGTATAATTCTCATCAGAATGCATTTAAAAATCTGACCAGGTTTGTTATGTCACTTCCCTTTAAAAATCATTCACTTTTGGTAACTGTCTTTCCATAATTGTACTTGCCAGAAATAAACATACTATTATTCCAGGCTTCCTTTCAAAGCCCTTTTATTGTGATTGAATACTATTTTTATTTTTTATATTGGGTTTACTCTTCTCAGTCAGGATAAAAGTCTCTGTCAAATAACAGCTGGCTACTTTGTCAGCTTATTTGCAGTATCAATTCATGGCGTTTCATCTATCTTAATTGCTATGTACTATTCCCTCCTAATACCAGCATTTCTAGATTAAAACACCAAAACCACTTTACCGAAATAACTAAGATCAGAAATACGTTTTAAAATTAGGATTTTACTTGACTGCCATAACAGAAAGTGAACACCTTAAAGCTAGAAAGAATTACATTTCAAAAGAGAAAAGTACCACCCCAGTTCTTACACACCACCATAAACCAGTATATTTTTTGTCCTGATTATGTATGAACAGTACCTTTGCTCTTGGAAAACAGGTTGTTAGCAGCAGATCATTATACTGTGGATGTAATAATCTATATGTACTAAAAGTAGTGCGGTATATGAAAACAGAAACTGAGGAGAGCTTTACATTTTGTAAATTACTAGAAGTAATCAGATCAATGAGTTTATGAATAATAAAATGCAAAAATCCAGTAATTCTGGTTTTAGGTGCAGTCATTGAAGGTCCTGACAGACATGGAAGAAGACTAAAATGAGACAAAGAGCTAAATCAGTTATTACCCCAGTTGTACAAAACACCCTTTTGACAGATGCTGCTGCCCCTGCAACAGCGACATCTGATCAGATTAGAAATGAACTCCTGACCCTTCAGTTTACAGCCTGACATATCAGGATAAACCAAAATTGGCACTAGTTTACCTTAACTGATGGGCTGAAACCTGTGGTTGTTCAGGAATTGATTGTGACTGGATCATATGTTCCAATCTTGAGGAAAGTACATTGTTGGGGCTGTAGTCAGAAACAGCTTCAGCTGTCTGACTTTTAACTCATGACCACATGTCTGTCAGTGCCTTAATGTGAAAGAAACAAATGCACAATCACAGTAAATGCTAGAAATATATGAAGCACCACTGCAGTTAAAATTAGTTGTCTACCAAATCTGGTGCTCTATTTCCAGAGGCAGATAGTGTCAAACATTTAGACAGAAAGCACAGAGAAACTATCCATTAGATAAATGTGAATTATGAACAATTTTCATTTCGTACACTTTTACTATTTTTTACCTAGGCAAGGTGGCTTAGATCCCTCTCAACACACTTTTAAACATTCATCATCTCACCAACAAAGCACGAGCGTTCTTTGACTTGGGCAGATTTGTGTATGATAACAAAGGCTTTGGGGTTTTCTGGAAAAGAATATAAAATCCAAAGTATCACCTGACACTAAATCTCTTCAACAAAATTTGAGCCAATGAAACTTTGGGGAGATTGAGAATGAGATGAAGCTTCTTTGAGAAAGTAGAGAGTATACACTGTGGTGCAAATGCTGTGTATGCAAGCAGAACTAAAAGCTAAATTACAAAAGCATGACTTCGTAGTCAGTTTTCTTTTTTCTTTTCCTACCCTTTTACTTTTTGTGCATTAGGCATAATACAAGCTGTGACTAATACTCCTTTAAATTAAGAAAGATTGTTCTAAGTTTACTGCTGTGTTCTTCACCACCCTCCTTTATCCAAGTACCTCTTAATTTCTATTTATTACTACTTTAGCTTTGCAAAGCATTAGCTCTAGTGTCTTAATTTATTGAGCTAACAGTTGAAATATAACCGAAACTGGAATTTTGGTAGGGTGAGAAATGTCTAAAGTTTTAAACCTCAAAAGAATTCTTGCGATAAAAACACTGAGAAGAGTGAATTTAGACTAGGCTTATGCTCATATACTGAGCCATAGCAACAGAGATTTTTCAAAGCAGGATGAATTTAGAGTAGTAGCCTGAAAAAGAAAGTACTAAAGAGGCAGATTTTGTAGAAAGTTTCAATGGCCTAAACAATTAATTCTCTATCTGATATCTCCAAGCCTATTAAATGCAGTTAGCAGGTGTGAACTAACTACTACAGCACATGCTTCCTTGTTGTGCTCGCTATTATTCACTTTGAACCTCATCTGTAGCACATAAAAAGTAAGTGACTCTTAGAGTAATTTATTAGTTTTCAAAATCCCCATGTTATACAACTGTATTTATTTTTAAAATAAACCAAAAGTTTATATTTAATAGTAACATATTTGTCACAGTTTATGGTAATGCCTTGATCTGAACAGCTCTGTTCTGAAAGAAAACACAGTAGGTAAAACCATCTAAAAATAGCTCCATTTGGAGAACTGTAGAATCATACTTTCAATCTATTGACATACAACCAGTTTTAAATCACATCAATATATTAAAGAAATGCAATCTGATTAGTGCAATATGCTCAAGTGATTCACAATGGAAACAGACAGTATAAATGCCCTAGTTTCCTTGAATGGACTAAGTATTTAGTTTTAAAGGCACATTGAATTTTTTTTTCTTCTAGAAAAGAAAAAAGTAACCAAAACAGTAAAAAGTGGTAACATTCAGAATATCTTATTTTCTCCTTGCTGTCTTAGAGATGTGGTGTTTGTTTTGTCGTATTTTTTAACAAAAAATGGTTCTACTTGAAAGCAGCATTATTTTCAGATGTCTCAGTAAACCTGAACTGATGACCTTCATATTGCTTTTGAAAACGGAACACACGTGATAATTTTGGACTGATAGGATGGTTTTAAACAGTGGGCTTCTGAATTGTTTCTAACCTTTAAGCTTCAGCATCACAGTACATTGTACAGTGAGTCATAATAGCATTCTAAAAATATATATTGAAATTCAACATACTAAATTTTTCCCAGTAATACATCATTCACATATGTTGAAATCTATTTACTTTCTATATAAATTGAAGCTTTTTTTTTCCTACATCAACAGAGCATTAATTATCAATCTCTTCTCAGATTTAATGTCTATTAAAATTTTAGGATTCTGGGAAAGATCTTTATGCACTGATTTTATGATTCTAAGTGCTATTATTCCCAGTTTCTCTAGGGGAGGTCAGAATCAGGCTCTGTTTAACAGTATGGCCTTTTTCCTTTCTCAAAAGAGATGTCCAACTAAAAACACAGTTGCTCAATGTCACAAAGCTATTATCATTTAGCTCTACAATTCCTTAAGGACAATGGAAGTCACACATACAATCCATACTAACACTCTAGAAGTGAGAGAAATCCAGTCACAGTATATTTAATGTATTTGGCATTGCTTGAGGCAAAGAATAGCAATAGAAACACTATTATCTAAATAAATCATTTGTATGTATCTGTCACAGGATGATGGACAATAATGCATCAGAGATGTTCTAATACCAATGGCAATGAATAAAGTGAAAGATTAATGAAATAATATACAAAAAGAATGTAACCTTCTCAAACTCTTAGCCGGCAAAGTCCAAATGACAGTGCAGCTGAACAAACCTGAAAATACATCAAGGTAAAAAAAGACACTTTTCTTTAGTACCTCATGAGTGTGTGGGAAAGCCTTATCAGGTGAATTACTTTTCTGAGATGTCCAACCAGCAACCAAAAAGCTAGTTATAAAACACAAAGTGGCAAAATCATGTTGACTCAACAGAAGACTATTTAATTCCATTTTACTTTCTCCGGTTTATCAGCTTTTTTCAGTATTGCAAAGGATCACACTAGTGTGATGTCATGCCACAGAATGAATAATGGCACAACGAAATTAAGAATTTTCACAAGTGATTTTAATATTGCAAAGGAAGCCTCATTACTTCCCACCCAATCAACCAATAAGTTTTCAAATATTTAGCAATTTCACTCATTAGTAATGCATTTTCAAATGTAGATTAAAAGAAGGCTCACCTAATCTAACTTAACCTAACTCTAACCAAATGCTAAGATTTTAACTGTACACATGTGACTTTGTCTCTCCTGCATTAAAATTCTAGGTGGAATCCCCAGCTTCTATTTTATCTCTGCAGCTTGTAAATACAGTATAAGTTTGTCACATTTAGTTTCCTCACATTTTTCATGTTTTTATGCTATATTAAATGAGTCAAGCACCTATCTAATTTTTTAGCTTATTAGAGTGTGCACTCACCTTTGCAAAAAAAAAAATATATATACTCATGTTATTTTATATAATAGCTACATTTTCAATTATTTTCCAGACACTGAGACCATTTCAAAATGAGTATATTAAAGATGGGATTTTTAACTGCCATAAAAAATACACTGAAACCACATAAATACAATACATGACAACCAGTTCTCTAATATTTTTGTTCAATAAACAGGTCATCACACAATTAAGTGGGATTTTCTGGATAATTACGCATATAGCTATATTAAATACATTCTTTAGGAAAGGAAAGAAAGTTCACTCTAAATAGTTATTAATTGTTCACCAAGGACAAGAAGTTAGTTAGTCCAATATCTCCTTTTCTTTAATGTTAATACATACACAACTTTTCATCAGATATAATAGCTTTTATTGCTCTTTTCCATTTTTCCTAAGAAAATTCAAGTTATTTACTGAACTTTCAATACAAGTATTATTAAGACACTGTAAAACCCTTCTATTAAAAAAGTTTCTTATTCCTTTAGAACAGTAAGACAAACATAGGTAATGCTATTGCAATGAAAAAAATTTGGTTTTACAAATATGAGAGTATTAAATCCTAGTTAAAAATGCAAATCTGTTATTTTCCATAACTGTCCGTCCTTCCAAATTCCTATTCTAGCTATGTCATTCTTTCACATGATCTTGTCTCAAACTCAGTTAACATCAAAACAATTCAATTTTACAGGTTTACAGAATAGTTTGAGCTGCATTAGGCAGTACTAGTGATAGTGGACCACTATCCATTCATATCTACGGGCATGTAAGAAACATACACTCTGTCCGTGAACTTTGTGGACTTTCGCTGCCACTGTAGCAACTTGTAATTTCAGCACTCTAAAGCGCACAATGCAGTTTCACACTTGTCTTCTTCACATCCTGAGAACTTTACCTCCAATATGAATTACTTCCATCCCTGACAATCCTGCATCCCCCACTGCACTGTTCCAGGCTCCCCAGTGCATTCTGAGCATCACCTTCCCTAGATAAGCCTTACTCTGCAGTCTCTTCCGTCTTCACATAACCCTAACATAATGATGAGGATCTAAGGTCAGAAGAAGCAAAATTAATCTCTCCAGTCCTTATTTCTGTGGCCAAAAACATAGTTTCCTGTTAGCCATGAACAGAAACTGCACGGTAAACTATTTTTCTGTAGTTCTAACAGTCTAAGGACATATAAATAAAGTTTGTTCTATTGCTTCTAGAGAACAGCTTTTACAGTTCAAGTAGTCTTAAGATTGAACATCTGAACTGGAAAAAATGTAGCTAAACTGCTAGATTCAAGTCTAGCTGGAAGGCTGTAACTCATGGCGCATGTAATTCAGGGATCAATACAGTAGCCAATATCCATCTCCATTACTAGTGATACGAGGAAACAAAAATTCCATAAAGTTCAACAAAATGTAGTGCTTAGTCCTATGCGCAGGGAGAAGCATACCTATGTAGTACTACAGGTTGGGAGTTGACAAGTTGGAAAGCAGCTTTAAAGAACAGGCCCTGCAGGTCTGTTGGACACAATACTGACCTTAAGCAAGCCAATATACCCAAGAAGCCCAGTGGCACCCCGAGCTGCATTAGAAACAGCCTCACCATCATCCTGTCAATTTGTATAAATAACTGATGGAAGGAAACAAAGATGAACTCAGACTCTTTAGTTGCCTCCACTGAAAGGACAGAAGGCAATGGGCACAAATGAAATGGGAAGTTCTGCTTAAACAGAAGAAAAAAGTATTTCCAATCTAAGGGTGACAGAACAAACGAACTGGTTGCTCAGTGAGGTTTTGCAGTCTTTGTAAGTGGATAGACTGAAAACCTGACATGAAGCTGTTTCAGCAAACCCTGTGATCCTAGAAAATTCTAATAATTTTGTAGACCAAGTAACATGCATCTGATGAACATATATTAATTTAGGGTTTTTATGAGATATATAGTGGACAGATTTTCATGAGAAAAAAATTTTTACATGTACATATCTGCCAAATTTCAAGCTCCTGCTTAAAAATGTGATTGAAAATGCAAATGTGTCTTACTTAACAGCTATATGGGTTTTTTCCCTCTTTAGAACGGCTGTAGCAAAGTAAAGGAACTTTTCAAAATATACACTATAACCTGTATGTAACAGAAAGGAAATTCCATTCTAAGGTTCTAATTAAACTACTAATAATACATTCTTTGAAGATATACTTCTCAGTTATTTCTGATCGTGACTATTTTTAAGACACAGAAACAAAACTTATAGTTTGATGTTTTGCATGAAGAACAACTAAAATTCTTTCAGATTGCCAAGTATCCAGAGCAAAGCTTCACCTAAATAAAAATAGTACTTAAGGGCATGATGAAAACCACATTCTTAACTACTGCAGCTATGTCAAAAAAACCCCCCTGTGCACACAGTTTTAATGATATGTATTATGTAATTTGAGGAGATCATTTAACTGTAATAGTTCAGTGAGAGACCTATGAGATTCCCAGTATACTCTCCACACACTGGAACTTAGTACATTGGCATGTATTTGAATCAGGTCACTTACAGCTAACTTGAATAAAACGAGAAATGTGCTTGCATTAATATAATATAAGCTCTGGAAAGCTCATTATTCCTGTTAAATAAACAAGCCAAGTTGTAAGAAGGTCTTTTATCAATATCAACAGTCATTTGTAAAGGGGAAACACAGGCAACCGCAATTCAATTAGATTTATTCACATTAGACCTAAGAAGAAAGGTTGTATATACACTTCCTATTTTCTAATCAGTGTTGATAAATTTAAGACCAATCAGAGGTGGCAGGTGTTTCTGAAAAATATTTTTGGCCACAGTCAGAAAACCTATATGCAACTAAAAGCAGTGTCTTTAAAGAGGTAGTACTGAGCAGTCTTAATGCAAGATACTGCTCAATCCACAGTTAAAAATAAAAAAGAAACTTTTCTTATACCCATCTAAAAGTTTAGTCATTAGTAGCTGTCTGAAAAGTAAAACTGAATGCTTTTGATTATTGTACCAAGTATAATTCCCTGAAATTGTATAAATATATCCTGTTGTTTGAAAACAATAATTGCATACCAAGTCCCTCCTACCATAACCAAATCCACACAAACTAAAGCACAGACCTAAGTGCTAAAGTACTTCAGATCTGACAATGTTACTGTTAATGAGGCCTAACCATACTCACACTACCCCTCTATCTTCAGGGATTAAAACTTAATTGACAGATTTACGTGTCAAATTAAAGCATTTAAAGATTTTACTATGAGTGAATCAATATTTTTGAAACAATAAACATAATTTTAGAATTTAATTGACATTGAATTTTCATGTCAAACTTATGAACTAAGTTCCCTGAAAGTATAAGACTAATTAGTTTAATCTGTTGTTTAAGATGTCAACATTCCAATCTTACTGCTATTCATACTTCTCCCTGTGAATTCATCAAATGTGAAAAGTGTCCTCAATTAATGAGCTACCCCTGCACTTCAAATTTATCAGGTGTCTACTAATTGAAGACTGACCTTATAAGGATAATTACCAAATTGGATCTGAAAACAAGACACCACAAATACATAGGCATCTCTACAGGCAGATGTGTTAAACTTCCATTTAAAAAAAGCAAAATATGCAACCTATATGCTAAAACCAACTAAATAACATGTATTTTTTAAGAAGTAGCGAGCAATTTAGTTATGAACTTGATTTTTAGAAGCCTGTTCATCACAAATCACAGCAAGCTGCTCTCTTAACATTTCTCTTGGTTATATATAAAAAAGAAAAAGAATATATCAGTTACCTTCCCCCAGTGCAACCTGCCTTGTGCTCACAGCTATGTTCCTAGTATTGGCTAACACACTTTCCCATTCCAGTTCTGCATTGAAATTTTTTTAGAAGTAGTATATATTGGTTAAAGCCATCTTTCACTGAGTTCCATAAAGAAACAGAGTAATGGATTATGGCAATTACGATGTGGAACAAAACTGAAATTTCTGATTCCTAGATTTTTACACTGAATACACAAAACATCAGCAACCAAGTCGCTACATACCCAGTACCTTCCATTATTTTTCTCTCTATTACAAAAATACAAATGCAATATTACTAGAATAAGCTGTTTAGTCTTTCATGTGTCAAGAAACTGAGTGCAGCTGTTCTGTCACATTTTCTTTCAGCACACAGCCAACAGACATTCAACGTCATCCTAATGGTAACTAGCGCAAGTGGGAGTTGAGCGGCTCTAGGAGAAACAATAATTATGTTTATCTCTGCTGAGGACTCGCTTCCCGCTTTTGAAACCCTGCTTCCTGTTTGTGCACACAAAGCACTAATCTTTTCCCACCACCTGCACGGCAATTCTGCTACTCCTCAATAGGATTCCCACAGTGTGCAAGAGCCTTATCACCATATCAACAACAATCACGCAGCAGGTCTAAAGAGATTCATCTTTTGACATACCTTCCTTCTGGCCATTTTTACAAATGGTGAATATGGTAAGGTCTTACACAAGCGTATTTTAAAAGAAAGGACTGTTTAATCTGAATTACAAGGATACAATACAACAGTTGAAAAAAAAATCTCAATACAAACAGTCTATGCCATCTAACTTAAAAGTCAGACATTCTAATTTAGTCAAAGTACATATAACCACAGAAAAACAGACAGCAAATGACAGCCTCCTCTAATATGTTTTAGTTTATTTTATTTTAGGTCACTGCAAGGTCCTTTGTTCCAGTTTCCTGCCTAGATTTCCCCCTTTTCCTGTGCCAATGCAAGCAGTTACAATGATCAGAAATAAACTTCAGAAGCAGATGTTACCACATAGTCACAGTAATTGTGTGCTTTCCTGTCTATATGCAGTTAAGCCCTACTGGAATTAATCTTAGGTAATCATAAAGCAAAAGGAAAAAAAGCAACCATCAAGACATGTCATAAAAATTGCCATTAACTTTCACATCTATGGATTTAGTCAATAATCTCTAACCTTTTTCTTTAATAATTATATCGTAGAATAACCAGGTTGGAAGAGACCCACCGGATCATCAAGTCTAATCATTCCTATCAAACACTAAACTATGCCCCTCAGCACCTCATCCACCCATCCCTTAAACACCTCCAGGGAAGGTGAATCAACCACCTCCCTGGGCAGCCTGTTCCAGTGCCCAATGACCCTTTCTGTGAAAATTTTTTTCCTAATGTCCAGCCTAAATCTCCCTTGGCGGAGTTTGAGGCCATTTCCTCTTGTCCTGTCCCCTGTCACTGGGGAGAAGAGGCCAGCTCCCTCCTCTCTACAATTTCCTTTCAGGTAGCGACACAGAGTAATGAGGTCTCCTCTCAGCCTCCTCTTCTCCAGGCTAAACAATCCCAGCTTGTGACTTCTTAGGGAAACAAGAAAAGCTGGGCTTCTCAATTTCTGGAAGAGCCTGCACTGAATTTTAACTATGACTCTCACTAACAAATGTACAATTTCCAAGTCTCTATCCCCATTCCCTTTTATCTCCTAACGTCTACCAACAGAAACTGAAATACAGGGCAATGCACTATCCATGCACAGCTGCAAAACATATAAATTCGGGCTTCCAATTTCAGATTGTGCTCCTTGTGGGCCTAATTGTTCCACTGTATCTGTAAAATCTAAATATATTTTAACTTTCATGAGGCCCACCTGAAATCAAAAATACCCTCCAATGAGTACTGTCACTGTATCTTCTGTTAGATGTGTTTGTATAATTACCCCTTCTCTTCTCCCCCACACCCCCCACCCCCAAGTGATATATGATAGAAATTTTCAGTTTAATGCATATTTGGCTTATTATATTTTCCAGAAACAGTTATAGTTGGAATGGGAGAAAAAAATATTTGCGTGCCTGCTATACTGTGTTTCAGAAGGAATGTTCTGGTGGGAGGGGTCAATTGCTCCTTTTCAACACAGAATGGTCTGCACTTGAAATGACTACTGAAAAGCAAAACAAGCAAAAAAATCCACCCTATAATCTCACAGTGAATAAGGAGGAAGGTTCATTTTCTATTTGTTCTTCTAACATGTTTCTGCTCTCAGGTCTACTTTACCTCTATTTAAACTATTAGATCTATTATAACTATTAAAACTTATTTTCTGTTCTTAAAAAAATATATATTTAACACTAGGAATCCAGAGTGTTCTGTTGCAGAGGGGGTGGGGCGGGGGGGGGGGGGGGAAGGAGAGGGAGGAAGAATTAGAGGGTGCTATATAGCATTCTGTCACTATGAGAATAAAGTGCTTCCCAGAAGACAGGTAGTGAGGAACAGCTAGGGTCAGAATGGGCCAGTAACTCATATAGCTCCACGGAGAACACGCCTCCTTTCTCCTGCCCATATACCAGGTGCTTTCACTGCCTCTTTTGCATCAGCATAAGTATACCCATGGCTGCAAAATGAATTAGATAAGCTCAGTGATCAGCTTGAAAACTAATCCTCCTAACCCCCTTAAAAAAAAAAAAAAAAAATCAATCATATTTGAATGGATGAGTGAGCTGATGGGACCTACTCCAAAGCCAGACAGATGCTATTGCTGGTGCAAAGAAAGGGCTGAAATGTATGACTTGGGGCAAGACTACCTTTTTTACAGTGACATCTAAATTAACGTCAAAGGGCCATGAAACCACATGGCTAAGCCTGTGGGGACAAAAAACCTGGTTTCATTTCTTTAATTTAGGTGTTCTTTGTGTTTCTCTCTACAAACGCATGAAGTAGTATTTACTATTCTAACGAGCCCCACTTAAACTTGCTCATTGCCTCACCTACCTGAAAGAAAAGAAAGCAAAAAAGATGATATATTATCTTATTTCTTCTTAGAGTGGACTGAATCTCATCCATACTGTATCATTACAAATCTTACTTGCAAATATAAAATGTAACTGTTCAAGAAGGTTCCTGCAAAAGCACAGACAGAGAACTTCTCTGGCTTGTGGCTATATTCCAGTGATGTACTAGGAATATGTCACTTCAACAGAGTATGCTTGGGTCTGACTTTTAACAGGAGATGGAATATTAGCCTTTTGGAACTGCAGAAAAAAAGTAATAAATTCTAAGTTACTGTGCATGTTCAATATAGCACTTTGCCTGATTTGTAGGGAAATCATATTATTAGAGATAACTGTAAGCATTTGCATATTGTCTTCAATGGCTTTAAGATATTCTGATACCATAAAGTGCAATTTTGGAATATTGCAAAGTAGATAAATACAATTTTTGTAAAATATGCTGAATAAGAAATAAGTATAAAGACTGGACTATTCATAAGAAGTAGGAAAACAAAAATATAATGCCTTAATAGTTAAAAGCTACACTCAAAGAAAATTATTTGAGAATTTTTACAGAAAAGTATATTCAGTTACATTTTTGCATAGTGAAATAATTAATAACAGAAAAGCTCACAGAGTCCTCTGGTTCCTTTGAAACACAGTGCAAGAATTACCATGGAAACAACAAGCAGAAAACTGTGATAAAACCTAGGAGAAAGGCCACTGCAACCCAGCAATAAAGGAAAAACACTGTCAAAGAGCTACAGTAACTAATTAATATCCTCAGTGTTTCACATATTTACTCACACAAGTACATGTTATTCAAATGATTCCTCCCATTACACTGAATGTGACTCAAACTGGGGGAAAAAAAAAGTTGTGCAATCTGCTAAACACCATCCTGGAATCCCATGTTCATCATATATCTGTTTCTATTTACAGCATTTTGTTTTTCATAATGTGTATCCACTTCAGAGTCACAGAATGCTTAAGGTTAGAACGGACCTCTAGAGATCACTTAGCCTAACTCTTTGCTTGAGCAGGATCAGCTACAGTCAGATGCCCATTTCAGTACCTTTTCTTTTAAAAAAATGAGGCCTTTTGTTAGTTTGAGACAGAGTTACTAGGTTATTTAAAGGTGAAGTCTTCAAAAAAAGCCCATCACTTTCACAATAAAAGGACTAATCTTATTATAATTTGCATATACCATTTACATATACAGCATACTAAAAAAATTAAAAAACTGGGGGGGGAAAAACCCCAAAATATGAAAATAACTTACATTTTCAGTAAGACCTTTTTTTACTCCTGCAATGGTATTTTCAGACTTCTGGAATTAGTTTTCTGTAATGTAAAAATGCACTTGCCACTTTTAAAGTGAACTTATAACCTGAAAACTGTACATTGATACTGTATTAAAAATAAGATAGAAATCTAACCTTTTTTTACTTGCTTTTTGTTTTCTAGTCTTCTAGGCAAATTAATACAGTGGATTAATCTAATTGAGCTATCCAGGCTGCATTTATATTTTAGTATTTTTCTGTTAACATCTCAAACCTGCAATGTTTTCCACTTAAAGCGTACAACCAAAATAATTACAAAAGCCACCTCTTTTTGTTTAACTTTCATTCTCCACCTTTGCTACTCTTACATACATTCAAATGCTGCCTCTATGTGATTTTTTTTTTTTTTAAATTCTACTCAGTCCTTTCCCAAGCTTCTCTGCTTCACTTGAATTCTTCTGTAGTGGTTTCCTTCCTTTTCCTTACTGTACCAGATAAAATACTTTCCCTATTTAATTTGTTTTGCATTACCATCCTGGCTTTTTAGTCCCAGTAGTGAACACTCACTCATTTGCTTATCCCATAACCATCTGTATATTCCAATTTTGTCCTTTTATGCTTTCAAAAAACTTAGTTAAAAGACAAAATGAACAACATATATTTAATATGTGTGCGTTACTGCAATTCTTACTACCTGATGTGTCCTTTTGTGACATCTGTTATTGTTAATTTATGCATAAACACCTGCCTAAAAGAATCTCATCTCTCACTGTCCTCTTCCCACTTACTCCACAATCAGACACCTGCATGTTCTTAAACTAAGAATTCACTGCAGTCAATTTTACCATGGCTGTCTTTGGAACGTCCTGCTTTAGTTGGAACATAACGCACCATCGAAACATGAATAAGCAATACAAGATATTTTCTTAACACGGGGCAATGAATTGTATCCTTGCTTTAGAGCCTCTTGTTACTGATTTGTGTCAACAAAACCGCAGAACACCATCATTTCTCCACTTAGGGTAAATCATAAGGGATGTCTGAATGGAATGAACAGAACTCTTCTAATGAGTTCACTGGTCTCTGTATTAAACAGTACATCTAACTACAGACTGTTAATCGCTACACACAATAACAAAACCAGATAATAAAACCCACCACAACTGTCCTAAAAGATTAAGTTTAAATTAATGACTCTTAATTTAACTCATTACTAAAATTATTTTTGTGTACTTGCCCTGAAAGTGGTTGTGCTACACCTTCACATATGATATGTTCCCACTGTGAAGCAACTCATTTAACCCTTGCAGATTCTTCAATAACCAAGTCAATGACAGTCAAAGCAAATACAACTGACAACAAAAATAAAACCAGCTCATATATCACGATACTCTTCCCTTTCACAGGTAACTATATTTTTCTCATATTTTTTTGTTTGAAAAAATCCAAACATCTTGTCCATGAGATTCAATAAAATAGTCCACTAATAAAAACTAGAAAATAACAATGTGAGTTCTGAGAATGCTACTGAATAATCATATTTATTAGAGATCCTCTCACTTAGACACATACACATGCATAGAGACATACACACAATATAAGATTTTTTCTTTTTTCAAAGTTAAATGAAAAGATTTTTCCTATTAAAAGGTCTGCCTGTTTTGAAGGATGAAAAATCACTCAAAATCATTGTTTAAATATGGCACCAAGAAGGTCAGATGAAAAACTGAGATCAGCTAATGATTGTCCATCTTAAAGGTGAACATAAATGAAACTTCTTCATTAAGTGGAAAGACTAAAATTTATATAAAATAATAAAAATTTACATAAAATAAACACAAAGTCATCCAAACTTCCTTTCATTCTACACTTTGACATCAATAAAAAAAGTTTTATCTGTAGGAAACTTTGACGGTGGTTCCGATCACAGATTCTTCCTATACCAATTTAAACTGAAAGATATCTTTAATAAAAAAATAAGCTACTATAACATCTAAATTTAAATTCTAAATTACAGTAGAAAAATGCATTATTTTGCATGCACAGATAAATCTGTTTTCTCTGAACAAACATAATAAAAACACCCAAATGCCTACCACCTGTATGCTAAAGACCTACCCAAGACAGTTTTTACTACCCAGATAAAAAGCAGTTGCTATGCAAGGATTTGAAATCAAAACACATGAAGACTCTACTGGAAACAGGAATGGAATACCACAACCATCCTGATGCAGGGCCAAAGAAAGCAATAAATCAGACTTAGATCAAACCATGCTCCAGAGAGTTTTGATTTATACCATAAACAGAAACAAACAGAACAAAGTTTAACATAATTTGGCTTATGTCAAGTGCTTTGATTAAGAAATATATCAAGCATATATCTAAAAACTTTTAAAATGCTTTCATAAAATATGAAACACCATATCATATAGCAATACATAAAAACCACTGTAGTTTTTTTTTTTATAAATTAAAAAAATGTATTCTAGCTAAGTTCTATTGAAAATTATTTTCAAGATTATAATCAAAACTGTAGGAAAAAAAGTGGGTTTTGACACAGTTACAATGGAAAATATGAATCCATGTTACTTCATCTTGCAAACTAATTCTCAGACTCACTATCCTCTACCATTTAATTTTATACAAAAAAAAAAAAAAAAATCGAGACTTCTGTTTCTATAACAGGAGCATTCAGGACAAGGCATACTAATACACAGTGTAGCCAGGAAGACAAAATGCAGACAGGTGGTAATATTAAGGTCAGTCAATCCTGAGTGACAAGAGTTCCAACTGTGCAACAACCTATACACTTCTCTGTTATGACCTACAAAATACAGTGTTAAGGGACAGAATGAAATACACATAATTAACCTTTAGTGGTTATTTAAAATAATGCTGGCAATACAGCCATTAAAAAAATTGCAATCATACAGCGATAGGGACAAACTGTTTTAATATTATGACTCTGATTAATGTCCCTAAAGTCAATTCTAGTGTTTTTCACTACATAGAACCATACAATGTCCTAAACTGGAAGGGATCCACAAGGATCATGGAGTCTAACTCCTGTCCCTGCACAGGACAACCCCCCATTCACATCACATGTCTGAGGGCTTTGTCCAAATGCTTCCTGAATATTGTCAGACTTGCTGCCTTGACTACTTCCCAGAGAAGCCTGTTCCAGTGTTCCACTACCCTCCAGGTTAAGAACTTTTTAATATCCAATTAAAACCTCCGCTGTTTCCTGCCATTCCCTCAGGTCCTATCAGTGATCACAAGAAAGAAGACATCAGCACCTGCTCCTCCTCCTCCCCTTGCAAAGAAACTGTAAATTGGGCTGAGGTTTCTCCTCAGTGTCCTATTCTCCAGGCTGAACTGACCAAGTCACTACTCTAGCTGCTCCTCACACAGCTTCCCCTCTATAACCTACATCTACTTTGCAGCCCTCCTCTGTATGCTTCCCAGTAGCTTTATAATCTTTATATACTGTAGTGCACAAACCTGCACACAGTAGTCAAGGTAGGGCTGCATCAGTGCAGAGTAGCACTGGACAATCACGCCCACTGACCAGCTAGCAATGTAGTAGTTGATGCCCTAGGACACGGTTGGCCTTCTTGGCCAGGGCACACTACTGGCACAATCTGTTTTATTTTAACACTGAATTTTGTTTACAGGAAAACAGTATCATCTATTGAAAATCTGTTTCTCACTCACAAGCATTTTATTACAAAACACAGAGGAATCTTGTCTATTCCATGGCAAAGAAAAACACAAGTATAAATAAGCTGTCTAAAATCTTCTAGTTAAAAGGCCTGTATAATACTTAAGTTAAAGGTCTGTGCTTAATTTCAATGGCAGTAAGATGTCTTTAAATTACAGCAGCAGCTTACCATATACACCAGCTCTACTACCCCACTGGGATTTTCTTCTACTAGTTGCCAACAAACAAAAAACTTAAGAGCCCTGGTTTCACTACAGCTTTGCAAGTAGATAACTCCCCCTGTACTAAAAAATTAAAATACATATATAGATATAACTCCTTTGATAGTAGTGGCTTTCTCGGTATTCTTGAGGCTATTCTAGATTTCCTGCCGTATAACTAGTCACAGGAAATTGCAACCCAAAGATACTTAGGTAGTTTAGTGCTTTTGTATCTTAAATAAAAATGGAGAATGTTAGTATAGAAGGTAATATGTCAGAGAGACAAATTATCAGCTGGGGAGGGCATTAACTCATTTAAGACCCAAGTATTCCTAAATTTACTACATAGACAAAGAATAAGTTACCAGCAAGTGGAAAAAAATGTTTGTAAAGTTCAGACACACGTCTGCTACTAATGATGAGAACGAGAACAAACCATGAATTTACAACAATAATACCTGAGGCTTGTATGCCTTTTGACCTCAAGAGCTGGTAAAAAAAATCAATTAACTGATTTATCTTTAGAAAGAGTGGGATTACATGGAATCTGGTTGGTCGAGTATAGACCTACTTAAACTACAAAGTGGGACCGGAGGAAACACGCAGAAATTAAAACAAGCATGTAGGCAATGACATTTGGAATCTTTAACTGTAAGAGCTACTGGAGTAACAGCTGTGGAACACAGACACGCTGCTCATGAGCTACTGGGAAGTAACTGAGTTTTTCAGAACATGGTGCTACTGTATTTTAGCTGCTTGCATCCTTTAAGTACTGAAGTAGAAAGACAGCCCATATTTCAATATTTTCCTGACAAATGATAAATAATGTTAAAAAAGGAAACCACATCTTAATATTAACAAGAAAATGTGTAAACAATAGTGAAAATGAAGCAAAAGATAAGAAAATTGGGCAATAGTAAGCTCCTAGATCTTGAGCTTTTCCTGGACTTCTTCCCAGTATGATATTACACACAAAACCAAAAGATAAATAAAAGAGCCTAGAAGCTTTTTTTTGTAATCTGTCCAGAGTTGTTCTTCTGACTTAAACACATTTATGTGCCTTTATCAGGAAGAAAACTAGTAATGATCTGTAAACCAGCCATTTCTTGTTGGAAACAAGAATGTGATGTTTGTTCATAAGTTGCTAAAGAATAAAAGAAATAAGTCCAGATCAACATTTAGGTCTCAGGATAGAAGAAACATTAAATGTCATAATTCCTAACTCTATATAATTTAATTCCCTTTTACAGCATCTCTAATTCAGTGTTCTTATAACGCAACACACTAGAAATGGCAGCAAGTTCTATGCAGCTTTCCAGACTTAAATGTGAATACTGGCAGTAAGGGGAGAGAATGTTTTCAGAGAATAATGCCTTAGCTTTACAGAATGCATCTACAACAGCATACCCCCATGCGGTCATATATCTTGCCTTGTTCACCTTTTACACCTACTATAGGTATAAAAGAATATAATACAGTATACTATACTGTATCAAAGGAGATATTCTAAAACTCAGTAACAATCCTCCATACTCTATACCTCAAAACCAGGCAAGAGGGAATATTTTAAAAAATATTGCCATTATTTGGGCTTATTTCTATACACAAAAAGAAAACAAGGCTATATAAAACTAGCCAACATACACACATATTGCATTTAATAGGATATTGTGAAAGGTTCATACATGAAGAATCAGGACATTCAAAACAAAGCAACGGCTAGGTATTAACGCGTGATGATCTTAAAGAACTTTTCCAGCTGAAATGATTCTGTGTTTTAATATTTTTATAGAATTGAAAAATGTTGTGACAGTTTTTTGTCTCAGTACTGACCTGCCTCTCACACTTCTGAAGCCATAAAGAAACCAAAATCAAAATGAAACTGTCATCCTCCTTTTTATAACCAGAAAAATCCAAGTTATCTAGACAAGAAATTATTGAATGACCCAACGGAACTCCTGTTGGTATTGTTATATATAGTATAGCTTTAAATTACATCTATCTTATATTTAGCATTAGAGAGCCTGTGCTTAGAACATCCCATGCTCTAGTGATTCTTCAGCCTCAGAATTTGATGAACAAGTTGTAAAGTCATTGGGAAAAACAAAGCACATTATTTGTCATAGTGAAAACAATGTTAATGAGATTGTTATGTCTCCAGTAAAGAAAAGCTGTGGAAATCAGTATTTAGATTACAGATATCATTCCAGTATGACACATACTGAGAAATTCAGAACCTGTCACCAGTAATGTAAGTGAATGATCTGAGGTCCTTCTTAGATCATAAGGAGAGTAAAGACATTCACAGAATCACAGAACAACCAGGTTGGAAGGGACCCATCGGATCTTCTAGTCCAACCATTCCTATCTAATCTAATTCTACATCTTATTTCTGCTGGCTTTTAAAATGTTAGGAATACAGAAGACACCAGCATACCAACTACTTGCTCTGACAAAGGAAAGACTTCGGCAAGCTCGTTTTCACAGAAGAGCACAGGACAGACTGGAAGCAGCATGTTTCATTCTTTTTTTTCTTTATAAAAACAGTAATAGCAACAGACCAGGTACTGCTATCGACTTTCCCTTCTGTGTGGGCAAGAAGAAAGATTCTCATTTCTTGAACAGAACTTTGTGAAAAGGCATATGATACTGTTTATACAACACCAATACAATCAGAACAACAGAAAAAATTCATTTTGCTCAATTATAAAAGTTACTCTGAAAATGGTTTTTTTTTTTTTTTTTTTAGAAGTGCTTAGGTAAGTTTCCCAAACCTTGGAAAAAGAAACCCACTACTTGAGACAGAAATCCTTAAAAGGATCCTTAGTAGCACTGAACAAGATAAATAAATTATTACTTAAGGCCTACTGGAGCCTGGTTGAGAATTTAAGACTATCTACAATAACACAGTATAATTTTAATAAAGAATATAATAGGATTTTCACATGGCTCTTAACTATGCAAATTAATGCTGCCAATTCAACTGAAAATTAGCAAATATATTTCTAAGAACCAAATGATCACAGGAACTCTTGTAGAAAGACTACACTCCTCAAGACTCCAAAGGTACCAGACAGGAAAGGAAGCACTCCAAAGATACGGACTGTGGGAAAAAAACAAGATGACAATGGAGAAGATGTTCTCACAAAAATAACTACAGCAGAAATATTTTTCTGATCCACAGGATTTAATACCACCACCCTCTTGAGCTACTGGGTGCAAAGAACATTAGCACTCCTTTGTTCAATAAGGCAAAAAAATTTAAAAAGCCTGACATTAGCAGACTAAACTGTTCTGTAATCAAAGGACTTTCTTAATAGCCTAGAAATTATACATTATATTTTGCTTATACTTAAAGTTATGAGGGAAGTACGTATCAGATTTACTTTGAGAAGGTTTAAGAACAGACATTTTTTAACTGCCATGCTAGTGGGAGAGTGGGTAAACAGAGGAATAGAACTCCACACAAAAAGAAGTTGTTTCCAGCATTTTGATTCCTTCAGAGAAAAGGATAAAGTTATCTACATTCTGTGTCTCTAGACAGAATTACAGTGAAGACATACACTACTAGATCATATCCATAGTTCAGCTCCTGACTCAAATGCTGAATGCTGAAAACTGTCTAACACACCAGGTGTAAAGGTAACAATAACTGTTCCTTTTTCAGATCACATACACCTCAGAAATACTCGGTATGTCACATTCACAGAGACAATTAAGAGGTAAAATAGGGAAGAACAACCAGTGTACCTCATAATATCTAGGTTTTTTTCTAGTTTAACTGAGAAAATGTATCATAATAGCTAACAATACCATTTCTGGAAAACTAGATTGAATTCTGAACTGTCAATCAACACAATTCCCAAGAAAGTGATATGTTATAAATATATCCTATGAAGAGGAAGACTGCCATATTAAAATTAAGGGACATTGGAGAGTCTTAAGTCTAGGCTGGCTAACCTCACTTTCTACAGCCCCCTTCAAAGCTGCTTATTACAGTAAGAATCAAACTATACAAATATTGATGAGATCTGGAACACTAAAGACCCTAGGTCTAATACGGGCTTGTTCAACATCACAATTCATATGCTCCTCCAAAAAACCCTAAACAATGAAAAACAACAGGAAATTCCCCTCAAAAAAACCCAAACCAACAACAACGACCAACAATGTGGCTTTCACAGCATAAGCATTCCACTACCCATAGAAACAGCTATATGATTTAAGGAGAAAAATCTCTTTCTAGCATACGTACCCTCCTTAAACAAAACCATGGAATAAGGAAATATTTATCTACATATACAAAGTCCGACAGAAAAAAACCAAAACACCAAGATTAATGTTATAGCTGGGAACCAAAGTGGGAGAGGACAGACTGAGACTGTTATAGAACACGTTCTAACCCGTTACAGTAAGACAACGCTCAAAATCTATAACTTCACTCAGGAAGAGTGAACTTGTACATAAATACAGATGTTTCCTTACCCTTGGTCAGAAAACATTGGTGTGCACCAGCTCAAAACACTTTGTGATGGAATTTTTAGCTAACAACAGCACCACTATACTTTAGCACCCACCCTACTAACTAGACCTGGCTCACTGTGATTTCTACTCATTCTCAGAGATCAAGTCAGTGCTCAAATGACCCTGTTTTTTGTCTGTAGAAGATGTGAAAGCATAAACAGACATCCTCACAGCCTTTCAGAACATGATCTGAGGAATTGTTCTGAACAAGGGCAGCATGGTATGAAGCTGTGCATCACCTTAGAAGTGAACTATTTTGAAGGTGATTGTATAAGATTTTCTTAATTTGTTCAACAAAAAGTTTCAGGTACTGGTTTTTTAATTTCAGACCTCACATACCTAACCTGTTTGTTCTTCAGAAGGGACAGGTAAAACGGTCTCTGATAGAATTCATAATATGAAGGTCATAGTCTCAACTAATGAGCTGCTCTTGGTCAGCAAGGTCACCTGGCAAGGACCAGATTTTCACATATGGTAGCTCAACAACCAAAACAAAATGTCACATTCAAATCGTGTTTCCTTTCTCACATTTGGAATGCCATCTGGTGTGAAACATAAGACTTCTAAAAGTCATGCTATTAAAAAAAAAACCTACCCCCCAAAAATCCTATTTAACAATGAACTTAAAGGTATTGAAAATCTGCCTTTCTTCCCAATATGGCTTTTAAACTATCACCATTATGCCCTATTCATTACCTTTTCTTCTCCTCTTAGGACTGCAGTATTTCTAAAGTGTCACAGGCATTTGTTTGTATTACTTCTAAAGCCTGAACACATGCTTCAGATATAAAAAATGAAACAGGCAATCTTGATTGACATGAACAAAACACTGGTTATCTGCTGTATCTGGACAGATACTAGAAGATGCCATGAGTTTGTTAAGAAAATTGTACAGCAGTAAAAAAAATGTAAATTATAGGAAAAAATCAAATAACCCTTTTAAGCATCAAAAGAAGAAAAACTACTACCAAAATTTCTTCATAAATGAAACTTGTAGATACCTCATTCCCTTTCAGAAATCAATTACAATTTTCCCAAGTCATACAACTATGCGGTATCTACATAAAACACTCAGGCACATTTCCTCTGAGCATTAACAGGCCATCTCCTACCATTGTGGTAACAACTTTTATTACACGTGTTCCAGTTACTAATTCTGGTTAATTGCTACGTGTTTTCAGAACTAGAACCTCAATTTAGAAAAAAATCTACCATGCTATGTGCTGTAGAAACATATGAAGAGATCTTCCACCATAAAATACTAACAATGCTCAGAATACCAATACTTGTAGATAAGGAAAAGTCAAAGTGTTAAAGTTTTTTTGCATGTAGATATCACTGAGAATGCATGTGCACAAAAAGAACAAGATCTGAACAAACCCATGAACTCATATGTGGATGACAGATTAGAAATACTAGTAACAGCTCTAACTTCGAGATTAAATAGCGGTGCAGGAATTTAAATGTATGTTTTTAGGTCTGTTTCCTCTATACTTACACACACACTAAAAAAAACCCACTGTCCAGCTATAGCTACTATGAACGTGACTCCAAGTTCACTCAGTTTTTCATCCAGGAAAACAGTTTCATCCTAGTTCACCAGCACAATCTAATATGGCAATAAACAGACTTCACAAACATCTGAGAAATCATCTGAACTGACAAGAAATAACAGAGCAAGAAATTCAAGACACAGTCAAGTATTTGTCTATACTGACAAGTTTAACTTCCCTGTACTCTCTTTCATTTTACATTTAGAATTTTCAACTATTTTACTTCCAACACGTTGTGATACAACTTCCTTCACAGACAAGCACTTTGGGTAAATATCTGATTCTGTAATTTTTGAAGTATTAGAAGCAACAGAATTTAGATACATGAATTAAGAAAAATATTTCAACATGCTGTATTTTTGGCTTAATATTCTTTGTACTTCAGATGAACTATACTGACTAATGATCTGGAGCAGACCAATGGAAATGAATATTCCTCTCTATTTGGCAGTTCTTAGACTGCTTCTAGAGTACTAGGTCCAAATTTGGGCCCTCCAGTACAAACAAGATGGTGATAAACTGAAGGAAGTTCAGTCGAGTGCCACCAAGATAGTCAGGGGTATGAAGTACATGTCCTTACAAAGGAAAGCTGAGGAAACTGGCGTCTTTCATCAGCCTGGAGAACAGGCAGCTCCTAAGTAACTAGGGAGATAATGACCAGTAAGGTCACCAAAAAGACTGATTTATACTCTTTTCATTGGTGCATGCTGGGAGGACAACAGACCATGAACAAGACATTGAAATTAAACATAAGGAAGAACTTATTCATGGTGAGGAATGTCTTGTAGTAGAATAGACTGCAGAGATGCTGTGCAATAAGATAAAGCCATCAGCAATCTGGTCTGTCTGCAAAGCCAACCCTGAAGGAATTTGGACTAGAGATCTTCTGATATCTCTCCCAAACTGAATTACCCTAACATGGTTTTCTTTATTTTTTGTTTTTAATTTTGTCCTTTAATGGATTTAATTTTTGTTGTGTAATCATCCCACATTTTCTAATGGAAATTTAATGCACACTAGCAGTCTTTCTTGACATATTTTGCTACAATCTCTCCCTCATCTCCAGTGCAAAGTTTCTCTCTCAGTGTCTCAATACAAACATGATCTGTGAAAGTGACACTGCTTATTATTAGGCACTCTGGCTAACAATTTCCTTTTTCAGCTGTGCAAACATAAGTGTTGAAAATTATCCAGGAGTAATTTTCAATGTTTTGACATCTTCCAGTTCTTTTAGATGAGCACTGCAAAGAAGAACATATGCGACAATACAAAGGTATTTGATTAGATGACAAAGATAAAACTCAGTATAAACAAGTGAAAAGTAATGTATGAAATCTGAGCTACTTTTAAGGCAGCTATAGATTATAAATAAATTGTAACTTTTCTGGAAATAAACCTAGTTATCAAGGGTCAATAAAGCATTTCCTTAGTGTGGAAATAAGAGTTTAAAGAAATGTTGGTATCACAGGTGTATGTTAGGAAAAGCAGAACACTCTAAACTATGTTGTTGCCTAAAGTTTTATTTTGGCAGCTCCATCTTATACAGACAATAAAAGAAAAAATAAACAAAAACCAAGAATCCAGAAAGCAGAGTTTCAAAATGCTACAGATATAGTTAAATGATATCAATCCAAAGAAATTTTCTAATTAGCATGTATTAGTAGACACATCATAAAATACTAAAAAGATAAAAAAAAATCAGTTAAATTTTATGAATATATATATGCAAAATAACAACAATTACCTTGCTGTATTTAAAGAAATTATTTTTTATTTAAAAAGGTCCTTATACCAGCTATATGCACCTTTCTGCACAAAAGAGATGGACAGAGACAACTTTTTTTTTTTTTTACAAGTGTATGGAATAACCTAGGCACATTTCTGTACATTCCTTCAGTACTGAGGAAGCAAATCTTTTAATCTAAGCTTACCATGATACTATGCAGTACTATGTTTTCTATATTGCCTCTTTGGCAGTTTAGTAGAATTTCTAATAAACAGAATTACCATAAAGTTGATGTCATAAAAAGAAATACAATACTTAGAGGAATCATAAAATCTCTAGGCTGGAAAGGACCCACTGTATCATCAAGTCCAACCATTCCTATCAATCACTAAACCATGCCCCTCAGTACCTCATTCATCTGACTTTAAAACACCTCTAGGGGTGGTGACACAACCACCTCCCTGGGCAGCCTGTTCCAGTGCCCAGTGACGCTTTCTGTGAAAATTTTTTTCCTGATGTCAAGCCTGAAGCTCCCCTTGCAGAGCTTGAGGTCATTTCCTCTTGTCCTGTCCCCTGTCACTTGGGAGAAGAGGCCAGCATCCTCCTCTCTATAACCTCCTTTCAGGTAGTTGTAGAGAGCAATGTCTCCTCTCAGCCTCTTCTTCTCCAGGCTAAACAACCCCAGCTCCCTCAGCCATTCTTCATAGGGCCTGTTCTCCAGTCCCTTCACCAGCTTTGTTCCTAGTCTGTAACACTACACAGGGTTGTTGTGCCCCAAGTGAAGGATTTGGTCTTTGGCCTTGTTAAATCTCAGGCCACTGATCTCAGCCCAGCAGGATTCTGTGAAAGACTGCAAGATGACTCTTCAGACACTATGAAGAAAATCTGTTACATTCAAACGGCATCTGCACTATAGTAGTAACAAGGTAAGAATCATATCAGACATACTAAAACATGTTTCTGACTACAGACTTTTACACTTCATAATAGCAACACACTGGTCACAGATTAGATGACAGATTTTTATCACAAAACAAATGATACAAATATAGGATACATTTCTGAATACATATTCTAAATTATTTTCTAGTAAGCTACTAAAATACAACTTGCAGATTCAATGATAAAATGGTAGATTAAAGAAAATCCTCTGAACAAGTTATACGAAAGAGATTGTGAAAGGTTATGTTCTAATTCTAAGAGCAGAGAACACTTGCTGCCTCCTTTCCAAATGGTTTTTGATAATGTCCTTTCCAAAAGCTTATTATGAAACAAAACTGCTACAGAATAAGAGATGTTTTTACATGGAAAAACTAAGTAAAAGGAAAAAAAAGAGGGAAAGGAAAAAATCATCCATTCTCACAATGGAGAGATCACTTATAGTATTACATAGGAATAAGTAATGAGGAATCTGGAAAATAGGAGCAGACATCAGTGCTGAGGATTCCAGAGGTGGGCTACAAAGACGATCTGAGGGCTGAAGCATGTTCCCTATGAGGACACGCTGAGAGAGTTGGGTTTTTTCAGCCTGAAGAAGAGAAGGCTTCAAGAAGATCTTATAGCAACCTTATAGTATTTGAAAGGGGCCTACAGGAAAGCTGGAGAGGGACTACTCATAAAGGCTTGTGGTGATAGGATGAGGGGGAATGGGTATAAATTGGAGCGGCAGATTTAGACTAGATATTAGGAAGAATTTCTTCACCGTGAGAGTGATGAGACACTGGAACAGGTTGCCAAAGGAAGTGATCGATGCCCTATCTCTGGAAGTGTTCAAGGCCAGGTTGTACGGGCCTTGGGTAACCTGATCTAGTGGGATGTCCCTGCCCATGACAGGGGGTTTGAGACTAAATGATCTTTAAGGTCTGTTCCAACCCTACCTATTCTATGATTCTGTTAGTTGGGTGATGATAGTTATGCAATAAGGATGCACCTCATGGTAAAGAACTACACAGGGGTCTCAGGACTAAGTGACTGTCTAAAAGAATTGCAAATGACATTCTATGTACACAGATGTGATGTTCGAAGGAGAAAAACAATCCTAACTTCACACACAAAAACAATAGACTCTGAACTGACCATTATTACACTTACTCAAGAGTGAAATTTTAGATGATGATACCCATTAAAATGTTAGCTCAATGTTAATAGTTATAATCAGATGTTAGGATTTCTAAGAAAGGAATATAAACCAGAAAAGAGTATAAAAGAGCATATAATGACTTATGAGGTTTGCTTTTATGTATAAACTCTATTTAGCTCTGGTCCCTTTGCCTCCAAAGGATGCATTACAACTAGAATGGACTCAGAAGAGACCCTTGTTATTCAGCCGGAACAAGCTATTATTGAAATACCATTTATATTTCACACATTGTCAGACTTAGTGTTAAAAACATAACATATGACGAGTAATTTACAGGATAATTATTGAGAACATGAGATTTCATTAAACAGTTCAAGGTCATTGCAAAATTGATCAGGACAGACATAATGTCTTCTAAGTCATTACACCAAAAGATAGAAAAGAGTAATCATCTCCAACAGAAAGGAGAGAATGTCAAGTATGCATACACTGAACCCAAGTGCTACTCCACGTGAAAATTACAAGCAGGTTCTTTCTTTTCAATTGTCCAGCAAGAATTTCTGACTATTATGAAGCTATTCTGTACTTGAAGGAATTTCAACCTGTACCGTGACAGTTTAAAATATAAAACTTAAAAGACAGAAGTTTAAAATATCAAGAAAATTAAAAAGTCTGTCAGCAAAAGAATGAACATTTTTAAAAGTCAATGTTAAGAGGCAGGCTGACATAACTATACTCATACAAAATACAAGAATATAAAACATGTTATACTCTAAGTGTCTAAAGTTAATTGAAAGCAAACGTGTATAGAGGCTTTTAAATGTATTAAATATCCAGTTCAATGACTACAAAGTTAAAGATACCAATGCAAAAGTAGTGTTCAGAAAAAGTTGTAGTTATGGACTGCTCAATGAGAACTGACTGCTTTTTTTTTTTTTTTTAAGAATTGCTCATATGCAGTCCATAAGAGACAGTAATTTACATATACTTAGATTTTTTTTAATGTTTATATCAAGTACACTGAGTTTGAAAGAAAATCTGAGCTTAAAAAATGATTGCACAAAAAATAAAAAGCACTGCTGATATCAACACTTAAAATATTGTATTATACATACAGCTAATTTACCAAAGTAAAAAAAAAAAATAGAAAAACAAAAATGTTTTTTTGAAACGTATCACAGATCATTCAAAAGCAAGATTTCAATTTTAAAGTTAAGAAAGCTTGCTATAACTTTGCATGGAAATAATAAAATACAACAACTCTTCGTGCAATTCCTAGTTAAAATACGCCTTTGAGATAATTTACAATACACTACAGAAAGTTAGTAAATACGTGATTCTACATTTTCACTATCAAATAGCTTGCCAGTCTTTTGTTACTACATTTCATAATCTTTACAAAAATATCTGTCCAAGGTTCCATAATGCTAAAAACATTAGTCTGGTTTATATTAACAATTGTTGTATGGTTTATCATCAAGCAGTTTATTTTAGGTTGAAATTCTTTGCTGAAAACAATGAACCTGATGTTGCCAACTCCTCCAAAAGCATTCTTCTGTAGCCAACATAGTTATTTGCCAATTAATTTTCTTCACACACATGCAAAAGTTTCTTTGGGTCATACCATTTCACTCTTTCATGTCTTGATTACTTTAGGTACAGTAAAGAAACTGTAAACCTAAGCAAAGATTTTCACCACTGCTAAAATTCCTACAGAACAAATATTAACCTTAAAACGTGATTTTTATAGAAAGAACACAATACTGCTTTTCCACTGTTTGAAGGTTTTGTTACATAGCTTTGGATGGGATGATGAAATAAAGCTAAAAGAACATTATTAATGCTTCTGTTATTTCATGATTGCTTATTGTAAAAGTCGCAGACCACTGATACTGTAGTAAAACATCTTCTCAAACTGTTTACATAATGCTGCAGTTATCTGAAATAGAAGTGAAGCTACCTTCACAAGTGGCAATTGCTATTAAAATAATTAAAAGTAATTCAATAATGTTTACTTCACGAAATATTAATCACTAGAAGTAGTTATCAAAACTAAGTATTGATAATTTTTATATGTTACAACATATGGAATTGTTCTTGATCAACTAGCATCTTCATTTTCCTTTTCAAGTTTTAATGTCTGCTTATATTATTCTCCCAATAAGTAACTGGAGTAAAACCTTATCCTCCAGAAAGCAAGTCCAATTTCTGTTCTGGATCTTAAACAAGTGATAAACAAAGCAGACTTTTTCATTTTTATTTCTGTCAGTCCTAATGCAGCTGAGAAACAATTCTAACCTGTTAATTCTTAATAAAACTTGCTCAATAAATATCAATAATTTAAGCCTTACCGAAAGATGCAGATACATTGCTTAAAGCAGAATTTGTTATAAAAGTATCCTTTATAATTAATCAATCCATAATTTGTGTATTGAACATTAATTTGGGCTAGGATTTTTTTTAAATTACTTTGTTGAAGTCATACTTAGTTTTCAGGAACTACAGATAGAAAGCAAACTTCAAAAAAAAGAAAAAAAAGCCTCTATGTAAATCTGATGAAGTCATTTCACAATGCCATCTGTCAATATAGTGCTCCCATAGTTCTTCAAGTATTTTGAACTGGGACAAAAAAAAGGCATTAGAGAGGAAGAGCTCTTTCGGTTAAACTACAGTCATTGTCAAACACATATGATTAGCATATTATACTGCACTACACTAGACATGCTTAGAAATGTTTTTAAGTTACTGAGGCATTGCCTAAAGTAAAATGCTCCTTCTAAGATAATTCCATGTGAATATTTCCCTAATTTCAAACAAGAACTCTAAATAGTATATTCCATTAGCAAAAAGTTGACAGAGGGATATGTTTTAAAAACAGCTGTCCTCTAATGCCTAGGTCTATTTTATCTAGAAGTTCATCTTTTAACCATACAAAGCTTTCAACATTTATGTGGTATTGAAAGAAAAAAAAAAGTCAAGATAAAAAGGTACCTTTAAGTAACACATAGGTGAATTTCAAATTTCAGAATAACTTAATTTCTGAATTACAGAATTTATTTTTACAACATTTAAGCTAAAATTACTTAATCTCACATTTAGAATGGTGGCCCCATTCTTTCACTGCAATCCACTACAGCATGATACACACAAAACAGTTAATTTTTAAATGCAATCTACAATTTAGTGCAATACATACAAACATTCATTAAGTCTGATCAATGTAGTCAAACACGTCCTTTAAGGCATTATGGTTTAGTGTTTGATAGGAATGGTTGGACTTGATCTGGTGGGTATCTTCCAACCTGGTTATTTTATGATCCTATGATTCTATGATAAAATAACTATTTAAGCCACATAGCAGAAGAAAAAAGGTCACTCTATACCGAAACAATTCAATACCATGGAAAAAAAACAACAAGGTTTGTACATTTCTAGTAATATGTTCTAAATACCATGGCCTTGCAAACTAAATTGCAATGTATGGAAATACATAATAGAAACTATTTGTATACACATGATTTTTCGGTATAGATTTATTTCAGCACTAAACCTAAATTTTACTTAAGAAAGTAAAACACACTTTCATTCTTAACATAACTAGTGGACTAAACATAAAACTAAAATGTTTGAATATTAGAATTCTCATCTGTTATAGAAAATAGGACTATATATCTGATTTTACGTACTGAATAGCCATTTTCCCAATTTAATCACACAGCAATTAATGCACAAAACAACAGAAGTCTACAAAGCATAGCTTTGAGAAGAACAGCATAATTTTTGTACATGATCAGTAATACCCTGGAAAAGAAAAAAAAAAAGTGTTTTCCGTAGAACCACAATACAATAGTATTTCAGGAACATGCACCAAATAATCTGCATTATTAAGTCTTCTACAGGACAAAAATTCTGCAAATAAAAAGTGTCTCCCTGCATTGGTAACTTTATCCTTCAGTTTAACTGATCAGTTAAGTTTATTGTAGTTTACTGTAGTTTAATGTTGGTTTTATGATTAACTTCTCATATTCATATTAAGATTCTTTCCTCTCATTTTTTTAAGAGCAGAACTTCATGGTAGTAGATATTAATGGTAACATATTGACCTATACTGTAGCAGAAGAAAGATGGAACAAAATGTTTAAACTACTAGGAGAAAAGTATCAATGTTTAGACCAAAAGTGAACACATACACCTAATGGAAAACTATTCCCCTATTTCAATATCACTTTGTTTTTATTTTTCTATTGTTTACAGGAAAGGGAAAGCGTTATTAACTCATAATTCATAAAGTGCAGCACCTATCCAGCTATAATTTTTGGTATTTATAACTTCACAATCAAGACAAACTGTATGAATAGGTTTAGAAAAGGATATAAAAAGTCTTGGAATGGGCAAGCTTCAAAGAAAAGGAAGACAGAATTAACTCAGCTTTTCATGCTCATCTTCATGAATCATCTGCAAATGCAAGCTAGGTAAAGAAACAGCAGTATAAGGTGTTTCCTCAACTAACAGATATTCTTCACGTTACATATACATTTTTCTAAACATATGATGAAAAGCTAATCTTCATAATTTGTCACACTTTTGAGTAGTTTTACAGAATGAGTTTGCTATAAAACTTGAAAATGTTTTGTTAGTGCCACTGCCAAACTTAAGCATCTAAAAAAAGCTTCAGGATCTCCTTTAACACAGTAGAATAGGATTGTTAAGCTATCTTTAATTAAAAAAAGATAGTAAGCTGACACAAAAAATTTACTCAAATTAAAAAAAATTCCTATATAATGGAAGTAACTATTGAATTGCCTTTTTTTCAATGGTTTTCTTGTTTTCTATAAGGGCACTATTTTTTTCCTCTACTCAAGTGCTTTCTACATCATTGTCTGAAACATTCACTGATGTGAAAACAGTTGAATCTTATTTTTATTTGTTTGTTGGAACTTCATGTGAGGCAGTGAAATGTAGCGTTAAAAATAAAACAAACTTTATTAAAAAGGAGAAGTAATTTTATCAAATTCATAAGCCCTCACATAACACAGTATGACAAAATACACGGTACTAAATTCTTCACACTATTGGATGTGCACTGCTAGCACTGATGGAAATCCATTTAATCTGCTAAATTTATTTTAAGGTGGTTACCGCTACAAACAAATGTGGCATAAAAAAAAAATTGACTATGAACTGCTAAACCAGAACAGGATGCTGTAATATTAGAAGGAATTTCTAATAAAAATCTGTGCTGAATTAGAGCAACTGTCCAGTGATCTGCCATTTTTTGCTTCCTGCATACACATAAATTAGAATGGGTTTTACAGTAGATGGAGTCATGTTAACGTTCAATTACTCTCTAGGATTTATGATTCCTGAAGAGCACACTAACAAAAAAACCCAAAACAAACAAACAAAAACTTATTCAACAAATAAATCTACTTTTTGCTATGATTTTTCACTGCAGACTATAATTGTAATAGTACTGCAGACTAACCTGATGATATGAAGATATGATCAACGAACGTACTAAAACAAATGCCTGCATCTTACCCTGCACTGAAATATCTTTCAGCGTCATCATACTCTTCAGAATCACTCTATAGCTAGAAAATATATTTTGAGAATAAACTAAAAATTCAGCTACATTTTTGAGGCAGAAAAATCAATGAGAAGCGTTAACTTGATTTTGGCGCAACTAAAATTGCAAGTACATGGAAAAAAAATAATGGCCTAATTTAAATCCTTTGGATATAATTGACTTCAGAGATCTGTTGTCCAATTCAAACTGTAGAAAAACACTAGAACTGCATTCCACACAGTGTTGTCTGCTTATCATACAGCAGTATCTCAAGAAGCAACCTGCAAGCAAGAACTGAGTTGTATCTAAAAGGAAAAAAAATGCACATGTATCCACAGAATATCTAGGAATGGGTGGTAGAAAAGGAACTGTGAAAATTGATCTAAAGTCCAAATTCAACATTTTATTATTTTTGTGTAGCAATTTGGACTACAGAGACTTCACGTATCAGTACCTTTACAGGATGGGAATTACAGCTGCCTGCCGCACTCTCCTTCCCAGCAGTATCAGTCAAAGCTCACATTTCCAGTCTGTGATATCTGGCAAAAAAATTGAATGGAATGCCACATCACTGCTCTGCGGATTTCTGAAACTAAAGTATCTGCTCTTTTTGCCTATGTAATGACTACAAGATCTCGTATGTTGCCTCTTCACTAACAAGCATATCCAATTTGAACTAGTTCTCACATGTCTAAAAAAGACAAGGCCTATATGAATGTACAAACTAATATGCTTTGCAGTTCACTTTGAAAGCTCTTGAGTACAAGAGCTAAAATAACCTAAACAATTCTAATGTTGTATTCACTCCTCTGGAAAAAAACATGCCATCTTTGTTTTTAACAAGCATAACTACAAAATGCTTGCCTAAGAGAAACAGAGACTCTAACTTCCAATGCACTCCTGAATTAGATAAACACCAAGGGTGTTTGATTTTTTTATCTTGCTAACTGTTCATGCTCTAAAAAGAGATGTAGAGGATTAATGTAAGAAAGGAACCGAAGAGAAATTAAAACAATACTTTAAACATAGCTGCAATAGGAGTACTGAAAGGTAAGATTCCACAATGAAAGATGACCTGTGAAAAATGTAAAAAGCCTACTAAATATCCATGATAGAATAGGGAAATAGAAATTAAAACTATTTATAGATATGTATCTCTGATCTTGAAGCTTAAGTGACAACTAAACACTACACTTTAATCTAAATATTGATACTCATAGGGCCATAACAATGTGCTTTGGAACCTCTGATTTGGTAGCAGGACTTCTGATTTTAGTTTTTTGTAATACATAGGCACAAAAATGACTGTTAAAAATAATTCTAATACAATAATGCAGGCAAGTAAATTATTGAGATTTTTTTTGTTTCAAAGTGAAGTTCCTTGATTAATGAAATAAAGCACTGTATACTAACAGCTGCTACTTGAACGATCAAATCTTAATTGAGAACAATTGAAGAGTTATAGAATATTAACATTGAGAATTTTTTTCTTACTACTAGTTTTGTTTCAACTAGAATTAGAAATAAAATCACAGGCCGTATTTTCGAGCAACAAATTCAAATAGTCTCCATGACAGCAATACAATAGTTAAAACGGGGGGGGGGGGGGGGGGGGGGGGGACACCAGAAGTGAGTCAAACTTCTGTACATATGTATTTTCTGACTGAAATCTATTTAAATATGAGATCAGCAGTCTTATTAGATGCTTCTCCAAATTTCAAAACTTTGCAAGAGATGGCAACTGTCCTGTTCAGTTAGTCATGAGAAAGAAAATTTTAGAAAGCTAATATTTCAGGTATCAAGAAAGCACATAAAATGATGTGCCTTTACCTATTTTTTTAGCAAAGCATGTAGGTAACATGAAACCATGCAGATTACTGCATTTAAAGGAACAGACCAAATCCCATTAGCTGGGGATTTCTTCAAGACCAATGGCAGGTTTTGGACAGTACTAGTTCTGATAGTAAAGGCAACAACCTCCTCAGAAGTTGAAAGTAATACGCATATTTTCTTTTTAAGTACGATGGCACATACATGGTAATTTAGGTTAGATCTCAGCATACATATTCATTCAAGAAATTCAGTAAAAGAAAATAAATCTTTTTCAGGTGATTATTTTTTGTAAAAAGAAAAATCTTTTCCGTTGGCAGAAAAAGCAGCAGTAGCTCATTATTACTAACAGTATCTTCCCTATATTCAGTAAAAATCAAAAACAATTCCTAAGTGTAAACCCACTAAATATATATAATACTCAAGCTTAATGAAGAAATGTTCAAATTTAGATTTTCTTTCCAGGAAATGTAAAAATCATTCCCAATATTTTTAATGCATTTACCTTTAACTTAAAATTACTTAATGGAGTTGGAAGCAGATGTCTAGTTTTCTTGCCTAGCTTTATATTTGACACTGCAGAACTGTCTTCCTAATTCTGTAAATATTTAAACTTCAGGTATATCATAAAGCACAATTCCCTCATCTAAGTGTTTATTTAGAAGTGTGATGATAGTTTCTAACGGTATACTGACTATCCAGTGCCAAATATTTTACTAAATGCACAGAATCAATGTACAATGTCAATAATGGTCACTGACAATAATAAATTTACTTTTAAGAAAAGATAAAAACTGTTTCAGATACCATTTAATATAGTTATTTTGAAGAAATCTGATAGAAGATTTGGGAAAGACAACAGTAAATATCTGGAGATGTAGCATTTTCTACACATCTTTTCTTCAATATTAAAATAGATATTAATTCAAAGTGAAAGTAAGAGGAACACAAATCTCTCAGTGAACAAACATGCATTTAAACAAATACAAACACCACCATACTACCACTGCTCCAACTGAGTAACTACTAACAGTTTGGTAACAGCTACTTCAGTTAGGTACTCATGTATTAATCCCCAATTAAAATAATCTAGCAGATAACAGGAAAATATTTCTATAGAGAAACACCTGCTGCTCTGACAAGCTAGAATGCCATAAAAAGGAGGCAATTTACATATTCTATTGCGGTAATAAAATTATTACCCATTTCATCATTTCACAGGATACTGGCATTAATTTTTTTTTAGAAGACAATTTCTATAGAAAAAAATTAAATTATCTATTCTTTACATCTTAAAAGGAGCACACAGGAAAAAAAACGTATACCCCCATCACAATTATTATACTATATGACAATTTCAGTATACTCCCATATCTCTCTTTGTTACACAAACATCTCGAAATTTGTGTTCCCTCTCTTAGTTCACTAGGTGTACCAGATTCTGGCATATATTGATGCTTTACAGAGGTAAAACTTCAAGTGGGCTTCAGTGAAGATGCCTCAAGTTTAGGAAGGATTTCTGTTAATTGTTTTGTCCAACACCCTTTACCAAGTGACTACCTACCACAGACTAAAGTAGAGTGAAATAATAAAAAAAATACTGTATATTATATATCTTTGTTACTCTTTCAAATTTTTCTCTTCATTTTAGATAAATACTGAGATAAGCAGTAATTTGTTTTCAGATACCTGATGCCAATTACAAAATTAACAATATGTTCACTTCTGCAAAACCATACTTAGTATGGGAAAATCAAATCCCCTCTTCCAAGCGTTTTCAGACTTCACATATGCTGTGATATACCAGAGTACTGTTTCATACTGTGAAACTATATGACAAAGTATAGGATACAAAAAATTCCTCCCTAAGTGTTAAGATTGCTGAACTGAAATTTAGTAAAGAATAGAATGCAAATATTCAGTCATGCTGTAGTGGCAATTCTAGTATATTCACCTCTTTTTTTTAAAGGAAGTGCAGTTCATTATAAAAGACACAAGTGCATATATTTCAAACACTTCTTTAATTTTCTTTCCATGTTTGCTTCCTACTTCTGTAATAAAGAACAACAGTACCACAGTATTTCCTGTTTCTCAACTACAAAACAGAAACAGAACAAATTAATTTATATAAGACAATGTCCTCAAACAAATTATTTAGCCTGGCTGCTCTTATATATGTGAACAGAAAACAGAAAAAGGGAGAAAAATTATTGTAGAATTAGTTGCAGCACTTAAGTCCTTCATAACTAAAATGTAACTGAATAGAAAATGTTTCATTTGTTCAAAGTTAGCCAAAATTCTGTAGATGCAAGCGGGAAAACATTTAAATCCATCTAGTTTGCAATGTAACTCCTATTTTTATATATAAACATATAGTTACACACAATTACACATGATTTTGTAAAGGCATTTCAGTAAATATTTTAAACTAAATTGTCTAAGATAAACAATTAAGTTTAAGTACAAAATTAAATTGTCTAAATGTACAATTAAGTGAAACTAAATTAGACAATTTAGTTATCTTTAGTTAAAAGCAGAAACTTGTACAGCAGAAGTGAGTCTTCAAACATCTGCCAAGTGTTTTGAAAACAAATATTGAAGTTACACAAAAAAACCCCAATTGCCCTGTTCTTCCAGAATCAAAGACACAACCAGCATGTTTGTTACTGCCTTAGAAATAAAAACCCTTAGGACTTGACAATAAATTATTTTAAAGGCAGTTTTATTTTATCACTCTAGTACAAAAATAAATTCTCATTACCACACTGCATTTTGTGGAACTATATTTGTAATAGTGTAGCAAAACCAATTTCCACTCTAGTATTACATTCCATTGCAGTCGTCTTCTAATATTGCATTAGAAATACTAGCAATACTACATATATGAAGATTTTCATCACTAAAGATATCTGGGAATGCAAGGACTTACACTTATCCTCCATAATAATACTGAAGATTATAAATACTAGCAAATGAGACATTCAGTTGAAGACTAAAACTAAAAAGTTGCTTTTTTTCTAATATTACAACATACCAATCATAACAGTTGCTTTTCATAATAAGTGCTTGCATTTCAGTTCAAAAGCTATTCCAATAACAAAATCAAGAATCAATGTGTATCTATAAAGCATGAACCATATGCTTATACAAGTCTTAATTTTATAATTTTTGTTACTTTTATTCACTTTTCAGACCACAAACCTTGGTAACACAAGTCCTCCTCTGCTGCTCCAACTACCTTTTTTTTTGATTTGTTTATAACAAAATATATAAAAAAAAAAAAAAAAAATCAAAGAGAGGCTAAATGCCTCTCAGTGAAATAATGACTGCCTGGCAAAGTATATCCAAAATACGCACTGCAACCCTAATAAAACTAAGATTAAAACAAAAATATACCTAAAACAATGCTTACAAAATGGAACTAGAACTCAAAAAAACCCTAGCATATTATTACACAGACTACAGGATTTAGGAAACAAGCTTTAAAGAGCACATTATGGCCATATGAAAAATAAGCTGCTGGGTTTAGTATGAGGAACTAGAGATATTTTGGTTTTTTCCTAGTGACAGTGGTTATCCATATAGTACTAAAGAGATCAGAAACTGTCTGCAACTAAGTTTTACAGTTCATATGAAAGACATTCCAAAACACTTTAAAATTATACCACTGCACTAGGAATTGTTAAATAAAATGAATTACTGCAACCAACATGAAGATATTAGAAATAAAATCATATACACATTGCTTATCTAAAATATAAAGCAAACTGCTATTTTACCAAAGATTAGGTTGTGGTGGTTTCAGTATTTAATGACTGTATTGTAGTTAACACAGGATAACTATAACCTCATGTATTTTTATTTACAACTTTACAGTATATACTTTCCAATAAAACAGAATGCTTGGAGAGTTCTTCCTCTTCTACAACTACCTATTAACCACAACCATGATGAAAACACATGTCAGCCTCTGCTCACTAAAAGCAAGTTCAACACTCTATTACATTGTGAATTTGGACAACCATCAGTCTATCATTAGCACGTAAGGGCTGATCTTGTTACAGCTCACGCTGAAATAGTGCAAATAGTACAAATGCTCTGAAGACTTTATTATTATATTTTATTAAATGTTATCTAAAATACTTTCTCTAAACAGAGAAATTGGTTTATCTGTCATCTGGATAACTTTCCAATTACCTAAACTTGCTACCCATGTACAACATCCAATAGCTTGTTATTAACTTGGACAGTCAAGGGATAGTTCAAGTACCAAATAATCATTTGGTTATTAAGAGACTGAATGCTTACACAGCCTACAAGTTGCCACTCCTAACTAGATTCAAGGACATTGTCAAAGCAGAACAGGGAAAAAATTAGAAAGCCTTTAACTATAAACAATACTTAATTGTCAAGAAAAGCATGGAGTTCTTTATGTCTCAAGGCTACAAAGTGTAATTGCAAAGAATGAATCATAGATGGGCTGCTAAGTGTATCAGCCAATTATTATATGCAAGATAATTATGATGTTGTTACAGAGGATATTAAAGGAAACTAGAGTTGATAATTAAATACTGTATTACAACCCTCTAAAGGACAACCTTGTCAATATTAGTGAATTCAGGAAATAAAACCATAGCACTTTGAATTACTCTTTTCATTTGTAAGAAGCAATAACTTATTTTTATTTTGAAAGCAAAAAATTAAAAAAGCTCAGAATACACCTGTAAAACAGATTTGTTCAATTTGTGAGGCAAGATAATACTAAATCTTAACTGTACAAGATTTCAAAGGTACAGATATTGTGTTAGTTGATATATTTCTGGTGCACAGAAGTCAAGAGGTGCTTCAAGGCACCATTTTTCAAGTGCTAGAGAGATTTGTCATCAAGATCAGTATTTTGTTTAAGTTCTGTTTTATGCAGCTTGAAATCATGTCTGAAACATATCATCAAAAAGATACGTAATACCTAGCATATAAACACTTAGAAAAATTATCTGGATGAAGGGATCAAGTGCATCCTCATTAAGTTTGTAGACAACATCAAGCTGGGTAGGAGTGTTGATATGCTTGAGGATAAGAAGGCTCTAGAGAGGGTTCTGGACCAGCTAGATCTACGGGTCAAGGTCAGTTTGTCAAGACCAAGTGCCAGGTCCTGCACTTCAGTCACAACACTTCCCATGCAACACTACAGGGTTGGGGCAGAGTGGCTGGAAAGCTGTCTGATGGTAAGTGGGAGTGCTGGTCAACAGCCAACTGAATGAGCCAGTAGCACACCTAAGTGGTCAAAACCAATGCCATTGTGGCTTGTATCAGAAATGGTGTGGCCAGTAGGCATAGGAAGTGATTGTCCTCTGGTAATTGGCACTGGTGAGGCCTCACCTCAAATGCTGTACTAAGTTTTGGGCCCCTCACTACAAGAAAAACATTGAGCTGCTGAAGTATGTCTAGAGAAGGGCAATGAAGCTGGTGCAGCAGCACAAGTCTTATGAGGAACAGATGCAGGAACTGAGGCTGTTTATTCTGGAGAAGAGAAGGCTGAGGGGAGATCTTATTGTTCTCTTGAACTTGAACTCTCTTGAACCATGAAAGGAGGTAGTACCAAGGTGGGTGGTTGGTCTCTTCCCCCAAGTAATAAGTGATATGACAAGAGGAAACAGCCTCAAGTTGCATCAGGGGAGGTTTAGACTAGACATCAGCAAAAATTTCTTAACTGAAGGAGTGGTGAAGCATTGGAAAAGGCTGTCTAGGGAAGCTGTGGAGTCACTATCCCTGAAGGTGTTCAAAAAACACCTAGACATGGCAGTTTGAGAGGTATGTTTGGGCATGGCGGTGTTGGACGGATGGTTGGACTTGATGATCTCGGAGGCCTTTTCCAATCTCAATGATTCTATGAACTCATACTGCAAATAAGCTTTTATCAACCCTACTGATAATTCAATAAGAAAACAACATTGACATGAAAAGTAATTGGAAGTGATACTTATTCAAATTGTTCTAAAGACACTCAGAAGCCAGCTGCACCTTGAAAATTTGGCTAAATATTGCTTTACCTGACCATCCAGTTTTCCCACATACATAATGCTTCAGAATGAAATAAAAGCACAGTAATTCTCCCAAAACAATAAAAACTATCACATTATCTCAAGATAATGAAGGTTGATTGGAGAAAATGCATCCAGTTTTAACAAATTAAGTGTAACCTTGTGGTGCAATGTTATGCGTTCACAGACACCTTAGTTACAAGGACCAGAACACCAATACCTCAGAAAGAGTTAAAAGCAAATATAAAATTCTTAAGAACCTTGCTTCACCTCCAAGGTCACACTATGCACTAATCCATAGCATTTCACACACAAAACCATCATACTTGTTAGAGCAATTTACTAAATCTACAGAACCAATAGATTACTTTCATGAAATCCAGATGTCTATCTTTTTACAAATTCATGTAGCTATAAGCATATTTCTTGGACATAGATCTCTAAATTGACTTTATACCATATAAAGAGTAAAATTCAAGGTCACTGGCCTAGCATCCATTCACTTTGAATTGGTTTGAACTGGTTTTAAGTTACTTATGTCTTTAGTAATATTTTTTCCCCCCACAGGTGTCAAGCACCTGACCAAGTGTGGCAGACAAAATGGAGCCTCATTATAAAAATCCACACAATTCACTCTTGCTAGCTACATATCACACACTCCAAAACAGTTGTGGCACATGATGACCATTTTCGTATTGCTCTACTGGGATGGAAAGTATTATAGGAAAGCTTAGGTTTGGGTTTGTCTTCCTGGAGGTAAGCAAAAAGCACACAATAACAGAGAGAACTGTAAGGTCTGTTACTACTTAAGATAGCAACAAAAAAACAGCAAACGTTAAAATGCACAGAATTTTAATGTATAAAATCCTAAGGTAGATCATTTTGTAACAAAGATACTATATTACTTCCCCAATAATTTCTGAAACACAAGTTATTCAGGCTATTTAATGAATAGCCTCAAATGTTAATTCCAGTCTTGTTTTCATACAAGATTAGATGACTGCAGCAAGACCCAAGGCAACAGTAACAACTAATGGGTAGAAAGCAGAAGTATTCTAGTTCGCATATAAGAATTCAGATGGAATGGATCAAGTGCAAGTCTGAGGTTTATTCTAGGTAAACTGAGATAAACTTTTAAAATTAAATCTCAGAAATCCTGTTTATTTTTGGTTTGTTTATCTGGCTATCATTTCCACATCATATTGCTATGATAAAGACAAGGTTATTCCAACCCAGATTTTCATTTCTGTAAATACCAGAGCAGACATCAAGGTAATTTAGCTCAAAATATGTGAAAATTCAAGCACCTAAACCAAGTATTTTTCCCCAAAAAGGCCAATGATAGAAAGGTAAGACAGAATAATTTAACTAGATTAAAATGCTAACATTCAGGCTATCAGGTAGCTTTCAACAAAATGTGAAATGTTTATTAATTAGGCCTTTAGTATTAAAATATATTTTAACATGGCTTTACTGCACTGGTATATAACAGAACTTTCAAACAGAGTTCTATTTGCATACTGCTATCAAGTCTAAATAAACACTCAGTAATTTGCCTCACTGGCTAAGGCAAAGTGAAGTATAACTTCAACATATAAAGACTTAATTGATCAAAGTAGGATGAGTCAGTCTGAGAAGGTAGGACACTTTCAGGCCTGTCACCACTCCAGAACACCAAATTAGTATAAGTCTATTCAGTATTTCCAGTGAAACATATAGAAAATTTCTTATAATAAAACGTAATTTAAATCTCAAGTTTAATGCAAATTGGATCCATTACTTTGAAATCATATACAGAATATTTTGGTGCTGTAAATTACACTTACAGAAAAGAAAAAATTATGCTGCACTTCACTTGGAAGTTAAACTTTTGAATTTTCTGGTTTTATCTCTGCAGAATCTCTCACTATTGATGTACTGATCTTCTCTAGCTGCTTATCAAAAGACTGATTTTTAACCACTACAAAATAAAAAGATGCGTATATGTTGAAGTACCCACAGTAACAGGCAAAAATCTTCTTCAACTTACATTATAGAAATAGAATTCAATATAGAAATAGAAAACATGTATCATAGTGATCAGAGTTGATTTTACAGTGGAAATGGAAGCAAAAACTGAGCCATGCAGTTCCGTAAAAGCAATGAATCGAGGTAATGCCTCGTCTCACAAAACTAATGCCCTCTGCTCAAGCAGCTTTAATATCAAGACAGTTTATTTAACATTTCTGCATATCAGTTTCTGAAATGACAATGGTCAGTTACTGCCTATTTTTTGACCTCTTTAAAGTTTAGTTCAATTTCAAGTTCAACTTCAAGTCTTACTTAGCAACTCTACAGGTAAAGCAGGGACTTGAAATACTTCAGCCTTATGCCTACTACTAGAATCTGATACATTCTTACGCAACACTAAAGAACCTACACAGAAAATACAGATTACTTCAAAAGGACAGATTAGTGGCAGTATGTGGGGAAGGAACTGAAAATAAGACTATTCTACTGATGTAGGAGTGGACATATACAACTGGACTTCATAATCTCAAGCATCTTTTCCCAACTTAGCGATTCTATGTTTTTACAAAAACAATCAGTACTCTGTTTTCTTCATCATTTAGAGATCTTCAGAAATTACACTGCAAGGGTCTTCTATAGCTGCTCTTCTTCTATAGCAGTCATATACAGCCTTGACTATAGGAAGATTCCATCACTTCCTTTACACTGTGACTTACTACGTTTTCCATCTCATAAAGCAGTAGTGGTTACTGCATATAGTCAACAATAGATGAAGAGTACAATATGAATATTGCCAGAAAGACTTTAGTATTTAATTACCTGCTTGTAGAGGAAACAAATAATTTTCCTATTTTAAGCAGCTGAATAGCTTCTGAAAAGCCTCCAATGGGACTCTCTTAATAGTAAGCTTCTTCAAGTGGCTGTACACCCGTAGTCCATTAACTTCATATATAAGAATAAAGCACCTATTCCCGAGAATTAAAACTTCTAACCTAATTTTTGAAGTGATCTGAGAATACACACAATAAGAGGGCTCTGCTATCATTTAATTGCTGGTCTGGGTTGGATTAGTTTATTCTGTAGAACAAATACTGTTCAGACTATGATTTTAATACATGTTCTTAACGAAAATGTTACTTTTTCTTGTATGCTATTGTACAATATTTATATATACAATCTTGGTGATCTTGGTTTCGTAATCTAATTTTTGGAATGGAAATTGATTTAAGATCTGTGTCCCCTTAGTCAAGTAAGACTATCTGTTAACCTGAAAGCATTAACCAATAACATACCAAGGTTTAGAATTAGTGAAGGTTACTTTTAGAAGTATATCTATACAGTAGTACAAGTCAGCTAATGGGGACATGAACAAAACTAAAAATGCATATTTTAAATTAGAATATAAACAAATTCATAGTAAAATCTGAGAGTGTAAAGGTATCTCTTTATACATGTGTACATAGCATTTAAAAACAGAAAGATAACGGAATAAAACTAAGACTTCTCTTTTACAATGGACTACTATTGCTAAATACACAAATGCATGCTATTGTTTTTAATACTGAAAAGTTATTTAACTGAAGAAAAAAATAAACATAAGTTAATACAATCAGCCATCAAAACAGCAAAGATTTCTGTATCAAATTAAAGGTATGGACATATCTACTCAGTGTAATAAAACTAACTCAAACAACACTGTATCCTATCCTGTGCATGCATCCATGTGCATACAAAAGAGGAAGCAAGAACAGAAAGCACATGCATCTGCATCTAAGAGGGATATTGTGCAAGTCTGCTTAGTGGAAAAAAATTCTTCAAGTTGCATAAACGTGAAGGAAAAGGTATATTAGGAATAACTATTGAAAGCAAAATTCTAAACATAGCATGCTATCACTTGAAACTAAACACCAGTATTCATTAAATTCCTGTGAAACCAAAACAAAAAAAAAAAAAAAAAACCACACAAATGCACCATTATTTCTCACTGACTTGTATGAGGATTTTTTACATGCTGCTTACACAGCAAACAACATAGGACCTAAGGAGATGAGTCTAAGGACACTACACATGATCGTGGGAGTGGGGAGGGGCATGGGGCAGAATGACACACTAACTATTGTTCTTACTCCTATTTATTCACACAAGCAGGCCATATCATCTGAAAAACACAGTGTAAATTAGTATATGTAGTGCTCTGGTCTTGTTGCTCTTGTTTTAAAAAAATCTTTTTACCTTAATTGCAACAAAACAACCAGCATTGCCTGGTAAAATCCCAAACCATCAACATTAAAGCAGCCAAGGCTTTATTGGGGTTGCAGACCATACTCGGTGAAAAGAATAATAATGCAGTGCCTTAAGCATCAAGAATCTAGCTCCTGCTGAAAGCACATGAAAAGTTCTCATTACTCAAACAAGAATTGTTATAAATTTAGTTGTGTAAAATGAGAGTTAATTAAAACTAAAATGTCTGATAAAATGTAAAAAATTTAACTGCATGCACATTACAAAACAAGGTGAATTAAATCAGTTACAAATGTCAAGATACTTAAAATGGTATGTTTCTGTAGTTAAATAAAATTAACACCAAATACATAAAATATAAAATAACTTCAATATTTATTTATAATTTCAGGCTGTCATTTGTACAGAAAAATAAATTAACGTCTTTAGGCAAATTGTTCTTTTTAAGGGGGAAGTGTTAGACAACTGCTTTTGCAATCTTGAGTATTTATGCTCCCCTGCTAGTATTCAATTATTAAAAATATTTGTGAAACTGATGCAAGTACAATAACAAATAAAAATGACTGAAATCCTAGTAATTTTAGCTCCTTCTTAAAAGCGTATTACAAATTATAACAAATGATTCTCTGATCTTGGGATCTGATGAATGGTTTACAGAAACGAGCTAAAAATAAGTCAGAGTTAAAAGGTAGGGTTGCCAGTTCTTTCATGGTCCCAGAAAACGTAGAGGAAGTTGGCAGGATCAGTTCAGCTCCACTGTGCTCCTGAAAAATATAAAATACCAGTTTCCACTGGATCATTGGGTCCTTAGCACTCTAATACTATTTATGAAAAAGATTTTGGTGATGACCATGATGGTGCTTTAAAAAATGGAGTAAGACAGATTTGTCAGTAGCAGCGATCATTCCTTTTTTACATTTCATGCCCTAAATACACATTTATAAATAAAGGGTAAAAAACCGCTTTGCATAATGATAAAATTATTAGGACCTCACCTTGAGTGGCATTATTACATAAATAAAGAAAAGTTATGAAAAACTGAATTGAATATAAATACAAAAACTAAGTGAAGACTGTATGTATATTTTATTCCATTTTTATCTAATGAAATTATATTTTAAGAATTAATCTCACATATATACTAGCAATATCTGATGGGAACTAAGGCATAGATTTTCTGAGAGCTCAAACTTTCCCTTCACAATATAATCAGTACTGTAATTCCTTTGATGGCAGCAAATACAAGCTTAATAAATATACAAAGCACTGGCATCTCATTATTATCATGTAAGTATGCTAGCTAAACCAGGACTTCAAAACATCCATAGAAAACTGTTAGGGGAATCTTGAGATGACACCACAAGAAGTCCTGCCGGACAAGCTCTCTTACAAGTGGAACCATAGCTGAAACTGCATCAGTGTTACACAAGTCAAAGCCTTCACCAAAAAAAACTTTGCTTTGGAAAAGGGGCTCTACTATGAAAACAGAAAATAAAAGCACAAAGTAATAATTTTAAAGAGCAAAGTCAGTACTTATCATTTTGTACCTGCCCAGCTACCCTCAAAGCAAAAAAGTGCAGTACACAGAAGTACGTAGATTCAATACATTTATAGCTTAACAGCAACTTCCCTGAAAAAGCCCACCAGTATTCCATTTTCTCAAAACTGGGCAAATTTTGTTCTGACCTAAAAAGAATTTACAAAAGCTTGAACAGATTTTTAAAGTAGTATTTAACATCTGTATGAAGAGATGCATATTTTGCTACTTTACACAGCAATTGCTATGTAACGCAGTACCTACAAAAAGCAAAAAGACTACAGGAAAAATGTTAAAATCTGCATGCGTACTTTAAAGCACAATAAAACACATACTTCTATACTTTATTAAGATACTCAACTACAATACAAATTTAAAACCAGGACTTGAGTGCTGACCCTGATCAATAGTGCAAAGCACAGAGATATACAAGGAAAATGAAAAATAACTTTAAATATTGATTCTGAACTTAGTATTTAAACTACTTGAATTTCTCTATTAGAACTAAAATAGTCATATATAATGATCTTAATATTAAAATTTGGTTTTAAACCACGCTGAAACCAAGTTTAAAACCAAGATTGCAAGAAAATTCACTTCAATTCTATCTATGAAACAAGAAAAATACGCTAATCCAACCTCTCATCACTGCACCAGCACAAATACTACAATGATATGAATTTCTCAACATGCAAAACAAGTTCCAGAGTTTGAACATTCTTTCTGCACTTTTTTACAGTATCTGTCATAGGAATGCCAACAGGAAGATCGCAAAAAGTTAATTAGAGGCTGCAAACCCAATTCACAACGCCCTGCACAAATTTTTGTTTACCAACTGCAAACAAATGCTTTGGCAGAATAAGAAGTTCCACTGTATATAAGAGGTTCTTAAATTTGCAAGTCCTAACTTTTAAAGAAAGAGCACAGTTTCCAATACCTGTGTCCTCAACATGATGAAAAATGGCTAACCATAAACCCAAAAGATTTAACAATGAGAAAATCTACCAATTTCATCACGTTGTATACATAAAGCAAACAAGCTTGATTTTTCAGCTTCCACAGGCAAAAAAAATCAGGTGAAATAGATCTTCACTCCTCCTAGAGGAATAATTAACACATCAAAAGAGATAAGGTTTTGCTCTATAAAATACTCAGGGCTCAGTTTAATAGCTTAAGCAACGTAAATGTACAAAAAAGTTGAAGAATGCTCTTCTGCTATTTTAACTTCTTGGCAGGGGGAGGAAATTAAAACAACATTTCAGATGAATACTGAGCGAGTTTTAAACCAAACATAGTGAACCTCACAAGATGCAGACTAATGATTGGCAGAACTTAGGCAGCCCACATCTTTAGGCATTAATAGAAAACTGGCTACAATCTGCATGAATTATGCTCCCAAACTATTTTCAGCTACTGTCAAAGAGCTCCAGTTCCTTCCTCATTGTGAAGCCTGAGTATCATGGTCCTAGGCAGCTGGCTCTATCTAGCCCTGCCTGAAAGGAAGATTGCACAAGGTGACCTCCAGAGGTACCTTGCAACCTCAATTACCCTAGGATTCTGTGATACTATAAGAAGGGCTGTATGTCAAGCTTCATTACAGACATTTAAATACAACAAAATAATACAAGCAAGGCTAATAGCAATTCTTCATACTCAAGTTGCCAGGCTAACAGTTATCCCCACCTGAAGATTATAAAGCAACTTTTACTTCACAACATCACATCTCCATGTTAATTAAGCTCAGTGGGTGTGTGGGGAAGGTCTTAGGAAAAAAAAAAAAAACCAAGATTTTCTGATAACTAGAACTAAAAGTAAGATGGACCGCTTGTACACATCTTGACCTGGTGTAAGAAAAGGAAAAAGCTATTTCAAAATGGCCAAGGAATACAGTAACTACTTCAAAAAGAAAGGTTACACAATTCATTCCAATAGTGATCCAGAACTATTTTTTTTTTTTAAATCTAGAGATTACGTGTTCTCTTCATATTCTGTCTTCTGCCATTCAAACCTGTATTTTTATACAGAATTTTTCATTTACCTGGAAATCACATATTGTGACATTTATCACTTTGGTCCAAGATAAACAGCTATGCTTTGCTTAGGATACACTCCTCATGAGCCCTACTGCTGGTGTAGTCTGAGTACTCATCTTCTAAATATCTTTTCATAATTGTTAGTATCATTCGTTAAAATGTAGTTCTCAATGATTTCCAATTCGATACTCTGCCTTTTCTTTGAGAAACAATTTTCTTTTTTTAGAAAAAAAACCTAAATTATTTCATTCAAGCTATTCCCAACATCTTAAAGACATAAAGAACAAGTGACATATGGTGCAAACTTGACAGTGAATTTAAGTGTATTAACACTGATTATAACTTTTTAGGAAAAAAGACAACTTGAATCAATATATGAAAAATAGATAAAAATAATTTATAGATAAATAATAATGACCAGCATCTAGAACAGTTGTAGAATAGCTGTAAATTCCTCCTACTTATTTTATGCATTCTTTTCTGCTGATAATGCTCATTTTAAAATAACTTACATTCACAATGTGTTCTACTGCTGCCAAGACCTTTATATACTTACAGCTTAGTACAAATACAGGTTTTTTTTAATCTGGTATGAGAAATAGCAAAAAATAAAGATTTGTATTTTCTCAAATACAAAGTCTCGGTGCTTCTGCTTTTAATTTAACATACCTTACAAGAATGTCTGTGGGTTTTTTTTCTTGAAAAAGTAGTACATACACATGCCAGAACAGCAAGGTACAAATAAGGGTATACATTTTAAACAACAAACAAGTCTTCACATGTTGATAACAGTGCTTCAGAAGATAAAGCAGGACATTTTATAGAAGAAAAAAGTGAATTAAAAAAAGTATTAGGAAGAAACTTATGAATATTTCTGCTGAATTCCAGCTTGACCACTGCGTCACCACTTACCTCTGAATATCCCAACCTCCCTACATTGAATATTCCTTAAAGCTTATCATCACATTTTAGTGATTTATCCAGTTCCTCAAAAGTAACATCTCCTAGCTGATTAATGTTAACATACTCTTATACACAAATGAGTTACTTCATCACCAACTAACTGTATGGTCCCTCACCTATCAAAAGTGAGTTTTTAAGAAAGACAAGAAAGCTGAAGGCTTCTCTATAAACTCGTGACATACGAAAACATTGGAATTTCATGACATAATTTTTAGAACATTTTCTGATTCAAACAAGTATTGTCAACTACATTGAGATATACTGAAGCACTGCAACGATAAAACTGCATCTAACTTTACAGAGCACAGATGTACAGACGGAAAAGAAAAATCAAAGAAGCTGTATTAGCACAAAAAAATTGTTTCACTAAAATAAAGGTTAAGCAGAGTACACATATGGATAGAACAAAAGGATTTTTTTTAATCTGCTATATTTATTTTTAGCAAGTAGAACAGTGATTAGAAACTTATCAATACAATATTTACATCGCAGAACACCATTACTCTCAACACATTATCTAATTGCTTGTATCTGAGAGAAAGATAGCATGAATGCTAATGAATAGTTGGGCATACTCAGGAAAAAATGTATTGAAAACTGTACAAAAGAATAAAATTTTAGTACAACAAAGACTACAGAGGAACAGCACAGAGTACTTCCTCTTGGTTGTAATCGCAAATCTGAAATGTTTTCAGCTATCCACTGCTGAACTTCATATAATAAAATAACTGCATACATTAAACACATGGTAGGTCCATATCCAAACTTGATAGGTAGACTAGTATGACTTGTTCAAGTCTGACCACTAAGAAAAATAATGGAGTATAAAGAGTGTACCCAATTATGATGGCAACTTTAAACAAGGCTTTTTTTAAAAAATCTATTTCTATTGCAGGCACTTAGCAATGAAATAACATTTGATAATTCATTAAGCATCTCTGACAATTACCCAGGGTTTTCAACCAGTTGCTGGTCCCCCCTTCTGAACGACCATTATTACCACAAAGGTACACAGAAGTTCAATAACCAAAACAGACAGAACGCCTTACTGTCCATATGACAAAACAGACTACACTTAGTACAAAACAGGCTCAGTACTCTTTCCTTCATGGGTCACAGAGCACCACAGATAGAAAGCACATACGGAAAAGAGGGAGCATACGTAAGTTTGTCAGTGTTTCATAAAAAGTGATCAGGTTGGTCAGGAACATATTTTTCCTTGGTAAATACATACTGACTGTTCCTAGTCATGTTCTTATCCTTTAAAAGTCTGAAAATGGCTTCTAGGGAATTCACTGATGGGAATGGTTGGACTCGATAATCCAGTGGGTCCTTTCTAATCTAGTGTTTCTATGATTCTACGATTCTAAGGAGACTTGCTATGTAATCTTTGTGGGGATTGAAGTAAGAGTGGTCACCTCAGTAAGGTGTCCACCTCCCTGCTACAGTTCTTACTAAGGAGAGCAGTGAGTTGGAGGAAGGAGGGTTGGGATCTTAAAAGGTGAATCTTACATCTGCAGAGACATGTGCAAGCAATATGAAAGCACATGCAGTTCGCTAACCTGGATTCAAGCATGCAGTTTCCTCATCGGTGAAATAAATTGCCTAGATGTGAATCACACAAAATCACTAGGTTTGAAAAGACTTCCAGTATCATCGAGTCCAATAATTCCTACCTGTCTCTAAATCATGCCACTGACCACCGCCATCCACCTGTCATTTAAATTCCTTCAGGGATGGTGAATCAACCACCTCCCTGGGCAGCATGCACCAATGTCTAATGACCCTTTCCATGAAGAATCTTTTTCTGATGTCCAGCCTGAATTTCCACTGGCAGAGCTTGAGGCCATTCCCCTTTGTCATGTCCCCTGCTACTTACGAGAAGAGGTCAGCACCCTCCTCTCTACAACCTCCTTTCAGGTGGTTGTAGAGAGAAATAAGGTCTCCAACCTCAGCCTCCTTTTCTCCAGACTAAATAACACCGGTTCTCTCAACCTTTTCTCATAAGGTCTATTCTCCAACCCCTCCACCAGCTTCGTTGCTCTTCTCTGGGACACACTCCAGGGCCTTAACATCCTTCTTGTAGTGAGGAACCTGGAACTGAACACAGTGTTCAAACAGGACGCTTGATATTTATAAGACAAAGTGTCTCTCAAGACCCCCGTTACTTTTCCTAACTATTAAAGACACAAGTTTTATATACTTTCAAAAATAAAGCTATGATCATGAAGCATTTATCTTTGACACCTACCTTTGCTTTAAGGTTCTCTAAAGAGTTAAACAAAATGCAGCATATTGAGCCTCAACACAACAGGTTCTCTAAAGAGTTGATCATGCAGCATATTGAGCCTCAACACAACAGGTTCAGACGGCCGATCTCAAGGTATGAGTAACAACAATGAAAAAAGGTTGCTTATAAAAGTAACACTGAATCCAGAAACACATCTTTGGGTCTAAGACTTGAAATAACCAGTATTTCAACTATTTTGCCTAGAAAATTGCTTCACTGACAACAGGAGGCAGCCCAAGAGGCAATCACACCAAACTCTTATTTTAAGCTTCTAGTGACAGAATATTTGTGTCTATGACTTAATAACACAACTCTATGCAGTGCTACAGACTAGGAAAAGTCTGTCTAGAGAGCTGCCTGGAGGAGAGGGACCTGGGGGTGTTGGTTGACAGCCGACTGAACATGAGCCAGCAGTGTGCCCAGGTGGCCAAGAAGGCCAATGGCATCTTGGCTTGTATCAGAAACAGCATGGCCAGCAGTTCCAGGGAGGTTATTCTCCCTCTGTACTCAGCACTGGTGAGGTCGCTCCTTGAATACTGTGTTCATTTCTGGGCCCCTCACCACAAGAAGGATGTTGAGGCTCTGGAGTGAGTCCAGAGAAGAGTGACAAAGCTGGTGAAGCGGCTGGAGAACAAGCCTTATGAGGAATGGCTGAGAGAGCTGGGGTTGTTTATCCTGGAGAAGAGGAGGCTGAGAGGAGACCTCATTGCTCTCTATAACTACCTGAAAGGAGGTTGTAGAAAGGAGGGAGCTGGCCTCTTCTCCCAAGTGACAGGGGACGGGACGAGAGGGAATGGCCTCAAGCTGTGCCAGGGAAGGTTTAGGCTGGACATTAGGAAAAAATTCTTCACAAAAAGGGTCACTGGGCACTGGAACAGGCTGCCCAGGGAGGTGGTTGACTCACCTTCCCTGGAGGTGTTTAAGGTACAGGTGAATGAGGTTCTGAGGGGCATGGTTTAGTGTTTGATAGGAATGGTTGGACTCAGAAATCCAGTGGGTCTCTTCCAACCTGGTTGTTCTATGATTCTACATTGGGTTTCATCGGTTCTGCCTGCAATGATAAGAGATAAGAATCTTTCCACTCTTACCCTAATATTTTGCAAAATAACTTAACCTTGCATTTTAAAATCTTTACTGAGATTCAAGCTCTGTGAAAAAATATTAAATAGGAAGTAAAAAGCTTTAATTTAAGGATCTTATCTTCGAATCATAGAATAGTGGTGGTTGGAACAGACCTTAAAGATCAGGTATTTCCAACCCCTCTACCATCACCAGGGACACACTCCACTAGATCAGGCTGTCCAAGGCCCCATCCAACTTGGCCTTGAACACCTCCAGGGATGGGGCATCCACAGCTTCCCTGGGCAACCTGTTCCTGTGTCTCAGGGTAAAGAAATTCTTCCTAATGTCTAGTCTAAATCAGTCCCTCTCCAGTTTATGCCCATTCCTCCTTGACCTATCACCACAAGCCTTTACAAACAGTCCCTCTCCAGCTTTCCTGTAGGCCCCTTTCAGGTACTGGAAGGTTGCTATAAGATCTCCTCAGAGCCTTCTCTTCTCCAGGCTAAACAACCCCAACTCTCTCAGCCTGTCCTCATATGGAAGGCGCTCCAGCCCTCTGATCATTGTTGTAGCCCTCCCTCTTGTCCTGTTCCAACAGTTCCATATCCTTCTTACATTGAGGATTCCAGAACTGAACTCAGTACTCCAGATAAGGTCTCACAAGAAGAGAATAGAGGGGCAGAATCACTTACCTTGCCTTGCTGGCCATGCTTCTTTTGATGCAGCACAGGATACAGTTGGCCTTCTGGGCTGCGAGTGCACACTGACAGCTCATGTCGAGCTTCTCATTGACCAACACCCCCAAGTCCTGCTCTGCAGGGCAGCTCTCAAATGATAACAGGGTTAGTCATATGCCCAAATTAGGCTTTTGCAAATCAGTCCTTAAAACTAAGGAAGCCTTGGAAATGTGAGGACAAGTTTCTTTGACAAAGTTAGGCCTTAAATTAAAGGTTACCCAACAAAGCTTTTTCACTTAACAATTCTTTCTGTGGAAGAGCAATTTGTTGACTTTGGTTTATGCTAACCTGCCATATCTATGTAAAACATCTGAGGCTGGGAGGTAAGGATTAAAGATTAGGTAAACAAAAATATCACACACCTTCCAGAAATACCCTCTGTCTTAGAAGCACTCTTAAACTACCTGTTCTCATCAATACAAAAAACGCAGAAGTCGTGGGGGAGGAACACAACAGGGGACACCATCAATAGGGTAGGTGTTCATCTGCGACTGAAAAAACTTAGAATTCTTTCTAAAATCACACTAGAAAATTACAGTGGAGAGTATCACAAACATTTTGAGAAAAAAAAACCCTAAATACCTCAACAAAAATGCCCCAATAATATTTTCAATATGAAAGCAAAGAACATTATTTTAGGATAATTTTTTAATTGTTCATTATAATTTAGGGCTTAGTGAGCCTAAAATCAAATTACTATAACAGATATTAATCTTCTCTTCAGTAGGCAAGGAGGGAGGTCAAGCTACATAATATGAACATTTTCTGTTTTTAATTACAATACATAAAGGAGATTAAAAGCACCATGAGAGGATAAATAGTATAGTCCTAATTAAAATTAGAAAGGTTAGTGCTGACAACTTTTGAGTACATTTTCAATATTTTTTGAATAGTTCTTGCTTATGCTTGGTCTTATTACCAGGAGTGCCTTATATGCACCTGTTAAGTCATGTTAAAACAAGACTGTTAAAGAACTTGCAAAAAATCAAAGTAGAACTCTGTCTTTTGGTCACCTACAAACAAGTTGTTTACTGATACTAGTTCATTCTAGAAAGCATAGCCTAAGAAAAAACAAACAAGAAAAAAATGTTTACCATCACTGACATTTTTAGCCTCAAAATCAAATATGTTGCTAACAGTCCAAATCTGGCACACAGGCTATGCAAGAAATAAATCTAGCTGTGTAACTAGCTACACTTGCTTTCAACACATACAGGAGGCATTTCCAGTTGCTAGGATATTGTTTAGTATATTAAGTTACATGTAAACATCCTCACAGAGTTGGTATACAGAGCTCGTCATAACAGTCAGGAGTAAAATCCTTATACATTCTACTGCATTCAGAAAATAATTCTGCATAAGGGTTTGATTTATTAAGTATTCACTTTTAGAACTTCCAAAAGTAAACAAAGCACAAAATCTGTCATAAAAGAAAACATTAGATAAAAGACTCTTACTTAGCAGATGGTGATTCTGCTCTTACTTTCCTTCTAGCCAGGTGTCCTTTGTTTGCCTCTTGCCTGAAGATGCAACACAGGTACAAGTCTATCATGACAATTAAATCGGAAATCCAACACTTGATTTTCTTCTGAAGACCAGTACAGGTTTCTTTCAATCCACCTTACCCATTGCAGAAAATACTTACAGTTTTTCACCATAATATCTATGTTTCCCTCTCTAGTTAAGATATACTTAGACTCCTCTCATACACAGCACCTAAACCCCATCTATAACCTTAATTCTTGATTTTTTTTAGTTCATTTTTAGGGTTTTAGAATTGTAAGATTAAGTTTTGTTTTGGAAATCCCTCAATTTCAAAAGAACTCCAAAATTATGCTCTAATTATTTGCATCAAAACTTTGATTATGTGTTTCTATACAACCTGTGCTAGAAACAGTAAGAAGCTGCTGGAAATTTGTAGAAACGTAAGTAATCAGATCCCAAGTACATTCAGCCTCATTGTATTTATCTTGTTTAAACTCTCAAAATGGAAGTATCAAAATCCAAAGAAATCAGAAATTACACAACTCTGCTTGGGCTCCTAAACAAACAATCTATTCAGACATATCCCAGCTTCACTTAAGGGTTGGATCAGATGCTCACTAGAATTAGTCCATCATCTAGCTACCATGGAACAAATTCTCTCAAAGAAAGGGAAAATGAGACTATGACCAACTCAATCAGGTCTCTGTATGTGTATAATCAAGTAACTAAAACACCAATGTGTTTTCCAAGTTACACATTTTACTTATAGTTACGTTACTCAGATGAAAGCATACTATTTTTTTTCCCTGAATGAACACAGCGCTTTACCACAATACAAAGTTCTAGAAGCACATTAGTTCAACATGTCAACACCTGCTTAAATCCTGGTCACCAGGAGTTGAGAATACTTTCTAGTAATTGACATGACCCCAGTTGGCCCCTCTGGTGCAAGCATCTAGCCAATATACTACAACATCAAAGCCAAACTATTATTTACTTTCTAAGCCATTAATCATCATCTACATGACCTCCCAATTTGCTAGTTGCACTTATCCTTACCATTACATGAGAACAGCAACAAGAAAGAAATACCAACATAAAAGTGCTATGATAGATTACAGTTGGCCACAAGCTGAATTTATATTTCAATACTTTCCTTTAAGTTGACTTTACTCAAAAGAATACAAACATGATATACAAAACTCTATAGGAACATGTCAAACTTCTTCATGAACCCTCACTGTTCAGTATGAATGTAATGTCCCAAAACAGACAGAATCCAATAATTGAGTAAAAAGGCAGTACTCCTCTAATTCCTAAGAGAAGAGAGAATATGTCTACCAAAGACTAACAACAAATCCATGCATGCCATATTGAGAAGGTATCACCTATTTATGGGGTAAGCAACCTGCCTGTATGACGTAATGACAGTATATAACAAATGTGAATGAAACACTACATTTCATGGGAGACTGAGAAAGAGAAGTAACTTACCTGAAAAGTGAAAAGTACAAAAATGCAAATTCAAAGGAAACAAATCATAAAGAAATATAAATTCAAAGAAATCAAAAAACATTTTTTTTAAAAAAGTCTTGAATGATGTTTTACTGCAAAGAGGGCTTCCAGAAAGGAAATAAAAAGATGCCAGCTTCTCAAGAAAAGACATTGCATCACCTTGTTGCTTTGGGTTCAAACAGACAGAAGGCACATGCATAACAATGTCCAGTACCAACGGAAATTACAAAAAGGTTTTTCTTGAAAATCACATTTATTCTGCCCACTAACTTCCCCTATTCTGTCTCAAAGTGCAAAGGTTAGGAAGGGGAACAGGAGAAAGAAGAAAAAGCATAAAGAAAGAAGGGAAGAACCTGTTCTTTACATGCCTGATTTGACATCTTCAGACCTATTTTACATAAATGTTTAACATTCAGCATTTAACAACATGAACTACAGCTATGGTTTTAACATATTTTATGTTACATAGTGCTAGAAACTAAGCACTTCAAAAGTTTTTGCAAATAACTCAAATATCAAACTCAAAATTAACAGATACTTTTGGTCTGAATTCCTCTGTGCCTCATTTCTCTATCTATGAAATAATATTAATGCTTCAAGTCTACAAAGTGATACAAGTTGTTTATGTAGCTCAAATACCCTGTAAGTGCCACCAGGAAATTAGCAATTCTGTTTTCAGAGTAAAAATAACATGAAATAACATCAAGTAATTCATGCAGCTGCCTGCTGGTCAATGATAAACAGTATATATTGAGGAGGTGGTCATCAAATGAAAAGAATCATACTTTATGTGAAGGTCCTGGTATTTTATCTTTATAACAGTACATAATCCATTGTCATGACGAATGTAAGTAGGGGATAGTACAAATAACTCCTAATTTCACAGTTCTGGCAACACAGCTTTCCTAGACATTGTGTACACTCTCATTTTTGTCTTTCTTTGAGACAGACACCTATGTAACAACAGTAGGATTCTGTGCACCGACAACTATATATCCAGAAGACAAACGTAGAAAGACAAGACTTCAGTTATACAGTTAACTCCTTTCAGCAAACAAAGAAGAAACAGAAGAATTTTTCAAAGAAGACGACATTAATTTCAACTCTGTCTCCACAAAATAACCATTTCAAAGTTTGCTTTGCATTTTTAAATATGAAAAGAAACCATCTCTTTCATAGTAAGTTATACACTAATTCTTTTGCTTTTTAAAACATCTAGACCACAGGAGAAGTTCTGATATTATCAAAAAATGATAATTTTTATCAGACTAACATTCATTTTTGCTGATGAATGCCATATCTTGTACTAGTTCCTACTAGGACAAAAACCACAACGATTTCAATTAAACTTACGCAGTTTGCATGGTATGTAGCAGATTTGATATATGATGTAAACAACATAAATGCAGTGGAATTTTTTTAGATATGTTTTACTATAGATTTAATTTATTGTCATATAGTATTCACAGCATTTAGATTTTGCTAAACATACTGCTTTTTTTTCCATGGATTTTCACATACAACCCATTCAATCCTCCTGCTTGATCTTGCAGGAAAGACATCGTGCTAAATTTAGGTTATTACAATCATTTCTATGGTAACAGATGGATGTGAAACACAGGATTATGACTTCACTGCACGACTCTGCAGAAAGAAGTCGGATGGTGGAGGAAGAAAGATCACATTCAAAATATCTGCAGCTGTAGCAGGGAAGCATACAATCACTGAGAAATGGAACTCTACTTTTAAAAATAAACGTCTTTTTCAAAATTGCTTAAGGTAAATCTTCCTCTAACAATAACCTTCACTGGAAACCTCTATATGTGGGGTTTTTTCCTTTAAAACAATATCTCTAGTTTGGCATAATTAAAATAAAAAGATTCTTCAAAATATAGGTTACACCCAAAATTATAAATAGGCGTGAATCTCTTGAGAACCAGTAGACATTAAAATAAAGAAAAAATCACAAATACTAAACTGTAATAGAAATTCAGTCCATATTGAAAAAAGGCTAAAAAGGGAGAACATATTTAATCTAATTCATCTAGTATTTTTTCTCATTATTCTTGCTTTTTGTGGATTATATTCTTCTATGTATATAGACTTCATGCTAGAAATGCACATTAAATTACCTTCAGCTTAGAAAAATCACTGAATTACAGCATATCATGTTATCACTATTTTCCTCAGTTTGTTTTCATCTTAAAATCCCAATAAGTCTAAATACGAGAAATGAAATTATGACTTTATTATATTCTTATAAACAATATTAACTGCACAAACTATTCCTCGAGAACAGACTAAAACCAGCAAACCAGCACCTGCCTTGAAACATATTGTAGCCCTATACAAAATGCTTTATAAGACAGTGTCTGAAATACCCTCTATATATAATCACAACCTTTAATGATTCAGCAGTGAAAGACTATTGGAAAAGGCAGAACTCTACTTAACATTTCTGTGTTAGCTGGACACAGATTAACTAAACACCAAACATTAATAACAATGTGACTAATAATAGTTCCAAACCTGAATACTACTGTGGCATTTGCAGGCATTTAATATAGCAAATCTAACCTATGAAAAAAAATTAACAAGACAATAGTAACTACTTACAAAGATTCCCTGAAACACATCGGACTGCACGATAAATATAAACTTTATACCTGTATAAATACAAGGATATACATTAAAGTTTCTAAAGGTACTATTAAAAATAGTACCTTTGAATGCTGAAGCTGAATATGGTTGAAGAAACCTTTCTGCATTTGAACTGTTTATGCACTGACAGTAACTAACAGAAACACTGAGGGCACTGCTCACTAAGGACCTTTTAAGGGTCTTTTGTCGTAACTTGACAAATCAACCCCAAGTTTAACAACACATGGGGGATCTTAAAAAAAAATCTGCTAAACTCTAATCTTGTGTGGTTGAAATAAGTAAGTCAGAAATAACACACCACAGACTTATAAACCTCATTTACTTAGAGAAAGTAGACATAAAATCCAACAAACCCCCAAAAACCTCCTCAAGAGTAGAAAAGGAATGTCTGACACAATTCTCCAAATTAGCAATTCAGGTCGTGGCTATCCCAGTATTCTCAGAAGATTCTATGAAGGCCTGCAACACTAAAAATTTCAACAAGAATGACTAAATAAAAACTGATATGGAAAACTTTTTTCTTTTGAATTCAGACCACTAGATCATTTAAAACTTTGTTCTTTTTTTAATTTGCAATTAACCTAAATACATTTCAAATATTCCTTTTCCCTCTGGGAGGAAGTTCTCTTTGTAAAAAATGTTACAGCATACACTTAGAACATAGAAAGAACCCAAAAAAATGGGTTTTTTCCTTTTTAAGAATTTTCTGAAACCTCACATAAAATAAGCCGTAAGTTGACATTTTTAAGTTTAAAAATGTTTGAAAAGATCAAAGTTATTTAAAATAAATATGTCACAGTTTTGGCAGGAGGTAAGAAAGGAGAAGATTGTTGCTTTTGTACTGCTGGTACACACCATTCTCTTTTAACACCTCACTTTGCTTTTCTCAAAGTGAAACTTCCTGTTTAAGCACTGATAATCCTAGACAAATGGTTTGGAGCAAACAGCTGAAGTGAGGATACACACTGCAGGTAGTAAATTAATGGTCTGACAAAATTACTCCTTTTTTTCCTGGCCATAAAACTGGATCATCTATCATGAAAATTGTGATGTAACTCAGAACTGAAATAGCAACATTTGGATAAGTGTTACTATGTTCAGTATCTGCAATTGTATTTCTTAATAAAAAACACATTTAAATTCAAAAAAACTATCTGTTTTCACAAAGATGCTCCCAAGTACAATTAATCAACAATGGAATGCAATGACCATTATGCACTATATCTACACTAATGTCAACATTTGAGTAAAATCTATTTAAATTTATAATAAATGTTTGCTAGGAAGTTCAAAAACTCTTCTGAATAAGTAATTCCTAAAATGTCACCAGCAAGTCAAGTGTGGTATTTTGTTTTAATGAATAAAGGGTTACAGATGACTTAACTTCCATTAATTTGTCTTCCACTTACCTTTTGGGGTAGCATACAATCACAGTAAAATGAAAGTAAAAGGCTTTTATTTGCGTTATCTCGCCTGGGGATTTGCTATTTTCATATGGATTCTGTAACAGGCAGAGAACACCCACAATCTGGCCATCTATAAAGAACATCTTACATATTAGAAAGTACTGAATTTTCTGCAAAGAAAAAGCAAACAAGCTGTTGCCAGAAATACACAACTAGTTGAAACTAAAAGAATTTTACTTTCTGAACATAAAATATTAAATATTTTCAGATTTACCAGTATTATTTAGAGTAGCTAAATAATTATTTAGAGCTGTCCTTATAAATAAAAGATCTGAAAGGAAGGTCAAGGACATTGCAATGGCGTAGAGCCAGACAACAGAAGGTGCTGAACAGAGCAGCGACTGGTGGATATGATGACCACAGTAAGAGACCTCTGAATTTCAGTACACTAGAATTCCTTTTCTTTACACTGTATTATCTTCACTGGATGGCCAACTTATCTGTAATGGTGTGTAGTGATGCAATCTACAAAAACAAAGAACAAACTTCTGCACAGACAGATGTGCAGACAATTTGTACGTTAAAACAAAATAAAAGCTGCAATCTATCAAAAGTGTAACATCTATATCGCCCTTCTGGTTGCATCACAGCAATCTACAGTGGTCAAAATAGCTAGAAAAGACTTTCACAGTTCCAAACAAATACTGATTATTACTACTGAAATTCTATTTAAAAAAAAAAAAAAAAGGCATTCTTTAAGTGAAGGTACATTGTCATATCCCCCTCCCCAGCAAGGTAGCATATTTTTCCCCAAGTGCTTCATCACCTCTCATGTATACAGAACAGTCACTTTCTATACGATAATTTAGCATTTAGAGACATATATTTAAAAAAAAAAAAGAGAAATTTTGAATCTTTAATTGTGTAATCTATATAACTATGACTGAAAAAAGCAAGTGTCTCTTGACTCATCAACTAGAGTAGTACACCACCTTCTAGTTGTCCAACTAGGAAAAACAGATTTTTCAAAAATGAAAAAAGGACAAGACAGACAAAACTATAAGAAAATGCAATCAACTTTTTTCTCCCCCAAGTACATTTTCACAGAATTATCACTCCGATAAATCCCTGTAAATAGCAGAGTTGACAAGCTAATTTTATGTGCATACTGTTAGATGTTCAAAGTTAATTCTGCTCTAAATTATATTAAACTGAAGTGGAAATAAAGGCATTCCCAGCGTTACCTTCCTTAATCTTATTGCCTTTTTAACCTTCCATGTGACTTCTGGCAATGGAAAATAAATTAATACAATGAAAGATTTGTGAGGTTTTGAGTAAGGAAAAAAAAGAAAAAGATCTAAAAACCAGTATTTAGAAGTTTACATTACTGAAGGTCAACTATTTTTTTTTCAAATAAACACACTTAAACTCATGAATAAAGTAAGCTGCTCAAAAGACCTTCTCTTTTACAGACATAGTAAAACAGGAATTGCACTGCTGAAATCAAGGGAAGGGGTTATCAATAAACTCAGTGCTAAGAGTTTTACATTTTTGTGGTTCAAAAAGACTGTTGTTGAATAAATGAACACATACAGTTAACCAAAAATAGAGATAACCTAAACCCACAAGTATTTACAGAAAACACATTTTAAGCCACATATTAAATATAATTTCCTTAGGAAACCATACATTATAGTTAGTGGTACACTTCAAATTTAAAAGAAAAACAAACGCATGCAAACAAGTCTATATCCCTGTAATCTCAGGAAGCCACAGTCACCACAATCCCTCTCCATTTGTTATTAAAGATAGTTGCCTTAGTGTAAGAAATATGTTTCACACATCAGCCTGATTTAATTTGTCACATCACAACAAACAGCGTGGAAGAAACTCAGTATGGCACTTCCACAAGAAAAACAACAACAAAAAAAAAAGCTTTTGGGGATGTAGCAGTGAGGTCGGAACTGGATGATTTTTAAGGTCCCTTCCAACCCAAACCATTCTATGATTCTACAATTGTCATTTGAAGAATCAGAATAAAAGACAGTGAATTTAGAAGCAGTAGAGTTCTTTGGTTTCTGAAAAAATACCACAGAGGTCAGCCACAAAAATGATCACAGGGCTGGAACTCCTCTGAGGAACAACTGAGAGAGTTTGGTTTGTTCAGCCTGGAGAGAGAATGCTTCACAGAGACCTTCTTGCAGCTATTCAATACTTAAAGACAGCCTACAAGGAAGACGGGCACAAACATTTTTAGCAGGGCCTGTAGAAACAGGACGAGGGGTAACAGCTTTAATGCAGAAGAGGGTAGATTCATACTACATAACAATGACATTTTTTACAGTGAGGGTGGTGCAACCCTGGGACAGGTTGCCCAGAGAGGTGTCCCATCCCTGGAAACATTCAAGGCCAGGCAGATGGGACTCGGAGCAACCTGATGTAGTTAACAGATGTCCCTGCTCACTGCAAGCAGGGTTGAATTAAAAGGTCCCTTACAACCAGAGCCCATTTTATTATTTCTATGAAGATTCAAGCAATTATTCTCCAAAGTCATAGCATCATCATATTTTCTACAAATTACTTGATCATTTGACTAAAACCTAACAGTAACATTTATGTTTTTCCTTTATAATTAAAACAGCCTAACACTTAATATTATTTCTAAAAAAAAAAAAAACCTGCCTGTCTTCACTCAGCTTCCAATCTGCCAAAGCACTGCTTACTCAAATGACTTTTTTCACCTCTGCCTTCAGTTGGTTGGTTTTCTACTTTTAGAAGTTTCAGTAAGTGAATCAGTGACTTCCAATAAAGTTACGAAAAACAATATAATTTCCTCATGGAAGTGTGCGTTAAATGCTTCTCTAGAAAAATCTCATAAGTATGAAAGGTATGCTTTTCACCAGCCCTCCACTACCACTCTCGCTTCCAAAATCAAATACATTTAAATTAGACTCCTCTGAACAATCAGAATTAGTTAAGCTCAGGAATAAAAAAAAAAAAAAAAAAAAACACAAAACAAAAACCAAAACCAACACAAAAACCCCAAAGAAGCCAATATTCTCTGTTCCCATTACTAATAGCAGGGAAAGAAGTACTGCATGAAACAATGTACTTCACACAATCTCACTGAGGTTCTTTTGGACCAACTATTCAAATTGGGAAAATATATGAAACATCTCGAAATATACGGTTATTAAAAATAGAGTTCTTCAGTATTTTATTTGTTTTTTATTTATATATTTGTGTTCAAAAGGAATGATCATCATTTTACTGGTGCCAAAATGATCTTATCTTGTTATGCATTTGAGAATCAGTGCCACAGATTATTTTATTTCATTATATATACCACATGTAGACATGTGTATGTGTACACAGATTTCTGGTTTGTAAAAAATACTCTATCATCTTTCATTCTCATTATAAGGTGACTTTCTTTTAACTCCATCCATAAACATTTGTTTAGCCAAAACCCACAGAGAGCTAGAAGCATATTAAGAAAACTGCAGTTCTAATATTTCACAGATATGAAGTTGAAGGTACAGTAGGTATTCACTACTTTGCAGACACCAAAACAGATATCTATTTTTTTGAACCCAGCACCATTCCAAGTGTAAAATTTCAAACAGAATTACCATGAAACTGATAATGAGAGTCTACAATTCCCAAGTAGTAAAATCTAAGCAGGAAAACACTACAGAAATTGTGAGATTTCAAACACGCACAATTCTGTCAGGTGATTTCAAACCTTCTTAGATATGACTACCAGAAAATTAACAGTAAGCATTCTCTTCTTTCGCATGCAATTAAGGTCAGTGATAAGACCTCTAAAATGCTGCATCCATATGCTTGAAAGAAAAGTCAACAATACATTTCCCCTTTCAGTCTGCTAGTAACACTGATTTCAAATACTAATAACTGTCATTATCATTCAAAATGAGTAAGACAGACAAGCCAGCAAGTGGTTATTTTTCCCCTACTTCATCAACATAAGAAACAAACCTGTGCAGTTAAACATCTGTTTCATTAATACATCTGCCTCTCAGAAGATAGAAAATAGCTTCAGACACCATTAGACTGTATGCAGAACACTGTCTTGACACTTTTTCTGATTTACAATGCCCTTCATTACAATGTTTGTATTGAAATTAAGAATGTAAGCAGCACCATACTGGGTCAAACCTACTGTTCCGAAACAAAACTAAATCAAAGTCATTACAGAAAAATCTTTCCTCAGCTATCTTTCTAGTGTTCAGTAGTTCACATAATGACAGTTATGTTTCTTCCATAAGGCAGGGACACTCTGCATAGAGCTACCATCATCCTCATCTTCCACAATCACCTTGAAAGTTTTTTGGAATACGGTTCCTTCTCACACACACATCTGAATTTCCTACCGAATGGAAAAAGGGAAGACTAAGGACAGGCTCTCTGAAGGCATGAAATCCTCTCACTGTCCTAAATTTATTTACTGCCTATTTAATTACATTACACAACAATAACTCACTGGTAGCTGCAATAAATACTACATAAGGAGGAAAAGGTTCTATTCCTGCCTTTTTTTTTAAAATATACTTTTTAATCCCACATTTCAAGCAAGATTCACTGTTTTCAGGAAGATGCATCTTTAACATTTCTAAATTTCATCATTTGACCAAGGCACGTTTATGAACATCTTCAAAAGATCAACAAAAAAATACGGAATTGTGGCGAGTTTACATTACCACAAAGTTATATAAAGAAGCAGCAGGCTACAGACACTAAAGTATGCTAGAACACAGTTATTAACACAACCGTGCAAAGGGTTCTTTTTTTCCCTACATAATTTAAGTGAGAAATCTTGGCAGCAAAGAATCCAGCTGAATTTGATTTTGCTAATTAGTTGTTTAATTGCATTTAATTTTTAGTACAGATGTTCACAGCTTGTTTGGGAGATCTATTTTGTAAGTACAAAATTAAAAGTGCCTCGGATTTTCTAGACCTAGGAGATCTGAATGTTTGGAAATATTCTGGCTTTAATCTGTTGTCATAAGTTTCATTACAAGGAAGAACAACCAGCACCCTTTTAAAAAGCAGATTCAGAGCAGTCTAGACAAGATACGCAAAATTATCACTATACAAATCAACTGTAAAAACAGTCTTAAAATTCATAAGATTTTACACAACAAAATAACTCAGATGCTCTACCTGTGTCAACGATGATCAGCTGCAAAAATTTCAAATACAGCATCCCTACTTAAAAAAATCACACCCAAAAACACCAACAAAAAGGAAATCCATCTTTTCTATGGCACTTTACAGCATTTAGCTAAGATGAGGAAAATACATCAGCAATTTCTTTGATGCTCATAAAATCAAGTTTTGCTTCTGCCTTTCCACAGCTACCTATGAATTCTATTAGTTTTAAGATGACTTCTATTTTAAAACTAACTATTACATATGATTAATCTCTAGTAACAATATTTTTGACAAATTCACTTTCCAAGCTGTAAGCTTATCTTCTTTTTCTTCTTCACTAAGACTTATAAAGACAGTATATATCTAAATACTTTGATTTATAGATGAGAAATTTTCTTATGTTTATTTTCTTTCTTTTTTTTCATCACAAAGTAGACACCAAGATACCTGAAATGAGTCATAAGGACATAAATTATCAGTGAAAGGTCACTAATTCCATCAAGGATAATGGCCACAAGAAGCCTCAATGGATAACGTTAAAATTAGAATAACTACAATTAAAAGTTTTATACCACTTTGACCACCCTCATTTCCCACTTTGTACTTTCCTAAAATACCCTTCTTTTCACTAGGTTTCACTCAGGTATATGAAATCCTGTTTTAAAGAACGTGTTACAATTAATATACATATATATGTAAGTCTTGTATTGAGCTATACACATTTACATTCTTCCAGTTTAATTCTAAATTGAATTTAGATAACGAAGAGTCATTAAAATTTGGTACTACTTCATCAACAACAGCATAAGCTCTAAGACATTTTTGTTATAAGGAACATTAATCTACTCTTCCTTTTCTCAGTTACATTATAATATAAGGAACACTTTTCACATCAAAGAGTAGAGATAGGTCTGGGCCAATCATTTTTAAACACTACTCAAAAGCATGCAGTTTTTAGGACAGGTCTTTCTTAATCCTTTTTCTGTAACTGCTATGGTATTTTAATCTTGCGGTATACATTTGTATCAAATTATGTAAATTAGGTATGGGATATTAAACATATAATAGATTAGTAGGTACCAATACACATTCCTGCACTGCAACAACAAGAATCCTTGGAGCAAACATTCTGGGGTTTAGCCATATCAATTTTACACTTGTAATGTTTGAAATAATTTCTGAATATGAGAAACTGACAAAGCAGTTGACTAGTTTGACTAGCAGATTTATTCTAAGTAGTAAAATGCTGGTTATTGCATTACATAGAATGATGAAGAACAGGATGTGTAAAAGAAAAGATACAGAGCATTAAGAATTCTAAAGAAAGAATTCTAGGAAAACTTACGAAGGGAAAAAAAAACAGGCACTCCTTTCAGTTACAATATTTAAAAGTAGATCTTTCCCACATTAATACTAAAAAATATTTTTTTCTTTTTTTTAACATTATTATAAGCTTTAGGTCTACATCTTTTAAATGATCTTCTAACTATCATTAAGAAAAACTTTTACATTCAGGCAAGATTAAGTGACAGTCACAAAACAATTGTGTCACCTTATTACTTATCCTGATTGTTGATTCAAAATGAAAAATTAACATGAAGTGTCAAAAATACTTCTGCTGCACATACGCATAGTAGCTGTGAAGTTTTATTATTTTGTAGGTTCTTCAAAAGAGACAAAGTGACTAATTTTTTTTTTATACACGCTGAGAGACAGGTTGTAATGACAAAGTTTATCGAACTAATTCTGTAAACTTTAATTTAGAAAAATATACTTGTAATGATGTAATTGTATGGTTACAAACTTTCATCCAACATCATATCAACACATATATATGGTACATAAATTAAATACACACAACTATTTTTACTTGAAGTGAATTTTAAAACTGTTCTCGTCTCTTGAAGGGTAACAAGGCAGCTGATTTCCTTGGGCTAAAAGGAGAGATTTTTGTTGTGCATATAGAAAACAGGAACCCCATAGGATTCCTATGTGCTTAATCAAGACTCAATAATCTTCTTAATGAAACAGAAAGAAATCAGGTTATTTGCAAAAAATCTAAACCATACTCCATCTCACTTCGTACATTTTAAGTGAACTTTGAACAAGAGGTCTTAATACCACTTTTCACAAGAACTTATAAGAACTTACAATTGCCAAACTTTGTTATCCACTGAAGAATCTAGGCTGAACAGCACCTCAGATTGGAACTGTGCAACACAACCCATGAACAGATTGTATTAGAAGTTTCATGTTAAAATTCCTCTATTATCAAGAATGATTTTTTTCTATTTAGACGTGACTTTTGCTACTCTTATTCAACTGCACACAGAGATGTACAGACTACTAAAATTCCAGCTACAGTCACTTTAAGATTTAAGGTGATTAAAGTTGTGAGGTTTTTCCTCTTTAAAAACGAAAACGTCTTGTAATTTTTTTTTATTATTATTTTTAAATACCTAACATACTAGAGCAGCCTGAAAAATAAAAAATTCCCAAGTCCTCAGCTTAAATGAAATTATATTCATCACGGGCCCACTGTGATCAAAAAACTTCACCATATTCCATTTCTCTTTTGACAAAAATACTCTGGCCTACACATTTCATTGAGATTCCAATTAAAAAGTTGGTACTTTCCCCAGCTCTTTAGCCAAGAGGCTTAGAGATGAAATGGCTAACTCCTGTTTGGATTATGTATTTGAAACTTCTTACTCTTTCCAGATCCATCTTCTTGGCCCTTTCCTAGAAATCACCATCAGTCTAATTCAAGCAAACTGAACTTCAGAGTGAGTCACAGCAACAATATAAGCATTGCAAACAAGAAAGAAAAGGCAAAGGACACTGAAATGACAAGAAAGTTATAACAGAACTGTAGAAGAAAAAAAGATAAGAAAGGTGAGATGAATCTTAACACAGGACTACACTGCACATTTGTAGTCAAGTATATTTTTGAAATGACCCAATTACTACATTTGCACAGACATGTAACAGCCATCCCAATAAAACAGTTCTTTCCCTTTTTATAGACTACTCTGCATAATGCTCAAAGACCAATTTTAAAATTCACTAAGACTGAGCCAGAGAAGCAGCTATTTAATCTCATGAAAATATTTTCGAATGAGGCAGAATTTTTAGAGTTGGAAAAACACTGCTTTGATTTCCTGTCTACCCTTGCAAAAACAGTGGAGCAAATCTAGCCCTACCCGCCCATCCATGTTGCCAAAGCAATGGTAATAGTACATACCATAGAGGCAATCACTGAGAGGTTGCAGAGTAGCCACAATCAATGACAGTAAAGGAGCTGAATAAGACAAGACTCTTGAAACATTTGTCTGGAATACATTCCCCTCCTCCTCACCAATCTGTTCCCACACGACTGTCTCAGCATCTAGTTACAAATTATATACCCATTTCCAGAGCCTTTCCCCGTCCAATTGAGATACAATTAACAGGAAATTAAAAATGTGAAGGCTTTTAGTTACCTGACTTTGAAGTTTACTTATTTGAGTTTAGACTTGGGGAGCACAGAAACAATTGGTTACATTTTTGATATGCAACTTCTTAATAAAATAGAATTTAAAAAATATCAGAGGGGAAGCCAGTCTGAAAACAGTTGAGAAACATATGAACATCAGTGAGTATACAACCACAATCTCATGCAAATTAGCAGAAAGTACGGTTGGTTTAAAGGTAGCAGTGACCTGTCTAGAATGCCACATTTAATGCCAACACAGTATTCCTTACCAACCAAATTGATTTTCAGCCTACACAGTATTAATTTATCAATGTTATCAGATATTCAGGCAACGTTATACTTAAAGTCACTTGATTTCCAAAACAGGACTTGTCAAAGCTAAAAAGTTAGCTTAATACTAGCTTTTTTTTTAGCAAATGCATCTTGCATACTTTCAGTAGTTAAGGCTGAGTGAGCAGCAAATCCCATTTCAGAAACTCCGATTTGTCTTAAAAAACACTTTCACAGGCCAGGGTTATGAGTTACAGTTACCTGTAACACAATGAAATTGGGCTTAATGACCCAACAGTACGACTGTACAAATATGATGTCCATTAACAGTTCTGTCAAAAAAGGACAACAGTTCTTTTCATTAACTAAATTGCACTTATCTTGTGGAGAAAGAAATGACCCTTTTACTTTGCAATAAAAGTTTTTACCTTTCCAGGAGCTTGTCTGAACAGTCTCATGCAAATATGCACCACGTTCACTGCGCACATTTTTGTCCTAAATGAACTAAGATGAGTATGACTAACAACTCTTCAACTAGCAAAGATGCTTCAGAGCTTTTCCCTAGTGTGTATCTCATAGAAGAGCTTGGAAGTGGCAGCATTACCTCAATTTTTGGACTGGTAAAGGCCCCTAAGAGAGCTATGAGATTTTATGGGTTTGTTTGGAAGGAAAGCAAAGTGAATTCCCTAATACATTACATCCTTTCCACACCTATGTCCTAAAAATTCACTTGAATTAGCTTCCTGAAAGACCTCTCAGATGCCTGCTATTTTGTGTTTCCTTTTAGTCCTCAGTCTAGAAGCTCCCCAGGAATGACTCATGTAAGGGAACAGAGATGAGAGTATACAGAGCTGTAATTAATTTCTGTAAATGTTAGCAGTGTCTGCCAGTATACCAAGGCAAAATTGATTGACATTTTGCATTCTCCCTCCCCCCACCTTTTAGAAAGGCAAATTGTATACAACAAAAGACACATTATTAATCCCTGTAGTGGGCTCACCCTGGCTAGCAGCTAAGTCTACAAAGTAGCTCACTCACCACCATGCCCCTTCCAGCAGGGTGTGAGAAAACAGGAAGAGTAAAAGCAAGCAAAATCCTGGGCTAAGATAAAAAAAAAAAAAAAATAAAACCAACAACCAAAAAAACCCACAAAAACAACACACACCACAAACCACCAAAAAACCCCAAACAAACAAAATAATAAAACAAAACAAGCCACAAACCAAAAACCAAGTGATGTAAAGGCAATCACTTACCACCTCCCTTAGGTGGAAGTGATGAGACCACTGCCTAGCTACTCTGAGCAAAATGGTACCTAGAACTCCCTCCCCTACATTTTGTTGCCAAGATGACTTTATATGGCATGAAATAGGTGCAGACAGCTGAGGTCACCTGTGTGGTTGTGTCCCCACTCAACTCCTCATGCATGCCCAACTTAGTCATCAGAAGGGTTTGCAGAGTGAAAAACAAAGACAAACCATGCCGCTGTGCAAACACGGTTCAAAGTTAAAACATGAGTGTTATCAACATTTTTGAGTCACAAATTTAAAACCTAACAGCACACAAGCTGCTATGAAAAATATTTAACTACCTCCTAGTTATACTCAACTGCACCCTGAAGTCTTGCTTTCCTTCTCTGACCTTTGTCATGCATGAAAGTGATTTTTATCTATCTGCACAGTGTGGAAAGGCCAGTGTGAAGAGTTTAACAACTGATAACTCTCAGATGCTTAGGTCTGACTTTTTTAGCTTAAAGTAGGAACATTCTGCATCAAGAAAAACAGGCTATATAGAAAAAATAGATCTTCCTTCTTTCCTCATTGTAGGCATTTTATCATAGCAAACATTCTGAACATCTCTCAATACTATCTGTAACAGTATTTAAAAAAAAAGTCTTAGAATTTTGGGTAGTTAGAAGCACCTCAAATATTATGGGGACCACACATTAGTCGGATTCCACCAAAAATACGATAGCTTACAAATACAATTTACATTATCAGAAAAAGGGCTTTGCGAAGAAAAATGTCTGCGATCATTATCTACAGGTTCAAGGGAGGGAGTCAGTATAAGAGAATTAACAGCTTTCAGCTGTAAAATTACTAATTCCAGCAATACAATATATTGAACATACCATTTGAGTTATATGCCAACTTAAACTACCACATATGGCATATCTATCTAATTATCACAGTTCGTGTTTTCATATGCAGAGCTGTTCTAGTTTTTAAACAATGTGTCAAAATGCACCATTTTATCTGAAAATAGAAAATGCTATCTTTTATAACAACAGTAGATCAACACTGTATTTTTAACATGCTATACACATGTAAAAACCAAAACATAGAAAAAATACATTAGAACAAGTGTGTCTAGTATTACAGCAATGCTTAATCTTTATTAATAAAATGTTAAGATGCAAAATGAATATTAATAGTAAAAACAAGTTTTCAGAGACCGTATATTCAATTTTAATTTTTTTCTTTCAAATCCTTAATTCACCTATTGACAAACTGTCTCAACTTGACAATGGACAAATAAGACAATCAAGTTAGTCATTCTGCCAGATTTGCATGTGATTAAAAAATACTGTACAATAGCACGTGTGCAGACATCGGTTGCAGTGAAGACAGACCTCACTTGTGTTTCTTCATGTGCTATTTGACTCACTCAGAACAATTGCTGTTGCAGAATCATATATTCTGATTGCCATTCAATACAAAACATGTCCTAAAATATTTGATTTCAGATTCCCCAGCTGGTGCTTGGTGTCACTTCAGCTGTTTCAATGCGTCTTTACATAAATAAGTAAAGAGCTCGCACAGTTACCATGAAAGATTACATAATCTCACTCTCACCTTTTCCAACTCACTCTCACCTTTTCCAACTCAAACAGGACCATGTACTTTTGTACAATAAAATAAAACCGTGCACGGAAGCAAACAATTAACACCTTAGGAGCCAAATGGCTATGTAGTAGTCAATCTAAATATTTTTGGTTCCTGTCAGTATAAACTATATAAAACAAAGTAAAAAAAAAAAAAGTATTACGTATAAAACAAAGGTAAAGATACAAAATTCAGTCAACTGCATTTTCCACTGTCTCCCTCAGTTCTCATAAATTACAGGTTGTACATTTGATAACTTCAACCGAATAGAGACAATAATAAGATATACTTGAAAAATACTATCTTATGCTAAAAGCACGGATTATACTACAAGTAAAAACACGCAAGAGTTTAAGTGCCTCCCAGGGTTTTTTTTCCCTTTTTAAATATTTCCCCTTTTTCTTGCAAAGACACTGTCAACTAAATGAAAAGGCTATAAAACTCTTATCACAAAAGGTGAGAACAAACTATTCAGCAAGTTCATACTGATAATCTTTATTATATACCCATCTTTGATAAACATGTTTACAGCTGAAAAGGCATCCTACATGATCCACACCAAAGCACATGCATAATTCCTGTATTCATCGCTTACTTCACTATATTAAAAAGGGTATCTCCAAATATATATTCAAACCGCTCTATCCAGTTGGAAAAGTTCAATTACAGTTTTTTTTCAAGGTCAGAAAATGGTGAGAACACATCCCTCCTCAGAGGGAAAGGTAGCAGTCAATGTTCACTACCACAGATAAGTACCAGGAAAAAAAAAAACATTCCTGTGCTAGAAAAAGGAAAACTCTCAGAAACAAGGAAGTCCTCTGCCAAAAGACCTGAACTGGAATCATATCCAGACTTTTTATTTTGGTTTTTTTTATTATATATTCTATTATTCATCTACCCTTACGTGAAAACACAATAATATGGTACTATACAAAATTGATGCATAGTCCACCTTGCATAAATTCAGTACTTACCTGAATTAATGTTTGGATACAGAATCTTCTGGTAATTTTACTGCCTTTTGTAGCAGTGTCTCAACTCACTTTCCTGGGAGGAAGTGGCAAATAGGAAAGAAGTTCTCATTTTCAGACCATATATTTAAGAGGTTAGCGAAATAATTTAAATTCCAATTTGCTGAAAGTAATAGAACATCAGCAGCAGAAAGACAGAATAAATGTATTTCACTGTGCTAATCTGTATATATAAAGAGTTTGGACAGCTTTAAGAAATGCTCAAAATGCTCAACTTCAATGGATTATTTGATCTCAAACAATGCAGAGAACAGGAAACAATATGTCAGGTTTTCATTGCTTATAAAAATAATCTTCACCCCACCTAAAAATGGGAAGCTTTACTTACCACAAAACCTGAGTTCAGAGTGATGGCTATATTTTATCAGCAGAATTTCCATTCTAAACATGAAGTATAAGAGTGAAAGCAAATAAAGAAGATACACGTTAAACTACTTACGAAAAACTATGTTTTCCAGCGCTCAGAACATGTTGAACATTCAGAATATGAAGGTTCAGAGGAGGAAAAATTTGAGCTCTGAAAAACCCTGAAGTTTAAAAATTGAAACGAAATACCACTTGAGACTGAGTCACTGCCTTCTTCCCAAATAAGCTGCATATATTATTTTTTGGATGAAATATCTTTCTAACCATCTTCATCATTTGTAAGATGGCCTGCCCAGCAAGATTCCTCCCCTTTCCCCATGGAAGGAGACAAACACGGGGGACAACTCACACCTTGAAGCAGATGACACTAGTAAGTTATTGCCACCGAGAATAAGTATCCATAGAGAAATCCAATATGAAAATAATCTTTTGCTTTTGAGTAAGGGAAAAATAAAATGGGGAAGTGATAATCCCCTCAGAAGCCAGCATTTAAATGCTATGTGAAAACTGCTGCACTGTAAAGGGATTAACACAACAGAACCTGCTTAAAGCAGAGTGAAACTTCAAGAATTATTCAATATAGAGGGATAAAGTCCACTCAAATGTCCTAAGTCTTTTAAGTTTTTACACAGAGACTTACCTACAAGCATTCCAGAACATCTACATATCCAAATCTGCACTACAATTAACAAGTCTTTTTTTTATAAGCTGAGATCACTTCACATAAAATATGCCGTCATTCTCCCATGGTTTGTCAATAGACTTAGCTACGCTTCAGCCAAATTACTAACAATACTTCTTCCTTTAAATTAGTATTAAAATACTATACCTCTTTCTAGACCTGACACAGGCCACACCACAAACATGAAATTGATATTAGTTCCTGAAATACTTTTTTTTTTTTTAAAAGTACATTTCATCTGAATGTCAGACAACCAATATTAGCTTATCTGTACCTTCCAAGTAACCATACATTACAACATAAAAACCTCATCACACAAAACCAGTGCAGTAATATACACTAATTTACACCAAAACCCTTGAATAATTTTAGTTTTGTCTTCATACTATCTTTGACAAGGAAACACTATCCAAATTAAGACACCTTCATGCTTACAAGTTCTGAGACCATTACAATTGCCTATTCTGATCCCCTACACAAGAATATTACACAGAAATAAAATGCTGCACTACCTTAGCGAAGCCCATTTAACTACATACATACATTTAGGAAAAGGTCATTAAATTTTAATTTCAGTTGAACTATCACAACTCTTACTAAATTGTTGTTTCTGAAAGTTGGTACCTCGAGAAAAAAGACACTCAAATTAGAAGTGGCCATGGTAGTAAAAAGCCAAACACTTAAAAGACAAAATAATGAAAAAAAATCAATGATCTTCAGACAGCCAATACAAAGTTGCCAAAATTTACAAGCAGAGACTTCTTTACAAAAGAAAATGCACAAAAAGATTTTTGTACAAGACAAAACAAGTCCTTGGACTATCCAATACTGAAAGTGGGGTAACGATTTATGCCCCATATTAATAAGTTATTCCATAAAATAAGGACAAAAGGTGGACAACAAATTAGGAGGTTTTTTCTCCTCATTCTAAGTATATGCAAACATGTTGGAAAGGGCAAAATTAAGGTATTTATTCTACAATTATGCGAGATTAAATTTTATGCCCTTCTCATGTCTGCACCCACTAAATCATAAAGTGCTAAGCTAACAAAGTGTGAAGGACAGAACTGGAACTACTTCCAAACATGAAAACTCACATTCTTTCAAATAGTAAGCACTATCAAAACCACAAGCCACTGAAAAAGATAATACAGAAACACGTAAATGATTAATAAGTAATCAACAAATTACCATTTAAAAACTTAAATAAAAATTAAATGTACCCAGGTATAAACATTTCATTCAAACACTGACCTTGCCACCATTTCCCACTCTGTGTCTCCATGACTAAAAGTTTATAGGACATCTGTGTAACTAGTGGTGGGCTGTTTTTAAAAGGTCCAGGAAACCTACAGGACAAATATAGCTTACCATTGCATTGATTTTATCAAGAACATGCAAGACAACCTCTAAGGTCAGCATTTACTTGTGGATTTCTACACACACTTAAAAATATTGTTTTTAACAACTTAAGCAATTTCAAATTCGGCTACCTGAGGAAACATTTACATTCTTCTTCTAAATACTAGTTTTTCAGGAAAAGAACTCATGATGAACTCATGTAAAATGAAGAGCTACTGGCTATACAAGTTAAATTCCTTTTTATAGAGATTCTTTCCTGTCCAGTCTTAAGAGTTTACCTGCACGTGGCACAAAACTGTTACATCTTTTTTCTGGTTATTTGGGTTTAATTCATCAGGAAAAAAAAAAATATTCATTTGCTGTATCATGTTGGCACTTACTAGGACATCTAGTCACAGATGTAGATCCATACAGAACTAGACAGTTTATAAAATTATGAAGTACGTATTTTATTATTGTTAAAAGCAGTGCAAATGGTAGATGAGCACTTGGTATTACCACTCTAAATAAAACAGAAAAAAAAACTTATATCCCTAAAAAAACAAGCTTCATGAAATTAACGCTTCCTTTCTTTTTATTTTTTATAGGATTTTGCAATGCAAGAAATTACACGCTGCTTGAGGAAGTTATCTCAACAAAAAATGGAAGACTTAGGTGTGCTGTACTGCACAGTAAAAAGACTAAAAAAATTAGGAAGTGATGTAAAGAGTTCCAGGGGAATCCAATTTTTACTTTAGATTCAAAAAGTCACCAAGTGTTCATCTAACACAGTAAGTAGAAGACATACACAGAATGAAGTGTGCACACACATGCAAGGCCAAAACCAAACCCCATACATGTTCAACACCTAACACTTCTCACTGCATAAATTCCTTTTCCTAAAGTTTTAAAGGAATCCAGTAGCAGCTTTTCATTGCAGACCTTTGAAAATCACCAGAGTACCAGTCTCTCATTCTACAGATGTTTTCTTCAAACCCAGGTCAATAAACTGCCAAACAGTCACTTATTTCCCCTTTTTTTGTGTCCCTAATGAAAATTGTTTGACCACCAGACTAAAACAAAACAAACATTCTATAACTTCAACTTAATCCTGCTGCCAAAATGTTATCTACTGCAGCTGCTACAACTACTATACACTATTCTACCTACACCATGGCATTTCCTAACACCAGATTACAGGTAGGGACAACATCTAAACCTCGGCTAGCTCAAGCTTAAATTCAGCATATGGCCCAACTGGTCTTTGCTCCCCATTCCCTCACAGCCATGATATTCCACTGTCCAACTCTTCAGGAATACACCAATACAGTTTTAATTCCGTAAGGACCCTGAATAGTCAACGAAGCCAACTGAATGGATACATACCATTTCCTACTTTTCCAATGCATGACTTAATATAAATATTTTCAATAATATATGTTAAAAGGATTCCATAGTTGTATAATCAGCTATACAGTTGTAACTTTTCATGTGCAGTGTGAAAATCGAAGTTTAGAACACACTAGGAGGATGATAAATTGCTGCTGCCTCTGATTATCTAGTTCTCTACAGAGAACTTGCTTCCCCCAACAGCCAATGATGAATCTAGAAAGAACTAAAGTCACTACTTGAAAATAAAATAAAATACACGTACATACAAATCTTCCAAGAGCTTTGGAGGTGTGCACTATGGTTCTTGATTCAAGCAAACAGGTGTCACTCTATGAAGTGGGGAAAAATAGTACAAATGTGTGAAGCTCTTTATGTGGGAAATTACAAGAGAGTTAAATGGCACTGAGCAAGGCACAAAAAGTGCTTTTAAAATAGAAACAAGGGAACATGCAGAGAACCTCAGTATCTAATTTAATGATTGAGAATGCAAAGGCTCCAACTGGTGAAACATTAGCAGCAGCCATGAATTTCACTGTAGTTCTGTATAACAAGTAATCTTACCTGAGTGATTCTCAAAAAAATGTCAACACATCGATTGTATTTTTCATCTGATCCTGTCAATGCTGAGATGACAGGCCCTGCAGGATGCAGTGAGAGATCAATGATGAAAAACAGATGTTTAGTCTTTTTGAAAAGACAACAGTATCTTTTCCTCACTCACAAGGGATCTGACTCTAGATCTTTCATATTACCAACATATAACTTTAAACCTGGTCCCTAAAGTACTACTCTTTCAGGTGTTCTCTGGTCACATAGTCATTTACATCAGCAACTTCACACATCTTCCTATGTCTCTGGCTTTTCACAGAGGAAACAAATTCGCCTGTCAATTATGCTATTATGCAATTAAACCTTGCACAAAAACTTACTGCAATTCAAAAGTCAGGAAGAGCAATGCACAACAGTACTGCTCAAAACTAGCCCAAGCAAAGAGAGGCATTCAGACTCAAAAGTTACTAAAGCGTATTAGCATTCCACAGTTGGGAGCTGACTTTCATAGACGTGATTCCAAACACTACCTTATACTGACATTTGAATAAGACCAGTTAAGTACTTGCAAATTAATTTTAATGCTTGTCTAAAACCAATAATAGCACCATTAATATTAAGTAAACCCTAATCAGACTCAACCACGATTAATTATAAAATATGTTAAAGTGAAAACAAGCTAATATGGGGGGATGGGAATTTAGATAGCTGCCATTCTGTTATAAATTAAGATATTTAACGTCTATTAAGTAAACGAAAAATTAAAAATAGATAAATGACTGTCAGAATACTCTGTTTTTAAAAAATAATACAAACAATACAGATAATCTTTATAATGCTAGGAATAGTCACAAACTGGGAGGCATCTACCCACAAAATCAAAATAAAACAGGACTGATTAGAACCTTACAAGTCTGTAATGTAAAATTTAGAAGATCTCCAGGTTAAATTCTGGTTTGTTATTTCCTTTAGGGGATGGAAAGACAAAATGGCCTTGAATATCAGAGTGAATGCAAGGAACCTGATAGTCTTCTGAAGCCATATCATGCAGTCAGGAAGAAGACAGTAGTCTATCTACAGTAAATTAATAGTCACGCACATACAAAAGAGACATTTATTCCAATTGTGAAATACCAAACTCCAACCTTACATGTTTTCATCTTACTAGAAATCCTTAAAAGACTGAGCTAACCAACACAAGCAACTAGCACAGGCCACTAAACAACATACTAGAGTACACTAGAAATTCATACCAGACAAGCAATGCAATTGTCTGTAAATTAAAAGAATTGTATTTGTTGCCAGAATAAGCACAAATATTTTTGCAAGGTCCATTATGACAGTGACATTCCAAAAAAAAATGTTTAGCAGCCTCACTATCCCACAGATGTATCCAATAAACAAGAAACACACATTAGTATTAGATTGAAATACATTAAGAATTCTATGCTGGTATCAAAATAAATCCATTAGAAAACCAAATGGCCTACCTAGAAACTTGACTATCAATGAGTTGAAAGAGCAGTCTTCCAATTCCTAGTATGTAATGCATTTTATACCATAACACTGAAGCCTCTGAGGGTGAGATTAATTAAGATCAACAGCAGCTGCAGTGCAACGTGAGAAGCACACCGCCACAGCTCTCACCAGTCCAGCCCAATTACCTGCAGCATTCCAACACTGAACAACTGACAACTACCCTACTCCTCACTCAGCCATTAATTCCCACCGGACTACTGATAAATGTTAAAAACCAAACTAACCTCTTTTTAAGATGGACTGCAAAGCTGACTGCACCTGCTGCACGATGCAACAATGAGTCCCACAGAGACATCTGCCAGTCAGATCTTTAGAGATGTTGCTTAACTTTATGCTAGAGCTGTGTCCAAAGACAGAAATGAGATACTAATCAAGCAGAAAGCCTCCTTCTGAAACTTTCTATGCTTCATTTCTAAAAGCCAGTCTGACAATTTCACTAAATCTAAGGTTTTCTCCCTTGGCCAAAAGTGATCACAAAATAAGTTCTGAGGGAATAATCAGTTAAGAGACTTAGACATAGCCTGCTTACATTTTTTAAATATGAGCCCCAAGACCTATGTTCTGACAAAAATAAATTAAAACTTTGATCTACCTGCAAAAGACCTACATAGCATTGTAAAAAAATTTCAAACTTTGTGGAAGAAGAAAATTTAAACTTTTCTATACCTACCAACTTTGGCTACTTTTCTTAGCTTTGGAGCTTGATTTTTTTTCCCCCAGAACGTATGACTCCAGAAAAGAGATGTTCTTAATCAATAATTAGTTTACAGAAGTCTCAAACTTATCAAATAATAATACTGATACTAGAAACATTCACCTACAAAAGCTTTATAGCCTGAGAATCACTTGGTTTTCAATTACATTGAAAACTATCCAAAAACAATCACAGATACAAACTGAAAATTAATAAATATGGCACTTTCCTGTGGCAAAAGTCATCCTTACTTTGTTCTTCATTTTGATAACAAAGTGCATATACAAGCAGTCTATATAATTTACTTAAGCTAGACTAACCATTCCAAATCTATCACAGTTTGCTTTAAACCTTTCTTACACAAGACAAACACACGGCACTGTTTTGAAAGACAAGGCCATTTACTATGTCAAAATTTATTCACACAGTAACATGAGTAAGTCCTACATACAGAAGACACCATTGCAAAATTTCTGCTTAAACTTCTATTCAAAATATCTCTAAGCCTATCAAATAAGAAGCTGCTATGTGATAGTAAAAGGGATAAGTTCGGTATGTAACAACCTCAGTATTATACCAAGCTACATACTCCATTTCAGCTTCCTTTTAAATGTAAAATACCAAGGATCTGCAGGCTAACAAGCTAACTTTTTTTTATTCTGTTCCAGTAACCAGGCAACAGACAACTGTCCAACTGAGAATTATCCCTCTGAACAGCTGGCAATCAACACTTGGGTGGTTGGTTTGTTGTTTGCGGGTTTTTTTCCAAACTCATAGAAAGATCACCAATTACATTACAAACTGGAAGAGCTCTACATTCCACTTCTGAAATCTCTACTTACTCTTTAGTCATTTTTTCAGTCCCAAAGTTACTCATATTTACAATAGAATGCAAAAATCTTAGATATGCACTTATCAAGTCTCCAGCTAATTTTTAACAGCTTAGAAAACAATTAGAAGTATCAAGAATAAAAGTGATATGTGCTTATTGACATATGACAAACCCCCTTCAAGGAACCACAACAACCAACAGCTAGCAAGTAACGTCAACCTTGCTTCCAACTCCATTACTCTTTTTTCTCCTCCATAGGTGAAAAAGCAGTAGTTCACTTCAACATTATTTCAAGTGTTGACTTTCAAAAAATTCTTCTCAATACTAGACATGAGGTTATTTTTAAGAGTTATAAGTTAACAATTTTTTTATTATAAAAAGGAAATAAAAATGGTGAATCAAGCTTGATTTATTATACTTTTCTCCTCCCCAACAGTTTAATAAGAGTAATGAGAGTGAACTTATTAATCAAACTCCTGTAAAGTTGTGTTACTTACAAATTCTACATTTGAAAGTTTTTTAAGATTCAGAATAAGCATCTTTTCAAAAGGCTCCCTGCATAAAGATTAACTAAGTGATCTTCCATGATACATGAATATTTCTAAAAAATGATGTTCAAAACCAAAACACCTAAAATACAAGTTACTTTGTAAAAACATAATACAGCCACAAAACACTTCATGCACTCTGTACGAAGCAGGGAAGGAAACTCCCACTTTTTTGTGTTCCCAAAACATTTAGACCACCACTGATTAGAAATCTGCTATAAAAACAACACAGTTAATCAAGCTATTGGTAAAAGCAGTAAAACCTTATCCCCAGTTAATTAAGTTTTTATTAAACTCTGCTCTTAATATGATCTAATTTCAGTACAGATGTGACTTCATATTCTGATAAACTGAAAAACACTGACCGAATCCAAATTCACCCAAGCACCAAGTTCAGAGTAGGCAAGATCCTGCTGCAAGATAAACAACCTGATGTGATGTAACATAATTTTATGACTGTGTGTGCATATGTGTGAGACTGGGGCGGTACCGCAGGGAGAGCAAGAGTGCATAAGAGAAAGCAAGCTAGAGTTTGTGCCAGCATTCGCAACGGAAAAACACACATGTCCAGAGTAGTTTTCAGTCCAGCGCTCGCTATAATTCAGAATGGAGAAACAGATAAGACAATGAAAGCTTAATACAACAGAAATACTTGTTACAACAGAAATACTGATTTTTTTGTTAATATATATGATTCAAAATAAAACCATGCATTAAAACAGCTTCACAGAATGGTCACTTTCTTTATTAAGTTTACTTTATTAATATTAAAGTAGCAGGGCTATGTAAGCATTTTTAATTTTGGACCAGAACCTACTAGTTAATACACACTCTATACTTCTCGGTACCATTTAGTTCAAAAGTAGGGCATATTTTGCCATTTTCATTTAATTTCCACTAATCTAGAGGGACAAGCCTGAACAGAAGAAACAGGGATGATCTAAGCACAATAATAAAAGTTAAATTGCAGAAGTCTAGACAATTAGAAAAAGTCAGATGGTAGCCTGAAAATGAGAGCAATAAATTTTGTACTCAAAAAAATAAGACCGCAGTGACCAGTAATGTATTTAGATACGGTTTCCTATTTTGTAAACTAAAAATTTCAGTGAAAAGCTGTTTTTTCCTTCAATATCTTGCACACAAATACTGAAGAATTACACAGCAGCTCTTATGTCACCTTTTGATGCACAAAAATAATTCCAACAGAAATCAGTCTGCATATTGAAGTCCTATATCACAGAGGAAAAAAAAAAGAACACTATTAGATCATAGTAGCTACTTATGATTTCTGTATTAGAACCAACTTCCTCCTTTCCATACAACTTAGTCCAACTGTGCTAAAACTTTTCAGAAATACAGAAAAGTTTCACAGAAGCTTCTGCGAGAGAACATCCCAGTGAAACGTACATTAAACACACTTATACTCAGAAGCATCAGAGGTATGGACTAAGTAACTTCTAACAGGAAAACAAAATAATTATAAGAAAAATAACCGTAACTTTGTATTACTTATTTCACATGGCTTGTATTCCCTAATGCTACATGAGCACAAGAGTCTGGAAGAAACCCAAAAGCCATCAGCTCAGGGAATGCCAGGACCTCCAGAAATTCCATGGGCTGGTGGTCAAACGCAAACAGAAAGACTAATGAGAGCTAGTCACACTGGAATCTATGTCTCATTCCTGTTCCACCTTTTAGCAGGTATCAGTCACCAACTTCCGTAAAACATTCATTTTCTATACAACACAAGGCAGCTGAAAATTCAAACCAGACTGAATGAACTCAAACTGGAACTTCATTTGCACCTGTTACAGTGAAACTCCTTGAGCCCCACTGCCCTAGTTATATATATTATTACTACTGATTTTAAGAGAGATGCGTTTTCAATCATGCCATTTTAGTTTGAATTTTTTTATTTTTCTTCTACTACAACTGCTGATTCTTTAAAATTTTCTACACAAAAAAATATGTAATTCTGATTTAATCAGAAAACAGAAGAACTTTGCTAGAGCACTGAACAAAAGACCTAATCTTTGGAGCGTCCTTCCCAAGTGAGTGTAAATAAACTGTAGTAAAATGAAAAGGCTTGTAATTTGGTATTTGGAATATTCTTCATAAACATCAATTTTCTGTAGCATCCTTGCATATCTGATACCACTTCATGTATAATGCAGAAAATCTATTTCATTTTCATCTATTGACAGTGAATTTAATTTATTATTGCGGTTCTTTACCCAGATTACGTTATTAATTCTGCAATCAGGCTCTTTTGAATGCTTTTATTTCTTCCAAGAGTTTTCACAATTCTATATTTATATTTTTTCCACCCTAACATACCTTTCAAATTAAAAGGCCGTTATTTCTAACTTTCTACAGGGAAGAAGAAAAAAGAAAAAACTCAAAAGACCGTAAGCATCAGTTCATAACATGTATCTTTCAATGTGAAAAGTCTACATGCATCACTTGAGCCCCTGATATTTAAGTATTATGAGCTACATTCATTAAAGAGATATACAACAGGTGCATTAAAATTTCCACATTAAAAAATCATTATTGTAATTAGACCACAATCTCTCCATTAATAAAAAATTACCCACTTATGCCCAGCACTAAATTTACAGGATGGGGAAAACTAAATGCTCCAGTGTTAGTGTTCTGTTTACATCTATATCAACCGTCATCACTATTTTGTAGAATTCACTTATTTGTTAAACTAGATCAAATGCAAAAAAAGTCAGAAATAGCTAGTCAACTTATCACCTGTTATTCTTCAAAATAACAAAATCAAAATACCAAGAAAGCATTAGATATGTTATTATTTCACATAGGTTTTTTAAAGTCCTTTAGAACAAAGTTCAATTACAAAATATCAATTTCTTCATCTTTAGGAGAAGAAAGATTATTCAACTGTACAAGCTAAAATCTTGTATAGCATTATGTAAGGCTCCCTCTTCAGAAAATTTTATAAAGGAAAAATGCTAAATCAATTATTACTGTTATACACAAATACTAAAAACTTTTCTTGTACATTAACTGAGTTGATATAAAACACTCATTTATTTATTCATGCAAAGTATTTCACTTTTATAAGAGCTTTCCACCACCATCATGATAAACATAATATAAAGAATACCTAAAAAGCAGCACTTGTCCTCTTTACTTCACTCCAGGGCAAGTGAACAAAGCAGTGAAGCAGAAAAAAAGGTACATAATGGATTTAAAGTAAATGGCCCATTCTTCAAGAGGTGGCCTCTCATTTTTACTCATTCTAGCTTAATTGTCATTAAAATGTCTGGAAACTTCAAATGAACAATAATTTTTCAGCAAGCTGTCAAGTTGGTTCCTTAAAGCTTAGACTTTAAAAAAAAAAGAAAAAAAACAAAAACCAAACAAAGCAATCAAAATGCTAATGAAAACATTCTTTTGCAGAAAAACTGTGAACATTTTTAAACGTATTTCAAGCTGTTGGTGCCCAGCCCATTCTATGTAACAAGACAGACAGAAAATTTGTATTCACTGTTGCACTTTGTAACATGCTTTCTGAGAAATAACACTTCCAGCTGCACTGGAAACCTTAGTCATCAATATACAAAACACACTAACACGTACATACATACATCCCTCGGGATTTAGAAATAAAGAACTGGCTAATTTTTGCACCTACCTGGGTAAAAATCTTTGGATTTAGACAGCTTGATGGTGGCCCCAGTCTCTTTCTGCAACTGAACAATTGTCTGTCCTCCCTTTCCAATTATAGATCCAGCAGCATAACTAGGTATGAGGACCTTTAGAAAATACTGGCCATCCTCTGAAAAATTGAGATATGTATGGTTAATATGGCTTACAAACTTTGATTTTTCATCCCCAGACCCACAAATAAACAAAATGTTACATCTTTAAACTCATCTACTAATTCATGCATTTACCTCTAACCAGTTGCGTCACTCTACAAGACATTTAGACTACGCCTTCAACATTTTAAAATATGTACGTTTATTCTAAGCAAATGAAAGAATCCAGAGATTCCTTGATTCCATAAAATAATAAAATACAAATTACATTTCAAAGCTGAATTTCCCCCCTCCAACGGTAACAACACAAACTGAAATGATCAAACTCTTTAAAAAAAAATAAAGCCCTGCGGGAGAACGTGCCTAGTGACGACTACAACCTTGCCTGAAAATACTGCAAAAGAAAAGCCAAAACCAAGAAAGAATTAATTGTAAATTCTGATGGATTATTTGTTTATCATTAGCAAACACATGAGAATAGCGATTAGCTATTGCCTGCTTTCCTCTTAAGTGAACAAAACGGCTACTCTGCTACCAAATAACCCACCCAAAATGTAGGGTTTTATTCCAAGCATTTCACACACTGCCAAGAAAACAACTCAACACGGTGAGGAAGGAATCACTTGCCTAAGTAATCCTGATGTACTCCTTTAACACTTCTTAAGAGACAATGATCTCTTTTAAGCTTATTAATTAAAGGACATTAAGAAGAATTTTTCCCAATCGATCAAAAGCCTAAGTCACTTATTTTAAATACACTTATAAGGTGAGGAGACAGACAATGCTAGTCCTCAACCCGCCACTAGCGTAAAAGCACACAATCTGAACGGGAATATATGTACATAATTACCGGAGGGGAAAAAAAAAAAAAAGATACCCAGTCAGATTCGGCAGCTGCACAATTGCGTGTGCCCTCATCCCATTGCTAAATCCAGCTACACTTAGTTAGTTCTAAGGACCTTTCGTAACCGCCTCCGAAAAACTGCAAGACAATAAGGGTCCACGAGACTTCGGCTCCCCCCAGTAATTAAGGCAACGTCCCACTGAGGCGGGTATCAAGGTTTTTATAATGAAGCCCGTCTCACAAAGTTGCTACCCCCACCACCACTCCCTCGCCCCCCCTCGTATGCGGGAGGAACTATCTCCTTTCACCCCAGTTCTCTTACACGAGACCACAAGCGTCTCAAGAAGCGGCTGCGTGTGACAGCCGTGCCCAGCAGCGTAACGGCGCCGGCTGAACCACCTACAGCCCGACCGCCGCTCTCCGTATCGGGCAAATAAATTCACCTCTGCCTCGGTGCATCGTTACGATGACTCCGGTGCAAATGGCCAGAGGAGATGCTGGTCCCGTTATAACTCATCTCCTCGAGGAGAGCGGGATGTTAACTAGCGAGTCCCCGCAGCCGAGAGGCGACTCCCCCCGCCGCCAGGCAGCCCTCGCCCCCAGCACGGCAAACACACGCCGCGTATGCGCTGACAATAGAAGCGAGGCCAAGGAGGAGGAAAACGCACGGCAAGGCTGAAATTCAACTTGCGACCCAGACGATGTGGAAGGAGGAAGGGAAGCGCGTCTGCCGTCTACTTGGAGCTGCCATTTATTTTCGCCCATCGTTAAACGGGCGAGGGAAGGAAGACAGCTGGGCTGCAGAAGCCCCTTGTGCTCTCTCTTAGCCTACACAGGGTTACGGCTGTGCGGTCCCGGCGTGTATATTAAATAAAAAGACTGGTAGATGCTGAAAACCGACGCCATTTTGATGAATGATAACATTAGAGAAACGGGAATGTTTAGGGGGGAAGGGGGGGAGGCAGGCAGGTAGGGAAGCGGAGAGGTGGGTGGGTTGGGCCGCGGGGGAGGCGACAGAGGATATACCCACCGCCCGTGTTGGTCCTCTTGGTGCTGCCGGCTTCGGGGGGGGCTTCCAGTGGTCTTTTCCGGGAGTCCGGCGGGTCCAGGTCTATGGGAACCCCGGTGTGGGTCCCGTTCTGCTGGATGGGAGCTGCCGCCATCATGTTTGCTGCTGCTCGGAGAATTGTCTCTTCCCTTCTGTGGTGGGGGGGGGGGGCAGGGAGGGAAGGGGGGAGGAGGAGGAAGCGGGGGGGAGGAGGGGGAGGAGGAGGAGGAGGAGGGAAGGGGGCTCGTCCCGTTCCCTTGTCCTTTTCGAAAATGTAGAGCTAAGCTGGGGATTGTAGAGGATGCTGCGCGCCTTGTTTATCTGGCACCAGCGGGGAGGGAAGGGAAAGGAGGGAGGGAAGCGGGAACGGCTGGGCTGGAGGAGCAGCTGCAGTGCAGTGTCGGGAGGAGATGAGGAGAAGGGAGACAGGGGGGCGAGAGAAAGGGGGAGAGGGGAGAAGGAGGAGAGTGAGTGGGAGAGGAGAGGAGGGGAGGGGAGAGAGCGAGTGGGAGAGGAGAGGAGGGGAGAGAGTGAGTGGGAGAGGAGAGGAGGGGAGAGAGAAGGAGTGAGACTGAGGCGGCGGGGAGGAAGGGAGGGGGAGAAGGAGGGAGGGAGGGAGCGAGCTGTGTAAATGGTGGGCGAGGGAGCGAGTGGGAGATGATTCACGCTGCCTCCGAGCCCCCCTTCTGCCTGCCCTGGCGCTGCGGCTCGGCTGCCGCGCACGGGGGTGGAGAGGGGGCACCGCTCCGCTCCTGCCCCACCGGCGGCCGTGAGCCGGGCTCCGCCGCACTCGGCTACACCGCAGACACCAAAGGCAGGAGAGGTTAGAGACGTGGGAGCGGGGGCAAGCTTGAGGGGGGGGGGGGCGGGGGGGGGCAGGGGGGTTGTGGAGCAGGAGGCTGGGATAAAAGAGGAGGGCTGGGTCTTCCCGCGAAGACGGGCGGGAGACGCGGCCAATCGGAACAAAAGAGAGCGAGGTTGGGATTGAAATGTGCGGCCAACCGCTCGCTGCGGCTGGTCGAGCGGCTGGGGGGAGGCGGGAGCGGCTCGTGCGGAGAGCGGCTCCCACCCCAGGAGGGTCCCCGCCGTTCTGCGGCGTCACCTGGGTGACACGCTGCGCCTCGCAGCCCCGCAGCTGCGTGGGAGGACGGCCGAGATCGCCCGCGGAGGCTCTCGTCGCCGAGGCTGCCTGCGGTGCGGTGCGGCCGGCCCCGTCCTCCCCGGCGGGAACCTCGGGCTGCGCCGCGCAGGCTTGTCGAAAAAAATAATAAAGAGATAATTTTAATACGGTGACAGCCGGGCTCGCTGGAGCTGTGCGTGACACAGAGCTGCACTTCTCGCGTACGCCTTTCGTAGAAAATTCAAAGATGCTTCGCCGTGACGAAGGCTGTCGCTGCGTGCAAATATCAAATTATTCAGGTTGAAGCTTTAAACGTCGTAAGGTGCAGGAGAGCGGGGGTGGGAGTGCTCGGAGGGGGATTGCCTACGTAATATAAAAGCGCATTTACTTGATGCTTTCCTATTTAATTGACTCCTCGCCTTTAAAAAAAAAAAAAAAAAAAAAATCTCAGATTGACCGAACCGTAAAGGTAGCAATCAGTACTAGAGCATCAGTCCTTTGCAGAATTTACAAATGTGTATTTGTTGCATTAGGGCGTGCTGTGTGCTAAATTCGTATTGGGGGGGTGTGTGTTTGTGTGTGTGTGCGTGCAGAATGGCTGCTGGCTTGATTCCTCTTAATATGCAAGCTTAAAACCTGCCTGTGGATGAGATCCAATTTCCATTCTAAGCTCCCTGGGAGACTCGGCCTTAGTTTGAGTAATCACTCGTAATCAATACTGCCCCAAACAATTTTTAGTAGTTAAAATACAGATTTCATGTATAATATATAAGACAGCATATCATCTCTGCTTATAAATTATAACCCAGATATGTAATGCATTATAGGATGTTAAAAAGGTGGGCACTTCAGTGTCCAAACAGGGTCCTGCCTGAAAGTGTTCAAAAATTAAGAACTCAATCCAGCACTATACATGCAAAACTTTCAATGACTTCTTTGGGAATTACGTCCCAGAAATACAATATCTAGCCTCTTTACAGGCAGATGAAATAGATGTGGCAGATTCTGTAACATTTCAATAGCATACATTGACAGAAAAATATTTGTTAAAAAATGGTATTTTCTTACTCATAGTATACCCTTTGTATCTAAGACACACTGACTCATAATTGCTTCCTTTACTGAATGAAATAAAATTTTAGGTTTCTGTTACCTTGGCAGTTACTGACACAATTGTGGCACAGCAAGTTGGGGAGCGGTTCTAGCTCTTTCATTTTCTTTAGCAAGTTCCAGATGAAGAATTTTAATTAGCTTTTGAGCCAGAAAGAGCACAGCATGAATTGAAAATCTCAGGACCAGTTTGTGGTATCATCAGTCCTGAGAGACCTCTTTTTATTTGTAAACTAAGAAAACTACTTCTAGAAAATTTTGAAGACAAAAAATTAAAAAAAGCCCACAATGTTTGAATGAAGCCATCTTGAGTCAACCTCCACAGTGGAACTGGATAAATTGTAACACTGCTCCCTTTATCTCACTGAATGTGTCCCATTCATCTGTAGTAACATTGAATCAAACAGTTCTCTTGTTTTAAGACCACATCTGTTTTACTGTGCCCCCTGCACCAATTTTAATTATGTGGCAGATCTGATTGGTTTCAGCACCTGCAAGTCTTCCCCTTGGGAGCTCCAATTAGCTTATAAAACATTTACTTGATTACATTCTTTAAACAAAAATATTGTTTCATCCTAACAACAGGAATATTAAAGTATAGAATAAAAAAAAAAAAGGTTTCTAACATGATGATCAGTGTGTATGTGTATCTGTTTTCCATAAGCTTAGAGGAAAAAGTGGTAATCCTGAAACCTAATTTCCTCAGACTCGGCAGATGTCTGTCCTGTGTTAGTCTGTTTCTTTACCAACAGCTGCTTCACAAGTGCCTCCCCTTGTCTCTACAGAATGTCTTTTGTTTAATAATTCTCCGATATGTTATCATATCTCTGATATGTGAAAACACTAAAGTGTTTTCAACTTCTCTAGTACCTATAAGTAGATATTTTATAATTTAGTAGACAGGTTCATCTTTGAAAAATTTAGCTAAAGCTAAATAACTAGCCTCTCAACTAGTTTCTTAGTAGCAGTTCTACTTAGGTAAGGAAATAGCTGCATATAATAATACATTTCAACAATGATTGTCCTAATATTAATAAAAGTATTAATTATTGCAAATGCGTTTCAGAATATGTTTATTTCTCCTTATTTCACTGTTTAGAGTGGTGGTAATTGAGGTCTAAGGGGGCATATAGCATAAAGTGCAGCCCTCTAGTGGTAGAAGTCATCGGGAGCTTAAGGCAGGCTATGCTTTTGTAATGAGTGGAGGGCACTGGAAGAGTTTTTAGCAAAAGGCAGGCAACTTAGGACGCTGCCCTACTGTGTATCAGCCTCCTGCATTTTTCATAGGCTGAGGCACAAGTGAAAACAGTTGTGGAGGCCTGCTTGTTGCACCCACTCTGTTATGACTTCTGTGGAGAAAGGAAAAGTGGAAGAATAAAAATGTCCATATCAGAGGTTTTCCTCTTTTTTCCAAATTTGTAATCTTCTGGTCAGTTTTTCCTTTTCAGCTAGCTCTAGACTGGCATACCTAACCAGAGGTTGTTCAAGCAATGGTGGGATCTTAATTCCCTTTCTGTTTCTTTCTGTCCTGTCCTACCAGCTCGTGTATTCTATAACTTCAGTATGAGTTAGCTTAGTGATACCATGGAATGCAAATTCAATTTGCCATCCTTATTTTTAAAAATGCTTTTGGCTGGTGGAGGTGTGGATGATAGTGTTCAAACTAATCTCTCCCACAGAAGTGAGAGCTGTGCTTAAAAAATGAAGGAATTAGGAAGACACATAAACCAAAGCAATTAAGCATATATTTTACCAAATAGAAATTTGCAGAATAACTGGGGTAAAGGTGTAGTAAACATCACATAATCAGATAAAGCCCACTCTCTGGAACAAGGCTTAGCATCCTATTTCTTGTAGCGGTGATGGATATTTCTCCTCTAGCTAACAGACAGTAGAGTTTGGTTTTCCCCTTACAGGAAATATGACAAAGCCCAATAATCATTAGATGAAAAACAATATGTCTCTAAATATCCTGACTAGATAAAAGAAAACAGATATCGTCTTTGTGCAAAGTGATTCCGCTACTTTTGGAAGTTTTTCAGTAAATAGTGATTGCTCTGATTCCTGGTAAACTTTAACTCTACTATTTATCATTAGCAATCAGGTCAGACGTCTTTTTCAAGTGCCTTAACTTCTGCTTTCTGTTCATTAAACTTCTTTTCCTCCAATAATCTATCAATTAAACTATTATTATTATTGACTAAATTATCCAATTGTTGCTTGTTTAAATACTGTGGAAGTTGTTCACTAGTAAAAAAATTTAAGTTTCAGTGGAACTTCTTAAAGATTGTAGCAATATTAATTTTAGGACAATCAGAACAAGAGTTTGGAGAAAAAAAACCCTAAACACATATTAGGCAAAAAGTTACCTGATTGTTTGTTTTCCTATATTTACATTCCTTTTGTTATCTGCACCTGTGTTATATACACTACCAAACAAAAACCCAATTGTTTATGTACTTGCACTCTGTTCTCACAATATTCATCAAAATATGCAAAGGTTTTTTTTTTTTCTTTTTTTTTTTTTTTACTTTTTTCAAGAATGCACAACTAAATCATTCCCAATTCATGATTCCGCAGTCTGTAGACCAGATTTATAAGATTTTTTTGTGTTCTTTATATCTTGGGGTTACCTGAGGACAAATCCAGATCGTAGTGTAATAATAATAATAATAATTAAAAAAAAGATAGCTTCCGGACAAGATCACTTTTCATGTCTCCAAAGGATTTGACTACATGGGTCAAGGCATGACCCATGAAACTCTAGTGGCTAGAAGCTTGCCCTAGAAAGGCTTCTCCATGGTGACTTTTCTGTACAGTACTTTAAAGACTCTTTACTTTCCAGAAAGACACTGAAGACTTGATTTCAATTGCCTTCCAATAATAGCAGTATTTTCTGGGGGTTGGATGAGGGTTTTGAGGTTTCGTTTTTTAAATACAAATAGATACTTCAGGGATTAAAACTGGTGCAAACTAGGAGTAATTTCATTGTAATGAAACAATGTTGTAACGTACGTGAAAAATAGCAGGATCACCTTGTGTAGCTTATGTCAATTTATGGTGTTACTGATTGTGTTCCTCTTAGCACTATCATACAAAAGAACATTGGTGAAGCGTCTCTTCTACAAATCACTCTAGATGCTTCAGGATGTATTCCTCTAACTTTATGGTGAACAGAGTATTTTTCAAGGTATCAGCATATCTCTTTCCAGTCTCTGTTATTATAACTGCTTCAGCAGTATCACTATGTGATGTCTCATTTTGCCCACCCACAACCCGGTGTCTTTCTTGTTTGAAATATTGGCACTCTATGGTAAATGTAATATGAAAAAAAGAGACATTAACAGCAAAATTAATCTCCCATTCTGTTGTCTTACTCTGAATGGAAACACCTGGAATAATGCAGCAGCCCTAATTGGTCATAAGGACATCTCCTGGTCATGGTCTCAAAACATCTTAGTTGTTCACATAAATTAAAGCTAGTAAAAACAGGTCATGCTTTTAAATGTTGTTTTACAATATAAAGCCTTATTCAGGAGTTTTGAAGCCTGGAAGTTTGCTATAATTCAGCTCACAAATGAGAGTTATTTTAGTGGAGAAGATCAGAAATCTTGCTGGATAAGGAATGAGAAGCGGGCAAGTAGACATATTGTACAGGGAACAAAGGAAAACTAGAATTGGATTTAAATAGTAAGCTATTCCAGAAAAAGTAATTTTTACAACTATAATACTATAACAGTACAATTTTTGCTAATGGAAAGGTAATAGAAGTTATATCTCTAGTATTGTTGTAATAGTAATAGTTCCTAGTTGAGATCAAGAGATCTTTAAAAATACTCTTTAAAGGCTTACTATATAAAAATGCATGTGCCAGTAGATTACAAATGAATTTTAAGCACAGTGAGATTTCAGGCAATAGTTATTACCTTTAAGAATGCAAAGTTACACTGGGAACTGATTGTTCCCTAGAATTTAGAAAATATTTTAGAGTTGGTCTTGAAAAAATTATTTTATTTAACCAACAAAAATTAATTATTCCATTGCTTTATATTTCTGTCTGCTTGAAATCCATTACTAGAAAGTAACCCTGCATTGGAAAGTCTTATTGTGGGGGAGGGTAAACATATAAAACTTCCTGCCAGGAGGAATTGGCCAGAATGATTTGGCACATATCCTCAGAGTTTGCCATGAAAACATGTATCTGTGCATCACCTGCATACAAGGTATCTAGCCCCAGGAAAAAAAGCATGGGGTTTAAACATAATGCTGCTTATTTAAGACAAAGAATATTCCTTAGTGCAGTGAGGTTAAAACAGACAGCTCATCAGTAGTACAAGTCTATATAAATAATTTAGTTACCATTTTGAGCCAGGAGGAAGTGGTGGCAGATTATTAATTACTTTGGGGGTTTCTTCATCTTGTTACCTTTTTTTATCAGTGAAAGCTGCCCTGGAAACAAGAATGAGTATCAAAATATAAGACCATTTTTACTTTAACCAATTATAAGATATAGAATCACTTCCCAATGTTAATGCTAATTGCAAAATGTAACTGATTTTGATTTACATTTCACTAAGACTTGTATCATGAAGTAGCTATGTATGTTTTGTAGTATGTATGTATGCATGACTTTAAATTCAACCAAGGGGAATGCACTCAAAACAAAACATGTATTTATCTGTCTTGCTGAATTAATGCTTCATTTGCTTTCAGTTCACTGGTAGAAAGCTACATTGCTTCAATATTGCAGATTTAGACCATCTCATCAAAGCATACAGTAAGTCAACAGGAATCTCTCTACTGCAACCTTGATCGCCTTTCTGAATATGTGGACTTCGAAACTTTTTTTTTTCATTTTCAGAGAAGTTACAAATTACTTTAAATGTTTCACATGCATATATTATGTTTAGAAACATTTATTTTCTTTTTAAATCCTTTGTAGTATTTTAGCTAGGTAGGAAGACTACTGTTTCAGAACTTCTAAATGTTTGTATTCTACTTGTTCTTATTTTCATTTAGAGGTTTAAGCTGTTTGCTGTAGAACAGAAAAATGAATATGTTGAAATAGTAAAAATAAAATCACTGCAAATCTGAGTCATTGCAAGTGAGATGAATACCCATAAGAAGTACAAATCTCAAAAAAACCCAAACCAGAAACAGGTTCATTGTGCAATTAGCAACAATGCTTAAAGTTTAGCAATGTTTCACAACAAAGATATTTCTAAGTGGACCTCCTGCCTCTGTCGCCTGCTGGATTGGCTGCTGTTAGATCGCTGTAATCCTGAGCCCTGGGATCTTGTCCTACATGTTTACCCGACTTGGTATGCCTGTTAGTAAGTATTTAAATGGAAATGAACTAATATTTGCATGTGTTTATAACAAAGGGGTTTAATCCCTTAAACTCCATATTTAACATGTGGTGTTTTTAAAAAAATAAAGTTAATAAAAAGCCGTGTTCAGTCTGATAGTTTGTATTTTTTGCTAGCTTAGCCAGTTATATTTGGTTAGTGCCTGGCATTTCTTAACTCAATAAGATGTCATGGTATTGGTATTATGGAACACATTCATGGATGAGGGGAAGCATAGAGTAACAACAGCCACCAGGCTAACAAGTGGCGTGTTTATAATAGAAAGTCTTGGCAACTTTCATATCTATAATGCACTTGCAATAGAGAAAACAGAAGAAAATATCGTACATTAGAAGGCTGATGTGATATAAATATAGAAGTAACTTATAGCTGCCATTCACTTGTGAGATTATATTGTTATGTAGATATTATGTAGAGATTAAAAAAACCAGAGATTGTCCAAATAAGAAAGAATTAATTAAAAACAGTATCATAGAATCGTAGAATCATAGAAAGGTTTGGGCTGGAAGTGACCTTACAGATCATCTAATTCCAACCCCTCTGCCATGGGCAGGGTCGCCTCCCACTAAACCAAGCTGCTCAAAGCATCATGCAGTTCAATATCTTTATCAAAGGCCTGGACGAGGGGATCAAGTGCACCCTTAGCAAGTTTGTGGATGACACTAAACTGGGATAAAGTGTCAATCTGTTGGAGGGCAGGGAGGCTTTTCAGAGGAATCTGAACAGGGTGGATTGATGGACTGAGGCCAGTTAGATGAGGTTTAACAAGGCCATATGCAGAGTCCTGCACATGGGACACAAAAACCCCATGCAGCGCTACAGGCCTGGGGAAGAATGGCTTGAAAGCTGCCGGGCAAATAAAGATCTGGGGGTGTTGCTCGACAGCTAACTGAACATGAGTCAGCAGTGAGCTCAGAAGGCCAACAGTGTCTTGGCTTGTACCAGAAATGGTGCGGCCAGCAGGAACAGGGAAATGATTCTCCCCTGTTCTCCGCACTGGTGAGGACGCATCTTGAATACTGTGTTCAGTTTTAGGCCCTTCACCACAAGAAAGACATTGAGGTTCTGGAGCATGTCCAGAGAAGAGTGACAAAGCTGGTGAATAGGCTGGAAAACACGTCTTACAAGGAGCAGCTGAAGGAGTTGGGTTGTTTAGTCTGGAGAAGATGAGGCTAGGGGGAGACCTTGTTGCTCTCTACAGCTACCTAAGAGGAGGTTGCAGAGATGTAGGTGTTGGTCTCTTCTCCCAAGTGACAGGTGATAGGACAAGAGGGAATAGCCTTAAGCTGCATCAGAGGAAATTTAGATTGGACATTAGGAAAAACTTCTTCATAGAAAGGGTTATCAAGCACTGGAATAGGGAGGTGATTGTGTCACCATCCCTGGAAGTGTTTAAAAGGCAAGTAGATGATGTGCTTGGGAACATGATTTAGTAGTAGTCAAATATGGCTTAAATTGATGATCTCTGAGGTCTTTTCCAACTGAATGATTTTGTGATTCAACGATTCTGTGACTCATTGTTGCCAACAGATTAAGAATAAGATATTGAGGGTAAATTTCCTTCTCTTCCATCTTTGCCTCTACCATCTTGGAAGCCTGGAGAAGAGAAGGCTCTGAGGAGATCTTATAGAACCCTTCAAGTACCTGAAAGGGGCCTACAAGAAAGCTGGAGAGGGATTATTCATAAAGGCTTGTGATGATAGGTTGAGGGGGAATGGGTATAAACTGGAGAGGGGCAGATTTAGGCTTGAATTGAGGAAGAATTTCTTCACCATGAGAGTGGTGAGACACAGGAACAGGTTGCCCAGGGAAGCTGTGGATACCCCGTCCCTGGAGGTGTTCAAGGCCAGGTTGGATAGGGCCTTAGGCAGTCTGATCTAGTGGGAAGTCCATGGCAGGGGAGGGTGGAACTACATCATCTTTAATGTCCCTTCCAACTCTAACTATACTATGATGTTATGATCCTGTGATCTTTGTTTATAAAAAATGATACCTCAAAGAAACCACATTAAGGATCTCTACATAAGCAAAGGCAACAAGAACAACAGTCTCAACCAGTGAAAGAGAGAAGATATGGAGACATATTTTAGCTAACAAAATGCCTAAAGCTTGATGGAGAAAATGCTTCCTGGATAATACAGTACAAAATAGAATTAGAATAATATTCACCTCTTCTAGTTTAATGACTTGGACAGCGTGTATTTTCTCCAAACAATAAGGCATATTCAGTTCTGTTAAAATTCAATAGCTATAGAAACAACTTTCCCATGAATTAGATAAAGGATATACAAGGATGTGATTGTAAAGGAGAGAAAATCCTTAACATACATGTATGTTTTGAAAGAACTATGAATACTCAGACTTTGAAACTTGTCATCAAGGCAATATATATTTTTTTTTCCATTCTAAGTATTAAGATGTATATCACTGCAAAATATATTTCTAGCATTTTCTGTGTACACTGATGTAGGCCTATGGTTAAACCTAATTACAACAACCTTTTCAACTGTAATCCCTGGAACTGAAAAAGAGTCAATTTAAAAATACACTGAATTAGCATAGCTACTGCAAAAAATAGTGTAAAACACTGGCAATATAAAATATTGGTAAAAAAAAATCACCTTTAGTTAAGAGTTCTAATCCTCACTATTATATGGAATTTCATATCTGCCGTTCCTTGTACCCAGTACAAATCTTGTGGTATGCAGGATCTTTGTGAAAATCACAGCTATTTTCGTATTGTAATAGTTACTAATAAATATTATTGCAACATTAGCTTGGACTGGCTGTTACTCTGCAAGGGATGTTGAGATGTAAGGTGGTAGTGATTTGTCAGCTATGAAGAACATTACAGGTGTAGTCAATGTGGTCAGTTAAGACTTATTGTTTCCAAGAATGACAAACTCTATTAGAAGTATTACAGAAATAAAATCAGAATCAAACAGTATCTCGAGCTGGAAGTGACTCATAGAGTCAAGTCTAACTCTACTCACAGGACTACCTAAAACTAAGCCACATGACAACATTGTCCAGATGCTCATTGAACTCTGATAGACTAGACACCATTACCAGTTTTGTGGGAAGCCTGTTCTGGTGACTGACCACCCTCTCAGTGAAGAACCTTTTCCTAATGTCCAATCTGAACTTTCCAAGGTAGCTTCATTCTGTTTCCTCATGTCTTATCATTGGTCCCGAGAATGAGGACCTCCTCCTCCACCTCCCAGTTTGTGGAAGTTGTAGAATGCAATGAGATCACCCTTCAGCCTTCTTCAAACAGAACCAACCAAGTGACCTCAGCTGGTACTTGTCTTACCTTTTTGGGCTTTACCATCTTGATTGCTCTGCTCTAGACTCTCTCTAGTAGTCTGATATCCTTCTTATACTGAGGATAATAATATGAATGTGAAAGCACTAGAGCTATCACAGTGATGTTATGTGACATGATAAAGATGTTTTTTCTTAAGATTCTAATAGAACAGCAAATTTAATCTGGATAGAACCTTATTTCTGGCATAATTGCATTAGCTTCAGTAGTTTGTGGTTAAGGAAATGGGTCTTTCAGTTACGGAAATAATTTTCAAATTTATACAATTTATAATTTTAGCCTAGTAAAAGTAATTTCAATACGTTACAAGCTGCTTTATTGATTTCAGCATTATTTATTCTTTGAATCAGAGGTCATGTGATGCCAGCACCTATCTATCAGTATCAAACCCACTTTTAATATCTGTAACCCTGTGTACCAGGTTGTTTTCCAAGGTCAGATAACAGACCAGTAAATTAAGAGACCATTACATATAAGGAAAAGTACACAAAAGACTTTTAAATTTTTTAAATTTTAAATGCTTTTTTTTTTAGAACATTTCAGTTCTAACATAATATCATGCATAATCAATAAGGCTGATTTTTTTTTAAGGCCAAAATATCTTGGCTTACTTATATATATTTTTTATTTTAAAGTAGAATCATGGAATCATAGAATAGTTTGAGTTAGAAGGGACCTTAAAGATCATCTAATTCCACCTCCCCTGCCATAGGAAGGGACACCTCCCACTAGATCAGGTTGCTCAAGGTCCCATCCAACCTGGCCTTGAACTCTTTCAGGGAAGGGGCATCCACAACTTCCCTGGGCAACCTGATCCAGTGCCTCACTGCCCTCATCATTAAAAACTTCCTCATTATATCTAGTCTAAATCTTCCTCTCTCCACTTTGTAACCATTCCTCCTAGTCCTATTACTACATACCTTTGTAAAAAGTCCCTCCTTAGCTTTCTAGTAGGCCGCCTTCAGGTACTGGGAGGTTACTATAAGGTCTCCTCAGACCCTTCTCTTCCCCAGGCAGACCAACCCCAACTCTCTCAACCTGTCCTAGTATTGGAGATGCTCCAGCCCTCGTATCATCTTTGTAGCCCTTCACTAGACTTATTCCAACAGTTCCATATCCTTCCTGTGTTGAAGATTCCAGAACTGAACACAATACTGTGGGAGGGATCTCACAAAAGCAGAATAGAGGAACAGAATCACCTGTCTTGACCTGCTGGCCACATTTCTTTTGAATGTAACCCAGGATGCGATTGACCTTCTGGGTGGCAACTGCACATTGCTGGCTCATGTTGAACTTCTCATCAACAAGCAGCCCCAAGGCCCCAAGTCCTTCTCTGCAGGCCTGTTCTCAGTCACATCACCATCCTGTATTGAAACTGCTGATTGCCCCGACCCAGGTATTGGAGCTTGAACTTGGCTTTGTTGAACCTCATAAAAAACACAGGCCCACTTCTCCAGCTTGTCCAAGCCCTTCTGGATGACATCTCATCCTTCTGGTGTGACAACTGCACTGCTCAGCTTGATGTCATCTGCAGACTTGCTGAGGGTGATCTCACTATATATATAATTGATGAAAATATTAAACAGCAGTGGTCCCAGTACAGATCCCTGAGGGACACCACTTGTCACGAATCTCCATCTGGAAATCAAGCTGCTTACCACTCGTCTGTGAATATGACCATCAAACCAATTTTTTATCCAATGAACAGTCCACCCATCAAATCCATATTTCTCCAGTTTACAGAGAAGGATGTTGTGGGGACCTTGTCAAAGACTCTACAGAAGCCCAGATAGATGGCATCCATTGCTTTTACTGTGACCAGTGATGTTGTTACTTCATCACAGAAAGCCAGTAGGTTTGTCAGGCAAGACTTGCCCTTGGTCAAGCCATTCTGGCTGCCACTAATCACCTCCCATCACCTCCATGTGCTTTAGCATAATTTCTAGAAAGAAAAGAAAATTTGTTCCACGATCTTGCCAGGCACATAGGTGAGGCTAACAGGTCAGTAATTCCCACAGTCATCTTTTCTACCCTTTTTAAAAATAAGGGACAATGCTATCCTTCTTCCAGTCACTAGGAACTTCTCCTGACTGCCATGACTTTTCAGATATCATGGACAGTGGCTTGGCTACTACATCAGCCAAATCCCTCAGGACTCTGGGATGCATCTCCTCAGGACCCATAGACTTACATAAGTTCAGGTTCCTTAGGCAGTCACAAATCTGATCCTCCCCTACAGTGGAGCTTTACCCCCTGGTTCCCTTCTTGCTGTCCCTTGACCCCGGAGGTGTGAGGAGAGCAGTTGTCAGTGAAGAATGAGGCAAAAAAGTTGTTGAGTACCTCAGTCTTCTCCTCATCGTTTGAGATGAGGTCACCATTTTCATCTATCAGTGGGGTTCCTCTTTCTTTTCTCATTGAAATACCTGAAGAAGCCCTTATTTGTCTTCACCTGGCCAAATGCCGGGTCCTGCACTTGGGGCACAACAACCCTATGCAGTGCTACAGACTGGGAGAAGCCTGGCTGGAAAACTGACAGGAGGAGAGGGATCTGGGGGTGTTGGTCGACAGCCGACTGAACATGAGCCAGCAGTGTGCCCAGGTGGCCAAGAAGGCCAATGGCATCCTGGCTTGGATCAGGAACGGTGTGACCAGCAGGTCCAGGGAGGTGATTCTCCCTCTGTATTCAGCACTGGTGAGGCCGCTCCTTGAATATTGTGTCCAGTTCTGGGCCCCTTACCACAAGAAGGATGTTGAGACTCTGGAGCAAGTCCAGAGAAGAGCAACGAGGCTGGTGAAGGGGCTAGAGAACAGACCCTATGAGGAGCGGCTGAGAGAGCTGGGGTTGTTTAGCCTGGAGAAAAGGAGGCTGAGAGGAGACCTCATTATTCTCTACAAGTACCTGAAAGGTGGTTGTGGAGGGGAGGGAGCTGGCCTCTTCTCCCAAGTGCCAGGGGACAGGACAAGAGGGAATGGCCTCAAGATCCGCCAGGGGAGATTTAGGCTGGAGATTAGGAGGAGGTTTTTCACGCAGAGGGTCATTGGGCATTGGAACAGGCTGCCCAGGGAGGTGGTTGATTCACCTTCCCTGGAGGTGTTTAAGACACGGGTGGATGAGGTATTGAGGGACTTGGTTTAGTGTTAGATAGGAATGGTTGGACTAGAAGATCCGATGGGTCCCTTCCAACCTGGTTGTTCTGTGATTCTGTGATTCTCTTGCCAAGTTCAACCTCAGCTGCGCCTTGGCCTTCCTGACACCATTTCTACACAACTGGGCAGCATCCCTATACTCCTTCCAAGTTCCCTGTCCATGTTTGCACTGCTTGTGCCATTCCCTCTTGCTCTCCCCTGCAAGGTCTTGACTCAGCCATGCTGGTTTCTTCCCTTTCCTGCCCGATTTCCTACATCTGGGGACTGAGCACTCTTGTGGTTTACGGAAAGCATCTTTAAATATTTGCCAGCTTTGTTTTGCTCCCTTGTCCCAGAGGACTGTTTATCTGGGGCTCCCACTGACTAACTCCTTGCAGAGTTGGAAGTCTGCTTTCATAAAATTTAGGGTCCTGACTATACTCGCTTGCCCCATATCCCTCTAGACCCTAAACTTCACCTGTGCATGGTCACTGCAGCCCAGGCTTCCTCTGATGATCTTTCACTGATGATCTGACTTGTATTGGTGATCATCAGGTCCAGTATGACATCCCCTTGGATTGGAGCATCTATTAGCTATGCTAAGAATTTATCTTCAATGCACGCTAGGAGTTTCCCAGATTGCCCACAGCTTGCCATGCTACCTTTCCAGCCTATGTCAGGGTGGTTGAAGTCCCACTATCAGGACAAGAGCTTGTGAGTGTGAAACCTCCTGTATCTGGAGGAAGAAGGCTTCATTAGTAGGCTCTCCTTGATCAGGCGGCCTATAGTATACACCAACCATGGGTTTCCTTTCGTTGCTTCGGTCTTTTATTCTGTCCCACAAGTAAATGTGTTTAAAAAAATTGACTATAATAATATGTACTTTTAAAACTTAGGTAAGTGTACAAGGTGATAGAATTGTATTTCCAGTCTGCTTTACTATTTAGTCTAAACTTCTCCCCTACCCCCAATTATTTCTTTGTGCTTTTTGAAGAATTTACCATTTCAGAAAAGTGAAACCTCTGGTATGACTTTTAACAGTTTAAGAAATCACACATAACATGATGATGCCTGAAAATTAATATGTCAAAGCTTTATTCAATCCTTAATGTCTACCTGTACTAGTGATGATGTAGGCAATAATCACATGTAGTCCTGTGATATTAAAAGGTGAAACACAGCAGATATGAAAGAGTCTAGGAATTTTCTAGAGTGTGTGGAAGATAGCTTCCTGACACAACTGGTAAGTGAGCCTACTAGAGGAGGTGCCTAACTTGACCTGCTATTCACAGAGAATAGCTGGTAGGAGATGGTGATCAGAGGCCATTTTAGGCTTAGCAGCCATGTCCCATGAGATGAACCAGGGGGAAGTCAATGGGCCTGGATAAATGGGGAGCTTTTGCTGGGACTCAGGAAAAAAAGGAGAATTTACCACTTTTGGAAGAAGGGGGAGGCAATTCAGCAACAATTCAGCAGGGATCCAGTTAGGTTATGCAGAGAGAAAATTAGAAAGACAAAAGCCCAGGTAGGCCTCAATGTGCCCACTGTTGTTAAGAGATAACAAAAAATATATTTTCAAATACATGAGCAGCAAAAAGAGAGCCAAGGAGAATCCCCACCGTTTATTGGATGCAGGGGGGAACATTGCCACCGAGGATGAGAAAAAGGCTTTCTTTATCACAGTCTTTAATAGTAAGATCAGTTATCCTCTGGGCACTCAGCCCGTAAGTCTGGAAGAAAGGAATAGAGAATAAACCCCTCATAATCCAGGAGGAAGCAGTTAATGACCTTTTACACCACCTGAACACTCTTAAGTCTGTGGGGCTAGATAGGATCCAGATTTAATGATTCTATCTTTCTATGATTTTATGATTCTGTTATTCTTTATCAAAATCTGAGTTATTTGTTTCAGTTATGCTCATTAACTTAGTAGTCTTTATTTGTATACATGGTTGTAGTCATAATTTTTCACATACAATCCAAACACTGAAGTACTGCAAAAAGTGTCTTCAGTCTCTTGGGCTTTTCCACTACATTCTATACTCGAAAAAAAAATTATCTGAAGAAACTCTACTCAAAATTGAGTGTTATTTACAGCAATAAATGTCTGCAAAATATTCTGATGTTCATGTTCCTATTTCTACAACAGCATACATTATTGTTAATCATGATAATCTGAAAAATGAACTATGCCCGTGTCATTCTGTGTCACCTACATAGCTTAACAAATGTAGGATGACAGTAGGCATTGGTCATAGAAGTTTTAACTGTATATTGTTCTAATTGTTTTCAGTATTCAATTTGATGAAATAAACATTCTGTGTGGATATGACCACCTGAGAACAAAACTAAAAATTGTAGTTATTTTATGAAATTAAAGGAATATTTCACCTTTATTTGGTGAATTTCAAAGTTATGTTAAAAATCTTTAGTATTCAAATTGTGTTATGTGTTCAAAACCCTTAAAATAAAATAAAAATAGATCATCTATTAAAATAAAAGTGGGTATAAGTATGTGCATATATGTGTGTTTATAACTGTGTACAGACAAATGAAACACATGCACATGAGTGACATACATATCATATATTGTGTCTGTATATATATATATGTTTATGCATCTATTTATACATAAATTCATACAGCAATTTTAAGCCCTCTAGTGGTCTGAAACTTCTCAGTTAAGAAACCATGCATCTGAAATAAGTATATGCATTTAAAATACAAGTGTCTAAACTGTACAACACTATTATGCTTTCATATAGGTTCAGGATGGCTCCCTGCAGTTTGTGTGGATCTGTAGATATGAGTGTTAATAACAACACAAATCTGCAAATTCATTTATTGCTTCCAGCATGGTAACTTTTCTGCCTTTTCTGTGTTGAAAATACAGCTCTTCTGTATTCTTTTGACACATGGATGTTAATTTGTCATATTTCTTTATAAAACAACAAACCCCAGCATGAATACTGTCAAATAAACATGAAATGTTTTCAGACATGGGATCCCCATTCTCAACCTCACATTATGTACTTCCACAAGTTGGTACTATAGGGAGAAGAGAAGAAAAATCTGCATTTCCAACTGTGAAAGCATTCATCGCACATAGCTTCAGCCATCTAAAAGTTAGATTTCTAGGCTAAATTGGTTGGTTGTACTGACCCTAATGGCACTGGGGTTAAATACAACTGAATGAATTGCCTTATAGAGGTACTTAGGAGAGATCTACAAGATAGGTGAACTCTTTATGGATACAGGTTTCCCTCCATTTCTCAGGGAGACCAGGTTAACTGACTTAAAAGCAATGTTTTCCATTTAAAAAACTGAAGAAAAAAAAGTATATAAATAGCCGCAATCCAAAAAATATTAACACAGTAATAAATAATATTACTTATAACATGTAACAGTTATCAGAAGATAGAAATAGAGTAATACTATGCATTTGTGTTCTAATAACGTATTAATAAATAACATAAATCTTAGACAGGTAATATACTACATGAGGAAACCATTCTGTGGGATTACTACTAGTTTGGGAAAACCATAGAATAATCTTCAGAAGTGTTTTTTCTGGTGCAGGATGGATTTGATGGGCTCAAGAGATCACATTTGCTTTACTTTTCCTTCTGGGCTCACTGGATGACCATCCGTGCTTTAGACATTATGAATCCTGCAGGTGGCCTGTTTCTTTGAAGATGAACTCTTTAATCAGAACCTTGCCCCTGAAGGAACAAGGAAACACAACTATACAGAGTGGTACGTTTTCTGAGCATCTTTTACAGAACTATCTCACTGGGAGGACCTTATCCAAGGTATTCAATCCCTCTGTCCACAGTCCTACAACCATGGAACTTGCTGACCCTTAAGAATAATAACAGTTTAATTGACCAGGGTTTTTAATAGGAATGAATAATTTCTGGAATTATTTCACTAAAAACACAGTATAGTAATTTATGAATGTAATTTATTATGTGCCAAGAACTTAGGACAGGAAAATTATGTAAGTTATAAGCAATTAATTCTCATTTTTAATAAAACAGCAACAGGTTTGCTTCCAATATGTTAAAACAATTTAAGTATTTTGTTATTTAAGTTACTTCTCGTTTATTTTTTATCTATCAAAAACATGATACAGTAATGAACTCCCAAAAGGAATATTTCCATTGGATGCATGTAAAATTTACACAGGCTGAATATTTAAAAAAAATTATCTGGGTAAAACAAGCAAAAAAGAACTTAAGTTTTGAGTATGATAACAGTCCAACCCAGGCGTGTGGTGAGGCATAAGGCTGGAAGCTAGTTCCAGTATGCAAGAGCATGATTATCACAAAAAGCTAAAGCAGGTGTTTAACTTTGTAGAAGAAAACATTGGTTACTCCATAACAGTGGGGGGAAAAAAATCCTTTGGAGAATAACACTGAACAGTCTCCTATGACTCAGAATGTTAAGGAAAAAATGGATTGTACATTAAGGCACTGTACTTTTCCTGTTTGGAAATCTATTCTCTAGAAGAAATAAAATAGTCAAGAAACTAGTACAATTTATCAATTTTATGCTTGGGATAAACAATCTTAAATTCATACTTCACAAAATCAGATGTTATTGCTTAGTTATGAAACATTTATAACAGTATATATGATGTCTGGATAAAAGTGTTTGTGGACAAAAAGATCTTAGTTTTCTCCATGAAAGAATACTGATTTCTTTAATATGGCTAGAATGTATTGATAAGGAGGTTTTATGGGATGCTTAAATAAAGAGAAGTCCGTAGTTTATAAGGATTATTGAATGGTAGCCTGATGTAAGAGGAAATTAAATTTGAAGACTGTTAGTGTGAAGTCATTGAATCAAGTTGTAGTTCCAGAATGCTCTTTTGCAGCTGACATCACTAACATCCTTCCTGTGTTTTGCAAGTATTGCATCAAGGCTGCAATAGACCAAGATATCATCCATTGTTGGGTCACAGGGGACAAGAATTTTCCAGTGTGCACAATCACATTTCATAGGCCATCCAAAATGAAACAGTTTTAACATCTTAAATAGCTAACTTAAAAAATTTCCCCTAAATAACCATGGCTGAGAATATAAACGGTGTACACTAGAGAAAAATGATGTAGACTTACAAAAATCCCATGCTTGGGTTGATCTTTAGCAATATTTTCCTTTTTCTCCTTTGTTTGGAAACAAATGCAGAGGCCAGAAAGCAACTGAGCAATAGACTGTCTCTGCTGCCTGATGTCATAACTGTTTTCCAATCAGGCTAGCAAGGAAACAGCAGAAACGTCAGTTTTTATGAGCTAAGACTTAAGTTTCTTCAGGCCTCCACAACCTCTGCTAGTAAGTTGGGTCATGACTTGATCTGAAGAAGTTGAACTAAATGAATTTAAAAGAGGGTGATAATATGAATTTCTTTTTGAAGAACCTGTAAGATCAGGAAACAAGAAAACTTCCATGGAATACTTTAAGAGGAATAACAGGTGTTCCACTAAGAAACCCAGTTCAAGTGCTTCTATGAAAAAACACACAGCTTAAGCAACAAACAGGAGCTAGAAGTTACTGTGCTACTCAAAAGCTATGACATGATTGCTGTTATTGAAACTTGGTGGGATGAATCCCTTGACTGGCAGGTGGCTATCGATGGCTACAGGCTGTTCAGAAGGGACAGACCAGGAAGGAGGGGTGGAGTTGTTGCTCTCTATATCAGGAAGAGAATAGAGTATGAAGAGCTGTTCCTAGAGAATAGCCCTGAACAGGTTGAATACTTACAAGTTAGAATGAAAGACCAAGGCAACAAAAGGAACCTTGTGGTGGGTGCATACTACGGGCCGCTGAATCAAGGAGAGCCTGTTGAAGAAACTTTCTTATTCCAGCTACAGGAGGCTTCATGACTGTGAGTTCTTTTCCTGCTGGGGAATTCAACCACTCCAACATCTGCTGGAAAGTAGCATGGCAAGCTTTAGGCAATACAGGATAGTCCTAAAAACCACCAAAAATAACTTCTTAACCCAGGTAACAGACATGCTTACCTGAGGGGATGGTGACCTGATGGCAATTAGTGCAAGCGATCTCATCAGTGACATCAAGATAGGAGGTAGCCTGGGCTGCAGTGATCATGCAGTGGTGGAGTTCAATGTCCTGAGAGATATGGGGCAACTGGTTCCAGTGTCTCACTATGTTAATTTCGAAGAATTTCTTCCAATTTCTTCTTCATGTAAATCTTCCCCCTTCCAATTTAAAGCCATTCCCCCTTATTCCATCACTACATGCCCTTGTAAAAACTCTCTCCCCACCTGTCTTGTACGTACCCTTCAGTTACTGGAAGGACACCATAAAGTGTCCCCGGAACCTTCTCTTTGCCAGGCTGAACAATCCCAACTCTTTCAGCCTCTCCTGATATGGGAAGTGTTCCAGCCCTCTGTCATCTTTGTAGCCCTTCTCTGGACCTCTTCCAACAGTTCCATATCCTTCTAATGCTGGAAATTCTAGAGCTGGACGCAATACTACAGATGGGGTCTCACAAGAGCTGAACAGAGGGGCAGAATCATCTGCTGGCCACATTTCTTTTGATGCAGCCCAGGATACAGTTGGCCTTCTGGGATGCTAGTGCACATTACTAGCTGATGTTGAGCTACTCATCAACAAGCAGCCCCAAGTCCTTCTCCTCAGGTCTGCTCTCAATCACATCATCCCCCATCCTGTATTGGAATTGCTGATTGCGCCGGCCCAGGTATTGGAGCTTGCACTTGACTTTTCTACCCTTTTTAAAAATAAGGGACAATGTTACCCTTCTTCCAGTCACTAGGAACTTCTCCTGACTGCCATGACTTTTCAGATATAATGGACAGTGGCTTGGCTACTACATCAGCCAAATCCCTCAGGACTCTGGGATGCATCTCCTCAGGACCCATAGACTTACATAAGTTCAGGTTCCTCAGGCAGTCACAAATCTGATCCTCCCCTACAGTGGGGAGGGCTTTACCCCTGTGGTCCCCTTCGTGTTGTCCCTTGACCCTGGAGGTGTGAGGAGAGCAGTTGTCAGTGAAGAGTGAGGCAAAAAAGTTGTTAAATACCTCAGACTTCCCCTTATCTGTTGATATGAGGATCCAGAAATCGTATTCTGAAGGCCACTTAAAATATGTATGTAAGGAGTATTTAGAAATGGGACATTAAGAAGTTTGGTAAGAGGCCAGAATCCCTCTTCTAAAAGAAAAGTCAGCTTATTTGTTGTTTCTCTATCTTTGTCACAGATAATGCAGAAGTATTCACTGAAAAATCTATATTCTGTATTCTCTTTTGCGATGTCAGAGACTTTTCATAAGTTGTGACTTGATTAGACAAATAAAAGACTGTACATTCAGGATAGTCTACTTCAGAATGAGAGGGAGAGAAAGGAACTCAGAAAAGATGCTTTATTCAATGGAAGTGTTCTCCAGGGAGTAAAGCCTGAAATTTTTAATGTTTTAGAGCAGTATTTTGGCAAGAAGACGTTTTTAGTGTGTAATATTTCAAAATCTGGAAAATATTTCTTGGTGCTATTACGTATTTTAGAGACTCCCTGTGTTGAAAGATTTTTGTTGATACTTTTATATATGGTTGTACATTATTGTTGGCATCAATAAATTTCAGAATTATTTCTGCTGTCAACACTAAAATTGTAATAGCCTTAAGGCTGCACTCTTTCCCCCCTAAAATAGGTTTCAAAACAGCAGTCCACTTTCAGGCAAACAAAAAGTAAGTCAACACAGATATTACCAACCTAATACTAATCATTACATTGTTATTTAAAATGACAAAATGTGGTTCTCTTTGAGTCTTCATTCCTTCCAGTTTAACTCTAAGAAATAAAATGATTTTTTAAATAGTTACAATAAAGTATATTAGGGCTGCAAGTTCAAGCACCCAGATCTAGTCTACATTTATGGCTATTACCTAGGAAATTTATCATGAATTTCCATTCCCCACTTCCCTAAACCAAAATATTGTGATACTACTTTTGACTAGATAGTGTGGACTTCTTCCACAGAAAACAAGCCAGCCAATTTATCAGGGTACTGTATGCACAGATTAAATTAAACCTTAAAATGACCTATCTCTATAAAATATCATTTCTTCAGACCTACAAAAAATGACATGAAATGTGAACTAATATACTTAGTGCTTCTTTATTCTTAAATCTACATGTATTTTCCTATTTATTAACATCTAGCTTAAAAGATTAAGCTGAAATAAAGTAAAATGAATGCTTTGGAGAACCACAAATTCTATTTAGACTCCTGCAGTCTGAATAGAAACAAAATGACAGTCATTTCAACTAAATTTTTTTCGAACTTATGTAAGGAGAATCCTTTGTAATGCAAATATAGTTATTTTATGCAAAAACTTTTAAAATTGTTTCAAAGTATATGAGTGTTTTAAAGTTCTTTGCACTAATTTCATACTGATTTACTGTGATTGTTGCTGATGTATTAAATAAAGTTAATCAATTTATTATGATAAAACTTTAAAAAATTCATGCCAGTCAAGTCAAGTTCAAAATATCTTCTATGATTTTAAAAAAGTTGATCTGGGTTAAACAATTGCTTCAACACAGGAATGGAATGAAATAATGCATCATTTCTCTGAAGTTAGTATTTTTGAAGGTCTAATAATATATCAGATACATATGATACAGTTAATGTAATTATAATATTCATTTTTATGACTTATTTCTTTTCCAAAAAGGTCAATTTTAAGTTATTTTAATTTTAAAAATAGCTAAAAACTCTAAAATTAGACTTACGGAGGTAGTCCATTGGGCTGGGTTCTTCACCTAATTCACCTTTAAGGGTCTGTCATTAAATTTGTTGGTAAAGAAAATATTTTCATTCAATGAGTTCAGGAAGATTTTTCTATACACAGCACTATAAGTGATTAAAAGGAAGAAAGCATGATAATGTGTGTGTAGAAGTGGAACAGCTCTGAACAAATAATAATAGAAATGAGACATTTCCTCATATACATGGGAAGAAATACTTGATGCAAGAAGTGAGACTTAATGAGGCTGTAACTTTTACCATTTTAAATCAGCTGGGAACTGCCCTGAAGTAACTCAGACCACAAGGGTAATCATTAGTTACATTTCCACTCACTGGACAGCTTCTGCCAGTATTCACCACTTCACAGTTAGGCTGGCCAATTTACAGAACCTCACATATAAGAAAGGCTACTGAAAGCCATAACCCTGTTTTCTTCTTTAGATATGGCTTTCTTTTCAACTGCTTTAACTCTATTCAAACTGCCAAGACCTGATAATGTATCCAGAACTCTAACCCACTCCACTAATCTGTGGCTGTAGGGATGACAAAAATACCTACTATTTGCATTCTGGCAGCAGGAAAAATACTCTGTCCAATACAGGTGCAGTGCCCATATATTAGTAATTTGCAATTAGTACAGTAATTATTAGTAACAGTAATTGTAAGAATGATTCTATAATAGTCACAGCAGAAAGGAAGGTCTCAGTCTAATGGGGGAGCTTTATGCTTGTGCTCTAGAGATTGAAACCTGAACACTAAAGAACAGAAAATAACTATGTGATATTTGGTAGCTTACTCCTTGATAGCTTTGTTAAATATTCTGTTCTTATTATTCGAGTGGGTGGAATAATGGCAGTGCAGTGCCTGCATAGGCCACTATGCTGATCTTCAGGGCCTAGGAAGGTTATATTGTTCTCGGGATCTCTTTCTATTTCCTTCTGTCTCATCTGGTAAAACAGTCTTTGAAATGCTTGGAGTGCAACATCCATAGTAAACTCATACATAACAGAAGAATTTCTTTTAAGTTTCAAAGAATAAAATAAAACAAAATTGTCTGGGTTTATTTTAATTCTCATTAAAATATATTAACATATAACATATACTAAATAAAGTTTAACAAATTATTTTAATAGGTTTATGAGTAGAAATGTAAGGTGAAGATTAGTGATTGTTATATGCACATTTAGATAAGAAATTAAACTGCAGATGTGTTAAAAATAAATAATCATTAATCTATAGTGTTTAAAAACTACAGCAAACTACCTAAGATGTAACAAAGCAAAATAGTAGCCTGTGAAAAGTCTAAATATTGTATAAGAATGGATCTAAAAATTTCTTTTCTCTTAGGGCAGAACATAAATTCTGTAGCAGATTTACCTACTACCTTCCTGAAAGTAGAATCAGAGTGTATGTGTCTTTACAGAGCACAAAGTTTGTTATTTCAAAGCTTTCAATGGGTAAATCTCATAGTATTTTTGCTTTCTTTGTCATGGTAGAGAATGGGTCCTTTTCTCCCTCTTAGGAGGGATTTTTCTCTACTTTTCTATTAAAACAACTAAACTTAAATCAGTGAAACTGTGAAAGAGTAAAAAGAAATGGAAGCTAAGAAAAATAAAAAGTTTGAAGGCAACTGGAAATTGACAAATAAGTGTCAAAGCAGAGAATTATGGCAGTTTGCCAACCAGCTGCAAAAACTAATTCAGCTTTAGATAAAGAGATTTTAAAGGCGAAAAGGACAAGCAAACTTCAGAAAAAAAAGAAGAATAAAGAAGCAAAGAATAAATCCTTAGAGCTGTGTTAAAGAAGAAACATAGGCAGTGCTTTGTTGTTTTAACTGCAGAACTGCAAGAGGGGCTTTTCATTGAGACTTTGAATAGCACCAAAGAAACAGCCAGGATAAAGTGGAAGCACTAAAGGTTGCCTTAATGCAGTAGCTTATAGACCAGCCCTCAAAAAAGGATTTAAAGATTAGCTTTTCCAGACGAATAGAAATTATTAATGGCAGTAAGTGTTTTCTTCACCGGTTTACATATGGACATAAAAATAACAGTGTTAAACGCAGTTTGGTGTACAAATTCATGGCAAGAAGCGGCTGAGATTGTTAGACAAAAAAAAAACCAAAACAGGCAAAGAAAAATAAATAATTGAAAGTTTCACTGGAAGCCACCTTTCCCTTGGAAAGAAAAGTGTTTCAGTGAGCCAGTCTTTGATAAGACAATCTCTTTTCTTTTGTTGTTTTTTTTTTCCCTAGGTACATCATGTTTTTTATTTCATGGTCAAAGAGCATGTAAAAGAATGAAGTGATGAGTGCTGTCTGCTCACAACAACAGACCAAAATAGTAAGCTGGTATATATTACAAAATAACATGAAGGAAGGTTGTTACAGGATTGTCTTCTCATCTGTCACTAGGCCTTTTAATCAGGCTGTGAATAGCAAGTCAGCATGATGTAATGCTGCTGGTTATTATGCAGAGATCTAATGACTGCATCTACTCTACCCAATTACAGCATTGTCAGAGATTCCCTTTGGGACAAGATCTGACTATTCAGACCATACAGAGCTTAGTGGTCCCCTCTGGGTGCCCTGAAAACAGCACCTCTGAGCTCACAAGAGGATTCCCTGAGGGTGCCAGGCTCTGACCTCACATATGCCCTCTGTATGAACCACATCCTTTCACCTCCATTATGCATGGTTTCACTCCGCTGCATGAAATTCCCAGAGCAGCATAGCATGACTGTCCAGCTTTCATCCTGCACAGACAGGGGGTACAAGATTTTTCACATTACAGTGTGCACCTCAGGTACATGGAAGATATGGCATTAAGAAGACAAGAAGAGTTTTGGCTGGCATCAAACAAAAAAGCCTTAACATGTATAACTGCCATAAAACTTAGGGAGATTTCATCTAGCATGTTTAAAATATTTCTTAAATCTTGTTTCTAGAGAGAATTATGAATGGGAAATAGCACTTCAAACTTTATTTTGCAATGTTATCGAGAAAAATAAGAATGTTATTCTATTTTACTTTGAAGCTAGTAGTCAGAATTTCAATGGATCATTCAAATAGAAAAAATACTCTGCAAATAAATCACATTTTCATTGTGAGCTGTAGTATTGTTATCAGCACAGATTAGTAAACTGTGAAATAAGGAAACAACATGGACATCCTCTGTTTGCACTTAGTCACAAACAGACTATAGAAATGTCATCATTACTTGACATTTCCATTCTGAAAGTTTCTCATTTCCTGCAAGCTTAGGCAAATGAGGGATTTAAACTATATTTTATTTTATATAGCTACATTTCCTGGCAGTCAGCTCTTTCAGATTGACAATAAAATTCCTAATGGTAGTTGTTTGTTCTTCCTCTGGGAAGTTTCTTTGGCAGTTCTTATAAGATTAATAGTCTTCTGCTGCTCACCAGTGCTGAAGGCTAGACTTGCAGTGATGTATAACAAACGAGGAGGTGCTTTTGTGTCTTCCATGACCTATAAGACCCCAATCTTTGTCACCATTCTTATTTTTAATTCTCTTCCTCTATTCCTAATTTTCCACTGTGTATTTTTGGTAATGTTTAGCAACATATGTTTTAATATGCCTTTTCTGAATTGAAGATGCTTTAATTCATTGTTTGCTTTTTTATAACTATTTCTTCCCCTGGATATGCATATCCTATGGTATGTATGTTCTTTGAATGTATCCCAGTTTTGTGAATGAGCTGTAGACAATGACAAAAGAAGGAAAATTATTAAAAAAAAATATTGCTTTTAATTCACATCCTCCCTACAACATGGAATTTTTCAGCAAAGTATACTTTACCAAAGGGAAAACAAATAAAAAAGAATAAAACAAAATACTTGAGACAGTATCTGGGCTGCTTGGCTGGAAAACTTATCTCACAGCTTTCAAATGATATTTTCCCCATCAGTATCAGCGGGTAGAACAGAATGTTTTCCGAAGTACTATCTGTCATCTGTGATGGGGAGACCAAACTCCTTGCAGTAAAGGCAATGTATATATAATATTGAGAGCACTCATAGCGCTTGATAACAGGAAGGGTATTTGTTATCATATACTCTGTATTTTAAAGTGCTGTTATTTGAAGTTTGTATGGTAAAGATGTTGCTAGCAGCTAAGCAAGGATTTGTTAGTCATGAAAAGGTAATGGAAACACATCTGTTATGGCTTTCCATCCTGTTCTTTTAGACATTTAATAATAACTGCTCAAAGGGACCAAAGAAGTTTATCATTCCCATTGTTTAATCATACAAATACCTTTACTGACATTAACGAAATTACCAGTATGAACAAGAATTTGTGGACTCCAGACCTTTAATCTGGGAACAACTGAACTGACTTCTTGAACCACAGGAAAAGGAAGTGTTGGAGGTGTAGGTGCTTTTGTGTCAATTTCAGATCATGTTATATGGGTTCCAGGATACCAGGGCTGTTACCTGCCAGTACCAAATGTGTAAAACCACATTTATGACATACATGTTATGGATTCTAAGTTCCTTTTTTTAATCTATCAATGTGCATGCATGATTCACTGCTGTACTGCTTTGGACTGTTGAATGAAAAATGACATGCAGTATTGTTATACTATTGTATCCTGATTGCCAGTAAAATCAGGCAATGCTAAGAGAGCTTGGGTTTTGTTTTTATTTGTCAGACCATAAAGCTGAAATGTTAATTTTGCCTTTAACAATATCTAATTAGTAACTATTCCTATTCAAAAACTTACTTTATTTTTATTGGCTTGAGTTGCACTGCATTTTTTATAAAACATTCTCTGAAATTACTTTTGTATAATTTCTCTTAGATTTTATTATCTTTTTAATGACGCAGTAATTTTCATTTCTATTTTTTAATATCTACAGCAGTGCATGCTTTTACTTTTATTTTTATATATTTATTTTTATAACTTTTAATAGAAACTTGCTTCTTCACAAGGACACTTTAGCTGTGGTTTGCCTTCTTTAAAGCCTTTTAAAAAGCTGGCCCTTTCCAGCATCCATTTAAGATAACAGAACTGCCCCTCTGTGATATAGCTGACATCCTAGGAGGTAACAAATTGGGAAGAAACTGAAACACAAGTAGTTTTCAGTCATGTCAGATATCTTTGATGGTCTTTGCAGTCCATACTAGAAAGTGGTCCTCTCCACAACCCAAAGAGAGAGTTCATATGTGATAGACTGTCTAACTCTTGGAAGTACATTTTTCTTGTACCTGAAAAATTAACATCAGAGCTGAAGTAGTGTATAAGACAGGTTTCTTGATGAGACTTACTTATAAAATGTTTATCTCCCTGTGAAATAGTTTGATAAGCTTTTACAATATTTTGCAAAACTTCTTTGCTGAGTTTATATTTACAGCCTGATGTCTCTTATAATAGGAGAAAGAAATTATTGTATTCCTTTTTGGATAATTAAATTCTATCATTAGAGCTTAAAGTTTCTCTATTATGGAGAAAGTTTTGAAGAATCTCCCCCCAGAATATTTTTCTTCTAGCATATTTAAGCTTTGAAAGATTTGACTAGGAGTGGGTTGCAAGGGTTTTAGGGTGATCTGGTTATAAACCAAACAAAAAGTAGGAAAGGCACATGAAGTTCATCAGGAGTTCATTGGAACTGCAGAACTGGGAAACTCACATGGAAATTTGTTTTTTAAGAATTGCTACGAGTATAGTAGGTTTGCATTTACTTGCTTTCCTTAATAATATTACAGTTGAAAAACAAGACTCTTGCATTTTTTTTAACAAGTAATGTTAAACTTTCTTTTTTACATGAAATCTTTTCAGATAATGGAAAACTTGATTCCTTTTCAGTTAGTTTAAGGAACTGAATCAAGTGTGAATCTCACCAGTAAAACCACTACCTATATTTAAGACTTATTGCATGCCAGTGTAGCACTGCAGTATTTAAAACTTTTTTTCCCCCAAGTCTGCATCGTTATTGGCAAATTACTAGTTGTAGGAAGCTGCAGACAAGGTGTAGGTACAAAGAAGCTGATCTTGATTTTAGTACATTTTTGGTAACATCGGCTACCTGCATCAAAGGCTGTAACTAATAAACATTAATTTCATTTTTTCTACCCAGTCTTTCTTGTAGGTACTTTTCCTCTTTTATGCTTCATGAAAGGTAGACTCCTGCCAGTGTTCTACCATTCCAGCAATATGTGCAATATCCTAGCATGATAGAAATGCTGCTTGTCCAAGCTAAAGCTGTTGCTTTTTTCAGACACTTAATATAGTTTACTATCATTTTGTCTCCCAGTATTTTTATTCACCACTAAGCCATTGAAAGTATCTGCCTTCTTAATGATTTTCAAAATTCTTAGGCCATCAATGGGATACAGAGTTAATTCTTTCAAACTATCAGCTCAGTTTTGTCAACTAAGTAAAATGCTTTTTATAAATTAACTCAGATGACTATAATAGGATTGTAATTCTGTTTTAGAGTTGAACATGTTGAAATTGTTCATAAAATCGACATTGCTATTGGGAAGTGCTAGAAGAAGCATCTGCTTTTCTTTTTCAGTGTGTTTTTACTCTGCAGTAGCCACAAATTGTTCAGTGTGCCCATTACTGTGGTATTAGATGTAGGACCCTGAAGCCTGTATACATTATGCTTTAAAATCTCACAGTGCCTTATGGACTCTAATTTTACCATTGTTGCTCATTAAGTATCTTATCTGAATAGATGTAAATACAAGATAATAGCAAACTAACTGAAATCCAGAGTGTAATTATTGTAGAAAAAGTTAAGATGAGCCCAATTAGGAAGAATGCAACTTCCTTCTGCACCTCTAGGCTGAATTATTTTAAAATATCATAGAATCACAGAATCATAGAATCACCAGGTTGGAAAAGACCCACAGGATATTCAAGTCAACCATTCCTATCAAACACTAAGCCATGCCCCTCAACTCCTTGTCTACCCGTGCCTTAAACACCTCCAGGGAAGGTGAGTCAACCACCTCCCTGGGCAGCCTGTTCCAATGTCCAATGACCCTTTCTGTGAAAAATTGTTTCCTAATGTCTAGCTTAAATCTCCCCTGGCGGAACTTGAGGCCATTCCCTCTCATCTTGTCCCCTGTCACTTGGGAGAAGAAGCCAGCACCCTCCTCTCTACTACCTCCTTTCAGGTAGTTATAGAGAGCAATGAGGTCTCCTCTCAGCCTCCTCTTCTCCAGGATAAACAACCCCAGCTCTCTCAGTCGTTCCTCATAAGGCCTGTTCTCCAGCCCCTTTACCAGCTTTGTCGCTCTTCTCTGGACTTACTCCAGAGCCTCAACATCCTTCTTGTGGTGAGGAGCCCAGAACTGAACACAGGATTCCAGGAGCAGTCTCACCGGTGCTGAGTACAGAGGGAGAATAACCTCCCTGGACCTGCTGGTCACACCGTTTCTGATATAAGCCAAGATGCCATTGGCCTTCTTTGCCACCTGGGCACACTGCTGGCTCATGTTCAGTCAGCTGTCAACCAACACCCCCAGGTCCTTCTCCTCCAGGCAACTTTCTAGACAGACTTCTCCTAGTCTGTAGCACTGCTTAGGGTTGTTGTACCCCAAGTGCAGGACCCAGCATTTAAGCCCTATGTTTAAATGGCCGTGTTAAACCTCATGCCATTGGACTCAGCCCAGTGGTCCAGCCTGTTCAGATCTCTTTGTAGAGCCTCCCTACCCTCCAGCAGATCCACACTTCCACCCAGTTTAGTGTCATCCGCAAACTTGCTAAGGGTACACTCAATGCCTTCATCCAGGTCATTGATGAAGACATTGAACAGGGCTGGATCCAGCGCTGAGCCCTGGGGAACTCCACTTGTCACTGGCCTCCAGCTGGACTTAACACCATTTACCAGCACTCCCTGGGACCAGTCATCTAACCAGTTTTCCACCCAGGAGAGTGTGCGCCTGTCCAGGCCAGAGGCTGACAGTTTCCGTAGCAGAATGCTGTGAGAAACTGTGTCAAAGGCTTTGCTGAAGTCCAGGAAGACCACATCCACAGCCTTTCCCTCATCCAGCAGCTGAGTCACTTGGTCATAGAAGGCGATCAGGTTAGTTTGGCCAGACGTGCCTTTGGTAAAACCGTGTTGACTGGGCCTGATCACCCGGTTCTCTTGGAAGTGCTTCGTGATAGCACTCATGATCACCTGTTCCATGACTTTCCCTGGCACTGAGGTATATCACAACACAAGAAAATAATCACACTTTTGTAACAGTTATTAAAGTGTTTCTAAATTACATGCCAAAGAAAGTAATAAATGCATGATTCTAAGGTGAAATCAATATAAACACATTATTCTTTGCTTGGCTTTTTACTCCCTACTCTTTTCACAACACAGATGACCTTGGATGTTTGTAGACCTTTTTTAGCTGGGATGGTTGTAAATTATAAAATTTAGTTGTAAATTATAAAATTACAGAATGGTTTGGGTTTGAAGGGACCTTAAAGATCATATTGTTCTAACACCCCTGCCATGGTCAGGAACACCTCCCTGAGGTGAGACATTATTGCTCTTTACAGCTACCTGAAAGGAGGTTTTACCAAGATGGGTGTCAGTATCTTCTCCCAAGTAACAAGTGATAGGACAATTGGAAATGGTCAAAAGTGAGGTTTAGATTGGATACAAGGGAAATAATATTCACTGAAAGGGTTGTCAGGTATCAGAACAGGGTGTCCAGACAGCTATTCCCTATTCCATCCTTGGAAGTATTTAGAAGGTGTGTAGATGTGGTGCTTAGGGAATTGATATGGTTTAGGGATGGAGTTGGCAGTGCTGGGCTAAAGGTTGGGCTTTATGACCTAACAGGTATTTTCTAGCCTAAACATTTCAATGATTCTGTGAAATTTTTGGAGCTAATTTCCTTCAAAAATCAGTATTGCCAAATGAAAAACCCATGATCTCCGTATATTCACTATTTATCCTGTAATTTTAATAACAGAACTTTAAGATGTTTTATTTTCTTACTGTGCACATTTTAATTATTCTCCTGACCACTAAAGGATCAGCTGCGGTGGGAATATTGTGCTTCGTAATTTATTCCTTCCAAAAAAAAAAAGAGAAAATCTCAACCCTATTGTTTGGAAATTCCCATGACTTATTCAATATCTAAAATACCATGTTCTAATGATTATGCAGCCTGTTTGCAAATCCTCTGTCACTTCACTGACTATGTAAACTAGGACAATTCCAACTTCAGATCTTTGTTTTCCTGTTTTGACTCTTCATAACCATCAGAAATTGAATCTTTGAGAAGGATGATTGTATGTCTTTGTCAGCCAGAGCAGCAGTGATTATCTTCTTAATTAACCGTCTTAGCTATAAATTTAGGCTTTGGTGACTAGGAATTGAAATGAAACTACTCAGAAAAATTCAATAAAGCAATTCCACAAATATGTGAATTGCCCAGATGAGAAACTATTCAAAAGCCTGAGTTCTTTTATAAGAGGTCCACATAGCTATAACATCAATAGAACATCAATCTTAAAACCAAAGGAACCCATTGAAAAACTGATTTCTGAACTCTCAGTTATTTATTAGCAAACAAAGTACCATTTTATATACTTATTCAACAAATACGTAGCTGTTTAAAAACATTGCACTTTTAAAAGGCATTCACCCTGTCTTACATTATTTGCATTTGAAATCATCCCATTATCTTTCTAAACATCCAGAATAAAAAAAGCTCAACTTTCTCCTCTTTACCCCATTAAGCCTCTGTTGCTTGCCAATACCCACTTCCCCCCCCCCCCAACTATAGTTCAATATCTTTAACAGCAGATTTTGTGTGTCTAGAGGCTGTAGATGTTCTTTTTATTAATTTACTTTAATACTATGTTCCTCTCTGTTTTTTCTGCTAGGCATTGTTTTGCATACTGAGCTTGAAGATACCTGTGTTTCCCATGTTGTCATGTAGTACCGAGATGGCATTCATGTATGTTTCATGCAATAGATTACTTCCCAGCAATTTTTTAGTAACAACATGTAATATTTATGGATGTTCTCAGGATTCAAGCAAAGCAGTTGCTCTAGGCTTCCAGAGTGGTCAAAACTTTTATGTTTAATTAATTTTCTCATCTGGTACAGTACAGGTAACCCTTACCTGACTGTTTTACACTGTCAAAGATGGGTTTTTATTTTTAAGAAGTAAGATGCTAAGAGTGCTCTTTCACTTATTAGGAGTCATTCTTTCATACTCAGGCTCCTGATATTTGCCTAAATTTTAGGCAGTAGTTGAATTAACTATCTTGGACTAAATATCTAAATTATCTACATAGCCAGTGGGGAAAGAAAGGTATCGTAAGATAGCCTCAACAGAGGCCTCCTAACGTAGCTTCCTAGCCATTGAAAGTACCCATCTTTTGGTGTGCTATCTAGGATTTGGACATGTAATTTACCATATAATTCACATTGCCCTAAAAAGTCAAGTTTAAATCCAAACCAAATATTTTTCTATCATTCTGGTTATGAAGCAATTACTTTTATTATATTCTTTTTCAGCAATATTTTTCCTCTCTTCAACTGACTTTTCTCAGATAAGTTAAAATACATCATTCTATTGCTTCTTTTTTCCTCTTAAGCTAGTGTAATCATTTTTCATACAGAAAATTTCAACAAGATGTCTTAAAAAAGGAAATAATTTTCTTTATTATTATAGTTAGAAATATCCATTTATTAAAAATAAAATGGAAGTACTGATTCAGGATAGCAGAGTTGAAAAACAAGTAAACTCTATTGAGTTTTTCTTAAATTCAGCGTTTGATGAGGTTTCACTTTTTTGAGCAGGTGCTTTTTGCCTTTGTAAATATTCTAAGAAACTTTGATACATATCTCTCTGACCAAAAAAGCCCAACAAAACAACCCACCAAAACTCTGCAGCAACGAGAACTTACTATGCAAAAGAATGTCCTAAATTTGTTAATAAAAATCTGATTTATAATCCAGATACAGTACTACTATAATAACCAGTGGCTGTTTTGCTTTCTTTTTCTTATGATGAGCATAGATCACACTGTCTGAGAACCAGAAGATACATATTTTAACTGTGACCCATCAAAATACACAAAACTTCACCAAAGTTATACATTTTAAAATACTTTGCCTGTATGCACTTCACAAAGCACAGCATAGCAAAATACTGTTATGGATAAGCATATACATAATATGCTTATCCAAATGTTCTCTTTTAGCTGTAATTAAAGAGCAATAAGATATGTTCCTTTTCTGATATGAAGAACAAGAATGATGTTCATAAAATAGACTAAATCCCCTGAAAAAATGTTGGAAATAGTAATACATGTTCTTATCATATTATAAGGCTAATATAATTCATTATGCTAAACTTAACTTGAATGTTACTCATTTATTTTAATTAAATATCACTTGAAAAAGTGTATGCCAAATGACAAGTAATTTATGTTGTTTGAAGGGATGTTTCCTGTCTTCTAATCTCACCCTTGTTCTCTCTTACTCTGTCTCTTTTTTCAATTTTTTAATGAAAAATCTGAGGTTTACAGTTGTGAAGAACTGTAATGCCTTAGGACAAATCCAAACTTTGGATTCGATCTTGGGCCATGTGAAAGCTATTTTGGAAACTTCCATTGACATCAGGAATATTTACCATTGATATATTGTTTTTTAGAAGCGAAAAAGGATTTTTAAAAAAATTCTTTAAGTATTATCCAATCTGTGTGATTTTCTATGAGTTTGTTATTTATCAAACAGTGCAATATGGTAGGACTACTCTATTTTACACAGATATTTGCACAACAAAGCAATCACAGTGAGCTGCTTCTGGTAGGATAGTGAGAAACAAGACTAGACAATTTTCCTGTTTCTGATTCTCTTGTCTATGGAAACAGTGCCGTGTTTCTTTATTTGTTTTGTTTATACATTAATTTATCTGGAAAATACTGACTGCAGTGCACCTTGTGGTTGTACTGGACTATGACAATAATCTTTAATTCTCTGTGGAAAAAATACCTTAATCCAGAACTGTCCCACAAAGATCTGCTTTATCCTCACCAGAGTAAGTATGTCATAGGATACTGTAGATGTTGAAAATTCAACACTCTTTAATATACTGCTCCTTGATTTTGAAACCCATGTCAGTGCTGGAAAGAAGGTATATTTTATATTGGTTTTGTGCGTCACACCAGGAAAAAAAACTGTGACCTTCCTGTCACAATGTGAGGACTGTTTGTGTACACCCTATTTTCATCACTAAAGTCACACTAGTTGGCAGTTGTCTTTGATCTCCTCTGGACCTCAACCCTGTGATCTAAATATTTTTTGTGTAAAAGGAAGAAGACCAATGAGCAAACTTGTGTATGCAGTGTGGAAATTCAGGATGGTCAGACCCTGAAATAAAGCAGGAAACAGAATTAAGAGTACGGAAGATTCTATGATTTGGGTTACTGGCTGAAGTTAAAATTTTCCAAATACACTGTCTCTCTCCAGACCAACCAAGAGGTGGTGAAGACATAAATGAAAAGGCCAAATTAATGTCTTCCAGAATGAAGCGCTGTGATTTGTGGATACTGCTATAGAAGACCTCAGCTTCAACAAGGAAGTCCACCTAAAATACTCCTGAATGTTTCTGGGAGATTTGATGATCTTAGAGACCTTTTCCAACCTTAATGATTCTATCTTCATCCGTTCTGTATTAGTGGTACCCAGGCTAGGATTGGTCAGTTTAGGTAGCGCTGATCATGATGGCAGATCCAGAAAAGTATGTGGTAGGCTCCAGATTTATATTTATACAAATTTTTGTCTCTCTGATAGCAAATATAAATAGCCAAATGAGCCTATAAGGCTATATTTTAGATAAAAATGTTACATAACTGACATCACTAAAGTCTGTACGTTGTTAAGAGATTGTAAAATCCTTCAAAATATTCTGTCTTTTATAAGATGAAGCTTATTTCTGGCTGTTACTGTAACCATGAAATAATCAGATTTCTTCAAAAGTCAAGGAAAACTAATACAATTGTCTCAGGCTGCACAAACCCAGAAAAGATTGTATAAAAGCAGGAAAAAAATTGGTTTTTGACATTTCCAACTCGTCTAAGAGTAATTCAGTTGTTACTAAGATGCCAAATTTTTCTAAACAAAACATAAAACTTCTATGACTGGAATTTCCTTAAATGCTATTTCACCCTTAGGTCTTTTTTACAATGCCAAATATTGACCCATTCATTAAATTAAAAATAATAATCTGACTACCTTAAAATGAGTTAAGCTGTAATGTATCTTATTATAGTACAACAGAACCATGCAACACTGAATAATGTAAGTACCAACAACATAAAAGGTAACTCAGTTTTTGTTTTTATTTCCAAATATTCAAAAAGAAAAGAAAACTCAAACATAGACAAAATTATTTAATATGTCAAGAACAAAGCTGGAAAAATTCTAAAGTGAATAAACTAAAAGCAATAGTTTTAAAATACTCCTTTCATTATGTATTCTACATTATATGCATTCCCTTGCATCAGCTGTTCTTATACAAGTTGTAGTGCGAGACAGAAAAGCAGGTCCCACAGATCTATCGTATTTCCACTCTCATCTTTTGAATGTGCTAGTCTGTCTAACCTTACTGAGTCTTCAAGAAACACTTGTTGTACTATAAAAAATAAGGCTGTATCACACCATCTCTCTGCTGCAGTGAAGGAAAAAGAGAAGAACTGAATCTCTGAGGGGAAAGTGAGTTATAGTAAATGAACAAGCACCTAAGGATAGGTAGTTATGGTTGTGCTATGTGTGGATTTTATAGTTTTGATTTATGGCTATAAAGGTAACTTTTTCTTTTTTTAGGTACAGCTAAAGAAAAGGAGTAAAATTGGGATAGAGGATAATAAACTTAAAAGTGTTCTAATGCTCTCAAAGCTATAACTGCAAAAACAATAGTCCTGGATGTACAGCAATAAAGGAATTAATATATAAGAATTTCAAAGAAAACATTGGATCAGCCTAGTGCAAAATAAATTTCATAAGCCTCACAGCAAGTGTTGGTTTGGAAAAAATTAAAAGAATGGATATGAAAATTATAAGATAAAGAAGGATTTAGTTAAGTAGATTAACAGGCATTTCTCATAGCATTCTACTACGGAAACTGTCAGCCTCTGGACTGGACAGGCACACACTCTCCTGGGTAGAAAACTGGTTGGATGGTCGGGCCCAGAGAGTGGTGGGAAATGGTGCTAAATCCAGCTGGAGGTCAGTTACAAGTGGGGTTCTGCAGGGCTCAGTGCTGGGTCCAGCCCTGTTCAATGTCTTCATCAATGACCTGGATGAAGGCATTGAGTGTACCCTTAGCAAGTTTGCAGATGACACTAAGCTGGGTGGAAGTGTGGATCTGCTGGAGGGTAGGGAGGATCTGCAAAGGGATCTGAACAGGCTGGACCACTGGGCAGAGACCAGTGGGATGAGGTTTAACACGGTCAAATGCCGAGTCCTGCACTTGGGGCACAATAACCTTGTGCTACAGACAGGGAGAAGACTGACTGGAAAGCTGCCTAGAAGGGAAGGACCTGGGAGTGTTGGTCAATATCTGACTGAACATGAGCCAGTAGTGAGCTCAGGTGGCCAAGAAGACCAATGGCATCTTGGTCTGTATCAGAAATGTTGTGACCAGCAGGTCCAGGGAGGTTATTCTCCCTCTGTACTCAGCACTGGTGAGTACAATCCTTCAATCCTGTGTTCAGTTCTGGGCTCCTCACCACAAGAAGGATGTTGAGGCTCTGGAGTAAGTCCAGAGAAGAGCGACAAAGCTGGTGAAGGGGCTGGAGAACAGGCCCTATGAGGAGCGACTGAGAGAGCTGGTGTTGTTTATCCTGGAGAAGAGGAGGCTGAGAGGAGACCTCATTACTCTCTACAACTACCTGAAAGGAGGTTGTAGAGAGGAGGGTGCTGGCCTCTTCTCCCAAGTGACAGATGACAGGACAAGAGGGAATGGCCTCAAGCTCCACCAGGGGAGATTTAGGCTAGAGATTAGGAGGAAGTTTTTCACAGAAAGGGTCATTGGACATTGGAATAGGCCGCCCAGGGAGGTGGTTGACTCACCTTCCCTGGAGGTGTTTAAGGCACGGGTCGATGAAGTCTTGAGGGACATGGTTTAGTGTTTGATAGGAATGGTTGGACTCGATGATCCGATGGGTCTCTTCCAACCTGGTTGTTCTATGATTTTATGATTCTACGACAGGGGACAGGACAAGAGGGAGTGGCCTCAAACTCCACCAGGGGAGGTTCAGGCTTGATATAAGGAAAAAATTCTTCACAGAAGGGTCATTAGGCAATGGAATGGTCTGCCCAGGGAGGTGGTTGACTTGCCTTACCTGGAGGTGTTTAAGGTGTAGATGGATGAGGTTCTGAGGGGCATTGTTTAGAGATTGGTGGGAATGGTTGGACTCGGTGATCCGGTGGGTCTTTTCCAACCTGGTGATTCTATGGTTCTATACTTATAAGGGAAAGTTAGTCTCTGACTCTCCTTTTTTGTTAGACATAACCTATTTCTAACTTGTCATTTTTAGGCTAAAATTCAAAAATACTGTAATGCCAAGCAGAATAAAATAAATAAATAATGAATAATTAAGCTGGAGGTAGGAATAAAGTCTCTTGCACTAAGTAAACTACAAATGTAAAATAACAGATGCTCAGAAACTTTTCTCTTTTTGCAGAGAAAAGTGGTATATAGGACACATTTACAACAACAAAAATGGGTCTGCATGCAATAGTTTTCAAGTTAGCTCAGACTTTATTTAGTCCCATACTTCATCCCAGCTGCAGCGAAGACAATTGGAGCTTTGCCCTTGAGTTTGACAGCAGTAAGCTATGATACTATGTTTATAGTTTTATATTGTAAACTTCATTATACCTTGTTTACTTACTGTCTACTGGAAAAAAATCAACACTTGCTAGTAAGTATTCTTGAATTCAATAATTGCTTTCCATGGGGGAAAATCTGTGTTGTTTCCTTAAATCTGACAAACATTTGGATAATTTACCACTTTGTCTTTATTTATATGTTCCTAAAATGCCCTGAATAAAATTGAACATCTAGAGTAGATGAGCTACTAGAGTAGCTCAGAATAACTATTTTACTTTGTTTTCCTCACAAAAACGTCTACCAACACACTTTTCATGGAGTTAAGTATGGAGTTAAGTATTGAGTTAAGGCCCTCAAAAGAAAATGCAAAATAAATGCTAATAGAGCAATATATCTCTTTCGTATGAGTGTGTTTGTGTGTATTGCAACCCTAAAAATATACATGCCTGCCAATATACATATATTTTTGCTGCATGAAATGTGGAATTGTTGAAATCCTTGTAAAACATGTAGTATTGCAGTGTTTCTCCATCTTTTTCAATCATATCTTGTTGCCAGTAACTTCTGTGTCAACCCCAAGATTTATTACTGTCTCCTTACTTTCTCTCTTTATTTCTTTGCCTCACATTGTTGCCAGTAGAACCAAATGACAAAACCAATAATCTAAGTTGAATTCTGCTATCTTAGTCTAAAGTTATAGGAATGTTGCAGCAATATGCTCCTTGGGCCTCCTGGTTCCTTATAAATATGGTATGGAGTGAGTAAAGATGGCTTGTCACAGGGTCAGGAAGGATCAAGGAGTGATTATTACAGGGTCTACAAACCATGCTGTGTCTCATCTGGGACATAATTATAAATATATAATGATCTTGCCCTCTTATTCTGAACTCTGTCAAGTGCTAGAAGGTACATGTTTTTTAGTGTTGGGTCTCGAATGATGAAACATCTGTGAAAAGTGATTTCTCATGCCTGGATTATGTGTAATATTGCAGAAGATATCTGCACCATAGTCTCAGACTGCTATTTCTTGAGATGATTCCTTAGTGACCATTCTAGTTTTGGGATCTCCAGGTGTATGGGAGGGTAAGAAATTGCAGCACATCTATACCCAAGGCCTAACTGCAGCAGGAAATTGTGATAGGGATGATCAACGAGTGAAGGACTGAGCAAGGACAGAGAATCACAGAATCACAGAATCACAGAACAACCAGGTTGGAAGGGACCCATCGGATCTTCTAGTCCAACCATTCCTACCTAACACTAAACCAAGTCCCTCAATACCTCATCCACCAGTGTCTTAAACACCTCCAGGGAAGGTGAATCAACCACCTCCCTGGACAGCCTATTCCAATGCCCAATGACCCTCTGCGTGAAAAACCTCCTCCTAATCTCCAGCCTAAATCTACCCTGGCGGAGCTTGAGGCCATTCCCTCTCGTCCTGTCCCCTGGCACTTGGGAGAAGAGGCCAGCTCCCTCCTCTCCACAACCACCTTTCAGGTACTTGTAGAGAGTAATGAGGTCTCCTCTCAGCGTCCTCTTCTCCAGGATAAACAACCCCAGCTCTCTCAGCCGCTCCTCATAGGGTCTGTTCTCCAGCCCCTTCACCAACCTCGTTGCTCTTCTCTGGACTTGCTCCAGAGCTTCAACATCCTTCTTGTGGTAAGGGGCCCAGAACTGGACACAATATTCAAGGAGCGGCCTCACCAGTGCGGAGTACAGAGGAGAATCACCAACCTGGACCTGCTGGTCACACCGTTTCTGATACAAACCAGATACCATTGGTCTTCTTGGCCACCTGGGCACACTGCTGGCTCATGTTCAGTCGGCTGTCGACCAACACCCCCAGGTCCCTCTCCTCCTGGCAGTTTTCCAGCCAGGCTTCTCTCAGTCTGTAGCTCTGCATAGGGTTGTTGTGCCCCAAGTGCAGGACCTGGCATTTGACCGTGTTAAACCTCATGCCGTTGGACTCTACGCAGCGGTCCAGCCTGTCCAGGTCCCTTTGCAGATCCTCCCTACCCTCCAGCAGATCCACACTTCCACCCAGCTTAGTGTCATCTGCAAACTTGCTAAGGGTACCCTCAATGCCCTCATCCAGGTCATTGATGAAGACATTGAACAGGACTGGACCTAGCACTGAGCCCTGGAGGACACCACTTGTCACTGGCCTCCAGCTGGACTTAACACCATTTACCACCACTCTCTGGGCCTGGCCATCCAGCCAGTTTTCTACCCAGGAGAGTGTGCGTCTGTCCAGGCCAGAGGCTGACAGTTTCCGCAGCAGAATGCTGTGAGCAACTGTGTCAAAGGCTTTACTGAAGTCCAGAAAGACCACATCCACAGCCTTTCCTTCATCCAGCAGCCGAGTGACTTTGTCATAGAAGGCGATCAGGTTGGTTTGGCAGGACCTGCCTCTGGTAAACCCATGTTGACTGGGCCTGATCACCCGGTTCTCTTGTAAGTGCTTCATGATAGCACTCAAGATCACCTGTTCCATGACTTTCCCTGGCACTGAGGTCAGACTGACTGGCCTGTAGTTCCCCAGATCCTCCCTGCTACCCTTCTTGTAAATGGGAACTACATCAACCAGTCTCCAGTCCAGAGGTACCTCCCCAGTCTTCCAGGACTGCTGGAAGATGATGGAAAGGGGTTTGGCCAATACATCCGCCAGCTCCCTCAACACTCTAGGATGTATCCCATCTGGCCCCATAGACTTGTGGGTGTCCAGTTGGCCAAGCAGGGCTCTGACCACCTCCTCTTGGACTATGGGAGCCTCGTATTGCTCCTCTGTTTCCCGGGTATCTACACAGAGGGAACAGCTTTCTTTACAATTAAAGACTGAGGCAAAGAAGGCATTAAGTACCTCAGCCTTCTCCTCGTCCCCTGTCACTGCTGTTCCCTCTGAGTCCAAAAGGGACTGTATGGTCTCTCTTGTCCTCCTTTTGCTGTTAATGTACTTGTAAAAAGATTTTTTATTGTCTTTTGCTGACTTAGCTAATCTGATCTCTATCTCGGCCTTAGCCCCTCTGATTTTTTCCCTACATAGCCTCGCTTCCCTCCTGAAGTCCCTCCAAGAGGCCTGTCCCCCCTTCCAGAGCCTATAAATCTTCCTTTTTTTTCTAATTTGACTCAAGATTTCCCTACTTAACCAAACTGGTTTTTTCCCCTGCCGGCCTTTTTTTCCAGAACACGGGGATGGCTTTCTCCTGAGCTGCCAGGATCTCCTTTTTGAGGAACTCCCAGCCCTCATGGGCTCCCTTGCCCTCAAGTGCTGTCTCCCAGGAGATTTTGCCAACCAGCCTTCTAAACAGTTCAAAGTCTGCCCTCTGAAAATTTAGTGCAACCGTCCTGCTTAGCACCCTCTTCGCTTCACCTAGGACAGAAAACCCTATCATCTCATGATCACTAAGACCTAGGCGACCTCCTACTATCACGTCCCACACAAGGCCCTCTCTGTTGACAAACAGAAGAAGCAGAGTGAGAGTTTTGGCAGGCAGAAAAGGAGACTGACCTAAAAGGGAGATACATCATCTAACAAAAGGGCTTAGCTGTCTGAAGTGCTGCCTTCTGCATATAAGGGAGTTAACCGTGTGGCCACATGACAACATGACTACGTTGTGGGGGAGCGGGAAATATGAATTTATGGGGACCAGAAAGCATCTAATACATTTTTCCACAGCAAATTTAGAATACAATAACTAAAACTATTACCCAGGTTGATAACGGTAAATTGCTTGAGTAGTAAATCATTTATTTTCCATACTTTAGAGTAAAGTAGTTATGATTAGGGGACAGAAGAAATCATAGTATCCAATAAATATTCAGAATATGAAACATGCATTTGATGCCATCTCCACCATTATGACATTCCTGCTTCATTTGCAGTTGCTATGTATCAGTGTAGGTCTATTGATGTTTAAGGAGGCACATAGAAGAATTCCAGGTAAAGAGCTTTCCCTGTAGTTTGTAATACCTAAACATTCTTTCAAATATAATTATTTGGATGCCAGGAGGAAATATAACATAGGTTAAATGATTAATATTTTGAAAGCTAAATTCTCATATAAACTTTTTGTACCTTCCTAGTGAGCCAGGTAGTCTTAGGAACAGTTTAAACTAATAATGGACCTTTGATAACTCTGATCACTTTGTCTACAATGAGTGCGTGAGTGACCACATAGCCAACTCCACTGACAGACCCAAGTGGGCAGTTATTCTCAGAAGGGGGAGGCTGACTGATGCATATGAGAGAGAAACTGGTGAGGCAAATACAGAAGAAAAAGACATATATGTAAATCCTTATATGTAAATCCTTATACTGATACATAGCCTGAGTTTAGACTTATTGAAACCCCACTAAGGTGATTTAAACTAACCTGTCAGGCTTCATACTAAAATGGATTAAGAGTGTTCACACAATCTGCTAATGACGTCCAGCTACTAATCCACTTGATCTGACAGGTTAGTATCAACAAATTTTGAACTACACTGTGTTAGTGGAAACTCCAAATCCTGGTGATTATTGACTTAATTGGATAAAAACATTATATCAGATGTTCTGGGAGCAATTTCTTTTACCTCAGTGAATCACAAGACACTGGCAACATGGACTAAAGTAGCTATCAAATTGAAGGACTGTGTGTACCTATTAAAAACAGTCTGTCTACTCTGCAGAGAGAAATCTTGTTGCCCAAAGATATTTCTTATTGGTTATGGTACTTGAAATTCGGGTTATATTTTGCATTTTTTAATGATGAGGACTTTTCACAAATGATTCCTTTAGTAAATATTTAGGGATAAAACAACATCAAATTAAAAAAAAAAAACAAACCAAGTTAGTTCTTGATTAACAAATCATTTAAAGGGAGCAAAATCATGTGAAGAAATCTGTCTGCATACGGACTACACAAGATTTGCAATGCCTCTACAGATCAAATTAAAAAGGAATTTGTCCTGTTGGTAACATGAAATTTGTAAATTCATTAATTCAAAATTAATCATGACCACACATCCACACAAAAAAATGATTAAACCATATATAGCATTTATTTTAAATTGCCTAAATTTTTGCAGAGATAATGTCTTAGTTTTAAAAACAAGTCCACAACAGCTGCAATGAATATGTGTCCTAATTCATACACTGTATATAAATTCACATGTATCAAAAGTATTATGGAGAGGCTTAGATGAGTTTTTCAATTAAGAGTATTTAAGCAGTTAATGTAGATGTCATTTTACTTGAAGGAATAAAAACAGAACGAGGAGCATAGCCCTCCTACTGTCATAGCGCTGCCTGTTACTGACCACCTCCAGAAGCCATGGGGGATCCAAGGTGGAACTAACCTTGCCCAGGATGCCCTCTCAGGTCCCTGGGACCCTCTCTCCCCTCTACTCTGCCCACCACCAGAACCCCACATCAGCTGGTTCTGGCTGCCAGGCCCTGCCACAACAGACTCCCACAGGGAGATCATTGAGCCCACAAGCAAACACTGCCAAGTCCAATGCTAAACTATGTACCTGGGCGCCACCTCTACACATCTTGTAGATACCACCAGGGATGGTGATTCAACCGCTTGCCCGGGCAGCCTCTTCTGATGCTTGATAATCCTTTCAGTGAAGTAAAATTTCCTAATATCTAAGTGAAACCTCACCTGGTACAACTTGAGGCTGTTACCTCTTGTCCTATCACTTGTTACTTGGGAGAAGAGAGTAACGTGTGCCTCACTATAACTTCCTTTCAGGCAGTTCTAGATAGTAATATGATCTCCCCTCAGCCTCCTTTTCTCTAGGTTAAACAACTCTAGTTCCCTCAGCTGCTTCCCATAAGACTTTGACTCTATACCATTCACCAGCATCGTTACACTTCTCTCAGCCACTCTTCCCCAAGCAAGTAGCATTGCATGGGGCTGTTGTGACCCAAGTGCAGGACTCAGCAGTTGGCCTTGCTGAACCTCATACAGTTAGCCTTAGCCCTTCAGTTCAACCTGTCTAGATCACTCTGTAGAGCCTTCCTATTCTCAAGCAACACTTCCACCTGACTTGCTGTCATCTGCAAACTTACGGAGGATGCACTTGAACCCCTCATCCTGATCATTGATAAAGATATTAAAGTGAACTGGACCCAACACAGCCCTGAGGAACACCACTTATGACTGACTTCTAGCTGGATTCAACTCCATCTACCACCATGCTTTGGACCTCCATCTAGTTTTTAACCCAGCAGAGGGTATTCCTGTGCAGGCCAATGGCAACCAGTTTCCACAGGAGAATGCTTTGAGAAATGTTGTCAAATGCTGTGCTAGAGTCTAGGTATACAACATTCCCAGCCCTTCCCTCATCTGCTATGTGGGTAACCTTGTCATAAAAAGAGATCAGGTTAGTTTGACAGGACTTGCCTTTCCTAAACACATGCTGACTGGACCTGATCACCTGGTTGTCTTTTGTATGCTATGTGGTAGCACCCAAGATGACCTGCTCCATGACCTTCCCCTGAAATGAGGTCAGACTGACAAGCCTGTAGTTCCCTGGATCCTCCCTCCGACCCCTTTTGTAAATGAACATAACATTTGCCATCTTTCAGTCAAATGGGACTTCCCCAGCAGCCAGGACTGCTGGTAGATGATTGAAAGGAGTTTGGTGAGCACCTCCACAAGCTCCCTTTAAATACCCTATGGTGGATCCTACCTGTCTCCATAGACTTGTAAATGTCTAATTTTTGGATTTGTAGTAAGCTTTTGAGAAGACACAGAAATACTGAAGACATGTGGCTACTCCCAAATTATCTAAAAGAACTGAGCAGTTATAGCCCCTTCTCACCCAAGCACAAGTCTCTGTCCTTATTATGATCTGACACTCTACCAGGCAAAGTGATAGTACAGAAGCACTTCTCAACACCTAGGCAACCATGACTGTGTATGATTTTATCTTACCCTATCACTACTATAGCTTAGATACCTGCTTTTCTAATCATATTAGTTTAGATGGAAAACATGTTATGATATGTGTAAGAATAGGGACAATTTTGTCAGAGACACAAAATCTACTTCTGAGATCAACACTCAGAGGAGGAACTTCTGCTCTACACATAACTTCCTTTTTGTCTTTAGTCTAGAACATTTTGTTTTCAATTGTCTTGGTGCTGCTGATAGATATATAATGTGCCCAGCCTTTCATTTTTGGCTTTGTTGCCACAAGTATTGCTTACCTTTTATCCAGTAGATTCATTATGTGTTTTCCTGACAATAGATCACATTATAAGTAATTGTGATTATCACCTATGCATACAATTAATATAGATGTTTTCTTTCTTTCTTCCTTTCTTCCTTTCATTCCATCTTTCTTAATGCAGTAGCATTTGCACCAGATTCCAATCTTATGTACCACTTTCTTCTCCTTCAGAACCAAGCTGGCAATTCTCATCTTGAATAGCTTTAAAATTGCTCATAGCAATCAATGACAACTGAGGCATCACTAAAGAATTTCTTTTATCTCCAAGCTCCAATTTAGATCAGTCATTAAGCTTGAGTAAGCTTGAGCTGTCAGAACATTGTCCCTCATCACATGCTCTAAGCACAAAAAGTCAACTTCAAAATCGAATTTGTTCTATCTCTTACTACATTTTGTAATGGTCTAGTATGAACAATAAACTTTACTGAAATAGCACTGTCAATCTTTAGAACTCAGATAACTATATGGGCTTTTTATCTAAGGAGGGCTACTCTACCTCAAATATGATCCACACTAAATCATTTCCTTATATTTCTTCTTTTATGCTGTTTGATCTTGTTAGTGATCTATACTACATTGCTGTCTAGTGCCTTTTTTAAAAAAAACCCATGAAATTAAAGTATAAATTCAAATATGAGAAAGAAAACCTCTAAGTATCTAAATATCAGCTGTATCAAATATATAAAGACTCATAGATATTCTTTTGCAATGTCTGTATATAAGCAGTCTGTCTGAGACAGGATTCAGTCTTAAAAGAAAAAGCACCAATTCCAAACACCTGCTTAGGCAATATTTCTGAATTTATACTGAAGGCTTTAAAATTATCCTTTAAAATAAACTATGGTATTTTTTTAATTCTTTATATTTACCTGGAATCTCAATTCATGAACATATTGAAGCTGAAAACACAAATCTGGCCTGAACAGGTTGTGTGACCTTCTAAGTGATCTGATCTTTTGTTTAAGGCCTAATTTGAAATAAATGCTGTAAAAGCTCTGTGATTTACAGTATATAAATACTGTGATCCATTTAAAATGAAGTAATGTATATGCTTTAAGTTCTTTTATGAGTTGTCATAGGCCCTATAAATAGAATGAACAAAATTATACTGTCAAATGATGTTCTTCACTTGGGTCAAGCCATTGGTATCTTTGGTGGGTAAACACAGACACCTACCCAGCTGATCACTTACTGCTCCTCATCAACAGGCAGAAGAGAAAAATTAGATGCAAAAGCTTGTTGATAAAATAAAGACAGTGAGATCACTTACCATTTGCCATTACACGCAAAACAGGCTTGGTTTGGAGATCATTATTCATTGCCATTTAAAATAGATTTTGATGGTGAGAAACAAACCCATCAATTACAACAAAAAATTTTTCTCAACCCTCCTCTATTTTGAGGCTCCACTTCAGTCCTCCATTCCCAGTTCCTCTACATAATTCCCTCTGAGCAGATGGGAAGTGGAGGTTACATTTAGTACATAACAGTTCCTCTCTGCTGTTCCTTCCTCCTCACTTTCCCCCTATTCCACTGTGGATCCTCCCCAAGATCTTTTAGGATGAAATCTTCTTCAGTGTGGGCTCTCCATGGGCTGAAGTTTCTTCAGGAATTATCCAGTGGAGGGGTTATCCACAGGCTGCACTGTGAATATCTGCTCCATTGTAGTCCTCTCCATGGGCTGCAGGGGAATACTGAACCCGGTGCCTCAAGTACCCTCTCCCACTCATTCTTCTCTGACCTGTATGTTCATACAGGTTTCTCACATTTTTTTCCCCTCACTTCTGTATTCCAACATTTTTGCCCTTTCTTAAATATGTTTCAATAGAGACACCACACACTCAGTGGTGTCCTGTGATGGGTCCATTGTAGACAAATGGAACCAACTGTTTTTGGCACAGGGCAGTCCCTGATCTCTTCGTACAAAGGCCACACTCATAGCCCCTGTGCTGCCAAAACCTCATCACAGACACACATTGCATAAACTCAGTCCCACGTTTGTGACTGGAGACAGTGCAGATTCTTAGTTCTATAGGCTAGAGCTGGTAGCAGGCACAGTGGCAGCTCAGCTAGGAATCTCTCTCCATCAGAGTATCATACTCCTAAAATTATAATGATCATTAACCAGACCATCTGATATTCTGTTCTTATATGTAACTTCTCTTTATAATCCTGGGATTTTCTTTGTGTGGTCAAGTTGTTCAAGAAACACTTGAAAAGGTTGACTTGAGTTTCTAGCTTTGTTCTTTCTCAAGTAATTTTTCCAGTTTTAAATATGTACCAAGTAACCTCAGTATCTTGAGAGAGTAGATATTTAGAACTAAATCCTATTTTAATTAAATAGACTTTTAACCTACTTTATGTTCAGAACTGTTGATTTCAGGAATGCTTATGGAGTAAGGGACATATCACTGTGAGTAAGGGCAGAATATAACACAGTAAAATACAATTCTCAGTAAAGGAAAAAAAATAGGATCTTGTCTAAGATAGTTTCCCACACTCTTCAGTCTCCCATTAAATAATTTAATTAATAGAATTGGCTGTGATTCATAAATCACCTCAGAATGGTCAATATTTGCCTGGAAGTAAAGATAGGAGCATGCAGATATGAACGACAAAGGTATGTACATTTCATCTTTGAATATATATGCTTTAATTAATCCATTTATCATACCTTAAATTTCGTAACCTATACCTCTTGTTAGGTCAAGTGATGGAAGCTAATGGTTGCAACAAATTTCATCCTTTCTTAACAAGTGAAAAAGAAAATGACATTAGATGCAAACATAATCAGACACAGATATTTCTGCTTAGCTATTTGTCTACAGTTATACAAAGATGCATAAATAAAAAAAATGAGGGAACTGAAGAGCTTTTGGATGAATATGTGTCATTATATAAGCATGTTGAAGACAAAGTTGCAAAATAAGAGGGTGGTTCTTAACTCTAATATCTGTAACCTAGCCTCAGTTTGAATTGATGGAAGTGTTCATTCTTTGGCTCTTAGCCATCCAATTGCCAGTCATAAAGACATAGCTCATTAGGAGAAGTACACAAATACTGTTCAACTAAGGTGCTGTTGTAGGAACAAACTTTATGGTCAAAGTAAAAATGAACTAGTAGAAAGAAATACCACCGGACGTTTTAAGAAAATGCAGTAACAGTAGTTAACTACTCTTTTATAATGATGAACAAAATTTAATTAGTCTCGATATGCAGGGCATTCTTTAAGTGTACAGACACATCAAATATATATTTCTATGAGACTGCATGAACTTACAGGTACTCATCCTTTAGGTAAGCATCATTTTTAATGGCAGGAATCTAAGGTAAGATTTTAAAATCTAGCCAATGATTTTAGGAAGATTATTTCAGAAAGAAGACAGAATGTACAGTGAACGTTGCTGACTATTTTTGGTCAGATTATTGCATTTTCTTGAGATTTGACATGATAGAAAATTTTATTTGAAGTACTGAAATATAATACTATCTAGCTTGGTGAGAAATGTGATTCTTTACTTATATTTTATATAAGTGTATATATATACATATATATATAAATATATATATATAAGTATAAAAATATATATATACACACATATACACACTTGTGTGATTCTTTATATTTTTTCAAAGAAAGATAAGTGGAAAATGAAGTGTTTATTTTGGCTCAGAAAGTAAAGAAATCCACAGTGTGGTCCAGACTTTGAATTATTTTTGGAAATAAGCAAGAAGGACTGATGTGTCGTGAACTTGAGCAATTTTGCTGCTGAATGTATTCTGCTGTGAAAAGGGAAATCTGGATCAGGACTGACTTGGGAAGTGTTAGGATTGATGTCTAGGAACTAACTTGCTAGGACAGTCATGTAAATTACAGAGCTTTGCTTACTAAAAATGTCATTGTCTCTAAATATTAGATACTAGATTAAAACACATATTCATATATATTTTCGTAATCTATTAAATTAACTAGAAGACCGCAATTTCAAAGTATGTATTCACAAAGTCTAGCTTATTGAAACAACCTGCAAGTGATCCCTTTTTAAAGCATTACTTCTAATTAACTCATGTACAGATTTGCCACAAATGGCAAGACTAAATCTTGTCGAATCAATATGTCTCTGAAGAGTTCCAAGGTTTGACTTGAACTCTTTGCAATACAGTAAAGCACAAACCATGAATAGTTAACCCTGAACAACAGGATTGCATACACAGTTTGACTTCCATATCTCTGTACAATGCTTAATAAATATTCCTGTTGGTCACTTAGCAACATTCCCTATCACTTGACATAGTCACTTTTATCTTGTGTACTTAGTTCACAGAAATATCAGTGGAAAAATTCAGTTTGGTAGCAATCTGTATCCACTTTGCACAACAGTAAATTACTACACAAAGTGTAAGTCAGCAAAGATCACGCCTCAGACAGTCATGCTGCTCTACTGTCTGGCATTCATTCCACAGTCTCAAATTCCCATACAGTATTACATGATTCCCATGCAGTATTACATGAATCTGGTAAGAGATGCTTAACTGATATCCCCAGAAAAAGAAATTGAGTGGCCATATCATTACAAATTCTTTCTGTAACAGAAAGAATCAAGATTGAATCCTGATTAGCTGTCAGTCTCCATTAAATTTAAAAGCAAAGTAAGGATCATTAGGCAGGTACTTAAAAATCTTTCAATTTATTCTTGAAAAATTTAGATCCCAATTAATGGAAACATTGGAATTGTATTTTTTTATTATTTCCCTTGGGCCATATCTAAACACAGTGGAAAAATAAATACTTAATCGATAATTTTGTGTATATATCTATATCTATATCTATATCTATCTATCTATATATATATATCTCTATCTATCTATCTATCTATCTATCTATCTATCTATCTATCTATCTATCTATCATCTATCTATCTATCTCTCACTCCAGTTTGTTTCAGATACCCAGGCTACCAGTAATTAATACTGTAGAACAGGTAATAAAGAGCTGTAGTGATATGAGTCTAGATTGTCAAACCCCTAAAGAAGGTATAGGCATTATTAACCTTAAACTATAAGCTTTTATGCTCTTAATTACTTGATTTATCATGTATTGTTATTGATTAAACACTTTTAGTTTACTCCAGCTAGCAGAGAATGCAAATATAATAATAATTATTGCTGATATCACTAAGATAATTTAAAAAGTTGTACTTCTGTATCACTGAGATTTAAATTTTTTTCTATGGTCATTATTTGTGCTAAAATATAGGAAATAGCTCCTTTCCACATGATTATAATACATATATATAAACGTTACAAGCTTAAGTGTATAGAATAAGACGTATTTTCCAGCTACCTTGGTTTTATTACTTCTGTGAACTATTATTGACTGCATTCCTTCATGTAAAAATTTAAAATATGCATAATATTAAGACGTTTATTGTGCTATTAATTTTCAATGATTTTTTATTTAAAGATATTCTCAAGTGTTCTCATTTTCATTCTGATGCTATACTTCAGTTTCAGAAGTACACGTGAATTAGATCCATGCCTAAGTGAGGATTACTCACAGCTATTTGCAGATACTAAAAAAAAGCCTACACATAACAGTTAATCTTACTGGATAGTACTTGCCAGCAACATTTAGTAAGGAATGAAGAACAGATTCAGGAAGTTAAACTCAGAAAAAACCCCAACAACTTTAAAATAATTCCTCAGAGGTATGAAATATTTTTATTATATATATAAGTAAAAGAAGAGCTAGAGCCTGCTAAATATAACTAGGAAGCCAGGTTGAGACTCAATAAAAAGGGTGCTTATTTGTGGAAGCCATGCTAGGGTAGTCCAAGTACACAAGTGGCTGACAAAGTTCAACTAGTGACCAATGTCCACTAACATTTTCAACAATGTGGTGTAGATAATCATATCTGTTTGAAATTGGTAGATTGGTCTTTCTAAGTGGCTGCAGTAATAAAATGGAGGTGAATAACAAAGAGATGAGGAGAAAAAGAGACATTGTTTTTCTGCTTTTCAATAGAAGGCAAAAAAGTCTTTTTGTAGACATGCTTACGACACTACTACTCTTTCCTCTGGCAATTCTTGTTGCTTGTTTGTCAAGGCAAAAGTGATAAATAAGAAAAGTGTGTTCCTTCTTTATCATCATATTTGTTTCCATGTGTTTTCCTTTGGCTTAAAAAGTGACCGTTGTGTTTACAGAGTGCTGACAGCTGCTGAAAACATTTCATCTCATATGGCACAAAGAAGAACAAAAAAGGAAATAGTCATAAAGTGTTGCTATTCTTTTTCAAGATTTCCTATACTTCTACTTTCTTGGTGCTATGTAACATCACATTTTACATCACAAAATGAAGAAAAATATACAGGAGATTTTCTTCAAAGACAAAGAGACATTTTAGATTGTTCTGCTTTCTTGTTCTTTTGTTGCCAAGATTAATGGGCATAGTAATGAGTGGCAGTTACAATTTAGGAACATTTTCAAATTACACTCTGTGCTTTTGACTAAGAAGTTCCCATATGATCAAAATTTACAAGTGAAAAGACATCTTGTCTTACTAAAAAGAAGAACTTGTTAAAATCTAGTATAAAAAAAGTGATGGATACTGATCTGTCCAACACAGAACAAACTCATGCATTATTTTGGATGATTTTGTGTGTTTTATTTAGAATGAGTTATTTTACTAAAACTGTTTGAAATAGATTTAGATGGGAAAATTAAGTTAGAAATCCTTTATTCTCCCACTACAAAAACTGACACCCTGAAAAGTGACAACTTCTGTCTTTTATTATGTTAACAAATAAAAACATTTTCAATTCTACATAACTAATAGACATACCTACCTGATCACCCAGTTAAACATATGCATATATTATTCTCTTGATTATATACAATTATTTTGCATGATTTTTTTTTACAAAAGATTTTTATTTTTTTAATAAATCTAAAAGAATTTTTTGAAAAGATTACATTTTTCAAGCAAATAGTCAAGACTTTAAACAGGTCAATCTATACAACATGTTTCTATTTTACAAACTTTTCAGTAATATATTATTGTTAACTTTAGAACTTATTTCAGTTTTGTTCCTCTGAAGTTGTATTGCATCTTATCCAGCATTACTTAAAACTGAGGGAGTGACTATGGCTCTAGAAACACATTGTTGGCAACCCTGGTTGATCCTCCAGATGATAAATGTATATGGGAATTGAACTATAATTTCCTGTAGTGTAGCATGTTTGATTCAACATCTCTATTTCCTCTGAAAATAAAATCTTGTTGTGTGTTTCCTATAGTTGCATAGCTGTTCGACTTCATCATTGCAAGCTTTCACAACTCAGTTGTGGATTCTGAGAGAGGAAAGCTGAAAGGCTTGCATTACTGGCAGATATGTTTATTTCAATGTGTACACACATAGGAACACACCATTTTGTTTGTAGTCATTTTTTTTTCACCAGAAATTGCACATCACTAAATTTCAGTCTGGTTGTCAGGGAAGTAAAAAAATGGTTGCATTTCAGAAGTATATCACACAGGAATGTGTTGCACCTCCTTTTGAGATAATACTAAACTTTACTGTTTAATTCAAATCCTGTCTCCTTATAAGAAGCTACTGAATAAACAAAACCTGACATTATATGGAAGTAAAACATGTAAAATGGAAAAAAAAGTAATAATTTATCTTTTTCAAGTTATTTATCAGAGAAAATGTTGCTGAACAACTGAGGATTTATATAATGGCTGCCTAACTCAAAGGCTTGCAGAATCAGAGGAACAACAGTCATTCTTCCTGCATTAACATGTAGAAGTAATATTGGTAGTATGAAAATATATTCTTGTTTGTACTCAAAACACTCCAAGACCTGTCTTCAAGGTCATCCCCTTTCACCCTAAGGATCCTGCTGTTGCACTGTGTATACTTACCTCTGGTGTGAGTTGTGTAAGAGCAGACTCAAGCCCACTTTGGGAAAGATATAGCATATCAGTCTGATTTCTACGGAGATTTCAGTTCTTTTAACCCTACCTGGAGGCAGTTCCCTTCCTGAAGCCTATCTATGGCTTCATGGAAGAGTCTTGCTTGAGGCATCTCTTATCCTGTGCTCCTACAAAATAACTGAAGCAGATTTTGCTCTCAGGTTTGACTGTAATTTTTTATGGGGGCCATTCATTGGTACCTATGTCTCCCTCTACCTTCAGCCTCAATATTATTTATTGAATTTTCATATCCAGTTGAGATGTATGGACTTCACTGAGTGTCTACCTGCTGTTAACTAAATGTCCTGAGAGCCCTCAGGATATTTTTTGTCTTTAGAGATGGGATGTCTGGCACAACATGGTCAGATTGTCCTCCATCATGGGACTGTCCCCTTTACCTTATTGAGGTAGTTTTCAACTGACCCTTTTCTTTTTTAAAAAAAAATTTACTTGTTAATTTTTTACTTATCAGAAAGGATTACCAGCTCACTAGATATTGTGAAAATTATCATAGGATATAAAAACATAATACAAGAACATTCTCAAGTCATTTATTCACAGATAGTGTAATGAAGTATAAAATATATCTGTCTGTGCCCTCAGCAGAGAGGTATGTAGTATCGCCATTTCTGCTATTCCACTGAGGTTTTAAATAGGAACAATTTCATATTTGCTCTGTTAGATTCTTAGTGTGGGGGATTTCCCACATAGAGTTTCTGAGATGTTGCCTCTGGTCAGTCAGCAAACAGCTTGTAAATATCCAGTCATCAATATAGGATCAAGACAAATACGTGTCCACTGGGGCTTTTTGGAAACTCAGAACAAGGTACAGAATGGACACTAATCCATACCCCCATTCTCAAAAGAACTTTCAGTGTTGCCAAACTGAAAACCTCAAAAGGAATACAAATACATGAAAACCATTATTTTCCTCCTCTGACTAAAAGATCTTGTCAGTACATAATTATATTCCTTGGCTGGTCAGCTGGGATAACAATTTTTCTGCTGTCTTCCTTTTTTCCAATCTAGGTTTAAAATATACTTTTTTTCCTGCTGTCCCTACTGCACTTCTAAGGCCTCCAGAGTAAAAGAAGGTAAGAAATACTGACAGAGTAAGGAAAATCTTTGGGCAACTCATGCAACTCAAGCAACCACTCTCTGTAGATAGCAGCAGGAGAGGAATCTGCTACACCTTTCCCAGTAATTAACACTATTCCTGACCTTTTACAACTTTGGAAAACTACTGTGTACTTTAGGTCTTCCTGTAGACTTGTGAATACATCCATAATACTAATTATAAATATCTGTAATTTCAAATTATTGAACCTATGTGTGTTTTCCCTCATAGTAGTTTCTTAATAAAGATGACCACACTCATCCACCTACCCTGGTACGTGAGTCCTAATCATCAATGGTGTCTGGCTGGAGAAGACTGTGTGAGGGAAAACCTTGATACATTTACCTGAGGCCTAAAACATTGGAAATGTAGTCATATTAGTGTTTATCCCAAGCTTATACTTGGCATCCACTGAGTTTTCTGGGGAACATAATTGCATAGGTTTAAGCCTACCTTACACATATTATTTGCTTAAGACCTGCAGGTCGTAAAAGAGGTAATAGCATTGTAACAAAGACCAGAGTGGGAAAAGCAGGGAGATGAGATGGAGTACAGTGCTGAGAGGTAGCAGATACATGAAAGACAGTGACTTCTGGTTTATAATTCCTGCTGAGTTCAAAGCTGAGTGGAAGCTGAGAAACCTTGACTCTTATCCATGTTAACGCTACAAGGGATAGCTGCTGCTGGAAGCAAGAAGACCTAAGGTTAACATGTGATGCACTGAGGCTATGGCTTTGGGAGGTGTGTATACCTTTTATTCTCACACAAAACATTCATTTCCTGGTACAGTAAGCCTACATAGTCACATGGAGCAAGGATTACTGCACAAACATAAAACTGGTAGAGACTTAGTCCTTTAGGAAATTTCATAAAAATATAAAATTCTGCCTATAAATTTCATTCCTACTCCTTAAGAAAGAAAAATTTTGAGCACTTCTATTCCAGCCACACTTGAATATTCCGTCTGTTTGAAATGGTCAATAGTATTTGAAAACTGACCCTTCCTTTTCTACAACCTCTTGACATCCTCAACAGAGGCAAAGACTACAAAGCAGTGGAAAGTGTAAGTATAACCAGAAGCAACTAAACTAAATGAATTTCAGATTTATGCCAGTTCTTCTGTCTCAAATTCAACACAACATTTGACATGCAAAATGAGGGTCAGTTGGCAGGTATAGCAAATCCACACCTGCTTGTAGCTGGTGGAAGTTGTCCAAATTGCATTACTTCCCTATCTATCTTTCTTAACTATATGAAAACTGAGAGGTTTAGATTACATACATCTTTGAAGAACCTGAAGCTTTGTAATCTCTTCAGTGAAGCAGCATAAAGAAGGATGCAGTACTTTTCTGCAATTTTACTGTAGTATTTTCCCACTGCCAAGAACAGAATGGTATTTTTCTTAATCATAAACCATTTAATTCGTTGGTATAGCAGCATTTTCTGACAGTCTTAGATGATCAAAGACAAAAAATAAGTCTGTTCTTTCAGCCAAAATGTTACTAGAACAGCTTCTGAGCAGAGCACTGAGTTGTTGCAGCACAGCATAATCAAAACACTTTAACTTGCTACTGTGCAAAAGTAATAGGGCTTAATGCACGAAAGTTTTTAACTACATTCAAGCATAGAGTTGCATAACCATTTTGTATGAAAGTTGAAGAATCTGGTCTTGACCACTTTATTATTTTAGTACGTGTTTTTATCAGTTGTTCTGTAAATGCCCTGGAATTGTTTGCCACAAAGCCTACTCATGTCAAGGAAAATGCGTATCCTGCCTTTATTCATGAAGTAGAATTTAAATTAAAATGCAAACAAAGCTCCCAATTTCCTAGATACATTAACACTTAGTGAATAAATCTTTTGATTTTCAGTGTTCTAACAGTTTATGTTGAAAACTGAGTCATAACTTTGATAGGAAAGCAATTTTTTAATTGAAAAAATAAAGATGGAACAAAAAATATTTGCAAAGAACTCTCACTGTGTATGTAAGAATTCTTTTACATTTTCAAGATTTTTTTTTTCAAAATGCAGAACAATTCACACTGCCATCAGAGTCAAAATATAACTCATTAATTTTCTAAAAGTGAGAGCCAATGATATTGCTGTTGTCAGGACAGGTGTTAAAACATTGCTCTGTATTAGTATAGTTCTTATCCTGTCACTTCTTGGTTGAACTATAACAACTGCTAACCAGTGTTCTACAAGAACAAATGATTGCCTCACATAAAACACATGCCTTAATCAATGGAACCAATAAGTATATGTGAAAAAGTAAAGACTGCACTAAAATGGATCCCAGTGGGATATGTCTAGACCTAATGAAAGTTATGCTTTCATATCCCTCTGCAACACTGCAGTGACTGAAGAATCAAATTAAATGGCATAAAAATCTGTTGGTTTCTTTATCTGAGGTTTCTGAGGTGGACTGTTGTCTAGTAGGGTGGGCACAAAACTTAATTCTTCAAGTTCCATCTTGGATTCAGTAGCAGCTTGACCTTTGAACGACTTTAAGAGGCTCTTTCCTGTAGGCGAACATTTTCTTATTTTCTCACTAGAATTCATGAGAATGAATACAAAATGTATAAAGATGACTGTGAAATTACAGAAAAATAAGAGTCAAAGTGGAAGAAGTCTTAACTGACCATCCAGTTTTGAAGGTGTTCTCAACTGCAGTTGTAAAATGAGGGATACATGTTTGTCCAGGAGGCTCTTAAAAACACTGGGGATATTGCAATTTTCCAGGGTAACCTACTCACCAGAACAATGCATGCAGGGTTCTGCTTAGGGAAAGCAATGGAGGCTGTTTCTGGGGGCAACAGAGCTTCTTTTAAGCAGATATCACAAGAAAAATTCTCACTTTCTTCCAAGCCTCTTTACTAAGGCTGGCAGTTATAGGATGATGACAGACTTCAGTTGGAAATCTCAGTTTACATGCATGCCAGCATGTGAAAACCACCTATGGATCAGTGGTCAGAGTGAACTACCTGCTAATATGCCTGGGCTTTGATTTTCATGACAGCCCTCTGTCCTTTGTAATCACTTTCAATAACAGAGGGGGGCAGCAATGTTAAGAACCATGAAGAAAACCCCTCGCAATGGTGTCTTTTGACAAATGTTCAGTGTTTGCTGAATGTGTGGGTGAATTTAAACCCATCGGGTTTTTTTTCTTTTTTACATATCTATATCTAGTTCTCTATGTAAAAATATAATTTGTTCATACTGCCTTTTGTGCACTTTCCTTTTTTTGAATATTCCGGTAATCAGCTCATGAAAAAAAATATTTTATTTGTTCAGAATTTGGCATGGAGTTTATGCCCATAGGCTTGTAAGTTTCTTATCTGAGAAACAGTTATGTCCTATGCAGTAAAAGAATCAGGAAAAGAGTTCAACTCGGGTAATACTGGGCAAAATGATAGACTAGTCTGTTTTCATTACCATTGTTGATAAAAGCTTGACTTTAGAAGACCAAATAGCATGATGAGTGCATATATACACATGTAGATTTTTTTTTTTTTTAAAGAAAAAGGAAATGTAAGCAGAAAATCTAAACAATGCTGGTCTGAGAAATAAATTTGTGCTTTTTATATATGTGTATGTGCAAAACAGAAAAAAAAAAACCCTAACCAACAAAGAGAGAAAGAAAGAAACAGAAAGAGAAGGAAAGAAATAGAAGACACTCAAGTCTTTTAACATCCTGCAAGAAAACCTTATTGAATTTCTTGTAAGTGACAGGCTAACTTTTCTAGTGCAACTTTCAGTTATTACTTCTGATCAGTGTTACTGAGCATAGAAAAATAAAGCAGTTCCTAAGAACTTAACACTGTCTTTGGGAAAACTGTTATTAACAGTCATTAATGATATAAGGTGCTTGTGAATGCAAATGATAACACATACATGAAATTTATATGGTGAAAAACTCTCATAGAGTTAAACCTAGCCTTAATTTAGACTTTGGAAATTATCTACGTGCTGGTAGCTCTGCACATATATTAAAAAAATATTGTATTCAAAAGTGGTTGCTAAGTGTTCATTCCTCTTTACATAGTAGATAACTGTGATTTTGCTTAAGTCCTTATTTTTTCTTAAATTCTGACATTTTTTTAAATGGAAACAAATCACCATATTCCATAATCTGAGATAAACCCCTAAATTTTGTGAAGACCAAGCAATTGATTCTTGATAATAAAAGTAGTAACTTTCATAATGATTAGGGAAAAACATTCCAATCAACTCTTCCCACCTTCAAAAAAAAAAAAAAAAAACCAAACACAACCTCCTGGGATGAAGTGGGAAGGCATCTTCATTCATAGGAATCCTTATCCAGTGTTAAATCAAGATAATTTCCAGTCAGGTTTGTAATAGTTTTCAGTGCATTATTTTGTATGCAGTTTCCCAGCAAGGCCTCTCGGATTTTTTGTTGTGTTTTGATTCCTAGTCAGACATGAAAGATAAAGAAAACTCATCAAAACTACTAATTATTATCCATTTTATATGGATTTGGTCATTACAGTATTTGAAGTGTAAGTTTTAATTAATTTTTACTTTATTTCATAAATTTCTTCCTGTCATAAATGTTCACCTGGTTTATTTTTTTTTTTTCAGAATTTTATATTAATGCATTACTTGATACCAGCTTAAGGGAGGGTACCACGCTCAGGATCAGAGACCCTTATGCAGGGTCAGATCAAAGATTTATAACTTAATTATTTTCTCTTTCCTATTCTTTCTCACCACAGGCAAGTAGGCATTAGTTCTCATTTCATGAGATGTTATAATACTTTCTATTGCCTTAAATATGAGTATGGATGAGCTACTACAATTTGCATTTTTTATAGCCCTCTAGATTGTGTTATGTATAATGTCACTTTTTATTTACCTGCATTCCATTTTGATCACAACTATAAAACGGGTTTCTTAAATGTCAGTAATAATTCATACCACAAAGAATATGAAATGAAGGACAAAGCTTACAGAAAAGTAAATTAACTACATTTAAATCCTATTGGGGATATGTAGAGGAAATGTTCTGTTGTGGGTATGATAGTGAGTTATCTCCCTTTTGCATTTACCCTTAGACTGTGGACTCAGATGAGGTAAACTATGTTCCATAATACACTGGATTATAAAAAGAGACATTCTTCAATTGAGTTTGTTACATTTATAGGAACAGAAAATGCTTCAGTATCATTGTCTGCAATGTCAGAGAGATAGTCCACTGCAGGTACACCAAAGCAGTCAACTCCATAGTACAATTAAGGTGCTGTAGGCTCTACACAAATTATTCTGGAATTCAGCAGTGTTTGCTGTTTATGAGGACTGGGAGTTGTTTCAATGGCCTACTTTGGAAGTCAGGCAGAAAGTCAAGTTACTTCCCGCTGTGCTACTGTTTTCTGTGACTGGTTTTGGACATCACTGGCCAAAGTGCCTGACCATCGCATGGAATCTGTCTCCATGCACATCCCTGGTTTCAAGGACTGTCTCTCACTTCCAGTATCTTTCTTCTAGGTATGATCTTCCTCTTTTTCTTTCCACATTCCTTCCTTCTGAGATTGTTCCTTCTTTTTAGGAGCTTTTATTTTCCACCTTCCTCTTCTTTCTGGGCCCTCAAATCTCCAGTTTTCCCCAACTAAAGAGTCTTTCTCTTGAACACAACAATTATTGCTATAGTCTCATGTCTCTTTATTAACTAGAGGATTCAAGGCATGCCACTTTTGTTTAGTCTATGTGTTTTAAAAAATTTAACATGCCTGTACCATTTGCAGGTAACGAGGAACAGGCATTTCAAAAGTTCAGTTCTGGACATTCTTAACCCTCCCTCCTCCCTGCACACACCCACCCCAGTTAGGTGCACCCTGCTAGTATTTCACAGTTTAAACCACTGTTTTTGTCATTTTCAAAATAGCATATAGGTTTCTGCCATTTGCTTCTGCTCACAAATGTCTTTCTACAGCAAAATTACTGTGAGGCCAGAGAATACAATGGGAAGTCATTGACCCTCTGCAAATGGGAACAGTTAACTTTATTCTTCTGTTCGGAACCATACCTTTGTGATGGAGCAGTAGTATTTTTATCCCACTGTCTTCTTCTCAGAGATGCAGAAACTGGGCTATTGTTTTTGTGTTGTAAATGAGTCTCTCTTCAGAATGTGTTTAGATATATAGATTAGTTACATTGAACTAGTGAAAACCTTGGCTAAACCTCACTCCAGTGACACCGTAATACTCCATATTTCATACACAAAACCAACTGTCTTCATTTATTTTTCAGCTAAGATTGCATAAAAGGACATTATAGTCAGTTCACATAGAACTGAGATTTCACTGTTGCTGCATTGCACTCAGTACTGTAAAAAAAAAATTTGCTCTTTTTCTCTCAGGTATGATGACAAATAATGTTTCATCAATCTGAAAAATAGTAAAAGAACATTTTAAAGTGTCAGTTCAAATTTGAGAAAAAAAACCCCCAGTATTAACTTGCTAGGTATATTTCAACAGATGATGGATAAAAATGAAGAACGTCTATATTCAACTAAGGCTATCTCTGCATACTCTGATGGCATTCCTGGATTCTTTCCAAGTGTTCAGTCCCTTTTACCACATTCTGTAAACTTCCTTTTTCCATTTGATTTTTTTTCCCAGAAGCTCCTTACTCATCCATGCAGTTTTCCTGCCTTCTTTTCTTCATTTCTTACTCCTAGGGATGCATCAAGCAAGGAAGAAGTGCTTGAATATGGACCATCCTTCTTGACCCCACTAATCTCTGGAGTCCTATCCCATGTGATTCCTCCCAGTAGGTGTTTGAAGAGGTTGAAGTTAGCTATCTGGAAGTGCAGGGTTGTGATCCTGCTTGTTATCCTGTTTCTTCCATGCAGGATCTTCCATGCAGGATCTTGCCCGTAACTTTCACATCTCAAAACAGATCTTGTTTGTTAGCATGATGTCTAGCAGAACACCTCTTCTCATTGGATCCTCCACCACTTCTGTCAAAAAGTTACCATCCATGCTCTGCAGGAGCCTCTTGGATTGTGTGTACATAGCTGTGTTGTCTTTCCAGCAAATATCAAGGTGGTTGTATTTCCCCTTAAGAACCTGGGCCTGTCATCATGAGATTAATTTCAACTGTCTGTAGAAGGCCTCATCAACTTCCTCATCCTGTTCAGATGGCCTGAAGTAAACACCCACAACATTGTCACCCATATTAGCCTACCCCTTAATTCTTATCCAGAAGCTCTTGACTTGTTCTTCATCTACCCTTCAGCAGAACTCGATACATTCCAGTTGCTCCCTCACAAAAAAAGCAACTCCACCACCTTACTTTGTTGGCCTGTCTTTTCTAAAAAGAGCCTAACCATCCATGACAACATTCCAGGAAAGGAAGCCAATTAAGTTCAACAAAGGCCTTACACCTAGGGAGGAATAAACCCTTGCACCAGTACAGTTTAGGACTTGACTTGCTGGAAAGCAGCTCTGCAGAGAAGGACCTGGGTGTCCTGGTGGACAAATTAACCATGAGACACTAATGTGCCCTTGTGATCACGTAGGTTATTGGTATTTTGAGGTGCATGAAGAGGATTGTGGCTAGCAGGTTGAGGGAGGTTATCCTCCCCCTCTAGTCTACCCTAATGGGATTAGATCTGGAGTATTATGTCTGGGCTCCTCATCTCAAGAAAGACAAGGAACTAGTGGAGAGAGTCCAGTGGAGGGCCATGAAGATGATTAGAGGACTGGAGCATCTCTCCCATGAGTAAAGACTGAGAGATCTGGGTATGTTTAGCCTGGAGAAGAGAAGATCTTGTCAACACTTATAAATATCTAAAAGGTCAAGAGAATGGGACCAGTAGTGTCCTGTGACAGAGCAAGAGGCAATGGGCATGAACTGGAGCACAGGATGTTCTGCCTCAACATGATGAAAAACTTTTTTCCTTTGAAGGTGACAGAGCACTGGATCAGGCTGCCCAGAAAGGCTGTGGAGTCTCCTTCTCTGGAGGTATTCAAAACCTTCTGGGACACATTCCTGAGCAATTTGCTCTAGGTGAATGCGCAGAGGGGTTGGGCTATTGAACTAGATGATCTACAGAGCTCCTTTCCAATTCCTACTATTCTGTGATTCTGTGACCAGTGATACCTCTTGTGACTCCCTCTAAGGTTAGTAGATGGATGCCTCAGTCACCTTTATCTTCACCCCAATATGAGCACTCATCACTTCTTTTTGTGGTATCCACTATGTGCTGCCAGCACAGCTTTCCCTTGTGGATCTTGTGGGTAGGCTTCTATAGCTATAGCTCTTAAAACTGTTAAAGTTTGATGGTGAAGTGTGGAAACTGAAGTGGAGTTCCATTTTTGTGGGTCACCAGGGCCCAATGTGACTCATTCTCAGTGGTGTCTGCTATAGGAACATGGTTCTGAAACCACATATCTATCTCCACCTCAGCTCCTCTAATACTGCACAGCCTTTGAACAGTTTCCTGGAGTTCAGCCACATGATGTAACAGATCGTCAACCTGTGCATATCGTTTTCAGGTATTTGCCTTTTCACCAGGAGAAGGGGCTGAGAACTTGCTGCAACCTGCCTGCTTCCTTACCAATTCCATCTGGGTGGATATGTTAGATATCTCAGGGGCTTTCTCTTCAGGAATACTGGTTTTAGCTCTGAGGCAAATGCTCGCCATTTTGACAGAGACCCAGAGAACTTTGCTGGGCTGTAGATCTACATATGGGTTGCAGAGCCTTTCCTATGTGCCCTTCCTCACAAATTGTCACTCAAAATTCTGTGCCACGCCCTGATTGCTGGTGCTCACTAAGGCCATTTAAATCTCCCACAGTTGCTCCTGGCCACACCCAAGTCACATCAGCCTCACTCATGAATGCTGCTGGCTCTTGGCTGGTCTCTGCTCTTCCTCAGATTTCCCTGGCTCCAGGAACCCAACCTAGCGTTCAGTCCCAGTACTTACTGCCGTTGCTGTTGCATACCTTGCCATCTGAGAAGAAACAAGTCAGCATATTACAGAAAATATTAATGCTCAGTATTAGTTAAACAGAAATTCCCGAGTCTCTGCATATAAACTCACAAGGGAAAGATAGACACTTATAGTGAATATTTACATGAATCATACCTACTTTAACGTAATATGAAACTAGTCTGCATTCAGAAGTAATCTGATCTACTTTATGCTTGATGATTTCATGAAGTTTGCCAACTCCAGGTCATCTACTAAAAGGTATCACCTATGCAGTTGGCATACACAGTCTATTTTGTTTCACACCTTCAATTTACATTTTAAAACAGTTTAAAGAGAATCAATATCTAAAGAAGGTCACGAAAGTATTTCTCTGCCTTTTCTTTATATTTTAAACTATCCTATACCTCTCAAACTAAATGCTGGACATTATGAGTGGTATTTATTCATGCAATGAAGATATCATCCTAAATGTGAAGTAATTGTATTTTTTACATTTAAAAAGCAGTTGCTTTATTGTACTATGTAAATTTTCAGAAAAGATGCCAAAGCAAAATTGTTAACCCCAGGTATTAAAATAGTAATAATCAGACCACACAGAATGCATTCCATTTTCTTAAAATACTTGAGATTATGGTAAATTTATAATAAATATTCCTGGGTCTTTGACTTTTAGGATTCTTATGAATCATATTTTTAGCTTTAAACTATAAGCAGGTCTTAGAAATGTATGTGTAGCTATTATGGATATTATCATTTGCATGATACTATTTTGCAAAGCAAAAAAGAAAAAGGAAAAACATCCCTATCTAATTGCATGGGTTTAGAGGCAAAGGCTTGAAGAAAAAGGACATGAAATTCAGAACAACAGAGTAATTAATGAAAAGGCATGAATTAAAGAATTTATAAAAAAATTGGATAAAATTCTATGTGCACAACGTACAACTGTTCTTTATTAATTATGTAATTCAAATATTTTATGGGTTTTAAGTTAAAAAAAAAATCAGGTCCTGAACATGTATTAACCAGATTAGTGAACAGTATGAATGAAAACCTAGGCCCCAAGTCTACTCCTACCATTAAAATATTGTCTCTATATTAGATTAAAAATTACTGAAGGTAAAAATCAGTTTTATTTTCTTACTGGACATGTGACTAGTTGCATGAATGAGAAGTCAAAGTTCTATCTTGTTTTTGTGAAATCTTCCAGACTAATATTCTGAAAATTACTTCCACTAACGTGAGTGGCAGACCCCAATGTTTGGTTTTTCAAAACCTTAGCAGGACTAAACATGTAATGTTTTAATACCTGTGGAAAAAGAAACAGAGAGCACAAACAGGTAAAGAAATATATCCATATATAGAGAGATAGAGATGATAGGGATTTCTGTTCTAGGTGAAGTGAAGAGGGTGGTTAACAGGACAGTAGCACTTGATTTCCAGAGGGCAGACTTTGAACTCTTCAGAAGGCTGGTTGGCAAAGTCTCCTAGGAGACATTACGTAAGGGCAAGGGAGCCCATGAGGGCTGGGAGCTCTTCAAAAAGGAGATCCTAGCAGCTCAGGAGAAAGCCATCCCCGTGTTCCAGAAAAAAAGCTGGCAGGGGAAAAAACAGCTTGGTTGAGTAGAGAAATCTTGAGTGATATCAAGAAGAGGAATGTTTATGGGCTCTGGAAGAGGGGACAGGCCTCTTGGGTGGACTACAGGAGGGAGGTGAGATTGTGTAGAGAAAAAATCAGAAGGGCTAAGGCTCAAATAGAAATCAGATTGGCTGGGTCTGTGAAAGATAACAAAAAAATCTTTCTATAAATATATAAATAATAACAGGAGAACGAAGGAGACCATACAGTCTCTATTGGATGCAGAAGGAACAGTGATGACAGGGGATGAGGAAAAGGCTGAGGTACTTAATGCCTCCTTTACCTCAGTCTTTAATTGTAAAGAAAGTTGTTCCCTCTGTGTACAAACCCCAGAGCTAGAGGAGTAATATGAGGCTCCCATGGTCCTAGAGGAAGTGGTCAGAGCCTTGCTTGCCCAACTAGACACCCACAAGTCTATGGGGCTGGACAGGATTCACTCAAGGGTATTGAAGGAGTTGACGGACGTGCTGGCCAAAACCCTTTCCATCTTCTTCCAACAGTACTGGAAGACTGGGGAAGTTCCACTGGACTGGAGGCTGGCTGATGTGCCCATCTACAAGAAGGGTCACAGGGAGGATCCAGGGAGCTACAGGCCTGTCAGGTGTGTAGGCAGGTCTTGCCAAGCTAACCTATGACAAAGGGACTTGGCTGCTGGATGAGGGAAAGGCTGTGGATGTTGTCTTCCTGGATTTCAGGAAAGCCTTTGACACAGTTTCTCACAGCATTCTGCTACGGAAACTGTCAGCCTCTGGCCTGGACAGGCACACACTCTCCTGGGTGGAAAACTGGTTGGATGACGAGGCCCAGAGAGTGCTGGTAAATGGAGTTAAATCCATTTGGAGACCAGTGACAAGTGGGGCTCCCCAGGGCTCAGAGCTGGATCCAGCCCTGTTCAATGTCTTCATCAATGACCTGGATGAAGGTATTGAGTGCTCCCTTAGCAAGTTTGCGGATGACAGTAAACTGGGTGAAAGTGTTGATCTGCTGGAGGGTAGAGAGGATCTGCAAAGGGATCTGAACAGGCTGGAACGCTGGACTGAGACCAATGGGATGAAGTTTACCACAGCCAAATACCGGGTCCTGCACTTGGGGCACAACAACCCTATGCAGAGATACAGACTGGGAGAAGTCTGTCTAGAAAGCTGCCTGGAGGAGAAGGACCTGGGGGTGTTGGTTGACAGTCGACTGAACATGAGACAGTAGTGTGCCCAGGTGGCCAAAAAGGCCAATGGCATCCTGGTTTATATCAGAAACGGTGTGACCAGCAGGTCCAGGGAGGTGATTCTCCCTCTGTACTCAGCACTGGTGAGACTGCTCCTTGAATCCTGTGTTCATTTCTGGGCCCCTCAGCACAAGAAGGATGTTGAGGCTCTGGAGTGAGTCCAGAGAAGAGAAACGAATCTAGTGAAGGGGCTGGAGTACAGGTCATATGAGGAACGGTTGAGAGAGCTGGGGTTGTTTAGCCTGGAGAAGAGGAGGCTGAGAGGTAACCTCATTGCTTTCTATAACTACCTGAAAGGAGGTTGTACAGAGGAGGGTAATGACCTCTTTTCCCAAGTGACAGGTGACAGGACAAGAGGAAATGGCCTCAAACTCCGACAAGGGAGATTTAGACTGGACATTAAGAAAAAAAATTTTCACAGAAAGGGTCATTGGGCATTGGAATAGGCTGCCCAGGGAGGTGGTTGATTCACCTTCCCTGAAGGTGTTTAAGGCACAGGTAGACGTGGTACCAAGGGGCATGGTTTAGTGTTTGATAGGAACGGTTGCACTTGATCATCCGGTGGGTGTCTTCCAACCTGGTTATTCCATGATTCTATGATTCTATATATGCACGTATAACATTTAAAAACAATTCTCAGAGAAAAGGGATTCTCATGTGATATAAAGTTAGTGGCAGGGGAAATTCTATTTAACTAAGACAAAGTCAGAAGAACCTCTTCTACTAGCAATACTAAATGAAAAAAAATAGAATATATTTAACATTGGCAAGACAAAATATCTCTGTAATTTTGCTTTTATGTAACAATTATTTCCATGCTGTTTTGCTTACTTATAGATAAAGAAATGTTCCTCTGATTTAATGTGAACAACTCTTGGATGACAAACTAGATTGAATGAATAAGCAGAATAAACAGTGTTTCTTCTCTGTGCCCTTTATGTATGCATTTGTTGCAGTAGGTATCTGGGAGTTTTTTAATAGTCTTGTTAATAAAGGTACTAAAGAAACTTTTATTCTCATTTAGTTTACTTAAGCTGTTTATGGGATTTCTTTTAATATGTCTCGAGAGCAGAGTTTATTTAACTTAAAAATATAGATCTTCAATCTTTTTCATAACTTCTGCTTTCAAATGCACGCCTTTTTTTTTTTTTTTGACAGTTACTCAGCCGACTGTGTCAGGATCAACTGTATTCTTACCATAAATTCTTAATATAATATGTAGGAAATGACTACTAAGTATTGCTAGAAGCAGTGTGTCAAAAGGTTTTGTTCTGATAACTGTGGTATTGTGGTATTCATATAAATTAACACCACGATTGGGAGCAAGCATGAACTTGTAAGTTAATAGCAGTTGATGCACTTGCAAAATGCATGAGTGGAGAAATAATGGCCAAATATTTCTTCAGAGACTGTTCATTTACACTGCATTCTTGTTTCTGCAGGCTGAGGATGAGCTTAATTGTGGACTTGCAGGATATGCCTATGAACTGGGGAGATAATCTTCCATCGAAATGCTCTGTGCATATAAGGACAGCAAATTTAAAAAAAAAATGTAGAAAAATGTTGAAAAAGTAGTAGCTTGGATGTTGAAGACATGGCACTTGCTGTGCTATGCTGTAGAATGAAGTAGTTTGAGTCCACTGTGCCAAAAAAAAGAACTTTAAAAGGAAGTATCTGGATTACCCATGTGAGGTAGGTGAGCACAATTTAGTTCATGCTGCGAAGGGACTCTATTGTAAAGTTTACAGAGCTATGTCTCCATGAAAACTGAGATTTGTTGATCTTGCGTAAGGTCTGAAGATCAAACATTTGTTGGATTTATTTTGTTTTTTTTTGTCATTTTCAAACGATTGCTTCTGTCCTTAGCAAAATCTCTTATGCTTAACTAAGACATAAACACAAGAAAAGTTTGAAGTTTGATTAGGAGGCAACAGCAAATGGAGGATCCAATAAAATGTTCTTTTCGAAACATGTTTTATTATTAATTTGAACTTATTGACTGCAAATTCCAGTCATTGATTATCATTAGATGACCTTTTTAAGCAATCACCACATGATTTTATAGCCAATTTGCACTGTGGAGGAAGCCTCCACAAATTGGAAAATCCATGTAAAGAACATTTGTAAGTGTAAAATCATGCCAAACCCAGGCTAACACCATTCACCTCACTTTATGATTAATGTACAGCACAATATTAAACTAATATTGCTATGTCAGTAAAATTAATAATCAATTAGGAGATACATGGCTGTATGTCCCATTTCTTACACTGTGAGAATCTGGGAGTAGGGTGAAGGCTTTTGAAATATGGTCCCATGGTAAATAATCAAAGTATGATTAGGTTTTTGAAAAAAAAATCATGTTCAAACTTCACCAGCTGTACAGAAAGATGGAAGGATAGATAAAAACATAGCAATAGAGAATGGATTATAAACAGCAAGTTTCTGTGTTAAATTTATGAGTTTATTCCAGAAGCAGAAGCAGCTGAGCTTGGAAAGAGATAGTAATTGACTGGTTAAACCAAAATCACATCTTCGGTAAGGAAAGAATCCACATCGACTTTGCAACAGTGAAGTGACAGGCTTTTTTGTATTAATCTATCTGTTGTAAGCTTTCATATTGTAGTCCACTAATATTTCTTTCAATCTAGCTGTAGTTTGTGTAGCTCTTTTGCAGAACCTTCATTGACACTGCTATGATATTTAAAATTCCTATTTCTTGAAATAATCTGAAGGCTGCTAATAAAAATGGTAAGTAGTACAGGCTTTTGTCCATGGCTGTTTTTCTACAGTGGTATATGGGGAATGTTTTTTTTTTCCGTTTTTGAGGCCATGAAGACTAAATCCGTACCTTTTACTCAGTAAAACCTAGGGCTTCTTATTCAATGAAAGTATTGCAAGCTTACAATAAAACTTAACTATTGGCAGGGATGTATGCTACATGTATCTTACAGCCTTTCTAAAACAAAAGAAACTTATTGTTTCAGACTAAACAGTATTTTAGGTTTGGTTCTTATCTTAGTTATATTAAAATAAGCTTACTGTGGATCCAATCAAATCTAATGCTCTACCTATTTCATAGACTGCTCTGGCAGTCATTACCTTGTTTTATTCCCCACTCTCATAAAGATTTACAGAAAAAAAGTCTTTCTGCAAAAATGAACTTGTTCTTTCTCTTTAAACAAAGAGAAAGACTTATTGCAGGTCTCTTCAAGCTGTTTGGAACAGTGCTAGCTAGCAGTCATCTGTATTCTGTTTAGATTGATGTAATAATATTATTAATATCAATTAATGCCCTTTGTACACTTCTGCCAAAAAAATAAGATAGCTGAAAATGAAAAAGGAAAATATATCAGGAGAGAGCAATGTAAGATAATCAGAAGAGCAAGGGACTGTGATAACCTGCTGAAGGTGGTAGAGTAAGAATAAGTAAACTCATATATGAGAGGTTATTGGAAGACAGCTAAAGAGTTTTGAGCAGAATAGGAAAATGATAGAATCACATAGAATCACTAGGTTGGAGAAGACCTCTTAGATCACTGAGTCCAACCATTCCTATCTACCATTAAACCATGTCCCAGAGCATCTTGTCTACCCATCTTTTAAATACATGAAGGGATGATAAGATGTTATCACATATATAATATTAAATTTTCAATATATCATGAATCTTAGGTGTTCTGTTAGAGATGCTAAAAACTCAGGACGTTTAGGCCAATGTTATGTTTTCAGAGGATTAGAGTTATGATTTTTGATCTATTTGTGCTAACAAGGCTACTGAAGTCTCATTTCACTTGTTGACTAGCCTGGGACAGGTTTTAGGAGTCAAATTTGTAAACAGATAATTTTAATTTTTTTTTTTTGTTTTGGATGTTTTCAGCAACAAGTGGGAGAAAGGAACATTAAATGCAATCACCATACTAGTAAAAGATACACAAAGTTCAAGATCACACTATATTATCTTCTGTGGTGCAGGGAAGCTGATTTTTTTTGGAGTGGGGAAAACAGCCCAAATTACTTCAGAAACTATAGTGCTCCCTTATGATTTTGTTTATTGTGTTTCCATCAATGTTATAATTCGAACTGCTGCTGTGAGTATAAGTACTTACAGTACCCCAAATATACTCCTAGTTTTAGTGCTGATAAGTATACCTGAGTTAGATGGCTAACATAGTTGAAGGCAAATGGTATGAGGGCTTTGTGGCCTAAGAAATAGGCTCATCTTACAGTTTTGATATCACTCTTCTGAATGAAATTTCTTTCAGTGAAAAGAAGTTGTGGTCTTCTATGAGACAGTAATGGTGACACGCCTATTAAAGCTTTTTTCATTCCTTCTTCGTCCAGTGTTCACTCAGATATATCCAGGGAAAAAATGATGCACACTATTGCAAGCTGAATAATTTTCACAGACCTGCTCTCCCACTATACTTGAAGGATTTCTAGAAAAGAAGCTCTGACTCTATTGACATTTAATCAGTCATTTAGTCTGGAAGGGGAAAAAAATTAACCTAACTGTAGTTACTAATGGGTCAAAACCGGACAAGCTTCAAGTAATGTGTGGTTAAGACAGCTTCTGAGGTATGTTAAAACATGGTAACTATGAAAGAGCCCTATGCCAGTAACCTGAGAGACTGAAGGGTATTAGCTTTGGAAGACAAATTTAGTAGATATCTGAATAATTTTTTGCCATCTTTGCACAACAGAAGACAACATCTTGTTACTGTTCTCTCTATTAATATTCCCAGGAGTTTGAGATCTGTGATGTACTTGTCATTTTTCTGTTCACAATAACAGAAATTCTCTGTTGACGAAGAATGCTATCTTTCCTTCTACTGATTATATTTAAAGATTATAAAATTTTTAAAAGAAATAAGTTCATATATTTCTTTCTTGTTTTCTATATAATGGAAAAACCAAGGAAATACCAACAACATCCTAAATAAGAGGAAGTCTGGGGTAATAGGAAAAGAATGCTCAGAAATATTATAATGTAATTAAAACTCATAATATAAACATTTTAGATTAAAGAACAATTTAAAAGAATGTTCACAACTTAGTATGTTGAATGAAATTTGTACCTTCTATTAAATTTTCACTTAACAGAAGAAAAACCTCTGAAATAAGAATGGATCCTTAATGTGAAAGGATTTTACTGAAGATGGTAGAGCACAGCTTATGAGTTTCTGGCCTGAAGGTCCTCACTTCATTACTATTCTGATAGTCAGTTTTCACTGAGGCTGAGGTGCTTTCACTGTAAAATGGAAATAAGATATTTCAAAATAAAGATCAGTGGACAAGCCAGATTTAAGATCTATTTTTCATGTTTATTTGTAAGGAATCTATGGTTATAGAAACTAAAATATTTTCTATATTTTAGCAGAGATCTCTGTAAATCCTACACAGAGAAAAAAAACATACAAGTACTGAGTCCCTGTACAGGAATTACTATTGTTGAGAATGGAAGAAAACAATAAGATACGAAGTCACAGATATTGTAGGAATGCCTAGTAATCAGAGACATTGGAAGAAGCAGAATAGAATCATAGAATAGTTTGGGTTGGAAGGGACTTTAAAGATCATCTAGGTACATGGCAGGGATATCCCACCGGTCAGGTTGCCCAAGGTCCTATCCAACCTGGTCTTGAACATCTCCAGGGATGGGGGAGCCACAGCTTCCCTGGGCAACCTGTTCCAGTGCCTCACCATTCTCATGGTAAAGAAATTCTTTCTTATAACAAGCCTAAATCTGCCCGTCTCCAGTTTATACCTGTTCTTCCTCATCCTATCACCACAAGCCTTTATGAATAGTCCCTCTCCAGCTTTCTTATAGGCCCCCTTCAGATACTGGAAGGTTGTTATAAGATCTCCTCAGAGCCTTCTCTTCTCCAAGCTGAACAACCCCAATTCTCAGCCTGTCTCATAAGGGAGGTGCTCCAGCCCTCTGATCATTGTTGTAGCCCTCCTCTTGACCTATTCCAACAGTTCCATATCCTCCTTATGTTGAGGATTCCAGAACTGTACACAGTACCCTAGATGAGGTCTCACAAGAGAGGAATAGAGGGACAGAATCACTTCCCTCGACCTACAGGCCCACTTCTCTAGACTGTCCAGGTCCCTCTGGATGACATCCCATCCTTCCGGTGCTGCTGCTGCACCCCTCAGCTTGGTGTCATCTGCAGACTTGCTGAAGGTTCACTCAATCTTGCTGTCTATGTCATTGATGAAGATATTAAACAGTAGCAATCCCAGTATGGACCCCTGAGAGACTTCACTTGTCATGGATCTCTATCTGGACTTTGAGCCGTGGACCACTGCTCTTTGAATCTGACCATCCAACCAATTCATTATCTACTAAATAGTCCACCCATCAAATCCATATCTCTCTAGTTTAGAGAGAAGGATGTTGTGAGGGATTGTGTCCAAGGCTTTACAGAAGTCTAGATAGATCACATCCATCAGTTTATCTTTGTCCACTGCTGCAGTTACCCCGTCATAGAAAGCCACAAAGTTGATCATACAGGATTTGTGTCTTGTGAAGCCGTACTGGCTGCCATTGATCACCTTTCTGTCCCCTGCATGCTTTAGCATAGCTTCTAGAAGGATCTGTTCCATGATCTTATAGCACCCCTATATGATACGGCTTTTCTGAAGCTGTAGATATTGAAAGTCACTCACAGAATTTTCAGCTCCTAAATCTCTAATCTGTTTCAGGACTTCTACAGCAATGAGAATATTAGTTAAATTTTGCAGCTGTAGGAGTCAAATCCTAAGTGCAGCTCTGAAATGCAAATGGAAGTAGACAAGAAAGTTTTCCTAAACTATGCAAAAGCTTAAATACTCGGAGCACTAATTAAATAAAACATTGAATAATTTTCAAATTAAAATTCTTTTTCATTTAGGTCATTCTAAAATATTTACCTTTTTGTTAATTGCTAATGCACCAGCCATCTTTCTGGTAATAAACTGTAAAAACATAATTAGCAACTGAAGGAAAGGCTATGCCGTTGCACCTCAAGTAGAAAGTATATGTATCTTCTGAGAATCACATAATTAGGACATAACAATCTGGAAATATCTAGAAACACAACAGTCTTTGAATTATACATTGATTCTTGATCTAATTCTGGTTAATAGCATACACTGCTTTTGGTACACTAGAATAGGCTTGCATCAGGCATTACTTATAAAGCAGTACCTATCCATTTTCTATAATCGCATATATTACAGCACATGAAAACATCAAAAGAACAGCACAGGCCTTTCAAACACTGATTGATTTACACCAAGAATGAGCACAGTTTCAATGCAGTTTCAAGCACACCATTATGGCTCAATTGCTGAATCAGAAAAGAAAAGGTTAGATCACTACTCTTACCAACATTCTCATGGTACTGAATCCAGAACTCTGAATGGAAAATATTTTCAGACATCTTCCAATGGGTTTTGAGCCAGTCCAATTGGACAGAAATTAATTTTTACAATTATATAAGGTAATGTTTCAATTACTCTCTACATCACTTCAAAACACTGTTGATTAACCTTCTAATAAACACTCTTCTAAAAATCGTAGCCTGAAATAACTCCTGCAATCTGCTACTAAAATCTGATAGTTTTACTGCTGATATGTGAGACGAAGGAATTTGGCTGGCATTCCCTTAATTTTTACTGCCGGCAATAAGAACATGTTTGATAGTGAAGCAGACAAATATGATACACAGGAAGCATATATAATAAATAAGAATGGCATTTTGACTTTTTTACATAATAGCTTTACTGACTATAGTGGAGACACAAAACATAAGAACTGCAAAGGGCCACATCATCTGGTGGAAGTTAACACGACAGGTCAAAGCTCATATGAATGCGTTGCAAATTGGTTTTGAAGAGTGCTTGTATTTATCTAGTGGGTTTGTTATTCTGGGATGCAAGGGGGAAAAAGAAAGAAATCAGGGGTATAGAACTAAAATGTCTCTAAAAGAATGGAAATATTTCTGGGGTTTTTATTCAATGTGAATAATAGTGAAGATGATTTGAAAAAAATCTACAACATTCAAATATTAAATTTAAAGAGCTTAAAATAATCAGTTCCTGTTAACCACTCTTAAAGTACTGCATACACATAAATCAGTAGACCTACTCGCTTCAGAAAAAGAATAAGTACCATTTTATAAAAGACAGTGAATTGTGAAGGCCTGTGTAAAAAGAAATCTAGTTGGTTTAAAAATGAAATTAATGTAGCAATTCAAACATAGCTAGCCAAAACCAGTGGATTTTAAAAATTTTTATTCACTTTTGGTGACTGAGTATTTATAAGAAGTGATATATTCTTCATATTGAATAATTATTTTAGTGGAAAAAATAATAAAATATTCCGGGAAATTAATTTTTTTTTACAAGAGATAAATTAAAGATATTTTATTAATAAGTAGATGTTTTCAAAGACAAATAGTTGTAAATGAACAGAAATTAGATACCTTTTATCTGAGATTGAAGTTATTCTAAAAAATATTGATGAATTATTTCTGGCACTAAGAGTTTTTTTGAAAAAATCCTCAAACTGAAACCTCTCTGTTCTCTTGCTGTAACATTTTTGTACCAAATTCTTTTTGTGAGGCTCTCTGGAGTCTCTCCTCATCAGAATTTGCCTCTACCTATGGATTTATTAAGTCATTAAAAAATGATCCTTTGCCATGTAATTTCATCTGTGTAATTAGTTTTCTTTATTAAAAGGTGTGAGGTATGCTAAATAAACTATGAAAAAGAAATACGAAGACCCCTAATATTATCTTTGAACCAATTTTATTACACTTTATAAGTTACATAACATTGAGAATATGAGAATATTTTTATTAACAAATGTTCACTCCTTGATATGACTTACTGTATTACGTTAATTTAATGAAGAGTAATTATATCTCTCAGAAAGAAGCAAGGAAAAGACAGACACTACAAAAAGCTGCTATAAGAATTAATGATGCCACATTTGCATCTTCATGGTGATTATAAAGTTGAAGAATGAAAAATACTTAGTATTTATATCTCAGTAAAAGACAGAAGGCTATAACCATGACTGATGTGTGCTGTTTCAGGAAAGAGTCATACAAACACTCCTCTGCTCTCCTTTTTTTAACATTTGCATTCAATTACTGTGGATGTTTCTTAGTGGAAAGCAGTGAAAGTCTGCAATCTCTGAGATGCTGCTTCAAAGAAACAGAGGAAAGCAGGTTGTTTTTTCTAAAAAAGAAAAATAAAGAGGTAAAAATGGACAACAGTACAACAAAGTTTGATAAGAAATCATAAAAAATTCTTCTGGTAGTAATTCAGATAGTTCCTTAAAGGTCTGGTCCAAGTTTTCTTGAAGTCTGTGGGAAAGTCCTTGGGAGCAAAGTGAACAAGAGCACAGCAAACAACTGCTGGACTCGTTAGTGAAATAGGGCAGTTTGAGTGGCTGTGCTAGCTGGGACGGCACAGAGAGGAGCTGGAGGCTGGCCAGAAAGAACTGAGGACCATGGTGGCCACCTGGCATAAAACTAAAGCTGCTTTGGGTGCTGCAGCAGCCAGGATGGATGTTTCCACCCAGACAGAGCCTCAGGGGGTGCATGCAGCTACCAAGACTCTGGGTTGCAGGCAGTGCCCCTCTCCCACACCGACTCACACCACTGGTACTGGCTTCCCTTGTGGAAACTGTGCTCATGTAGGGGAACTCCTCCACTCTGTGGCGAGCTGAGGGAGGAGGTAACTATACTAAGGACTATCAGGGGGTGTGAGAGGGAAATAGATCAGTGGAGCAGTGACCTCTCACAAACTCCACAGGCTGCCTGAGCTAGTATAGCTGAGCACCACCTCCCTGCCAACTGCAAGGTTGAGAGAATAAGTGATGGGGAATGGCAGCAAGTTCCTGTCCAGTGCAGGAAACCTGCTGTCCCGATTCAGACAACAAACCCCCAGATTCCCCTGAAGAATAAATATGAAGTGCTGCAAGTGGAATCCATCCCCAAAGACAAAGAAGATGACTCCTACAGCCTAGAAATATTCCCTAGGCTGTGACACCCTCAAACAACTATCAAAACATACTCTGAGAAAAAGAAGAGGAGAGTGATTGTTTTGGGGGATACCCTTCTAAAGGGACAGAGGAACATATCTGCAGACCGGACCTGCTCCACAGGGAGGTCTGCTGCCTACTTGGGGCATCAGTGAATGATGTAACTAGAAAACTTCCTACCTTGATTAAAGAGACAGATTATTACCCTGTGGTAGTATTTCAAGTCCTCAATGATGATGCACAGCGCAGGAAGCTGAGAGCCATTAAGGGAGACTTTAGGGCTCTGGGGAGAATGACGGAGGGCTGTGGGGCGCAAGTAGTGTTTAGTTCCATTTCAATGATAAGGAATGAGGAGCAAGAGGTCAAAAAGAATCTCGATTAATACCTGTCTCTGAACCTGGTGTGAGGAGAAAAACTTTGGCATCTTTGATCATGAACTGGCCCACACAGCCTCAGGCTTCCTTTCTAGGGATGGGGCACGCTTGTCTCCTAGGGGTACTAAAGTCCTTACTGAAAATCTAGCTAGGCTCATAAAAAGAGCTTTAAACTAGATGTGAAGGGGGAGGGGGACAAGGACAGGCTAGTCAGGAATGAGTCTGGAAGTGGAACCCCAGTGCCTGAGAGATGGTGTGCTGGCAAGGACCACCAGTATGTCACCACAGAGCAAGTGGTGGCGAGTACATCTGGTTATGGTAAGGATGAAACTGGCACTGAGGGATTATATATTCCAAGGACCAGTCAATTGGGAATGAACACTATTCCCTCTATGAGTGCTGAAGGTTCACCATCCCAGCTGAAATGCATTTACACCAATGCACACAGCATGGGCAATAAGCAGGAGGAGTTGGAAGCTGTTGTAGGACAAGGAGATTACAATGTTGTTGCCATTACGGAAACGTGGTAGGAAAACTTGTATAACTGGAGTGCAGCTATGATGGGGTATGAACTCTTCAGGTGGGACAAAAAGAGTAGGAGAGGTGGTGAGGTAGCCCTCTATGTTAGAGAGTGCTTTGATACCATCAAACTCAGTCATGGTGATGGCAGGATTCAGTGCCTGTGGGTTAAAATCAGAGGAGCCAACAAGAAGCTAGATTTTGTGATGGGAGTCAAGAAGAAGCAACTGATGAGTTCTTCTATAAACAGCTAGGGTTAATCTCCAAATCAATGCCTCTTGTCCTCGTAGGACACTTCAATCTTCCGGATACCTGCTGGAAGTACAATACACCAGAAAGGAAGCAGTCTAGGAGATTCCTAATTCTAGGTGAGTTGATGAGGGAGATTAGCAGAACAGTCACATTAAAATTCCAGAGGCAGACTTTGGACTGTTCAGAAGGCTGGTTGATGAAGTCCGATGGGAGGTAGTCCTTAAGGGCAAGGGAGCCCATGAGGGCTGGGAACTCTTCAAAAAGGAAATCCTAACAACTCAGAAGCAAGCCATCCTCATGTTCTTGAAAAGGAGCCGGCAGGGGAAAAAAACATGCTTGGTTGAGTAGGGACATCTTGAGGGACATCAAAAAGAAGAGGAACGTCTATGAGCTTTTGAAGAAGGGACAGGCATCTTGGGTTGACTACAGGGAGGAAATGAGATCCTGCAGAGAAAAAAACCAGGAAGTCTAAGGCCCAACTAGAAATCAGATTGACTGAGCCTGTGAAAGATAACAAAGTATCTTTCTATAAATACATTAGCAATAAAAGGAGGACCAGGGAGAATAACAACTGTGACAAAGAATGAGGAAAAGACTGAGGTACTTAATGCCTTCTTTACTCAGTCTTCAATAGTAAGAAAAGTTGTTCAGGTGATGTTGAGTGCTATCATGAAGCAGATGCAAGAGAACTGGGTGATCAGGCCCTGTCAACACGGGTTAATGAAAGGCAGGTCTTGCCAAGCTATCCTTATCACCTTCTATGATAAAGTGACTTGACTACTGGGTGAGGGAAAGGCTGTGAAAGTGGTCTTCCTGGACTTCAGCAAAGCCTTTGACACAGTTTTCTCACAGCATTCTGCTACGGAAACTGTCAGCCTCTGGCTTGGACAGGCACACACTCTCCTGGGTGGAAAACTGGTTGGATGACTGGTCCCAGAGAGTGTTGGTAAATGGTGTTAACTCCATCTGGAGGTCAGTGACAAGTGGAGTTTCCCGGGGCTCAGTGCTGGATCCAGCCCTGTTCAATGTTTTATCAGTGACCTGGATGAAGGCATTGAGTGCTCCCTTAGCAAGTTTGCGGATGACACTAAACTGGGTGGAAGTGTCGATCTGTTGGAGGGTAGAGAAGCTCTGCAAAGGGATCTGAACAAGTTGGACCACTGGGCAGAGTCCAATGGCATGAGGTTTAACATGGCCAAATGCCGGGTCCTGCACTTGGGGCACAACAACCCTATGCAATGCTACAGATTAGAAATCTGTCTAGAAGGCTGACAGGAGGAGAAGGACCTGGGGGTGTTAGTTGAACATGAGCCAGCAGTGTGCCCAGGTGGTCAAGAAGGCCAATGGCATCCTGGCTTGTACCAGAAAAGGTGTGACCAGCAGGTCCAGGGAGGTTATTCTCCCTCTGTACTCAGCACTGGTGAGATCGCTCCTTGAATCCTGTGTTCATTTCTGGGTCCCTCACCACAAGAAGGATGTTGAGGCTCTGGAGTGAGTCCAGAGAAGAGAAACGAATCTAGTGAAGGGGCTGGGTTGTTTAGTCTGGGGAAGAGAAGGCTGAGGGGAGACCTCATTGCTCTCTATAACAACCTGAGGGGACGTTATAGAGAGGAGGGAGCAACAGGGGACAGGACAAGGGGGAATGGCCTCACACTCCACCAGGAGACATTCAGGCTTGACATCAGGAAAACATTTTCACAGAAAGGGTCATTGGACCCTGAAACTTTTCCAACCTAGTGATTCTGTGATTCTTTGAAAATCTCCACAAACTCGGTGATGAGTTGCTGTGATGATCAATACTAACTTGATAACAGGTTTTCAAGGATTTCAGTTTGGGAAAGAGATTTATTGAATAAACTGTCTGACAGTAGAAATTAATTTCTTATTCTGTTACAATAATAAAAGAAATATATTCTGAACTCAATACTAAACCTCAAGCACTATTAGAGATAGAAACAGTGCATATCTTTTCTGAAATTTATTTCTGAAATACAGAGTTTCACTTTCTATGTATTCTAATCAGATGTGTGCAGTCCTGAAGTAGTATATTTATATTGTTTTATATAGTCTTCAAGAACGGTGAGAATTACTGTAAATAGTATTTCCTTCAGAGTATAACTCTCTGTATTCTGATTACTGCAAAACCGTACTGGCTGCTGTTGTGCAGAAAATCATGAAAGCAAACTATGAAATACTCCGCTTCTCTTTACTACTAGATTTTTACCATTATTCAGTTTATTTCTACTGCACCCGTACAAACCCAAAATTCTGTGTATGCCACTCTCTTCAAAATACACTGCCATTTCTTAGAACAATAAAAATCTTTAGGAAGACAACAGGAAGAATTTGTAATGTATATTGTAAATTAAAAATTGCCTTTGTGAAGAGGACTGCTACTCTTTGACAGATGGCATTCTAAAAAACTGTACAGAGAAATGGAAAACTGTGGGAAAATAACAACATAAAACCTTGAAAGTTCCAACCTAGAAAGACTGGCTTTTTTATGTTCCAGTAATGAAATATCCCTTTGTATTTGATGGCAACTGTGATTAACCATCTATATGGAAAAGAACAAGAATACATGTCTGTCAAAAGGGTCTCAGTGTGAAACCTCTGGAAAACAATGAAATAAGGAATTTATGCTACTACAATAAAATATTAGAAAGGATAAAGAGTAGTTTAGAGAATTACTATGTAAAAACCATTGAAGTTCGTCTCCTCTCCTCCTCTCTCCTCTCCTCTCCCTCCCCGTCCCTCCCCTCTCCATTTCAATTACTCTGAATGGAATTCACAGAAGATCCAAGAAAACACAGATATCAAAATGCAGGAAACTATGAACAGAATCTGCAAATTAAGATTAATTTGAAGGAAGTTTATCAAAGTGACATGGACTAGAAATCTATGAAATCTTAATGTACCAGCAAAAATATGTCAAGTAGACTTATTAAATTATAATGTAATAAACTTAAAAAAAATGAAAATAGCGCTACAATCATATTTTTTCTTTTTTGTGTAAAACCTTTCTGACATCTAGTACTCTGGAACTTGTCTGAGATGGTGGCCTGTGTCAGCTGCTTCAGAAAAAGTTGTAGAGAATTCTATGCCTGAAAATTATGTCATAACCTGCATAATAAGGAGCTGTTCTAACCTTTTGGTTTAATAATAATAATATATCTCATCTTATGGAAATTTCATCATAAAAAAGATTCATTTTATCAGAAGTCTTATTCTCTGAAATCACTTGAATAGAAGCACGTTTTTCTGTGCCTTTGTCACACTACTTGCTACTCATCATTTCAATACAACCTCCACAGACCCTCTTTGTGTTTTGTTTTTATGTATATGTAAACGATTTTTCTCTTAGTGGATCTTTAAAATCATACAGTTTTCTTTTTCTATCTCCTCTTTTCCTGACTTCTACAGTTAAACTACAGTTGGTAGTTCAACATAACCTTTCAAAGGCTACCTTTTACTCACGAACAGGATATTGTTTAGTTTTCATAAACTCTTCCTTTACTCTACTAGGTTTACTTGAAAACATCAGGCTAACTTAAAATATTTTGAATCATCTGCAGATTTTGTTACAGATCATTAGCAAATATTCTACAAAAGTCAGTAATTCTACCGTTCTTGTACAGAGTACTGGTAGTTGCTACTTTTAACTTGTGACCAAATTGTTCATTTCTCATGTCTATAGTTTCTATCTTTTAGGCAATTAATTCTGAGATTTTCTTTTTGTGCAAGGTCTATGAAATTCCCTCAGGTTTGTTAGATTTGTCTGAAGTTTTCACTGATAAAAACCTACTGCTTGCTTCTTGGGTTTTTTTTTTTTTTTGTTTTTGTTTTTTTTTTTTCTTTCTTAGATGTCTCATGAATCTTTGTGATATGTCTCTTCACTTCTAAAACGTCTTCTTCCTGAATTCACTAATACCTACTCATACCCACTTCTTTTGCGAAACTATTTCTTCCTTTTTCAGGCTTCTGGACAATGGGACAGAACTGATAAAAAAATCGAGTAGTATCTTCTAGAAGTTACTATACCAAAGCAGATGACGTGAAAATGTTTTGGTTTATGCTAGAGATATAAATGTGACAGAAGATCATAGGGTGGTATATACTTTGATAGTTCATGTGCCATAACAGTCTCCTTTCACTTGGTGTATTCAACTCTCTTGTTCTCCATAGGAGTTCCCTTATCTATTAAATTCACCCATTCTGATGATCAAATTCTCCAAAACTGGTCCTGTCTTTAGTGTTCACCCTGTCTGCTGATATTTTGAAGATTTTGTGTATAGGTTAATAGATACGTCTTCTCAAATTAGACTCACTCAAGAGAAAAAAAAAAAATCCCCAAACTTAATGAAATATTTTCTCTGTCTTTCATTTCACTTTCTGAGCACTAGTACTTCCATTTTCATTGAAGGAAGGCAGGCTTTCCATTTCACTTTTGTTTGAACTCTCTCTTTTCAAGGCTATATTAATTCATGAAATCTATCTACCTCATCCTTTATGATCTTCAGAGTATCCACAGCTTACATTGAAAAAAAAGTCCCAGTGATAGAAGACTAGTCATTGCAGAAACCTATTAATTTCTGTCATTGCTGTTTGTTTTCTTCTTTAACCTATTAGGCACTTGTATTACACGCAAAACATTTGTCTGCTAGGTCTCTACCACTAACTGATTGCTTCCCGTCCTTCTTACATCCTTGTGTTATTTTGAGACTTTTTCCCTCATTATTAAAAGTCTATTTAATTTTCAAAACCAGAGACCTACCTATATTCCAGTTATAGTTCTCCTGATTGTGCTGTCTTCTGTCAACAGTGCATGAATAATTTCTGTGCTGTCAGTAACTTGACTTTTTCCCTCATGCCACTCTCTTTTTTATGTTGTGCAACATGTATGTTCTGGCATGCAGAGATGCAGATGCATCCTAAGGTATGGTGTTTAAAGCAGTAGTTTTGCCATCTCTCTGCCTTTCTCTGTGGTTCGAGTATGTGACAAGAAGCAGCTTGGGTGCTTTTCTCAGGAAAAAAAAGGGATTTTATTACTCTCTGTGCATGACAGCAGAAAGAACAGGAATCACCTGTTCTGTAGAGCAACAATGTGTTATGGAGTATACCACAAGTACAGGAATTCCATGTGTTTCTTTCTAGAGCACTTGAAATACCTTGGGCCACCTGCTCTAGTTTACTCTACTTCAGCAGGATGTTTGGACTAGGTGGTCTCAAGAGGTCTCTTCTAACATAAATGATTCTGTGATATGGTTACTTGTTCTTTTAGAATACTTTTGAAAAAGGCACTTCAAGTTTTTGTATCAAATGAACATTGCTGGCTTATACCCAAGTAATAATCACATACTTCTTCAGCAGTGTCAGGCTAAGATCATGAGTCAGTCTACTTCTGCACTGTGATTTCACAGGACATAGCCCAGAAATTACAGCTTTGTAAAGTAAATTTACTCCTGCAAAATCCTAGATTTCTTTGAATGTCTTAATGATGCATTTTTAAAGTGGTTCCTGACCACTAAAATGCAGAAGATCCCATTTTCAGCTCTGTGCAGACTTTCAAAAAGAGTTACTGTAGAGCTGTGAATCAGAGAGAGTGATTTCAATCTTTTCTTTGGAAAGTCTCACTAAGAAAATTGTCAATGCTGTGTGTGCACTTGTTCAACTTTGCCATTTGTTCTTGGGGTTAACTGCTTCTGCCTGTTTATCACTACCTGTAGTAAAAGTATATGTTCACAAAAGTTTATTATTTTCTCTGTCCTATTATTTGTTTGTACAGCTCTTATGAAAACCAACTTGCAGGTTTGCAACATTGTTATAAATCTATATTCATGATTGGATTCCTTAGGTAAAAAACAAAGTAGGGGTATATATTATGCTTTTAGCAAGCAAATGAGCCATTTATCAAATATTTTGTAGCAGTGTATTGATGAGAAAAGCAAGATTTTGATTTTTCATTTGTTTTCAAGTAAGGCAAAGATCTTCAGTATTTCACTTTTTGGTTTTTTTGTTTTTTTTTTTTTTTTTCAATCATATTGCTCATCTTGTCTAGGAAAAAAACTCTAAGAAGTCTGATAATATAACTGGCACAGATTCCTATTGGGTACCTCCTTAGCTGCACAAACAACTGCAAAACCACCAAAATATACATTCTCTTCAGCTTCATGAACAACAAGGTGAATTAATTTTCAAGGGGTGTAGGAGGAAGCAGACTCCTTTAAAAACAGTTTAAAGCTATGTGTCACTGATTCAGAAGGGCAAGACTTATTCAGATAAGATAGTGTTTTTCTGGTTCCTCCAAGTTCTCACAGAAACTAAACTCTCACAGAAACTAATTTTGACAAATCTAAAACTCCTGCCAAACTGATGGTATTTTCTGCTTCAAATATCTGTGGCACTTCTCTGATTTTGTTCCCTGTAATGTAAATAATTTACAGCTTAAATTGCACACAAACTACTCTTATAGAACACTAGTACACATACATTTATTTTCCCCATTACAGGAAAAAAAGTGAAAGAACAACTCATATAACTGAAGTTGAAGCTATTGTGAATTTCTAGCTCAATAACAGTGAGCCATAAGCATTTAAAAGTAGGAATTAGAGTTGTTTTGCAGTCCTGTCAATAATAAAAAAATTAAATTATATATCTTCTCATGAGCAAATTAGCATGGGGAATGCCTTGCTTTTAGAGTAAGTCTCAAAATGGACTCAATTCACAACTTCCATGAAACAACTAAATGTTTAAGCTGGACTCTACTGAAGAGAATTCACATAGTGCAGCACTGAAAGCTTTCAAAGAAACTATATAATAGAAAAAAATAGAAAAGTTTGCACCCCAAACAATATGAATTTAAAAGCACTACTGCACTTCTGGGACATTCTGGTGTACAGAACAGATATCAACAATGTAGCATCCCAAGGGACAGTGTTTAACACAGGAGCTTTGCCAGCTCGCTTTGCCAGCTCACTTTGCCTTTGTCCATGGGGCAGGTGTATGACTGGAATGAAGCAGCCCATATGCTGTCTCAAGACAATGACAGATTGTTAAACTCCTTCTGTGCAGCAGTAGAAACATCAGACCTGTTATTAAGCTATCCTATAAGGCAAAACTGTGATACAGAGAAAAACACTAGCACAGAGCCTGGATGTGTTTCTTTTTAGACTATTTAAAATCATACTTTTATTTCCTAACATCATCATATTGATGTTGGAGATTAAAAAAAGATATGCCTATAAAATGATCAAATTAACAGCTTAAAGTTAAGTTAAATTGTAATTTGCTTACATCTTAACATAAGTGGATAGCTTCACTTTGTCTTTTAGCTAGAGTGAACTTTGTTAACCAGAAAGGCTAAGGAGAAGAGAAGAAGAAGAGGTACGGGGTATCTTAACTTGCGAAGATAACAAGGACCAAAACCTGTAAATGAAGGGGAAAGACCTCCAAAACAAGCAATGGATGATTACAGAACCTTGGTACAGATAAGACAGGAGAATGAACATTCATAGAATTACACAAGAGGGGGGCCCAGTGCCAAAGTTGAACTAAGAAGATAATGAGGTCCACCAGCCACAAACCTTAGAGATATGAAAAGGAGCAGCATGCCTGGAATGAGGAAGAAAAACCAAATAAAAAGCAGGAAGACACCAGCTTCCAAAATGTCATTGAACTGACTGCCAAGTGCATTAAGAACACATGTGGATGAGGTATGGATCTTAGATTGTAGAGTATAATTGCCCAGGTGGTCCATTGTTCAGGGTATGTTCATTCAGAAGCACCTAGCTAATGCTGAAAATAAAATCTTAATAAATGCTGAAAGTCTAAACTCTTCATTACAGCTGGGGACTAAGGCTGGATCCAGCTGCACCCAGAGTACCACTCTGAGGGATACTTTAGAAACAAGGAAGGCCAGTCTGAGCCTTGCGACTCAGCAAGGGGATCTTTGGGGATTCTTCTGTAACATGTGGTCATAGCACACTTTTCAAAGGGCTGTAGTGGTCTTCATCTCAGCCACTCTTTTGGATGCACTTTTCTTTTCACCTCAAGGCTCAAATATTCTATTTTTTCCAGTCTCATTTTTAATAGCAAATATAGACGATGAATTCAGGCTTGTTAATTGAAAGAAGCTTATTGAGCAAGTGGCTGAAAACCTAAGAGGGTTATTTGCCTGAACTAGTTGATGGAATGAAGTGTGGAGCTTCTCATACAAGCAAACTAATCAAGGCTTAGTTATGTTAAAACTAAAAAATCTCTACTATAAGATACCTGAACTTGTTTTCAATATGTGAAATAAAATTGGAGGCCATATAGAAAGATTTCATAGAATCATAGAATCATAGAACAACCAGGTTGGAAGAGACCCATTGGATCATCGAGTCCAACCACTCCTATCAATCGTTGCAAAAGGGAAGAGTATATCAGTTATCTGAAAGAGAAACAGGTCCTATGGAGCAAAAGCAGAAGGGCTCTCTTCATGTCTTTTATGTCACAGTATGTTAAACCATTGTGATGACACAAACTGGCTTTAACCAAGAATGTCTGAGTGCAGTACTCGTATCCTTTGGCTGTAGAGTTCTGAATCACCTGCAAATTGATGTGTCACTTTCAGTTGAAGAAGTATCAAAAGATATGTCCTGCAGTTATGAATACACTACAGAACTGTTTTCAGAAGCACTCTAATGTAACAAATAGAATGTGAATGTCTTCCATTAGCTAAAAAGAGTGATCATGATGCACTATATTCACAGATACACTGCAGAAGTTGTGAAAGTGTTTAAAAAGGAATTGGATGTAAATATGAATATATGGCATTCACTGTAAAAACCCATTTTTCAATACATAATTATTTACCAGTGTAAACCTGATTATTACTATAAAGATGCTACTGCAATAAAATAACTGTATATTTGAAAATCTTTGTAAAGATTGTTATAGCCTCTATAATGGATGAAAAAAATAGTAATTTATGTACAAGCTACTTTCTGAGGTAAACTACTTTACTGGGCAGTTCTGACTTGTTTTATAAATAACTTGCTTATCTGTGTTCACAGTTATTATAACTGCATGAAAATCCAGCTCATCTATGGTATATCAGGTACTGAAACTATCTAGAAGTAGTCAAGGGGTTTGGGAAACATTCTGAAAGTGAATTAACTTTGTGGTGATAGGTTCTGACTAGAAAGCCCAGGAGGTTGAAGTCTTTCCATGTATGAACAATATAGATTTAAAACAGACAACAGGAGTCCAGATTTCTGTTCATTCTGTACTAGTGTGCCTCAAGCCCATCATGAAAGTACAACAGAATCTGCATAAATCTTGTCTCTCTTTTCTTAGTGGAGGACACTGTTAGTGTCATTTGTGTCAGCATGCTATATTTAACCTAGAATAAGACCAGTTTCTTGTTTCCACATGGGGTATGAAACAGCATTGAAATTGTAAAGACTTTTTACTCTGCATTGTCTTAGAATTTAAACATCACCTATTAAAAAAAAGAGAATCTATCTTTTTCCTTATTTAAACCATAAAGATGCTCATCCAATTTGTGTGTCACGTGTTTTGAATACACTAGAAGTGTTGAATTTTGGTTGTTCTCTTATTGTGATGCATGCTTGATATGTTGATAATTCTAACCTTAAGACAGCTTAGATGGCAAAGAATTGAGGTGAACTTTCTCTTACTGGCAGCATGAGCAGTATTTTCATAGAATCATAGAATCACCAGGTTGGAAGAGACCAAATGGATCATCGAGTCCAACCACTCCTATCAAACACTAAACCATGTCCCTCAGGACCTCGTCTACCCGTGCCTTAAACACCTGCAGGGAAGGTGAATAAACCACCTACCTGGGCAGCCTATTCCAATGCCCAATGACCCTTTCGTGAAAAACTTCCTCCTAATCTCTAGCATAAATTTCCCCTGGCAGAGCTTGAGGCCATTCCCTCTTGTCCTGTCCCCTGTCACTTGGGAGAAGAGACCACTTCCCTCCTCTCCACAACCTCCTTTCAGATAGTTGTAGAGAACAATGAGCTCTCCTCTCAGCCTCCTCTTCTCCAGGTTAAACAACCCCAGCTCTCTCAGCCATTCCTCATACGGCCTGTTCTCCAACCCCTTCACCAGTTTTGTCACTCTTCTCTGGACTCGCTGCAGAGCCTCAACATCCTTCTTGTGGTGAGGGGCCCAGAAACGAACACAGGATTCAAGGAGCAGTCTCACCAGTGCTGAGTACAGAGGAAGAATAACCTCCCTGGACCTGTTGGTCACACTGTTTCTGATACAAGCCAGCATGCCACTGGCCTTCTTGACCACCTGGGCACACTGCTGGCTCATGTTCCGTCCGCTGTCAACCGACACCCCCAGATCCCTCTCCTCTAGGCAGCTTTCTAGAGAGACTTCTCCCAGTCTGTATCTCTGCATAGGGTTGTTGTGCCCCAAGTACAGGACCCGGCATTTGACTGTGTTTATTTGATTGTCTTTTAATGGGAAAACCCCTTACTAATTTCCATGAATTAAAAGTTCTACCAATGATAATTTTAAAGGAAAGGTTATCTTAATAGAGATTTAAAAAAAAATAAAATCCCAGAGCAACTGACCAGTGAAGAGTTTCTTGCTAATTTCTTTGACTTTGTTAGCTTAAAAATTGATAAAGAATGGTTGGAGTTGGAAGGGATCTTTACAGGTTATCTAATTCATCCCCAATCTGAGCAGGGAGATCCATCAGTGTTTGAGAGGCATATGGACAATGCTCTTAATGTGATTTAATTTTTGGTCAGCCCTGAAGTGGCCAGGCAATTGGAGTAGATGATTGTTGCAGATCCTTTCCAACTGTTCTGTTCTGTTCTATTCTATTCTATTCTATTCTATTCTATTCTATTCTATTCTATTCTATTCTATTCCATTCCATTCCATTCCATTCCATTCCATTCCATTCCATTCCACTCTGCTGTGTTCTCTTTCACTAGATCAGATTGCTCAGAGGCCCACCTCACCTAACCTTGACCACAGGGAATACAGTTTCTGTAGGAAACCTCTTCCACTCTCTTACCACCCTCTTAGTAACAAAATATCTTCCTTATACCAAATCTCAGTCTACTCTAGTCTAGTTTAAAACCATTGCTCCTTGTTTTATCACTAAAAAGCCTTGGTTTCATAATCCTCCTTAAGCATCAAAAAGCCACAAAAAGGTCTTCCCAAAGCCTTCTCTTCTCCAAGCCAAATAATTGCAACTCTTTCAGTCTTTCTTCACAGGAGAGGTGTTCCACTCTTGAAAAAAACATGGGCAAGCAGACTTGACTTGTGGAAATTAATTTAATTTATTGACAATGAAATCAGAGTAGAATGAGAAATAAAATCAATTCCTACAACATCTCACCCCTACCCCTCCCTTCTTCCTGGGCTCAGCTTTACTCCCGATTTCTTTATCTCCTTCCTCAAGTGGCACAGGGGGATGGGCATTAGAGATTGTATTCATTTCACACCTTGTCTCTGCAGCTCCTCCCTTCTCAAGCTCTTCCCTTGCTCCATCATGGGACTCCACCCATGGGAGACAGTCCTCCATGAACTTTCTGAACATGCGTCCTTCCCATGGACAGAAATTCTTCACGAAGAGCTCCATTATGTGTCCTTTCCAAAAGCTGCGGTCCTTCAGAACAGAAGGCTCCAGTGTGGGTCCCCCATAGTGTCACAAGTTCTGCCAGAAAACCTGCTGCATTTTGGGCTCTTCTCCATAGGATTCCAAGTCCTGCCAGGAGCCTACTCCAGTGCCACCTATGCACAGGGTTACACCTTCCTTCAGGCACGTCCACCTGCTCAAGTGCAGGGTCCTCCACAGACTGGAGGTGGATATCTGCTCTTCCGTGTACCTCCATGGGTTGCATAGGGACAAGCTGCCTCACCATGTTCTTAACCATGGGCTGCAGGGAAATCTCTTTTCTTGTGCCTGTAGTACCCCAACCCCCTTCTTTGTGGATTTGCGGAGTTGTTGCTCTCTTATATTCACACTCCTCTCTTCCAGCTGCTACTACACACAGGTTTTTCCCCCTTCTTAAATACGTTATTACAGAAACACTACCATGGTTGCTGGTCGACTCAGCTTTGGCCAGCTGTGGATCCATCTTGGAGATGGCTGTCTTTGGCTCTGTAGACATGCAGAAAGCTTCTGGCATCTTCTCACAGAAGCCATCCCTGCAGCACCTGTAGTACCAAAGCCTTGCCATACAAACCAAATACATCAAAGGGTCTCAGTGTCCTCCTTTGTACCCTTTTTAAAAATGAGTGCAATGTTTCACTTTTTCCAGTAACTGGAGACTTTACCTGACTGCTAAGAATTTTTAGATATAATGAAGAGTGGGTTTGCAAATACATATAACAGTTCCTTCAAGACTCTAGGATGCATCTCATCAGATCTCATGAACTTATAGATGTTTAGATTACTCACGTGGTGTCAAAATTTATATTTTATGATGAGTTAGACTTTATTTGCCAGTCCTTGCCTTGAGATTCAGGGAATAGAGACATTTGTGAAAAGCAATTTCCAGTGAAACCTGAGGCAAAAATATTAGACTTCCTCAGTTTTCTCTATATCATTTATTACCTGATCCCCATATTTATTGGTATTACTTTAAAGTGTGAGATTTGGAACAGATCATTCCCACCTCCCATCCTAAAAGGACCATTTGCAGAAATAAAAAATTAGCTGACTCTTTTCTTTTGTGCAAAAGCTTATCTGTTTTGTAGTGGTAATGCTACAGAGAATGTAATTAATTTTAATGCAGATAAAAAATGAAAAGCACGACTGACATTAGATGAGACATCAGTTGTTTCATATTTAGATCTCATCATAGACTCATTCCTTGTGAATGTTTTATTCTCTTCTTAGAACCTCCATATAATTTGCCACAATTGAAAGGCTTTGTCTGAGACAGGCACATATTGAAATAACTGAAACATTGCAGGTCAGATGTATATTACATTGGCAGAGCTTGCATCACATACTTATCTTCAGCAAGGAGCAAATACTGTCCCCAAATATGTATGATAAAAAATCCTATTAAGTTCTGTGAGAACTGGTAATTCAGCTTTAGGAGAAAATTTTTCTCATACTTGTCTGGACTTCGAAAAATCATTTGGTTTATGACCACTATTAATTATCTAGAAAGGAAGAAAACTCTTCCTGAGGAAGCTTTACCCATCTGAAAAGACTTAAATCAGCAGAAATTCATCCTAAAGATACCATAGCACTGAGTTTGACTACAATTCTTTAATATCTGAGGTCTTTAATATAACCTGAGATCCCCCTGGTGAACAAGTACCAGGTGCTGCAGGTGGAATTTAATCCTGAGGATGATGGTTATCATAGTCTAGAATCTTTCCCTAGGCCACACCATCCTCAGAAAAAAATAACATCCTCCATTAAGAAGAAGAGGAAGGTGATTGTTGTAGGGGACTCCCTCCTCAAAGGAACGGAGGGACCCATTTTCAGACCGGACTCACTCCACAGAAAGGTCTGGTGCTTACCAGGGGCATCAGTGAAGGAGGTAGCTAGAAAACTTCCTTCCCTTATCCATAAGACAGACTATTATCCTCTGATTGTAGTCCAAACTGGTAATGATGACTTAGTTAAAAAAAAGACTAAGGACATCAAGAAAGACTTCAGGGCCATTGGGGAAATGATGGAGGGCTCTGGGGCACAGGCAGTGTTCTGCTCCATCCCTAGGTTAAATAGAGTGGACCTGGAAGTTACAAAGAAGAACTCGATTAATGCCTGGCTCCAAATCATGGAGTGGCTCATGCACCCCCTGACATTATTGCTAAGGTTGGGACATGTGGGTCTCCTAATGGGGCTAAGGCCCTTGCTAAAATCTTAGCTAAGATCATAAATCGATCTTTAAACTAGATGTGGAGGGGGAGGGGATTAAGACCAGGCTAGACAAGAGCGAACCTGGATGTAGGGTACTAGAGATTAGGAGAGGGTGTGCTGCTGAGGACCACCAGCACATCACCGCACAGGAAGTGGGGGAGAGAGCACCTTGAAGCTGTAAAGGAGATACAGGTACTCTGGTGCAAGCTACTCCAGTTACCAGGCAATTGGGAAGAAAACCTGTTCCCTCTAAAAGGGCTGAAGGCTCGGCAGCTCAGTTGAAGTGCATTTACACCAATGCATGCAGCATGGGGAATAAGAAGGAAGACCTGGATGCTGTCGTAGGTCAGGGAGCCTATGATGTTGTTGCCATCATAGAAACATGGTGGGATGACTCATATAACTGGAGTACAACTATGGTGGGGTATGAACTCTTTAGGTGGGACAAGAGGGATAGGAGAGATGGTGGGGTAGCCCTTTATGTTTGAAAGTTCTTTGATACCATCAAATTCAATTATGGTGATGACGGGATTGAGTGCCTGTGGGTTAAAATCAGAGAAGCCCATAAGAAACTAGATTTTGTGATGGGAGTCTGTTCCAGGCCACCCAGCCAAGGAGAAGCAGCTGATGAGCTTTTCTATAAACAGCTGGGGTTACTCTCTAGATCAATGCCACCTGTTCTTGTGGGAGACTTCAATCTCCCTGATATCTGCTGGAAGTACAATAGAGCAGAAAGGAAGCAGTCTAGGAGGTTCCTGGAGTGCATGGAAGACAACTTCCTTGCGCAGCTGGTGAATGAACCAACGAGGGAAGGTGCCCTCCTGGACTTGCTGTTTGTGAACAGAGAAGGCCTTGTGAGGGATGTGGCAGTAGGAGGACACCTAGGACTAAGTGATCACATGTGACTAGTTGCATGAATGAGAAGTCAAAGTTCTATCTTGTTTTTGTGAAATCTTCCAGACTAATATTCTGAAAATTACTTCCACTAACGTGAGTGGCAGACCCCAATGTTTTTTCAAAACCTTAGCAGGACTAAACATGTAATGTTTTAATACCTGTGGAAAAAGAAACAGAGATCACAAACAGGTAAAGAAATATATCCATATATATAGAGAGAGAGATGATAGGGATTTCTGTTCTAGGTGAAGTGAAGAGGATGGTTAGCAGGACAGTAGCATTAAATTTCCAGAGGGCAGACTTTGAACTCCTCAGAAGGCTGGTTGGCAAAGTCTCCTGGGAGACGGTACTTAAGGGCAAGGGAGCCCATGAGGACTGGGAACTCTTCAAAAAGGAGATCCTAGCAGCTCAGGAGAAAGCCATCCCCATGTTCTGGAAAAAAAGCTGGCAGGGGAAAAAACCAGCTTGGTTGAGCAGAGATATCTTCATTGAGAAGAAGAGAAATGTTTATAGGCTCTGGAAGAGGGGACAGGCCTCTTGGGTGGACTACAGGAGAGAAACTTGGGTTGACTACAGGTGAGATTGTGTAGAGAAAAAATCAGAAGGGCTAAGGCTCAACTAGGAATCAGATTGGCAAAGTCTGTGAAAGATAACAAGAAATCTTTCTATAAATGTATAAATAATAAAAGGAGAACTAGGGAGACCATACAGTCCCTTTTGGACTCAGAGGGAACAACAGTGACAGGCGATGAGGAAAAGGCTGAGGTACTTAATGCCTTCTTTGCTTTAATTGTAAAGAAAATTGTTCCCTCTATGTACAAACCCCGGAAATAGAGGAGCAAAATGAGGCTCCCATGGTCCTTGAGGAGGTGGTCAGAGCCTTGCTCGCCCAACTAGACACCCACAAGTCTATGGAGCCAGACGGGATTCACCCTAGGGTATTGAAGGAGTTGGCGGATGTGCTGGCCAAACCCCTTTCCATCATCTTCCAACAGTCCTGGAAGACTGGGGAGGTTCCACTGGACTGGAGGCTGGCTGATGTTGTGCCCATCTACAAGAAGGGTCACAGGGAGCATCCAGGGAACTACAGGCCTGTCAGTCTGACCTCAGTGCCAGGGAAAGTCATGGAACAGGTGATATTGAGTGCTGTCATGGAGCACATGCAAGAGAACTGGGTGATCAGGCCCAGTCAACACTGGTTTACAAAAGGGAGGTCTTCCAAACTAACTTGATCGCCTTCTATGACCAAGCGACTCTGCTGCTGGATGAGGGAAAGGCTGTGGATGTGGTCTTTCTGGACTTCAGCAAAGCCTTTGCCACAGTTTCTCACAGCATTCTGCTATGGAAACTGTCAGCCTCTGGCCTGGACAGGCACACACTCTCCTGGGTGGAAATCTGATTGGATGGCCAGGCCCAGAGAGTGCTGGTAAATGGTGTTAAATCCAGTTGGAGGGCAGTGACAAGTGGCATTGTCCAATGACATTGGGCATTGGAATAGGCTGCCCAGGGAGGTGGTTTATTCACCTTCCCTGCAGGTGTTTAAGGCATAGGTGGACGGGGTTCTGAGGGACGTGGTTTAGTGTTTGATAGGAGTGGTTGGACTTGATGATCCGATGGGTCTCTTCCAACCTGGTGATTCTATGGTTCTATGATTCTATTTATGGAATGCCTGACATAAGAAATTATTAATGCAGCAGAAAGACATAGTGGTATATAAAAATATGAATTTCATTAAATGAAACTGTAGGGCAGGTATAAATACAGATGTAATACACCATGTGCTTATGACTTTTGACCTAATAATAATAAAGCTGTTTAAAAATGTCTACTCATTTCAAGAGAACAGTTTTATTATTAGTCAGAAAATAATGAAACATTAAAAATTGAAATAATAGTGAAAGAACTGGGTAATAAACTGATATTTATTTAATGGTAAAATATATTAATGTTAAAGCCATTTATCTACGGTTGAGAACCATAAAGTGTGAATTTCATCCCAGACAGAGAATCAATACACCATTAAAATCTTACCCAAGAACTTACATGGTGTCTCAGAAGTGCATTGATATTTTGCTGGTCCTGAAATAAAATAAAATGCAGCTCATCAAGTTCCGGGCTGACACACATTTTAGTTTGGGCTTGAAGTTATGTATGAGAGTTGTCTTGGTGGAATTCGTGGAAATAATTATATCCTTTACCTCTAAGTGATTTATGCTTAAGCACCTTGCATGTGGCATTCCATGAAACAAACATAATCATCCTCCTACCATAAGTCACAAGAGGTCACTGGGCAACCTCATCAAATAAGGAATACTGAAACTTTGAGGTAACCTTCTAGACATCTGCAGGTTTCTATGGTTCAGTTCTTCCATCTGCAAATAAAGAAAGTGCAATTCATGTCTCTTGAAATTTGTAGCTTCATAGAACAGCTAGGTATGCCATGAATTTGATAGTAATCCATTTATTCTATTTTTTTTTTTTTCAGTTCATAGCACTAGTGCTTAGGAATTATGCCTTTTTGCACGCAAATATGTAACAGAGATTTTGAGATATTTTAATTAATCTTATTTTGGAATTAATTTTATCTCTTTTTGACACAATATAGCGTGGAGATTGCATGTAACTGTAAAAGATTAATTAATTGAAAATAAAACATTGTAAATGTTATTAAAAGGGACTGATCAAGTAAAATACAAGTTCCCAGAAAGCTGTTTGTTTTTTTTTTTTTTTATGGGCAGAATAAAAAGCACAATAAGAAATACTTAAGAATATTTTTTTTAATTGCAAAGAGAGTATCAGGAGAGTAACAATAAGGCCAAGTTAAAGGTCCTACACCTGGGTCAGGGCAACCCCAACCACAGTTATAGGCTGAGCGGATAATGGATTGATAGTAGCCCTGAAGAGAAGGCCTGGTGGATGAGAAGTTCAATGTGAGCCAGGAATCTGTGCTTGCACCCCACAAAGTCAACTGGGCCCTTAGGTGCGTCAAAAGAAGTGTGACTAGCAGGTCAAGAAAGGATATTCTCTCCCTCTACTCTGATCTCATGAGACCTCACCTGGAGTATTGCATTTCATTCTGGAGTTCTCAGCCCAGGAAGGACGTGGATCTGTCACAGTAAATCCAGAGGAGGGTCACAAAGATGATCAGAGGGCTGGAGCACCTCCAATATGAGAAAAGGCTGAGAGAGGTGGGTTTGTTTAGCCTAGAGAAGAGAAGGCTCTGGGGAGACCTTATAGCAATCTTCCAGTACAGGGACCTACAGAAAAGCCGAGGAGGGTTTTTTTATCAGAGAATGCAGTGATAGGGCAAGGGGCACAGTTTTAAGATGAAAGAGAGATGATTTAGATTAGATATTAGGAATACGTTTTTCCCTGTCAGGGTGGTGAAGCACGGAAATAGGTTGCCCAAAGAGGTTCTGGATGCTCAATCTCTCGTGGTGGTCAAGGCCAGGTTGAATGAAGCTTTAAGAAACCTGATATAGTAGAAGGTGTCCCGGTCCATGGTAGAGGAGTTAGAAATAGATGATCTTTAAGGTTCTTTCCTATCCAAACCATTCTATGATTATGAGAAGAAGGCATGACAGTTTAAATATTTCTGAATGAGAAATACAGTAAGTTATACCGAAATAAAAAGTATGAAGATCAGTCAGGTGCTGGTCTCCCATGAATGACATTTTGTATAAGTGACATGAAAAATCAGCTTTCAGGTCTGCTTAGCCAGATGCTCAAGGATTCTGTGAGAGTAACAGGAGACAAAAGGGATGAAAGCTCAGAGTACTGCTGACCTCCAGCTCTGAACTTAGAACAGTAATGACATGCCATATGTTGAGCCTTGGATTTAGCTACGTATCAATGAGCAGCAAAGTGCACATGCAGTCCATAGCTTTAATTTCTTGAAACTGTTAAATGTCACTAACATTGTGAAGGACAGAATTTTTACTACAGTAATGCATGGAGCCTTCTTTTGAGAAACTATGAATAAAGACTGATTTTAATGGATGTATCCCATTACAGTTTTTAAACAGCTGGTCCATAAAGGCCTTCCTTACCAGAGGAACTAAGTTGGAGATTAAGAATATGGTGTAAGTTTCACATGTTCTTATATTTGTTCTCACTTCCTAAGCAATGATTACTCTTTTGAAACTATAATCTATTGTTTCTGACAGAGTTATTCTTCTACAAGTAGTTTAGACATAGCCAAAAATAGGCAAATTACTCTGAAACCAGAATTATCCCTTTGAAATTGTGTGTGATTAGACAAGAAAAACGTTGACAGTGTTTATGCTGCACGAGGCATGGAAACATGGAGAATTACACTTAATGTAATGTGATAATTTTGCACAAGTTAAAAATCATGATAAATATCCTCAACCTGCTTGTTAGCATTCTCTAAAAGATCTCTTTCTGGACAAATGTATTTCCATTAACGTGACTACACAGAAAAAAAATCTTACAAAAAGAAATGCTAGACTTAACCCTAGTGGAAATGATGGGTTTTTTGAGGTGAATTTGGTCTAGAGTGAAACCTGAATGCAAATAAACTAAGTTATTTAATGATATTTGTTCTTGCAGTGCAAACATGCTTATAATTTAGCATTATCTATCTAAAGTTTAGTTTTTTGGTTTTTGGTTGTTTTTAACTAGGGATACCTATCCTAGTAACTAGTGCTAGTAACTAGTTTTGCTCAGCCTATGGGACTGGGCAGTTCATAAATTTCGTGCTAGTTCTATGGGAAAAGGAATGTCATGATCTCAACCCTGCTACAGAGCTAGTGTACATCTCATGGGTTTCCTGCACATAGTGTTTCCCAGGTAAACCCAGGTAATCCCATTTCTACTCCCTAGACAGGATGGCAGTTGAAAGTAGGGCAAATTACAGAAAACAGGGAAAGTCCTGTGGGATCTCCTTCTCCCTACACCTTCTACCCCAAAGGAGGCATTCAGGAGCAAATTGTAAACTAGATGAATTATTCTGTAGGACATGAGCACTAGTTGAGTGTTCTAGATAGAGAAAAAAATTCTGTTACTTGTTGTTCAGGTTGTGTATCCCATTTTGTGTTTTATGACTACTTTCTACATCAAGCAATAGTCTTTCCAAGCAGTCTTCTTTCCACAGTATACTTTGCTATGGAAGAGAATATATGTCTTCATACAAAGAACTGCTATTTTTATACACCAGTAAAAATACAGTGTCCAAATACATAGAAGTTTGCCTATGAAAGGAAGACAGGCAAGGCTGAACCTCACAGCCAGTGGCAAGCATTATCTGCCTTCTCACTCTTGTTTCTGGAATCTTCACACTTCTTCCACATCAAGTGTTTTTATGATCTTCCAAGCAAAATCAATCAATTAAAAAGTAGAAAAGCAATTTTCTTCTCTCAGTTGTAAATCCCATATTGCGCTTGATTCCGTTCCTTTAACCTGCAAATGAGCAGGCAGATTCCCTATGCTTTTTTTTAAAAAAAAAAATTAACTTCTCTTTGCTTTGCCAAGTGATAAGTTTCCTATCTCAGCTGGCTTGAGCACCCATCTTGCTCTTCTCTATTTTGTATTGCAGTAGAGGAAAGGAAAATACAAGGGTCATAAAGGATTGGAAATAATTCACATTAAGAAAGTAAAACTTCAGGACAATATCTATTCACAGCTCAAGAGTAATTTGTTTTACCAGGCTATGAGATGATGGACTTCCTTAACTTCTTCTGAAGCAGAAAGAGAGCCAAAGAAAGTAAGTTATGAATTTAAGCAGTGGGGATCTTTTGTGGCTTTGGCTGTATTTGGCTTTATACGTGAAAATCTACTTCAAGACCACATTCTTCAAGACATTTCAAGATATATTATGATGTTGTTTCTGCATTGACACAGAAAAACTAAGTGGTGAAAAATCAACCTGATTTACAGAATTCACAGACTTAAACTCAGTCTACTTATGCAGTTTTGCTAAGGTTAGCAGATTACAGGATTAATTTACTGACAAGATACTTTTACTGGAACAGTTTTTCCTCAGTTGACTTCAAACTTGTTAATCTCTTCCAATTATAATATAGGAGAACAGCTGTTTAAGAAATGTTGGCATTTGAAGTAGCTCTTCTGAGCTTTGCCCTGAGTTAAATTCACACTTGATCACAGTTCTGTTACTAATTTCACTGTCATCAAACACTGTTGGACAAATACAATTTTTGCAGATGGTAGAAATATAAGCTGAAAAAGAATGATTCCTAAGGCATTTTAAACTTTTATTTTTCTATTCCTCTGTTTCTTTATGGGCAGAGGAAGAGTAAGAATACCTCTTTGTCCCCTGAAGGCTTGCTTATCCATGTGCATTTTAATAGGATACAGAAATCTCTAATTCCAACAAATACTGTACAGAGGAGCACGCAGGGAGTTCTAAGATGGTGTTAAAAACTTACATCTGAATGCAACAGCTCAGTGCTGGAATGGTGATGCATTTGAAGAAATACATCAGGCCATACATAAATATTGAGTGCACATAATCATGCTGATGCAATCAAATTGCTTCTAATTTCAGAGCAGACTTAATTAACACTTAGTGCTAACTTCTCTGCATTGTTCCATTTCACTGCAATGATGCATCCAGTACAAGAGGTATCCCCAAGAATGTGAGAATTAAAGATTTTATGCTTGAAAACGTCATAGAATTCCTGTATGGAACCAGAGTGTTCCAGGAAACTGCAAGTCAGTCACCTTTGGCTATTGTAGCCATAAAGAAATTATACTAAAAGAAATGATATATACAATAATAAAGTATGATAATATGATTTACATGCTATGGTAAATGAAAAACATCAAAAACCCCAAATGTATTGCAGATTCCCTCAGAAATGTATTAAAAATTGTAAATTATAAGCATTGATCTTCCGAAACATTTAAAAATGCCCCCAAATTTAAGTACTTTAAATGCAATACTTCAAATTGAGAAGTGGAGAGTCTCAATACTTCTGAACATCCAGACCAGAAGAAAGAGCGTTGGGAAAATAATTTCAGAGGAAAAGAAAAAAAAAAAACCAAAATACTTCCACTTGGTGGAAGTACGGAAAGGTCACAGAAGAAAGAATATTTTGTGCTGTCAGTTATACATACCTGAAGTATGGATGAGGTGGCCAACAGGGAACACGTACATCGTGAACTGGCAGCAAAGAATGAAATAATATTGGCTTAAAGCACTGATTCATTGCTAGGCTAGAAACACTACTCTTCTGTCACTGAAATGTCTTGTTACTGAACTAAATCAGAGCTACTTTTTACATGTTTGCATGCTGTGCAAAAATGCATCTGTTGTGATATAGACATACCCTAAAACTGTGGTAAACATTAAATATTCACTGTTGTTTACATTTATGTTGTGACAATTTTTCTCATTCTGAAAGTCTGTATGATTTTGAGATTTGGGTTTTTTTTAATTGATATACTACATTTTTTCTAGCTTAAATTGCTTTCTTTTTAATGAACAAATTATTGTCATTGTTTTGACCCTATTAAAGAGGAAAAATAATTAATAACACATTTCCCCAGAGAGTTATCAGATATTAATTTTTTATTTCCCTATCCTGACATTTTAGAATCCAGAGATGTTTTCATGAAACAGTCATTATCTTAATATTTTTAAACAATATTATTACAATCAACATGAAGCTTATTAGGTATATTTATGAAATGCCACAAGCAAACTTGATTTGCAAAGAAAATTTTTGGCCTAGTTTAGAGGCACATTTTACATTTAAATTACAGAAAACTGATATTTTAAAGATTTCACATCCATTGATCTTTTGAGTAGATGTCTTACAGAGAAAAGTGAAAGAAAGGATTAGAATTGCTATGAGGACTCTGGCAATGGTCTGAAGATGGTGCAGGGTCATCTTCACATCATCAATGACAAGATTCCTGGCTAATGCTATTTTAAGTATACTTACTACTAATATTTTTACTACTTTACTTTTGGCTCATTACAGAAAAAAATCTGAAATTTCCTAAGAGCTGGAGTTCCTGAATAAAATGCAAAAATAGCTGCTCAGTAGTGAACAACAAAGAAGAAAATTGGTAGTATAGTACATTTCATTTATTTAATAAGTTTTGGGGATTGTGACATGGCTCATGTACCAATAAAGGGATTTTGGTATGTTTTCTTAAGGCTGCTAGGGTGGCTGCCTGCTTAGGTCCTATTCCTGCAAAATGTCTTGACATAACATTTGTAGAGTAAGCCCAACTGACTGTTTTATAGCACCTCCTGTTTTGTGCTAGTAAAGCCCTAAATCACAGCTGTATTTTGTTAGACAAAGTAATAGACATACTGGAATTTAAAAATAACTGAGATAAAAAAAATGAAAATACCAAACAGATTTGTTTATTTTACTCTTACCTTTAATCAAAACCAGAATTATTCTTTGCTCATAAATACGGTAAAACTAAGCTTTTAGCTGAGCATTTAGTAGAACATCTACCCAGTAAACTTTGCTTATGCTGCACACAGTTACCCTGAGGAGTGATTTGAATTTAAATGATTCCTGTATTAGTTTCTGCTAACTGCAAATATCCTGGGCTCTTAATTAAGTGGCTGAGTAACATATGAATGCTCACTTCTGCTTGTCATGCAGAACAAAGTGATCTATTTAGATTCCATGCACAATATGAAATTTAATGACACAGGCAACAGCAATTTAGAAAACACTTTTGGTTTTTTATCCTTGTTTTTGCTTAGACAATTTCCCTTATTTTTTTTTTTTTTTGCAAGTAAATGTTTGACTGCTGCAGTGTTATAAAAGTTTGCCCAAACACTGGCTGTTAGCAAATGAAATTTTAGGTTAAAAGGTAATATGTTACTGAATGCATGGTTACCAAATGCATAATACATTGTTTATATCACCTCCTCGCCCCATTTTGTAAAGATAATATGCAAAAAGCAAACCAGATTTTGATGAAATAGTCTTACTTGAATTGGCACAGAATCTAATGTTATATTCAGTGAGATTCTGAATGGACTAAATAGTGCACTGTAAGGGGTTTTACAAAGAAGGAAAGAAGAAACAAATTAAGCTTTTCTTCTGGAGCTGATGGTTCCTGAAAACTCCAGTGACTTTCTGTGGTTCTCCTGATCTCTTCATAGATTTTATAGCTTATATACAGTCATCAAATCTCTCTGCATCTCCTCTGGTATTCAGTAGTTTGCATGTATATGTTTTCTCCAGGGACATGATGCTATTTTTTCCCTACCTTGAAATTTTCTGTTTGCCCTGCTGTTTTCTCATGCTCACAGAATCATAAGAAGTTTAATAATCTGAATGTATGAATGTGATTTTGTGAAAATCAGAATAGCGAATATGTACAGTAATTTGGATAGCTGTTCAACTTGTCACGTTTAAATGTTATTGTCAAGTATAATGAAATGAATTAATATCTTACTACTTTTGCTATGTCAGTTTGAGCTCTAGAACTTGGCTGTACCTTTAATTAGAGCTCTATCTCTCATGCCTTGAAATTCTCGTTTAAATTGCCTGAATACTTCCCTCAACAAACCTTCATCTGTATTCTTGTCAAATTGGTGTTCTTCAGTGATGTTAGATTTTAAACTCCTTGTATCCCAAATCAATTTCTAGTATCTAAATGCTTGCAAAAGTTAGCTAAATAGGGTCATTCTCCATTAAATGTAGAGACAGATGAATTTTAATCTGAAGAACTAATAGTTGATATTGTCATTTGTATTACAGTGCTTTCTGCCAGTTCTGAGTAGGGTCAGGACAGTATGTGTTAGATGTTATATTTAGATGTCTATCTGCCCTAGGCAATAATACCTACTCAGACAGTAGTCTCCAAGATCCTTTTCTCACAGCTCTAAATCTCATGTTTTTATTTTACAGAGGGATCCCATATACAGAAAAATGTATTGATAATATGATTCATATAATTTGTCTTTATTTTTTACATGAGACATGATCTCTAAACTAGTCATAAGACCAGTTCTTAAGCCAAAAGAAAATAAAAAAATGTTCTAAAATATGATTGATCTCATTGAATTTGATTTGTTTTTTTTTAGAATAGTAGGAACTGTCCTCTGGAAGTGCCTACCTTTCCACAGACCACAGAGACAGCTTGATTAATGATTTGAGACTAAATACTCTTTACACGAAACTACTTTGGTATCACTTGTTTATCATTGTTCTACGAAGTACTCAAAGATATTGAAAGTTAAGTGAAATGCATCTTGCACTTCCTGATGGACTGTGGTCAAACAGGAAATATGTAACTAAGGTAGAAATTGTATGTAGAACACTGTCCCTGGATCACATCCTGTCAGTCAGAAAATAAAACTGACTGCCTCAGAGACTTTGTGCTCTGACATAGCTGTCCTTAATTCTTGTCCACATAAATAGCGTTTGGCCTTTGGCCTTTGGCCACAGACAAGATCCCTAGAAGAACATAGAGGAATAATTTTCTTCCAATATATTTTCTAAAAATAGATTAGGAATACCAAAATAAGCCAGTCAAATGGAGAGTGGAAGAACAGAGGCTTAATTTTGCATGGCATACAAAAAAGTTGTAAAAGGTGACTGAAAAGCATTAATTAAATAATCTTAGTTACATTTTTAAAATAGATTCATCAGAAGTGAAGTGTTTAGAGTTTGGAATTTGTTTTATTTTGAGGGTTAGATTTTTTCATCTTATTCAGCCTGCTGTAAACCTTGACATAATATTGAACAGTGTTATAAATTGTGATCTATTTGTTTCTTTCTAGGAAAATGGTGATTAAATATCCAACACACATATTTTCTTTGCTTTGGTTTTCACCATAAAATTTCCATCATTGTTTAAAAAAACATGAATATGAAGGCTACATTGCTGTAAAATTTTATCAGGTCTGTTACATATTTCACTCAAATCTATTAATATAAAGAAAGTTAGTTCTTGTGTATCTTCTCTGTCATTATAATCTATGCTCATATAACAGAGCTTGCAGGATGCTTTTCTGTGCACACATATTCCCACAGTCCACTGTTTAATCGTAGAACCAAAGAAAAGTGTTCCAACTCCATAAGTGTTCCTGTGCCTCACTGCAAGGAATTAAAGCAAGCAATACAAATTGCTTTTCAAGCTAAGATAAAATTAAATCTTTAAAAAGAAGGACTTATTTGGATTAGAAAATATAAATCACTGATTGTGCATTTCCTAGGGAACTTGATTTCTTCAAACATTTACACTATTTCTGGAGTCAAAAGTGTCCTGCTACTTGGTGGACTTGTGTAATTGACCATGACATTTCTAGTATAGTCAACTCATTCAGAAAAATTCCAAAGAGCAAGGCTTCGGAGGCTACCTGACAGTACTCCTTGTACTCATATGTTTTTTAAGTGGTCTTTTTTGTTAATCTTTGACTATGGTTAACTTGCATTGTGCCACCTTGAAGTGTAAGAGTCACAGCTTGAGCGGATCAAAAGTATTGAGAAGAAACTGGTTTCCCTCAAATGGAACACACAACTCTTGCAAAATGTCTATAGATATTTCCATCTGCTTCTGACAATTTTAATTTCTCAAGTACCTTCCAGCTTAACCACAGCCTCACTACAAACAGGACATTTTGTTACACTTACAGTTTCCTCTACAATATCCAGTCCTGGCATTTTTTTTCAGTTATTGCTTGTTTAGCCACAGGATATTCTAATGTGGTAGAATGAACGGTTGCATAGAGCTAACTGACCCCAAACAAACTATTTCAGGTATTAAACCAGTAAAGGTATGTTAGGCGTGCCCCAGAGGAATTAATTTGTCCTACTGGGAAGCCCTGGCATGAGATAAAGCAGGGTGCTAATCAGACTATCCTTTGTTTGGCAGATAATTTAGCTAACTTGAGTGCTAACTTGTATGCCTCTGCATTGGATCTCACTGTGCCTCTAGGTAAGTCTCTTTACACTGACTGCCGGGAAGGTGCTGATGGGAGAGAAAATCACTAAAGAAAATTAGTTCTTTATCTATCTAGTCAACTGTTATGTAGTGAAGGTATTTTGAAGGTTTATTCTCTAAAATTACTTAGAGTTGTTATGCCTTTGAATTCAGGTACTGTGCTCAGAAAGTCAGACATGTCATTGTCTATAAATTCATCTCTTTCTTCTATTCTGTGTGCTATTGGTGATTTCAACTGCTTTTTACACTTTTCCTGTAAAGCTAAAGTCTTCCTGATTAACTAAAAGATGTAAATATCACATGAACCCTTTTTCCATGATTCAGTTATGTGAGCAAATAATGCTATTACAAACACGTCTAATAGTTTTGTTTTAATAAAAAATAATAAAAATACATAAAAGTACATGGAAATTTCTTAAGATCTCTTCCAGGACCCTCTTACTTAATTTTCTGAAATATTTCAAGAACATAGACTTAAATTTATTTGTTTGTCTTTTTCCCCATGAATTGGAAAGCCTTGAAAAGCCATTTCAGCAAGGTATGTGTAATCTGATGACTGCAACTCTTATGTCAGTAGTGGAACTAACAGGGCCACAGGGGTCTGTAATGGGACCAATGCTGTTTGATATATTCATCAGTGATATACAGCAAAATCAAATGCACCCTTAGCAAGTTTGCAGATGACACTGAGCTGAATGGTGCAGTTGTCACATCACAAGGATGGGATGTCATCCAGAGGGACCCGGGCAAGCTGGAGAAAAGGGCCTCTGTGAAGATCATGAGGTTCAACAAGGCCAAGCGCAAGGTCCTATATCTGGGTCAGGGCAATCTATGGGTCTAGTACAGGATGGGGGATGAAGTGATTGAAAGAAGCTTGAAGGAGAATGGTTGGGGTGCTGACTGCTGAGAAGCTTGACTTGAACAGGCAGTGAAGTCCAACCCTATCCTGGGCTGCATCAAAACAAGCATGGCCAGCAGAGGTGATTCTCCCCTTCTACTCCACTCTTGTGACACACAACCCGGAGTATTGTGTCTAGTTCTGGAATCCTCAAAATGAGAAGGATATGGAACTGTTGAAAGAGGTCCAGAGAAGGATGTCAGAGATGATCAGAGGGCTGGAGTACTTCACATATTAGATTAGTAAGATTCAGTTTAGATATTAGGAAGAAATTCCTCATGATGAGGGTGGTGAGGAACTGGAACAAGTTGCCCAGGGAAATTGTGGATGCCCCTCCCTGGAAGTGTTCAAAGCCAGGTTGGATGGGGCCTTGGGCAGCCTGGTCTAGTGGGATGTGTCCCTGCCCATAGCATAGGGGTTGGAACTTGATGATCTTTGAGGCCCCTTCCAACCCAAACCATTCTGATTCTATGTGAGGATGCATATTTTTCTCATAATTCCATACTGAACAATAATGCATGCTCTTATCAACCCAATCACAGTTGTAGTTAAAAGAAAATACCATAAAAATAATGGTGCAAAGTGCTGACTCCTGCTTTTTAAAATACATGCTTTTATTTAACTACACTTTTCTGGGTAGATTGTTTGTGAAATAAAGCTTTCTTCTTTCACATAGAAAGCAAAGCTAAACCTCAAGATCATTAGTCCTTAGCTTGCAATTATCTTGTGAGAAAAGTGATCGGTGTCATAATAATATCTTGTATCCCCCTTTGAGTTTGGGGATTTCCTAATTGTTATGTTAAAACAGAGCAAGGAACTATTAATTGTTGGTAATTGTGGCAGGGTGGAGCTGGGTAAAGTCACAAAAGTTGTAAATGACTTTGTTGTGTTATGTTAATGAAGTAACCACAGATGGTGGGGCAGGAGTTTGCAAGCAAAGACAAAGTTATGTGAGATGGGCAGTGGCCAAGGAAGACTGGTTGCTGGGGCAGAAGTGGCCAATCAATGTTTATCTCATGTTTGGCCTACTTGGTCTATCTAAACAGCGAGTTAACCCATAATAGAGACCTTCATCTGAAATCATATTGATTTGTTCGTGAGGTTCACTTGTCCCCACTGCGTTAATTAGTAAGATAGAAAATGTTGCTTTTTTATTCTCTTTTGAGGAGTTCTCTCCTAGATATGACATATGTGCAAAGCATTTCTCTCACATGTTTTTACTTATTTTATATATTTTACATGCACATCTTGTTATGTTTTATGATCAGTGTATTAAAACAAAGCAAATCCAACACAAAAGCACGGGCTGTTATTTTACATTATGCTAGACTCAGAAAACAAGCTTGTTTTGTGTCAGGAAATTTGTTCCCTGCTACTAAACTCAGAAGGGACGAAAAATATTGGAGAGATAAATGGGGGATGATTCTGAAAACCTATTCTAAAGGAAGAGCTTAAAAGTATGTGTTTATATTTTTACACATGCAGTAAAACATGTCTATTCCACAGGCATGATCCAGGACAGATGTAAAGTCATGGCTAAAACTTTGCAGTACAGCATCAGTGCTGCAAGAACTGAAAAGATGAATGAGTGTTTACTTTATTTAGTCTCTCCTGTCCTTTATTTCCAGCTGTCTCTTTGTGCTGAAAAACTTAATGCCTGTATTCTTTTTACTTTAAAGTAAGAATTATTTGCAATCAGGAATGTCATTGCAAATTGAAATCTAGTGATATAGTAACAACAAATATTTGGTTTAATTTAATTTTATTTTATTTTAGTAAGTAAGTATAATGCAAATATAAAATCCCTTCTGATAGTACATGAAACAGGTAAGCTAAAGTCAGATATAAAATTGTTTCAACTTCTGCAATTATATGCATTAAGCCATGGAAAAACTTGTGTAGACATATAATTTTACTCATATTAGTAAACCTATATTACCTCAATTAAAATGGCATGGAGTTGTTTTTAGGATCAAAATAAATATGTAGTTTAAATCTCCTGAAAATGTTGATAAAATTACACTTTGTACTCAATTTACAGTTCAAGATCACACAATTTTTACTTCCGTCATCAAAGGACTGATGTATGTGCAGATACCTGCACACATACACATGCACCATTCTGTGGAAAGGATTATCATGAGGCTGTGATATAAATAAAACATTGTGGATAGTTCATAAAACCTGAAAGATTAATCCAGATAAAAAAGGATGTCCAACACTCTATTGAGTTTGATTATAATTTTTTTATATATTTTTTATATACATATATATATATAATTTGTTATATATTTAAGTAACATTTAAAAACTATTATATTAAAATCAATATTATTTAATATCAATATATTGATATTAAATAATATTATGACTTTTCAACATTACATGTCAGTAATTATTGCTCATCAGCACGAGATTTCTTTTAACGTGTGACACTTTCCAAATATTCTTCTATTTGTTAATCACAAGCATAGTTTCACTCTGCTATTTTAAAGACTGAAGTGAATAGGAGAAAAAAATATATTGTGGAACGATGCCTTCAGTTGAACTGAACGCTATATGAATCATTCAATAAAGACCATGGTGAATATGCAAAAATGTGTCAAGTATTTCTTCTAAAATGTCACATGGTTTTGTGAACTCATCAAGTGCTTTAATATAAATCAACTAGCCATTATGTTTAAAAGTGGGTTATATTTAATATGATGCTGCAACAAGAAAACACTTCAAATTCCTCTGGCTGACACTGAAGACAAATACATTTTTCAACTTCTTTGAAAGGTATAATAATAAGCCAATATGTGGTTACACACAGGAAATTACTTTCCTTTCCTGATTTTGTAGTGGACAAAACAATCTACTTATGAATAATATAGAGAATTTGACCTCAAGTGATGTCAAGAATATAGTTTAGTGAAGAGATTTGTGTCTTAAATGGTATGCAGATATAGGTATCTCATCTGGACTTTGGTTCTCTACTGCCTTTTGAGAACAAAATTCCCCTATGCATGTTGCTATCAAGAAGGATAGGAATTTTGTCTAACGTTGTGGTTACATGTGTGCAGTCCAGGAGCTGATTAAGGAAATTATTAGTCTGATTCCTAGAACATTTCATACATGTATAAGAAAATCCTATGAGAACATAGTACTACAGGCTTAAGAAATATCCATGCTGATACAGAGGTATTAATGTTGCAGGACCACCTGCTCCAGAGTCTGTTCCACTAATTTTTAGAGTTACTCATTAACATCTACCATAAGCAGAGATGAATAATAAGGAGTATTTTCCAATTATTCTTGAGTACCAAGAATCATTATTAATAAAAAAATTTCAGGTGGGAGTCATCAGGGTGCACCTGAAATGTGATACGGGAACTAAAGAAGTAACCATTGGCACTAACTAGTACTAGGGACAAATGTCTCCTTCAGAGCTCTAACTAATTATCATCTAGCCTTTAGCCCTATTGTGGCAAGTCGAACATCAGCTGAACTCACAAATACTGTTAGAGAAGATACAACAGGGAACTTACATTTTATCTTAGTTAAGAGGAGGAAGACTACATTTAAAAAAACTTCTGAAATGAGTAGTTAATTACTATTGTTCAGATAATGTTTTCTGTAGTTTCCTTAATCACACCAGCACAAGAAACTATGTCATAGAATTCTTATTTTCATGTTTCATTTTACATATATAGAATCATAGAATGGTAGAATGGTTTGGGTTGGAAGGGACCTTAAAGATCATCAAGTTCCAACCCCTCTACCGTGAGCAGAGCCATGTCCCACCAGACCAGGATGCTCAAAGCCCCATCCAACCTGACCTGGAACACTTCCAGGAAGGGGCGTCCATAACTTCCCTGGGCAACTTGTTCCAGTGCCTCACCACCCTCATCATGAAGAATTTCTTCCTAATATCTAATCTAAAATGTTTCCCATCCAATTTAAAACCATTCCATACCTCCTATCACTACATGCCCTTTTAAAACACCCTCCCTAGCTTTCTTGTATGCCCTCTTCAGGTATTGGAAGACCTTTAAAATGTCTCTCCAGAGACTTCTCTTCTCCAGGCAGAAACAACTCCAATTCTCTCAGGCTGTCCTAATAGCAGAGGTGTGTCAGCCCTCCAGTCAACTTTGTGGTCCTCTTCTTGACCCATTGCAACACTTCTGTATCCTTCTTATGTTGGGGATTCCAGAACTGGACGCAATACTCCAGGTGGGGTCTCACAGGAGTGGAGTAGAGGAATAGAATCACCTCCCTTGACCTGCTGGCCATGCTTGTTTTGATGCAGCCCAGGATAGGGTTGGCCTTCTGGTCCTTGAACGCACATTGTTGGTTCTTGTTGAGTTTCTCACCAATCAGCACACCAAGCCATTCTCCATGGGGTTGTTCTCATTCACATTCTCCCCATCCAGTATTGAAACCTTGGATTACCCAAGCTAAGTGTAGGACATTACATTTGGCCTTGTTGAACCTCATGATCTTCACACAGTATCATTTCTCCAATTTGTCCAGGTCCCTCTAGATTAAGTATCATTCTTCTGGTGTGGCAATTCAATCCCTTTAGCTTGGTGTCATCTGCAGACTTGCTGAGGGTGCTTTTGATTTTGTGTATAACACTGATGTAAATATTTAATAGCACTGGTCCCAGTACAGATCCCCGAGGGACATCATTTGTGATGGATCTCCTTCTAGACATCAAGCAGTTGACCACTACTCTCTGAATGCAAACATCCAACCTATTTCTTATCCACAGAACAGTCCGCCGATCAAATCCATATCTCTTCAGTTTAGAGAGAAGGATGTTGTGGGAGACCTGTCGAAGTCTTTACAGAAGTCCAGATAGATCACATCTGTTAGTTTTCCTGTGTCCACTGATGTAGTCACCCCATCATAGAAAGATGCTAGGTTGGTCAAGCATCTTCTAGGTGAATCAGTTCCATGATCCTCCCAGGTACAGACATGGGGTTGACAGGTCAGTAGTTCCCAGGGTCATATTTTCTGCCCTTTTTTAAAATGGGCACAATGTTGCCCTTCTTCCAGTCACCAGAGGCTTATCCTGACTACCATGACTTTTCAAATAGCATGGAGAGTTCAATAGAGTTCAGGTTTTTCTGTGGAATTGTGGTAATTAAACAAAAATAGATATTATGTGTGTTAATATTTAGGTTTCACCATTGCAGCTGTTTTTTAATAAAGGTGGATAACACATGAACTAGCTTGTATTGTTCTATATTCATAAATGGTCCAGTGACAGACCCAAGATTTTGATTACACTAGTCCCTTAGTGACTCTAAATTATGTAACTATTAGTTTTCTTAATCACATATGCATTTTTAAAAGTTAATAATAAATGTTATATTTCAATTCTCATCTATGATCCAGTCAGTTATTGCCTTTTTGCCTTATATTGCATAAGTTTTTAAAAAGGCTACCGCAAAGTTATATGTTGATGAACTGTTTGGTGTACTACATTGTACAGTGGCAAACCTCTACTATGTGGTTGTACTCAGATATTACTCCCAACCAAATTTAGCTGGTTAGCTTCAAAATGCCAGTTTACATTAAGTTTAGTTTTTAAGAGAGAATTCTAACTACTTTTAGAGCTATTTCTCCAGTTTATACCACTAGACTCATGATGCTATGATACATATGGAGCTTCCTTTCTATAGAAAATGATCAAAAAATATTAAATTTATGGATGATCTGCGAATATACATTAATATACACTCTTTAAAAAAAGAAGTAATAAGAAACTTCTTTAAAGAAAGTAATGCAACTAAGCCTTCACAATGGAAGCTAGTTTTGTTGTACGCTATAAAATTTAATCATTATTATTGCAAGAATGTTAATAGCAAAATGTATTATTTTTGAATGCTACACACTGGAGTTGCTGGTCATGACAAATAGGTGGAAACAATCTGAAACAGAATTTTATGTATAAAAAATTAAAATAACAAAATATATTATCTGAAAGAGTCAGGTTTCAAAGAGCTTGCCTGTACAGAAAGTCTTTACTTTTCCATTTGCATGTAAAATCTGAGGATCCTCTCAGAATGAAAACAGTAGATATCGTGGAAGACAAGCTTCTCATTAATCTTCTAATTTCAGATTATTAGAAAAACTATAAATTCAAAGCCTTTAGGAAGGTTGCTTTATGCTCTTCAGCTATTTCTATCTAAAATTACTTATGTAAGAAAGTGACATTTTCTGAGGAATCTATTTAAAATAGATACTGAAGTAAAGTTTATAAGGAAACGTATTTTGAATTCTACTTAGGATGTCATTAAGACACATATGATGTGGTAGCTGTCAATACAACCTGGGACAAATATGATACTTCAATTGGTAGTATGTATATTGAGGGTATGGTCTAGAAAAATGCTGGAGTGTCACATATATATGGATACATATATTTTGGAATACGCTGCCCAGGGAGGTGGTTGAGTCACCTTCCCTGGAGGTGTTTAAGGCACGGGTGGATGAGGGCTTGAGGGACTTGGTTTAGTGTTTGATAGGAATGGTTGGACTAGAAGATCCGATGGGTCCCTTCCAAGCTGGTTGTTCTATGATTCTATGATATGGACAGCATATTAATGGATGGATATCATACTCAAATGTAACAATGCAGCATCTCTTTGTATATGAGGAAGCATTTGTTCAACAAGTACTAGGTTGGGCAAAAAAAGATATCTTTGCTGTAGTCCGACTGAAGTTTACCACAGAGGTTGTTGGGGGAATAAAAATTAACGTCAACCTTTCCATAGGTATTATATTTCAAGAATAAATACACTCCCACTGATACATATTAATACAGCTCCACTGATAGAAAAAATGAAGACATTAAACAAAAAAAAACCCAACATCAGGGCATAATAATATATGTTCATAAGTTTGGAAGGAAGTGGCAAAGGAGTTTAAAAAAAAAATCTGAACTCTTCCATTTAAATGACTGATAATGAAACACTCAGGAAGTAGTTTCAGGAATTGTATGTCTAATGTATAGCAGATCTATAGCTGAGTTTCATTTGAGAATCTAAGTACTGAGAACTAACTAATCATCTTGATTACTATGTACTTCATATATTTCATGTAGATGTAGTGAGAACTTGTTTTAATTGTTGGCATCTGAAAATTTGCTTTTATTAATAGTCTTACTGGGCCAAATTTCTGATCTATATATGTGTTGCTCTGACAAGTATTTGCTCCAGCTGGAGGCCAGTGACAAGTGGTGTTACCCAGGGCTCAGTGCTGAGTCCAGCCCTGTTCAATGTCTTCATCAATGACCTGGATGAAGGCAATGAGTACTCCCTTAGCAAGTTTGCAGATGACACTAAGCTGGGTGGAAGTGTCGATCTGCTGGAGAGTAGGGAGGCTCTACAAAGAGATCTGAACAGGCTGGACCACTGGACTGAGTCCAATGGCATGAGGTTTAATAAGGCCAAATGCCGGGTCCTGCACTTGGGGCACAACAACCCTATGCAGTGCTACAGACTGGGAGAAGCCTGGCTGGAAAGCTGCCAGGAGGAGAGGGACCTGGGGTTGTTGGTTGACAGTTGACTGAACATGAGCCAGCAGTGTGCACAGGTGGCCAAGAAGGCCAATGGCATCTTGGCCTGTATCAGAAACAGTGTGACCAGCTGGTCCAGGGAGGTGATTCTCCCTCTGTACTTGGCACTGATGAGACTGCTCCTTGAATCCTGTGTTCATTTCTGGGCCCCTCACCACAAGAAGGATGTTGAGGCTCTGGAGTGAGTCCAGAGAAGAGAAACAAATCTAGTGAAGGGGATGGCCTCATTGCTCTCTATAACTACTTGAAAGGAGGTTGTAGAGAGAAGGTTGATGGTCTCTTCTCCCAAGTGACAGGGGACAGGACAAGAAGGAATGGACTCAGGCTCCTCCAGGGGAGGTTCAGGCTAGACATAAGGAAAAAATTTTCACAGAAAGGGTCATTGGGCAGTGTAACAGTCTGCCCAGGGAGGTGGTTGACTTGCCTTCCTTGGAGGTGTTTAAGGTACAGGTGGGTGAGGTACATGGTTTAGAGACTGGTGGGAATGATTGGACTCGGTGATCCAGTGGGTCTCTTCCAACCTGGTGATTCTATGATTCTATTCTATATTTTTTTTAAACTCTTCATAAAATATTAACAGATAGAATGATTTTTTTTCCAGGAATGTATTAACTCATAAGGACATGTTGCTATCATTGCTAATGTTTTGGAACATGTCCTACAGCACTTATTCTCAGGAGACTTCTGAACACGTGTAGGAAGCTATATTCTTGTGAATTATGACAGAAACAACAGAAAAGTGTAAACAAGAAAACTTGTCCTGTTTACTCATAGATACCTAAATAAATAAGTTATCCAATATATAACGTACGTTTTATAAACAAAATCATTATAGAATAAAAAATTAGTTCTTACACATATATGTTATCTTGGCTTTTCTGACTAATGAAGATTTTATTGAATAATATGATTAGTAGTAGGATTATAATCTAATGTTAGAGGAAATTTTCAATATAAGATTGGAATGAAACGTTTACTTTAACTATGCATTTGTGTGAACATATTTGGCACAGTATGCATTTCAGTAATATGTTCTCTATCTTCTATGCTGCCATATTGTCTTCTCTTTTTTTGCTATATGGAATCATTAGGTCTAGTACTTCATTTTCCTAAGTAGTAAACTTCTAAAACTAATGCACAAGGCATTGCTTTCTTCTGGGTTCATTCACAAGGGTTCTCTCTGATCAATACTGTAAGGGGAAAATACATGGAAAGTTGTGAAATACTATGTGTAGGTTAAGTCAAAATGAATGTTCAAATTTAACATCCTTGTCTAGAAGTTTTCCAGATTAAATTAAAGGGATTGCTGCAGAAATTAAAAATACCATATAAAAATAATATTAGTCAATTCTTTCCATCTTGAAAGCTGTAAAAAAACCCCATACTGTTATTATTACTATTTTTATTCTTTTACTGTTACGGGTGTTCGCATTTGTTTCTGTTCATTCATTTCCCAGCAGGTGTCTCTATACTGCAGCTTTACTGAAGAAGAATGAGGAAGCTGACTAATTGCATAAAAATATTTTTTTAAAAAATAAAGAAAAAACAGGTAGATTAAACCTTACTGTGACATCATGCAACACCAAAGGAATAATAACAAGGGGAAAAAAAGAGACTAAAAAAGACTGTAAAGAGTCCTCTTAAGAGCTTTTGAGTATAATCACACACATATTTACACAGAATAAAACCAGGCATATTAACTATTGATTCCAACAAAAAGATATGTTAAAAATGGTGCACTGGAAATGCAATGGTGTGAAAACTAAAGCCTCAATTTTCCTTTAAATTCTGGGAAGAACACTAACTTCTCCTATTTCCACAGGTATAAATGTATAACCTGTCTAACAAGTGTTGGAATCTATATTCCTCAGCAGTTAGAGTGAAAGTATTGAAGTTCCACAAAGAAAATTTTCCAAGTTTTGCTGGGAATACATGCATAAATGTGGAGCTTAGCGAAGTTTACAGAGGAGAAAAGGAGTTTACTGAGAAGAGAAAAGCACCTGTAGTGAAAGAGAATTATTGTTATGAATTAGAAATACAATTTGTTTTAGAGCAGACCAAAATAACTTCAGTTTCATTTGCAACCAGATGCAAAAAATTCAACATTTTATCACTTAATTGGCTCCATGTAATCTTTTTAGCCAAATAGCATTTATGCTTTCATGGATCCCAGTTGTATTTCTGCACTGATCTAAGTAGAATGGAAAATCCTTACTTACTATATAAAAGGGCTAGAATTCTGTTTAGCATTTGATTTTAATTGCAGATTCATGAACCAGAACACTCTGAGATTAATAACTGATGATGCTGAGAAATGTTTGAAATTCCATGTATGATTCACAATCCACAGTTAAGCCTCTGCAAAGTTGTATTTTTAAGTATTGCTGTTAACAGAAACAGTGTTTCAAGGTGAGTAAAAGCTGATACTCAGTTTGCCCATTAATCAATAGTTCACTGATTATTTGATAAGAGCTCAATGAGCCATAAAAAGGAACAAGATGACAAGTTTTATTGATTGTCTTACAAAAAGGGTAAAGTAACAGATGACGGGTCCAATCAGACCTTTACAGCAAGGAGTTACAGAATTCATGGTACATTAGTTACAACAATTTTTTTTTTTTTTGGCACAGGAACAGGAAATAATATAATACCACAAGTGTCATATGCATCAAATTTATTTCTCACACAAAAAAAAGCAAGAAATTGATTGTAGTCTAAAAAAAAAAGATGAAACTGGATTATATCATCATGGCTGAAGTCAGACTCTGATCTAGAATTCTGCTTAAAGAATATTATTCCTTGTTAAACCTCACAGAGAAAGCATTTCATAGGATTTATATTCCTGGCCTCTATGTTTTTTATTTATGCAAACTCACTATTCTTCAATATTATTTATAAGGATTCTCTCAAATCGCAATGCGTACTCAAATGTGAAGTTATTCAGTAGCCTTTGACCGTAAATCATTGTGCTGTTATAGTACTTTGCTGCCACATTAATTCTTAAACATTAAACATAAGAGCAGAGAATGGAACATGGGAAATTAATAAGTCAGGGAAGACCTTTACCTCATAGTGCTGCCAAAGTCCAAAAGTTTAAACAAGGATGCAACATTCTCCAATAAGAAGAAAGCTATAAATGAGAAAAAGTTTAAGTGATTCAACCTAAAGAAGTCACTCAGACTTTGGATACTTGTGTTTAATTTTTTTTTTTTGCATTATTTCCTTTATGAGCATTTACTGTGCTACAAAGTCTCTACCAAATTACACCTTATTTCCACTTATGTGCTTTTTTAAAGAGTCCTACCACACTAAATAATACTGTCTTGTTCACTGTTGCCAGTTCAAATTTACATGACATAAAGAACATACATGAGAAATAGACCTCCAGAGAAGAGTTAGGAGATGCTTAATTTGTTAATTCTGCAGTGAGAAGTCCTTCTTTCCCTCAAGATTCCTAAAGGTAAGAGAAGCAAGACTGAGTTTATTTTCACTTCAGTTAAGGAAAAGAACTTGCTGAGTTTTCCTTCTTCAAAACCAGTTGATTCTTTTGTGCAAGAAAAATGTTACTGAATTCCTGAAGAGAAAGAATAGTGAGGAGACAAACCCATTGACCGCTTTCTGGTTCCTTCTCTGTATGGCATTCCTTGAGAGACAGAACACTGGCAGTGGGAAGACGGCAAGACAACCTGTTCTTTCAGATAACAGTGGTCTACCTAGAAAGGGTAACTATGAAGTTGGGTTTCTGTGCCTTAAAACTGAAGTTGGGAAGTACTAAAAGGGTACTGATTTGAGATGCTGCTGTAAGGGTTGTGGTTTGTTTTTTTTTTTTTCCTGAAAGTATTGTTAGATCTTCTGGACTTAAACTAAATAGTTATTCGCTAGCTACATAGTTGGACAGATGGTCTAAATGTTTTACAGATCACGAATGACTAAAATTTCAATTTTTCACACATAGTCTATCCTGACCATACAATGCATGTTGGTCAATTTCTTTTTCAGAAACTATTTTCCATCTTGGATAATGTGGGTTGGTTTAAGTTTGAATTGCTGCATTGCATGAAATAGATGGATTTTCAAAATTTTTTTCTAGCATCAAAGACACCTAAATAGCTAGTGCTCATTTGATGAAACTAGTTAGTACTCCTCCAGGCAATAGTACTATTTCAAAGTAAGTCAAAGAAAAGCTGAAAAAAGCAGTGTTGTGGACTCAGTGGCACAGCAGATTTTATGATACTGAGTGTATACGTACTAAAAAGTGACTTATTTTGTTGAACTATCATCAGAAATTTTTTATTTTACTATGTACTGAATAAAAGGTGTAGGATTTCTATTTTCAGTTACAGCAATATCATCACAAGCCAGCACTCAGACGTACACATGCCAAGTTTATGCTTAAGTTAAATATGTGTTGAAGTGCTTTTCTGAATCAGAGGCATAATTGCAGCAATTTGTTAAATCATAATGTGGGTCCTTAAAGGAAAACCAGTCTCAGAAGGAATGACATTTAAAAAAGTCAACATTTCTTTCTTAGAATCTTGTCTCTATAATAGGGTTTACTTTTGCCCTTTTTTTTTGTATTCTGGCATGAATATACAAGATTACACAACATAAATGATACTAGGTTGTAAATTCTATTAAAATTGCAGTGGCTTTGGTGTCATTGCTGCGTATCCTTCTTTAAATGTCCCACTACTAAGTCATACTCTGTGATTCTGTGTATATCACATTCTTTGGAAGGATGACTTGGAAGTTAGCCAATGAGCAGCGGAAATTGAAACTTTTAAGCACTACCATTCTAAGACTAGCCAAGTTTTCAAACATATCATCTACAGAAGTATACAAAGCTAATTGGAGGTACTCCATAGGTAGAGCAGAGAGGGGATGAGGGATGGAATGACTGTCTGGTAGTGCTGGCATTTGCAGGGGATAACCCCTCTGGAATGCTTTCTCCTGAGTATTTGTTCCCTTTTGCCTTTGTCACTGATTGAGCCACTGGACATCTGTTTGCCAAGACATATATCTTTTTCTGTCCTGCCAGTGAAAGAGCAGGTGGCAGTGGGTACAGAGTGCCAATTTTGAGTGCATGCTAAGGAGCGGGCTAAGGGCAACACGCCCTGTTTGTTTTTTCAAGGCACCAAGTCATTACAGAAGCTAAAACACCTAATCAAACTTTTTTTTCAGAATAGCTTGTCAATCTTAATGATCTACTCTGGCTGACATGAAACCTGCATCAAGTATCATCTAAGTAGAAATATACTTCAGTTGCTTAGAAAACCAGGAAGAAATGAAAAAGACCGAGGAAGAAAAAGATACTTTTGTTATTACATCATTGTTGGCCAGAATGCTTGGTAACTGTTTGTGAGGAACGTTGTTTCTGTTGTCGGGGTTGGATTTTTTTTAAATGTAACACAGACTCTGAAAACAGTGTTGATTGTAGTATTGTAAGGCATTTAACCTGAACTGACAGAGTTTGCACTTGATATGAGATTGCCTGTAGTGTATATTGTACTTTGATAGAGGCATACTACATGACTATTAGTGGACTATTTTAACAGTACTTCCATACTTTGCAGCCGGACCACCTCAGATATTTATCACAAAAATCTTTTTTATGTGGGGAAAGGGCAAGACAATCTATCTTGCCCATGCACAGAGTATAAAATCTGTAAACAGTCAGATGGCAAACAAGGAGACCTATAGAGATAAGTGACATTTCCTAGAAATGTAATATTTCTTGATATTTATGTCAAGACTATTTTTAAGAGTCTCTTGAAAAAATTGTCAATTATTATATGGATAATAATAACACTGCATTTTTACTGTTGAATTCTCTTGTTCAATCTGCTTATTCACAGTCTGACAAACCCAAACTACTGAGAAACTGGTTAATAGAAGCTATAAAAGGAAAATTACAGTATTTCCTTTTTCTTTCTTCTTTTTTGTCTTTTTTAATATTTTTGATTACACATGGGAAGTGAGTGGAAGGGTGGCCCACTGAATGTGACAGCAGCAAAATGGAAAGAGAAAGCTGAACGTGAATGTTTTTAAAATGGGAAATATGAGGAGAGGGTCAGACTGGAGGGGAGTTAAAAGTACCACATCTTTGAAAAACAAGACTTTGAAGTGTTTTCTCTAAACTTTTCAAAGACATAGAGACTGAAAAAAGAGCAAGAGCTAACTAGGGGATAAGTACTAGGGGGATAAGCCAGATAGAAGATAAAACTCTCTCTTTGTAGCAACAGTGTGTAAGCCCTTTAAAACCTAGCTGATTAGATAGGAGGCACAACAATTGAAGTGTTAGGTATACAGTATAAACCACTGACCAAGCACAACTCCAGAGTGCTGGTAACATAAAATTATGGCTTCTGCGTATTACTGATTGGAACTGCTGGGGAATTTAGCAAAGGGAATGCAGCTCCTCATGGGACTAAGACAAACAACCATGAAACTCTAAAGCCCTGCTCAGCAATAACTGAACTCAATAGCCATCATCAGGGTTTATTTTAAAGCAAAGTTGTTAGAACTAAAAGTAAAGAATAACAGCACAAACCAAGAAAAAACTTAAATGTTTTCAAGTCTAAAGCTTGAACATGCTTTAAGAGCTGAAGAATGAAACTCGATTTCCTAGATATACTTTATTTAGCTATGTTCCAATCTACCTGTTTGCATTTTCTGTCCTGAATTGAAGGGGGAAAAAAATGCCTGAAACTAATCCTTTTTCACCCACGTCTGAGAAGTCATTGACAGAGTCTTGAAGTACATGTATTAAGAAATTATTATTTGGATTGCTATATGACATAAACATAGGTTTTGCCTGAACTTGTCTTACATTTCTCTTCTCCTTTTAGCCTTCTAATTTCATCCATACTGACTTGCTCTCCTGAGTTGCCTTTTGGAGTTTGGCATCTCACATCTCCTTTTCATGTTTACTGAGATATTCTGTGATACTTGTAACTGGAGTCACCATATTTCATTAATTTATCCTCATTTTTCTCTGAAAAAAACCCATCCTGTTTTTTTTTGCAAAAACTCAAGTTAAATTTTCTGCCTGTGTTTTAACACACAAACTTGTTCAGATGCTTCATGGGTTTCAACTCAAGGTCTTCTTCTGTGAAACATAGATTGCCTGGACATTAAAAACTAATTTAATTGAAACTATCTTAATGATTTGACTTATACAATGGACTTGATATTTGCAAGAATTGAAGTATCAAGATGATGTGTACGTTATTGAAAAATTTCTGTCAAGACCATATGTTTCTGGTTTTATATGCCTGTGTTTCAAATAGTGCTTTGACAGCTTTGTGGAGATGGAAGAACTTGAGAAAACTGTGAAAAATAATCTGATGTATTTATTGTGGACAGGTTTCAACAATACCAACAATCAGGAAAGGATTATAGGAAAGCTCAGCGTGGTTTTTGGTGAGATAATAAGTTTTTTGATCTTTGAAAAAATAGAACAGATTATCAAAGAGAAAGGAGTTGAAGATATGTCACAGAAAGAACGGTTACAGTAGTGTGCTCTTCAAGTTTCTATGCCTAAAATGAAATGAACTGTTTTGTCAGAGTAGTTTTTTTCTTTTCTCACTTGTACTGTCCCTGTTTTGAAAAGAGAAGAGTGAACAGTTTCTCTGTGTAATCTGATAGATCTGATAGCCTCTTAATGTTTCTTACTAGTTGCTTAAATAAGTTTCTTGGACTACAATTATTGAAGAATAACATAAAAAAGCACTATAATTCAATATGGGTTCAACAGACTCAGAATTCAATTAAAAAATGTTCTTTCTAGCATCCCTTCATGGACTCAATATCTTTTTTTTTAGCTATGCAGTCTGGGAAATTCAAAGAAGATAAAGAAATGGCATATAGGTGACATCTGACTTAATTAGGAGTAATAGTTGTTTGTGAGTTTAGTACATTACAGTTCTTGGATTAGTATCACTATGAAATAAAGTTATGACAGAAAGACAAGTCCCAGTAATAATCACAAATGAGATACTGATAATAATGTGCAATTGATTGTATGTTCATGTTTCTTTTCTGAAGAAATGATACTGATTTTTAGAGAAATTTATCTTTCTTTTGATTGACAAATTTTTTCCCTTATTTTTTAGTAATATTTATTAGTGTTTTTTCTCTTTAACTTTATTGAGAAAAATTCACATAGATAATTCAATCCATTGTTTTCAGAATGAGGAACTTCGTCTAAGTATGAATCATGTGAAAAAACTCTGCAACCTGGGCATTGATGTTGACAATAAGTTTTAGATATATCTTTCCCTTAATGATTTTTAAAAATATATATTATATTATAAAGTCAGGTTATTGTGTAGCAGAACATGTGCAAAATTCTCCCCATTGTAGCTGAATAAGTCTGTACTTGCTACTGTATCTTCAATTGAATTAAACTCTGTTATGTATAGAGGAATTGATACAAATATTATCTACCCTGTACTCTCAAATCATGTTTCTTCCCTCTTGTTTCCTGATGCCTGTATTTATTTCTCCAAACCACTTGATTTTTTCCTGACTTTGTCGTGGGAGAGTCAAAGTATGCACAGAGTTACACAAAATTATTGTTGAGTTTCATTAAAACCAACTGCTGCAAGTCATACCTCAGATACAGATTGTGTTGAGAACACTTTCCTTTGGTGAAAAACAAACAAATAATAAGAAAAATAAAATCTAGACTTCAAATATTCATCTAACCAAACTTTAGTTATCTACAGTAAAGATATACAAGGTTGTCCTAAGTTTTGCTCTGTGGACATGAATAATGTACCTGTCAGGAAGCCCACAGGAACCACCATAGCCCTCTATGTTTTCTCTATAGATGTTTTAAGCCAAGCAGGCAAGGTATATCTCAGCTCTTGTATCAAAGGCATGTTTTGCTCTACAAAACACTTTTAAACTCTTAGTCATGTATCAACAGATTTCAGTTGAATTTTTTCAATGTCGGCAAGAATTTTTGCTGTGAGCCTTTGAGATGATCCACTGTTAAATTAAGAGAAAATAATCTGTAAATGTTACCACCTTGGTATTACTACATTTATGAGATTTCCATGCATAATTAAAACTCTGTTGAAATCAGTGAGAAGTTATACCATATTAAGCATTTTTTTCTTTTTTAATATTTCAAGACTTTGCCACAATTTTGATCCCTCAATTTTGCAGATTATTTTTTTTCTCAGTTATGTCCATAATATTGACACTATTTGGCTTTCTCTCTAGGTCTTTATATAGTAGGTGTTGTCAGAGTTAAGAGAAAGCAGATACACTTGATGCTAGTCTTCAGATTAGGTCAAATGCCAGGTCCTTCACTTGGGGCACAACAACCCTATGCAGTGCTACAGACTAGGAGACATCTGGCTGGAAAGCTGCCAGGAAAGACCTGGGGGTGTTGGTTGACAGCCAATCACACATGAGTCAGCAGTGTGCCCAGGTGGCCAAGAAGGTCAATGGCATCTTGGCTTGTATCAGAAACTGTGTGACCAGCAGGTCCAGGGAGGTGATTCTCCCTCTGTACTCAGCACTGGTGAGTCTGCTCCTCAAATCCTGTGTTCAGTATTACTGAGTACTGGGCCCCTCAGCACAAGAAGGATGTTGAGGCTCTGGAGCTAGTCCAGAGAAGAGCAACAAAGCTGGTGAAGGGGCTGCAGAACAAGTCTTACAAGGAGTGGCTGAGAGAGCTGGGGTTGTTTAGCCTGGAGAAGAGGAGGCTGACAGGTGACCTCATTGCTCTCTATAACTACCTGAAAGGAGGTTGTAGAGAGGAGGGAGCTGGCCTCTTCTCCCAAGTGACAGGGACAGAACAGGATGGAATAGCCTCAAGCTCCACCAGAGGACATTTAGGCTGGACATTAGGGAAAAAATTTTCACAGAAAGGGTCATTGGGCACTGGAACAGGCTGCCCAGGGAGGTGGTTGATTCACCTTCCCTGGAGGTGTTTAAGGGATGGGTGGACAAGGTGCTGAGGGTCATGGTTTAGTGATTGATATGAATGGTTGGACTTGCTGATCCAATGAGTTTTTTCATACCTAGTGATTCTATGATTCAATATTCAGCTATATACTTGTCCTGAGAACATTAACTATTGCGATTTCATATGACAGAAAGGTATTCCAAAATGTGGCTTGGCTTTATGAAAAAACTTGGTCTGTCAAATTTAAGATCTACCAAATACCTGTCTTTGAATTTCATTCCTGCTATTAGCTGAGAATTTATTTGAGGTACTTTTCTGCTAGGATCTTCAGAATATGTGTTCTGTGTAGAGTCTACTGGTACTAAATTCAGCTTCTTCTTCTTCAAGATTTTTATACATTGTTTATTACAGCAGTGTGATTTCCTCTTAGCTTTTGAAATTGAGGAAAAATTTCAGGTTTATTACATATTTACATCTATTGCCATTTATCTTTTACAGTGTGCTTTCACACTAGAAGGCACACTTGCTTTTCAGCATATTCTTTTTTATTCTTTGCCTCTCTCTATAATTATTTTTCTTATTATTCTATTCTAGTATTTTTCTTTGTCTAACTTCTTTTATTTGTCTTGAAGTACTGAAGTCTGAATTCCATTATACAGCTCATTCTTCTTCCATTCTAATCCTTGCCTCTGTCCCTCACAGATACTCAGTTCATTTTGAGATTTCTTTCTTGGATTTATTTTCTGTTTGGCAAAGTTAAGATTGTGGCTGTTCTTTATATGACTGTTCAATGTGCTTTTCCATTTGTTTGAATATAATCTATTTGATTTTCTGATTCACCATCTGTGTTTGTTAGGTAACATGAAGTTGGAAAGAACTAGGCTGCTCACTAAACACAAATGAATGAGTTTCTCATCACTTTGATGACAAATTCCTTTCTCTGCTTTCCTACTGTTCTATCCAATTCTCTGAAGCATCCCAAACTGGCACTTAGAACAAGTAAATCGTATTTTCTTATCCCTTCAAACAAACAATGTTGGAAAATATGGAAGACATCTTAGTTCCTTCTGGTTATATTTCTGTGTAAGGGAACAATGTGGCTCATTGACATCCTTCACAATCTACCTTTAAGTTTGGAATATGTATTGCACTTGTTGAAAAAGACTGGTGAGAAGCTATCCGAGTGGCACCGTGAATGCAATTGTCTTAAATATCTTTTTGTCACTGAAGTGTATGTAGATAAAATGGAGATACCTGAAATATAGTCTGTCTATACCACCCATTTATTATCACTGATGACCTGGATTCCTATATATAACCCACTTAAACATAGAAAATTCAATGCAGTTTCCTACTGATAACATCAATATTTTGAGGAACGCGATTTTTAGAAGATTTTTGTTCACTTGTTTTTCTTTTGGGGTTTTGTTTGTTTGGTTTGGTTTTTGATTCTGGAGCTTTAGTACAGGTAGGGACTCATTAGGTTCTTGTGAGCGGTCCTATTACTAGCATGGTAATTTATTCCCTCACATGTAAGCAGCAAAATTTTTTATGAGTAAAGCCTTGACTTCACATTTACATACACTTCTATGTTCCAAGCTTAGGAAAGCAGTTATACAAAGTGATCTTATCAGAAGAACAATTATTTTATTATATTGTTGCAGATTGTTGAAAAATAGTTAAACATTTAAAATATTTTAAAACAAGTTTCAACAACATTGCTCATGAGCTCATCCAAAATAAAATAAAAATTTTTACTACTTGCAAATATCTTATTTCTACTTCAGAGAAAAAACATTTCAAAGTCCACTGACATTTAAACTAGATGTGAGGGTAGAGGGGGATAATATCAGACTAGCCTATGACAAGCTGCAGGAGGACACACTATAATTAAAGGGATGGGGTGCTAGTATGGGCCCTCCACCTGTTGCCCTGGCGCATGCTGGGGATACTATAGCACTGCTGAATTCTTGTGAAGATGAACTGGGGGCTCCTGAGATAGTGAGACGCAACAAGGAAACTTCCAAGGAACACCTTAAGGGAAATAAGAGTTGTTCTGTTAAGAAGGCAATACAGCCAACAGCCCAAATGACATATTAGCGTAGGCTAATGCACACAGTAAAGTAACAATCAGGAGGAGCTGGAAGCTATCATGCTGCTATAAAGCTCTGACCTCACTGATGTTACTGAAACTTGGTAGGATGAATCCTATGACTGGAGTGTAGCTACTGATAGCTACAGATTGTTCGGAAGGGACAAGCTGGGAAGTAGGGAGGGAGGCATTTCTTTCTTTATCAGAAAATGGACCAATGTGAATAACTGCATTTTAAGATTAGCCAGGAACAGGTCAAAAGTTTATTGGTGAGAAAAAGAGACTGAGGCAACAAAAGGAACCTTCTGCTTGGTGTGTACTACAGGCCACCTGATCAAGGGGGAACTGCTGTTGAAGCTTTCTTCCTTCATCTACAGGAGGCTGCAGACTCGCATCTCATCTTATCCCACTACGGGATTTCAATCACCCTGATATCTGTTGGAAAAGCAGCACAGAAAGATTTAGGCAATCCAGGAGACTCCTGGAGTGCATCAAAGGTAATTTCTTAACACAGATAATAGACACTCTTACCTGAAGGGATGCAATACTAAACCTGATGGTCACCAGTGCAGGAGAATTCATCAGTGACATCAGAATCAGAGGCCCCTTGGGCTGCAGTGATGATGCAGTGGTGGAGTTCAAGATCCTGAGGGATAAGGAACAGGCAAGGATTATAGTCAGGACCCTAAATTTTAGGAAATCAAACTTCCAACTCTTCAAGGAGTCAGTCAATAGGGCCCTCTGCGATACAAGCCTCAAGAACAAGAAAGAGAGCTGGCAAGTATTTAAGGATGCTTTTCTTAAAGAACAAGAGAGCTCAGTCCCCAAATATAGGACCTCAGGCAGGGAAGAGAAGAGACCAGCGTGGCTTCTTCAAATAGAAGAGCAGGAGGGACCTGTACAGGCAGTGCAAGCAGGTACAGGGAATGTGGGAAGAGTATAGGGATGCTGCCCAGTTATGTAGGGATGGGGTCAGAACTTTGCAAGGGAAGTGAAGAATAAAATTTAAGGCTTGTATAGGCATGTCAGCCTGAAAATGGCATTTGAAGAATGAAGAACCCGAGCACATGTAAGTCTATGGGGCCTAATGAGCTGCATCCCAGAGTTCTAAGGGAATTGGCTGATGTGATGGCCAAGCCACTGCCCATGCTATTTGAAAAGTCATGGCAGTCAGGATAAGCCTCTGGTGACTGGAAGAAGGGCAACATTGTGCCCATTTTAAAAAAGGGCAGAAAAGATGACCCTGGGAACTACTCATCTCTGTGTCTGGGAAGATCATGGAACAGAACCTCCTAGAAGCTAGGCTAAAACACATGAAGGATGCAGAGCTGATTTGAGACAGTCAGCATGGCTTCACCAAGGGCAAGTCCTGCTTGAACAACCGAGTAGCTTTCTATGATGGAGTGACTGTATCAGTGGACATAGGAAAAGCAATGGATGTCATCTATCTGGACTTCTGTAAAGCCTCTGATGGGTCCCCCACAACATCCTTCTCTCTAAATTGGAGAGATATGGATTTGATGGGTGGACTGTTCATTGGTTAATAAATTGTTTGAATGATTGCATTCAGAGTCGTGGTCAATGGTTTGAAGTCCTGGTGCAGATCTGTGATAAATGGTGCCCATCAGGGATCTGTACTGGGACCAGTGCTGTTTAATATCTTTATCAATGATACAGACAGCAAGATTGAGTGCACCCTCAGCAAGTTTGCAGATGACACCAAGCTGAGTGGTGCAGTTGTCACACGAGAAGGATGGGACGTCACCCAGGAGACCTGGACAAGTTGGAGAAGTGGGCCTGTGCAAGGTCCTGCACCTGGATTGGGTAAATCAATGGTTTCAATATAGGTTGGGGGATAATGTGAATAAGAGCAGTCCTGCAGAGAATGCCTTGGTGGTGCTGATTGATGAGAAGTTTGACATAAGCCTGCAATATGTAGCTGTAGATCAAAAGGTCAACTCTATTCAAGTCTGTGTTCAAAAGAAGCATGGCCAGCAGGTCAAAGCAAGTGATTCTGACCCTCTATTCCACTCATGTGGGACCTTACTTGCAGTAATGTGTCTGATTCTGAGATGGATACGAAACTGTTGGAATGGGTCCAGAGGAGAGCCACAAATGTGACTGGAGGGCTGAAGAACCTCTGCTATGAGGACAGGATGAGAGAGTTTGTTTTGCTCAGCCTGGACAAGAGAGGGCTTTGGGGAGGACTCTTAGCAGCTTTCAGATACCTGAAGGGGGCCTACAAGAAAACTGGAGATGCACTTAATACAAGGGTATGTAGTGATAGGATGAGAGGAATGGCTTTTAACTGGAAGGAAAAAGATTTAGATTAGACATTAGGAAGAAACTATTCATGATGAGGGTGGTGAGACACTGGAACATGTAACCCAGGGAAGTTGTGGATGCCCCACTCCTGGAAGTGTTCAAGGCCAGGTTGGATTGGGCCTTGAGAAACCTGTTTTAGTGGGAGGTGTCCCTCTCCGTGGTAGCAGGGTTGTGATTAGATGATCTTTAAGATCCCTTCCAACTCAAACCATTCCTTGATTCTATTACTCTCTGATTTCTTTCATACTGTAATAGTTTTCTCAGAACTGTAGTCACTTTCAACTTATGTTGAATGTCAGTGAGATTGTAGGCAAAAAATCCCCTGTTGAATTCTAATGGATATGCTTTAAGACTGCTATGTACTTCCTTCAGGAAAGTGTATTTAGTGATGTTGCCTTGTCTTCCCTGGCCCTGCCTTCTTGTTACATAGTCTTTTCTGTTGAAAAGGAGTGGTCCCAGGAATGCCTTCAAAACAAGTTGCACTGTGGCAAGCACTAAAATAAAGCTTTGGAAATTTCTTAAAAGCTATTTCTGCCTCTGAGCAAAAGTCAAAGTAATTGTCCATGGTGTCCATGGAGACACACAAAATCACCTCAAGCTATGATGGCCTCTAGTTCAAGTTAATTAAGCGTGAGAAAGAGAAGTTGATTTTTTTACCCTTTACCATAAGATGTTTATTTTGTGCTTCTTTCTTTTTAAGATGTGTTAAATTAAGGTAGGAAACATTCGGCATGTAATATCCCACCCTTTTCATTGAATTAACTAAGATAAGTTACTAATGAAAAGGTGCAAAGAACCTGTTAAGTGGATATTAGGAAAGAAAATAGAGGGAAGACATAAGCTGGTCAGGAATTTTAAGTGCCATATCAACAGCCACAAGGAGTCAAAATTAAGGGGTGAAAGGAACACTGAACAAATCTTTTAATTAGACTTTAATAGAAATTCTATCAGTTACATATTACTAGCTCTATTATGCTGCAGAAACACAGGAGGGGAATATGAACAGCCTTATTTATTGTAAACCAAACCACAGTACCTCTAGGGTGTATATCATCCAAAAATTTTTATTTTGCTACTCATTGCCTTCTTTCCTGAATGTCAGGACCTTGCTGTCTACAGGCTGGACTGGTATAAAAGATCTTGCTTTTACAATAATATAAGTCAATCATGCTTAAGGTTATTGACCTGACTCCATGTGATCCTCATTTCATCTGAAGGATTTGAATCCTGCACAAACAAAACTGGTAACTTCAACAGGGATAGGACAGGACTTTAAGAAAATAACCCCCTCCAAAAGTCATTGACTCTTTTATGTGACAAAATTGCCTTTAAGAGACATAATATCAAACCTTGAAAGCTATGCTTAAAGGTATGTGTCTTTTTTGAGAAGTTACTTCCTTCAGAATATGACTGTGCTAATTTTGTGTGAGTATTCTTTAGTTTCCTCAAAATACTGCTAAAATAAAATTCTAATTACAATCTCTACTCAAATTCCACCTTGTATTGTATGACAGTTCCAGCTACTGAAGCCCTGAAGCCTGGTAGTTATTGAAAGTATTATAGTAATAATAAAGATTTGTATTTCCTCCTGGGGGCATTACTTTTCCCACAATCACTAAAAAGTGAGAATTTAAAGCATATATATCAAGCATATTTTCAGGTCCTGCTTTTCACACTATTACTTATGTGATAAAAAAATACAGAATACCTTATCTACATAATGAAGAAAAACAATATTTGTAATGGGGACTCTATGTTTAAATATTTTTTTCTGTCCTATTAGTCTCTTTGTAAGACATTTGCTATTTCTTTAGCCTTTTGTGGGTGTTAAACATGCATAACAGGTTCATGCTTCTGTGCAGAGAAGCACCTTTTCCTTTTCTATTTACAGGGAAAATAAATGCTTCCTGAGCTATAATAACAACAAAATTTAAAAAAAAAATCAAGTAGGAAAATTTATTTTAAATAATAAAATTCAGCTACCTGAATAAGTAAAAAAGTGGGACAATGTTAAATATTTTTTGAAACTGAATAAATTTGCCATATTTGTTTTAAATTTGTATGCATCCTATTTAATCAGCTTTGTGAGCTGAAGATATTCTGAATGAACATTAAATTTTAAATATAAAACCAATCAAAAGCAGTTCAGTTAGACTTAACTTCTTAAATCATTTAGTTCTAAAAATGTGTCTGAGGAAGTGAATAGGTATTTCTTGTATAACTCATATAACCTCAGCAGATTCATCCTTTCTCTCTAATTTAATTAACCCACAAAAAAAGTTATACACTCACACAGTCAATAGTTCAAATAAATAATTATGTTTAAGGCTTATTTTTAACTTCAGTACTTATTACTTATTATTATTTCCACTCATTACATGGTTTTATTCTAAGGCAGCTCAAAAAAAGTAACTGCTATCGTTGATCCTGCCGAGATCTAAATTCTCAAGACGTGGACGTGACTTATGACAAAGCATCAGGTAAACATGACATGAGAATTTTCTAACATTTTGAATCTTTCTCAGAATATAAATCCTTATAGAGCAGATTGAATAAAGAAATAAACTAGGATTATCTAGGTTCACTAACAAGGTGAAGATTTTTAAAGTTTTTTCCTTTAGTCATAGAAAAAAGAATTTTTGCATGGTTGAGCCAAGCAAAGAGTATAGCCAGAGCCCTGTCTGGCTCACTTAGCTGCCTCTGTGGCAAAGTTTCAGTGAAGGACTTTGGCAATGCTGTCTATCTCCTGTGTTAATAGTAAAGGTTCTGTGACACATACAGTATGAAGAACTTCCCACATGTGTATAAAATTTGCCATCTAAAGTATCTAGGAGTGCAGTCCTAAAAAAATTTTCCTATGACCATTGGTTCAGGTAAGATTTGGCTTGTGGAATGATTTATGATAGGTGACGGAACAAAAGGTGGATAAAGACACTGTACTGTCCTAAGCTGTATACTATAATTATTTAAATAATTAGATGTAAAAAGAACTCCACAAATATTTTAGATGACAAAAAAAAAAATTGTAGTTCAGAGCTGATTAAGCATGGCATAGCTACAAAAGCAAGAGATTGCTTAAGAATATGAGGCCTTAGGGAACAAAGGCAGAAGATGACACCTGAACAATAAGGGCCTAATTCAATCCACTGAAATTAAAGCAGGCTTCAGAATAAGGTCTAAGAGAATAAAACCTAATATCTTATTAAAAAATCCATAGTTTATATTCCACAATGTATTTTGCTATCATACATTTGGATCTTAACAATAAGTTATCAATTCTCATCCTCACTATTATTAATTGAAAAAATTATTAATTTTAAAAAGTGTCACAGTCAAGAGAACACTAAGGGAAAGAATGCAGTACTCTGCATTGAATCAAGCTGTTGCTGGAATTCATATCTGTGTACTTATTCTGTAAGACTGGAATTCTTATCATTCCCACTGTTTTATTGACTGTGTGGTTTGGACAACAAGTAAGTAGGTGATACACAAAGGTTATAGGTGGTATTATACAGATGAACAATTCCTATGGTGAAAAAAAGAGACTGTAATAAAAGAAAGAAAAATATCTATTTTTTTATAGAATATACAGCTTTTTTGATATATAATAAAGAGGAAGAATTCTTCTTTTTTTTTTATAGTCCCCATAGACAGTGGCAAGTCTTTGATTCCTAGGTTTCTCAAACTAAAGGAATTGCCCTAATGCTGTGCTTTTGAGATAGGGTTTGAAAAGGACACATCTCACAGGATAGACCTGTTCACTAGGTGAAACCTAGGTGGGGATTTTTTTCATTGCAGTGGAGTCCCTCAGATACTGAACCTAGTGCTGAATGGACAGTGTTTTTAACACAACACTTTATGGGTGAAATTTTGTCCTTTCATGAACATCTAAAACAAATTGCTAAATTCAGGACACAAAATAAATAAGCTATTTAAGCTTATTTCACTACTTATTAAAGCTGGCCAGAAATGAAATGCCAGTTCATACATAATTCTAATATTTTCACTAGATGTCTGCTGACTAACTTCAACACATTTAATTAATTTGTATATAACTTAATTTGGTCATATATTTCTAAGAAATTTATTATAAAAGCTACAGGACAAAATTTCTATGGAGAATGTAAAATTCTGGGGTTTGAGTGAATATTATAAAGAGTGTAAATGTTTAGCAAAATATCACTGTTTAGTACTCATCACTAAAATTGAGCATTTAATTCCTTGCCTATCCCAGACTTTGTTATGTAAGGCTGTCTTTATATTAGACATTTCTTTAATATGACACATTCTATAGTAAAAATATGATCTTTAATCTTAAAAAGAAAGCTCAAGGATATCTTAAGACATATCATAAGTGATTTCCACAAGCAAATCCTCATAAATTCCATAGTTTCACCATTTTTTCCTTAAAATTTTAGCCTACCTAACTTTATACCATAGAGATGAAGAATTTCTGGACCAGCTGAAGTTGATACTCAGCTAAACTTCATAAAGAAAATAACATGAACAGATAGATAGCAAAAGCTGAACATTTCTGACGGGTAGCTGTTGTCCACACCCAGCAGTGGTCCATGGAAATTCAATGTAACTACCCCTCAAACTATTGCTTTCTTAGAAATATATATTTATGTTGAAAATTTAACAAATTACTATTCAAAACAGCTAATATTTCTTGCAGCTCTAAGTAAACATGGTTGCCAGAACGAGTTTATCTAACATCCCATGAGGACAGTAGTTTAAATATTATTCTACTTGAACTAAACATAATTGGTATATGGTCTGTCTTGTATCTATTCAATAAGTGAGAGCAAGACATTAGGTACTATTGAATAGTGACAATATCATGAACATCAAGGTCAAATTTTCTGAGAAGGTAACAAAAGCAAGAGCTGAAATATCATTCTGAAGTCAGTGGTGCCTAGAAGAATAAGTCACTTAAAAAAAAATGTCATCTCAAACCATGTGACAATTTTATTTTTAGTCAGGCTAAGGTAGAATTATAGATACAGAAGTGACTTTAAAGGTCACTTATCTCACTCTGCTGCCTTAAAGTCAACTGCGTTTATGACATTCCTGATGTTTTTTGCCTTATATTGATCACCTAGTGACAGAAATTCCATAATTACTAGTATGTTACAAAAACTTGCAGCAATTTTATCCTTAAATGTTTCTCCCTCACAAATAATGTATCTATGTCTATCATCCCAATTTCGCAAGTCTTGCAAACTGTTCCTAATACTTTCAAGATTGCTATACTTTTTGTAATGAGTAAATACTCTGCAAAACCAGTGTTTATGAAACTATACATTTAAATCAATATTTAAAGTATATGTCTTTAACTAGATTGCATGCTTTCATTGAAAAATTTCTTTTTCCCTGTTCCTTTCCATGAATAATCATAATTTTAAGGACTAACTGGGCCTTGAATATGGATCTACAATAAAATACATGAAAGTGCTCATTAAGCATGTGTCACACTGTTTCTTTCTTTGGCACGAGAAATGGATCTGAAAAAATTGGAGCACAAATAATATTTTCTATTGAAAAATATTTTTAAAATTATTTAAGTATGAGTTGTAATGAAACTTAGACAATCAAACATATTGATAGATATAGGGCATCTAAAACTCTGTTGGAAAGGTTAGAGGTTGGCTGTAAGATCTATTTGAAAGTCCTAAAAGGTAAATACTTCAAAACTACTAATAAACGTCTTGTTATCCAAATTCTTCATGTTGATATTATTTTCAGAGCCAGTGGGCTAACCCGATTGCAAACACAAATCATAAATCAAAGTTACAGGACCATTCAAATGTTGGTATAGTAGTGGACTGGTGTTTGTCAAAACTGTTATGACCTAACATTGTTAACAAAGTGAGGAATCAGAGATTTGCACTGATTTCTTGTAATAAAGGTTGAAATGGAATCCTGAGAGAGAAAAACAAAAGAAACAAGAAAAAAAAGAAACTTTAGAAGCATATGTGAAAAAAAATATAATTTTATTTATACGTTCTGACAAAATCCACATTGATGCAGAAATTTATATACAAATATGTTGACTTTTTTAACAAAAATTTGGAGATATGTCACATGCATAAATTTTCAGCTATCATAAGTCAGTGCAAACAAACTAATCTCAGAAAAAAGATGGGAATACCTGGAATAATATGTTACTTTACTGTGACAATTAATTGTCAGCTACTTTTACTGATAATGCAAATTTTTCTTCTCTTGTAAAGGGGCTTTCTTTTCCCCTCAGAGTTCATTCCCACTAGAAATAAACTTCCCTAGAAGTCACTGAGACAGAACTTTATCATTCACACATTAAATGAATCTAGTATAATAGTAAAGATAATGTTAAGCTTGCTTTAATTTTGGGGAAACAACTAGATTTAAGCTAGAAAAGAACTATTAATTTCTCCTATTGCTCTAACTAGTATATCCAGTTGGGTTTTCTTCAGTATACCAAGCAACCTGCAGTTGTGCAGGATCAGGTTTTACTCGTATTAGACATGAATTTTTACTATTGCTTTGGGTAGAAATGCAAATCAAGTAATATATGATAAGTGAACAAAATGCTTGCAAATCTCATTCTCATAAATGTGGCAACAATTTCAAGGTTATACTGAAGTACTATACAGTCAGTGTGTTTTTCTTTGCAGAGGTCAAGTGAGGCAAACATTCTGTGTTTTAGGGACATAGCTAGCTCCTTCCTCTCACTTCCAAAGACTGCAAAACAGATTCCAATGCATCACCTTGGTAACCATATCTGAACTAGAGATCAGATTAGCTAAGTCTGCAAAAGACAATAAAAAATCTTTTTATAAGTATATTAACAGTAAAAGGAGGACAAGGGAGACCATACAGTCCCTTTTGGACTCAGAGGGAACAGCAGTGACAGGGGACGAGGAGAAGGCTGAGGTACTTAATGCCTTCTTTGCCTCAGTCTTTAATTGTAAAGAAAACTGTTCCCTCTGTGTAGATACCCCGGAAACAGAGGAGCAATACGAGGCTCCCATAGTCCAAGAAGAGGTGATCAGAGCCCTGCTTGGCCAGCTGGACACCCACAAGTCCATGGGGCCAGATGGGATACATCCTAGGGTATTGAGCGAGCTGGCGGATGTATTGGCCAAACCCCTTTCCATCATCTTCCAGCAGTCCTGGAAGACTGGAGAGGTACCTCTGGACTGGAGACTGGCTGATGTAGTTCCCATTTACAAGAAGGGTAACAGGGAGGATCTGGGGAACTACAGGCCAGTCAGTCTGACCTCAGTGCCAGGGAAAGTCATGGAACAGGTGATCTTGAGTGCTATCATGAAGCACTTACAAGAGAACCAGGTGATCAGGCCCAGTCAACACGGGTTCACAAAAGGCAGGTCCTGCCAAACCAACCTGATCTCCTTCTATGACAAAGTGACTCGGCTGCTGGATGAGGGAAAGGCTGTGGGTGTGGTCTTTCTGGACTTCAGTAAAGCCTTTGACACAGTTTCTCACAGCATTCTGCTGCGGAAACTGTCAGCCTCTGGCCTGGACAGATGCACACTCTCCTGGGTAGAAAACTGGTTGGATGGCCGGGCCCAGAGAGTGGTGGTAAATGGTGTTAAGTCCAGCTGGAGGCCAGTGACAAGTGGTGTCCCCCAGGGCTCAGTGCTGGATCCAGTCCTGTTCAATGTCTTTATCAATGACCTGGATGAGGGCATTGAGGGTACCCTTAGCAAGTTTGCAGATGACACAAAGCTGTGTGCAAGTGTCTATCTGCTGGAGGGTAGGGAGGCTCTGCAAAGGGACCTAAACAGGCTGGACCGCTGGGCAATGTCCAACGGCATGAGGTTTAACACTGCCAAATGCCGGATCCTGCACTTGGGGCACAACAACCCTATGCAGAGCTACAGACGGGGAGAAGCCTGGCTGGAAAACTGCCAGGAGGAGAGGGACCTGGGGGTGTTGGTCGACAGCCGACTGAACATGAGCCAGCAGTGTGCTCAGGTGGCCAAGAAGGCCAATGGCATCCTGGCTTGTATCAGAAATGATGTGACCAGCAGATCCAGGGAGGTGATTCTCCCTCTGTATTCAGCACTGGTGAGACCGCTCCTTGAATACTGTCTCCAGTTCTGGGCCCCTCAGCACAGGAAGGATGTTGAGGCTCTGGAGCAAGTCCAGAGAAGAGCGACAAGGCTGGTGAAGGGGCTGGAGAACAGACCCTATGAGGAACGGCTGAGAGAGCTGGGGTTGTTTAGCCTGGAGAAGAGGAGGTTGAGAGGAGACCTCATTACTCTCTACAACTACCTGAAAGGAGGTTGTAGAGAGGAGGGAGCTGGCCTCTTCTCCCAAGTGACAGGGGACAGGACAAGAGGGAATGGCCTCAAGCTCCGCCAGGGTAGATTTAGGCTGGAGATTAGGAGGAGGTTTTTCACACAGAGGGTCATTGGGCATTGGAATAGGTTGCCCAGGGAGGTGGTTGATTCACCTTCCCTGGAGGTGTTTAAGACACGGGTGGATGAAGTATTGAGGGACTTGGTTTAGTGTTAGGTAGGAATGGTTGGACTAGAAGATCCAATGGGTCCCTTCCAACCTGGTTGTTCTGTGGTTCTGTGATTCTGTTATCAAGGTTATTAATATTCTGAATTGACACAGAGTCTCTCAATCACATACAATGATGAAAGCATTTCACCTCAGAGTTCTTTTAAGTGCAACAGTGATATTTTTAAGAATAATGAACAGTAAAATCACAGACAAATAAATTAAACAGCTTACATACTGAAGATGATAATCTGAAGGAAAAAGCAGAAGAGAAACATCAGAAATTTAAAGATTTCTTCTTTCATTGTATCATTGATTACTGAATGAAGAAACTAAAAGAATTTGAATGTGTGTTTACTTTCTACCTGTGTTATATAAATGATACACAACTCAGAAAGCTCACAACTTGGAAAGGGGAAGAAAAAGTAATTTCATTCTATTGGCTCATTGTGTAGTAAGTCATATGTAGTGTGCCATTTCCACCCGAGGATCATGGACTGCACATTTTTAGGAATACACTGTGTGGTGTCATGGAGAGTCTGCACTTCAGCATTCATGTACACGTCATGCAGTAATTAAGTTGCAGTTTGTTTGCTACAGGACAGTAATCCTAGATGTGAAAGTGAAGTCTTGTTGCCAGAATAAAACCAAAAGGAGATATAAAAGTTCCAGAACATTTTCAAAATAAGCATATCAATCTTTTTTAAGCAAAAACCTATCAAAGGTCATATGTTCCAGTACTTAATCCACTGCATATATTTGTGATAAAATGTCATATATGTCGGTATGAATTAACACAATTGACTACAAGAGATACAGCTATGATTTGATAACTACAATGTTAGGCATAAATTAAGTGTATAAGCCATAATGAGTCATCGTACTATCCATGTTAAGGAAGTGTTTTATAATGCTCCCTATATGCATTCATGTCCACAAACAAATCAGAGTATGTCTATAAGTGAAAACACAGTGTAAATAATCATAGAATCATAGAATCACCAGGTTGGAAGAGACCCACCGGATCATCGAGTCCAACTATTCTTATCAAACACTAAACCAAGTCCCTCAAGACCTCATCCACCCGTGCCTTAAACACCTCCAGGGAAGGTGACTCAACTACCTCCCTGGGCAACCTTTTCCAATGTCCAATGACCCTTTCTGTGAAAAACTTCCTCCTAATCTCTAGCCTAAATCTCCCCTGGTGGAGCTTGAGGCCATTCCCTCTTGTCCTGTTCCCTGTCAACTGGGACAAGAGGCCAGCTCTCTCCTCTCCACAACCTCCTTTCAGGTAGTTGTAGAGAGCAATGAGGTCTCCTCTCAGCCTCCTCTTCTCCAGGCTAAACAACCCCAGTTCTCTCAGACGTTGCTCATAAGACCTGTTCTCCAGACCCTTCACCAGCTTTGTTGCTCTTCTCTGGACCCGCTGCAGAGCCTCAACATCCTTCTTGTGCTGAGGGGCCCAGAAATGAACACAGGATTCAAGGAGCAGTCTCAGCACTGCTGAGTGCAGAGGGAGAATATCCTCCCTGGACCTGCTGGTCACACCGTTTCTGATTCAAGCCAGGATGCCCTTGGCCTTCTTGGCCACCTGGGCACACTGCTGGCTCATGTTCAGTCAGATATTGACCAACACCCCCAGGTCCTTCTCCTCCTGGCACCTTTCCAGCCAGGCTTTTCCCAGTCTGTAGCACTGTATAGGGTTGTTGTGCCCCAAGTGCAGGATCCGGCATTTGGCCTTGTTAAACCTCATCCCATTGGACTCAGTCCAGTGGTCCAACCTGTTTAGGTCCCTTTGCAGAGCCTCCCTGCCCTCCAACAGATCAACACTTCCACACAAAGTAGTGTCATCTGCAAACTTACTAAGGGAGTACTCAATGCCTTCATCCAGGTCATTGATAAGACATTGAACAGGGCTGGACCCAGCACTGAGCCCTGCGGAACCCCACTTGTAACTGGCCTCCAACTGGATTTAACACCATTTACCACCACTCTCTGGGCCCAGTCATCCAACTGGTTTTCTACCCAGGAGAGTGTACGCCTGTCCAGGCCAGAGGCTGACAGTTTCCATAGCAGAATGCTGTGAGAAACTTTGTCATTGTAAGAGAAACTTACAACTGTAATTGTAATAGAACTGTGTCATTGCTGTGAGAAACTGTGTATATTTCTGAAAGAAAATGATATAAAAAGATTTGAAGAACAATCTTTTCTTCAAAGAAAGTTAACTCTTTGGTCTTAATTTGATTTACCATGACTGGAAAGATTAACAAGCAGAATTTAACAAACATAGATGCTGTTAAACAGTGTGATTTATAGAACACACAAGGGTTATTCAAAAAGACTACCATTATTTCACTGAAGATAGTTTTCATGGCTTCCTGCAACATCTGTGGAAGAATGGATTCCAATAGGGATTTGATGATTGTGGACTATCCTCGCAGGCAATGTAAGAAAAACATTATCTCACTCTCCTCCCTGGCTCAGATCCAAAGTCTGAACATTTCTCTCCTGCTGAACTATAAACCCCAGTTCTCATAATCCTCTACTCTGGATCCTAAACCTATCCCAGTCGCACTGAATTTGTCTAGATACTGAGCAAAACCTACTGGTATTCTACACTAACTGTTCTTGACCAACCCTACATATATACACTGTATATATGTATGCAGATACATCTATCTATGCAGATACATGCAGGTATGCACAACTATTGATGTACATGAATATCTGGCCTGATTGTTTTCATTATATGGGTGAATGAGAAATTAGTTCCTGTCTAACAGTTCTACCTCCTACAGAGAGCTAGCAAAGAATTACTCTTTTTTTTTTTTTTACTGCATAAAGTGCATCTTCTGTATGATATATTGATAAGCATGAACTTTAATAAATCTATTTTTCCTAAGCTTTGTAAAGGGTCTAGAAGGGGGTCTGAAATGATTTTCAACTAACTTTAGACTTCTAACAGTTCTCTGTGTGTAAGTTAGTCCTACAAAGTTCCTATTTATGGTCAACAGAGAGAAACACATTTGGAAGTACTTTAATAGCATAATTTATGGTGGAATAAATTATATTACATACGTTCATGTTCCTTTTGACAAGATTTTAAAGGAAACCTACTGCCTGAGTTTAAATCCCACCCTAGGTCTTTTTCAGTGCTATCTTAACATATAAACTTAGAAATAACAGAGCTGTCCATTTTTTTTCTGTCTGCAGCCATTAGCACTGTACTTTCTGAAAAGCTGAAAATATGTGCTTTGTTTTACTTACCTTCTTGGGTAATGATGAAACTGTAGTTCAGACACACAGATAAGGAATTATATATCATAAATATCTTGATAAGTCGTGAAAGAAAATTTCTGTACAAGGGCAATGCTGATTGAAGGTATTGTTTTGAAAGCCAATCAATGTCTTTATCCTTGCAATTGACCCTACAGCTCTTCAAATTTTGCAATGCAGTAGAATATTATTGCAACTTTAGAGCTAAAGATAAACTGCAAAGATTTTTGGTACCTTTGTCAGAATTCTTATAACTTATGTATGTATATTTTATTGAACAGATAGACTATGCATAATGTCTCAGCCCCAGTTCTAGGAAGGCAACTGATAAATACTCTGTGATACTTAACTTACCTTTGATATGTCCCTACCTGTAATCTGCAGTTCCTGCAACAATTAGGAAAAAAATATCAACTGAAATAAAATATTGTACTGTTGCTTAAATATTTTATTCAAGAATATAATCAAAATGAATTCTAACAAACTTTTAGTTACATTTTTAAGGCAGAGTAATATATCAGAAATATTACTAAAAGATCTTTCTGTTGGGATCTTGCCACAGAACATGGCATATTTTCATAGTGTACCAGCTCAATATCTTTTACTTTAGTCTGTAGCTTTTGTTTTTTTTCTAATTTTCAAGCTTTCTGCTGGAGATACAGGTGTTAATTTAACATTATACTTATCGCTTATTAATGAGATTTAGCATACTACAAATTGGTAAGAGAATTACTGAACACAAAAACATTGAAGGGAAACAGCTGCATGATAAAAATACTTTCTTTTTAATATTTTTTTTTATTATTGTTGCCATATGTCTACATAAGATCATATAGAGTTCACTCTTGTAAGGTTATATTACTATTTTAAAATACTTGATAAGAGTTGGCCTTCAGAAAAGTAAGTGCACACTTTGATGTTGAAGAAGATTAAACTGGCTATTTAATACCTGAGTTAATTTGAACCATAATGTAACTATCCATGAAGTCAGTTTCAATAGTTTCAGTTAGTTTTAAAACAATGATATAAACTTTGATTCTACACCAAAGTTATACCAGTATAACAATACTGCTTGCAATATTTTCCCCCATCCTTGTTATAGTGTTAAAAATATTCTTATATTAGGATAGAATATATCAATGTGGAAGTCACCATGATGTGAAAAACTTATGTATATAATTAGTTCCAACAACGTGATTCTTTCTGCTTGAAAGAATATTGTAGATCTGAATCAAAATATTCAAAGCTCTACAGAATTTGTGTATTTGCCATGCTTCAGAATGGAGAACTTGGCAGGAACAGAAACACACAAGCTGTTTCTTCATAGACCCTCTTAGGAACAGAAAATCTGCCGCATGTGGTAGAAGAGTATGCACTGCAAGTTTGACAGCAGTCTCTGCAGAAAAAAAGTACATTGCTTTTCCTACTACCTTCATTTCTAGGCTCAGAGAGCTATGAATCTTGAATTCCTGATCCACAGAATTATTGCATGTAGGAAAAAAACCCCAAACATTTTTCACTTACTGAGATATACAAGAAGGAGAAATACACCATTTCTTACTAGACAAATCCAGCTGGTATATTTTTAAAACCATTTAGATTGAGATTAGTCTGAAGTACATATTGGCTCCCAAACATTATATTGAGTTCTAATCTTATGTAAAGACTGTGGAGACCACCATATTAATCTAAATTTAGAGGCTGGCAGTCTATATTTTTTTCTGCCCTTAACTATACACCAGAGATCAATATCTAAATGTATTTATGCTTGATTGTTCAGTCTATAAATGTGGTATGAATCAATCTCCTGAGGCTACAACTGCCTTTGGTATAGATGGGTGAATTAAGTGCTTTAGCTCTTAAGCAAGACCTCCATAATTCTTGATAGATAAAGTACTCTTCTGTGCTTTGTATTAAATCTTATTATCTAGGCACAATGAATGAAATAAATACATTTTTCATTTTTTTATAACTTAGTTCTGTGCTTTGCAGCAATTCAAGACTTCCCAGTTAGCAAGCTGAGCAACTGTGTAGAAACCTTGTGCACTGCTAGAATGCCTTCTTATGGACTAACTTCATGGGGACCATGGCTGTATAACTATGATTTCTATGCCTTTCTGCTCCTCTGTGAAGGCTATTTAGAATAAACACATTCAGAATTGTCAGAATCCTGTCTCTTTAGTGGCAGAACTTCTAGTAATTCCCAGGACCAAAGGAAATCTTCATGCTTTCTTTGAAACTTCTTGTCTTTTATGTTTACTGGCCAAGGAAACAGACATGCTTCATCTTAGCTCTTGGAAGAAATGCTACTTAACTTATTTCACTGATTAATGCTTAAGTATAATCTTTAGTTACAACATCTTAGAACTTCCATGTTTCAGAAATTGCAGTTGCAGAATTTATTCAGCAACATCAGGAAACTTTCCTTGTTAATTGCCTCTACCTTGTAAGGATAAACCTGTCTTTATGGGAACATTTGCAGTTCCCATGCTAAGAATGTGAAAGACACTGAAATGTTGTGAAAGACTTGATCTTTTAAGTGAAATAGTTAGCTTCCATATCTAAAATTAAAGGAGGTAAATCTTCTAGGCATTACGTTTACTGAACTTGAATATTCTCTGTTTTACTAGCAATTAAACCTTATTAAGGAAGTTAACTAATAGGACTTGCAACTTTTGAAGAACTATTAAGTTGCAAACTGTTGCATTGGAAATCATGTTTGCTATTGCACACAATCAAAAGTAACCTCTCAGTTGCTGTGAATTGAGTTTCACTTAATCTTTTTGGGGTAGGTTGTATAACATTTAATATCTCTTTTGCAACTGTTAATTTGAGACATTAAATGTGAATACTGAAGTACTACATAAAGGAGGCCAGGAACTATCTCCAGGGCTGTGCAACTGAATTGTACATACATTCTATTAAAAAGCTTTACTTTATAGTCACACTATATTCATAAATTTAAATTTACAAAAGTAAGATTTTTTAATATTGAATCTTTGCTCCAGTGTTTGGTTGACAAATAAACCCCTCAAATGGAATAAGGCTTAGAGGAGATAGGCAAGGATGATGTGCCCATGAGGCACAGGGAATAATGCAGGATGTGACTGACCACAGCTGTAGCAAATAATCTGACTTTATTGCACCACAAAGGGGACCAGTGGGAGACGTACAATTTAAACAGCTATCAACAGTTGAGTTTGAGAGTTCAACAATGTTGTCAGTACCTTCTGGACCTATTGAGAGGCATATCTATTATTTCCTACAGCAAGGTTATAATTTACTGCTGATTACACTGCTGTCCAACCTAAGAAAGTCATAAATACTTTCACAGCAGCCTGTTAAGAGACACGTCTTCCTGAATATCTAGGATGCTTGCCTCCTATTGCCACTACTCACTGTGTATCAGTTCCACTGGTCAAATTTCTGAATGACCAGTGACATGGCCTTGACTGATTTTCAGCTTAGATCATCTACCACTGTAACTCCTTAATGTTTTTTAGCGACTCTTCTGTTTACATTCAGGATCATCAAATCTGAGAGGATGTGTCCTACTCACCTGTGCTAACTCTCATCTGAAGTGAGCATGCAGGGAAGTGGTAGACATGGACTGCTTGTCATACCAGGCATCTACTCCAACACCAAGGACAACACCGCTGTCTCTACATATCTTCACAACAGCTGAAAAGACTGTCACTAAATGCTCTTGATTTTCCTGGAATGCTTTCCTCGAAAGACAATATTTTATGCAAATCAGATGACCTTATTCAAGATGTTGGGTTTGTGCTGGGATTGGGGATTTTTTTCTGTCATAAACCTTACCTGAGCTGCCTTTGACTGCCCTTCTAACTCCCCTGCTCGAAGGCAACTGAACTTGCTTTTACACATCAGTTAGTACTTACTGCCTGGATTTATTGCACCATAGAGGTTGAATGCAGATTATCTACCAAGACACATTGTTGAGCCTCCTACTGACTGTTCTGCTCCTTAATCTTTTTCTCACATTTCAAATATTCAATTTCCTTGTGATAATCTGTAAATTTCTTCCCAATTTCTTCCATGACTGTCTTTAATGGACTACTCAAATTATTTATAACTTTACTCAAAGCTATACTTAGCTGCCGTAAGCATTTTTCCATAGATTCAGTGTTATCCTAGAGGAATACAATTTTCCTGTTTTTCACCCAGAAAAGCTTATGTCTTCCTTTCCACATGAGCTGTTCCCCTAAACTATCTTCTAGGCAGGAGAAAATGTGTCTCTCTGTCTCTGTTATCTTCAGTGTCCTAATAAACACACATTCCTTAAATACCTTATTTTCCTGCTTCTACATGTGGTCAGACATTTAAACCTGTGGTTTAGGTCCAAGCCAAAATAACCTGCAGCTTACAGTATTAACAGGAATTTTGATGTATCACAGTCTTACTTCCTGCCAAAATGCTGAAGTTTACACAAACACACAAGAAAATTCATTTTTAAGTGAATTGGACTGCAGAGTACAAGGAAAAAATTTAGATATATTGCATTGCATGCAAATTCTATGCTTCTAAGTAGTTTTCAAATATATTAGATACATTAAACATAAAAAAATATGTTGTTGCTCACAAAATTTGAAAAATAAGTCTTTATTGCAGTAAGTTGTAGCTATTGGCAGCAAGACAGCTGACTATGGTCCTGAGGATGGGCTGCATTTGATTTTTATTACCCTAAAGATTGATATTCACTGTTGATCTATCATGAGATGAAGTTAAAGATATGTACTTAAGTTTTAAGGAAAGATTTTACCCAGTGGAGCTATATACGGAAATGTCTACGTTACTATTTTATATATTTCAGTTTACATCCTATCAGACATAGAAGTGTTGATGGTGCAAATTACAGTGTAAGCAAGCTACTAATCTTTTTTCCTTCTAAAAAAATCTATATTTTGTTGGTTGCATTTCAAAAACCTTTGATGTCAAGTTTCATCAAGAAATAATCTCTTCAATGTAGTATAGCATGATGACCTTTTTCTTAAACAACTGTTTTGTCACATTTCCAATCATTTTCTTGCATGGAACAGCTTGAAATATCATATATAATGCTGAACTATATAAACAAAAAGTCCTGGGAGATTATAACTTTTCTTTTTGGCAGCAGAAAGCAATATTTCAGATATACTGGTAGGTTTTTATAACTTGAAAACACTTACTGCATAGTCATGATGATGCAAAGTTCACTTATTCTGATTCCTCCGTTCTCACATTCAAATTCCTGTTTCACCAAACAGGGTCATATTTCCTGAGGTGAAGGGTTGCAGTTAATTTTGTATAACTGAATTTTGTATAACTTTGTGCAAACCTGTTCTTCTTCACTCTGTATCACTCTGAACAGTCTATCTGTAGTGTTTCCCTGTTACGCTCCCACAAGAGGTACTGTCAGGTTCTCTAAAGGGTGTTTGCTCAGCTGTACATGTCTCCCTCTAGCATGTAAATATCTATAAACTGCAGTGAGATGTCACTGTGCACAGAGCTGCTGGAGCAGGTGGCACTTAGATGGCTCTCTATAGACCAAGAAATCATCCAGAAGGTCCAGGATCGTTAAAAAGTCTGTTGATTATTCAGCTACTGAGATACCTGCTTCTACTCCAAAGTGGTTTTTATAGTTTACGACAACCTGAGCTAAAAGAAATGCACAAAAACTTAGCATTTCTTTATTAATTAACTTAATCTTATTTTTTTTTGCATGGTTACAGTACCCAAGACACATTTAATTTTATGTGTAAGTAAAAGTTTTATTAAAGTTTTAATGACCGATACTGAGTTAATTTCCTCTCTTATTCCTCCTTGGCTTTTTTTTCTATACAAACTTTAGAAAACTGAAGATTATAGTTTATCTAGGAATGCTGTTATATGCAGGTTACTTTACCTGGAACTGTCTAGTGTTTGATATTAAGTAATGAACACTCTACCATATAAATCAAAATAAATAGGAATATTTTGCACTATTTTTAGTCTAAAAATGCTCATATGAAACAAATTATTTACAATTTTGGTAATACAATTCTAAACTTTTCACGGTTTCTAGAAGAGAGATCTGTTATATTTAAATTCTTTAATTAATTTTAGATTTAAGTACATTTTAATCTATATTTTTCGAGTGAGATAAAAATATATCTACAACTTGAATCTCTAAAAAGCATGAAGTTCTAATCTTTGGGCAAAGCACTTGGTCTTTTATGGTTCTGTGCTGAATTCCATAAATATATCAAATAACTCCCTTCCATGCTGCCTCCTTCTGTTGCCTGTTAATATCTCAGTCATATATAAGAAAAAGATAAGAACATTGAATTGGCTGACAGAACTTTTATGCCAGTGTATTTGTACTGACAATATTCAGCTCAAAGGTACTGGATGTTGCTGATACACAGAAGCAGTTCATTACCACTGCTAGGCCTCCAGCTCCTTCAAGAGGATGAAATAAACTGCAGTAATCAGAGTCTGATCATTCTTGGGTTTGCTTCAAGAATCTAATTCTTTGAAAAGTCTTTGATTTCTCGAATGGGGTCGGAGTGACATTTCAGAAATGGTTTCCCTTTCTTCCACTTTGTAGAATAGCCAGACTATCTTGTAATCAGGCTATGAAAAAGACAGCAAGAATCAAAGCAGCTACTGACTCCTGCAGAATGGTTTACCTGAAAGATGTTTAGGTATTTTTTATTAATGATTTCTCTAAATATCCATAAAAGAAGTGGTAACCATGGGCTTCAGTCCGGGATCTGCTTGTTTCACAGGTCTGGAACTCAACAATAGCTCTATAGAGGTCCCTTGGGAATAGTTTTACTGTATCTAACTTTTAGATATTTTTCCTGTTTGTGTAATCTTCATGTTCAAATTTGCTTCACTGGCTTCATACATTTTGCAAGGAGACCTATATGCATGAAACTGCAATTATAGAAGAACTGACTTGCACTTTCACTAAACTAAGTAGCTTTAACTCAAATAGAGAGATTTCTGAAAATGTCAACTAATTCAAATGGCATTCCTGCTGCTGTTATTGTTGTTGTTATAATTTTTTTTTCAGGTTGCCTAGAGAAGTTGGCGATATCCCCTCTCTGGAAGTGTTCAAGATCAGGTTGGATGGGGCTTTGAGCAACCTGATCTACTGGAAGGTGTCCCTGCCCATGGCAGCTGATCTGTGACTCCCATTGCTATCACTATTATTATTATTAGTCATTCTAAGAAGAATATTGACTGTGCAGCAAAGCTTTTCATACTTTCATTTTTAGGAGCCATGGAATTTCACTGTGAAAGAATCAGCCTTGTGCAAAATGATATATTTTAGCTCATGCAGTGCTAAACATGGAAGACTGGGAGCTTTTAGCCTAAAGCAAGGACTTAGACTTGCAGTTCTTATCTAACACACATAATTAGATCAAGACAATGAGTTGTAAGCTACACAAGTAGGGCATTTCCCTGTGCCTGGAAGAACTTTACCTGCTTTTACATTAATTTCATATTTTTTCATATATCCAGTGGTTACTAAGCTATTAAAATAGAACTACAGGGTTGGGGGTAGAAGGTGGATGTTAAATAAAACGTCTGAAGTCTCTAATAGACTTATGAGTCTTACATACGTTTTGCCGTGGCTAGTGGTTTTAAGAAAGTCAGTCTGCTGTCCATTCTGAAACACTTATAGGTTCTATTAATTTGGGGGTTATTTTTCACTTTTTGTCTCAGGTTCACACTTTAACACTTTACTTTATGCTATATAATGAAGTTTCTTGGCTGTGTTACAGTCCTCTCTTTCTGTCATATCTCTAATATAGACAGATTTAAGTATCAGATCACTTAACAGTTCTGCACCAATTTCCTTCCTCTTTTTTCTACTCCCATTTTAAAGACACAAGAGTCTCTAAGAAATTGAAATTTGGCATTTATTCTAGTTCACACAGCAATAAATCAAGACAGCTAGTTCTGAATGCAGTCTCTATATGACATCAGGGAGCTGCTTGAAGTTCTTCCTGGCTCTACCACATATTGATTGGTACTAGCTAAATAACTGGTTGTTTTGTTTTTTAGCTTGCCCACTAGAATTATTTTCAGATTCTCTGGTATCTGTCTGATTCATTAACGTAAGACCTAGACCCCTGCGATTTACGCATGTATTCTATCATTCTGCTGTTTCTAAATTAATTTTAAAACACAGAGAACATGCGGTTTAGGGAATGTGACTCTTTGAATACTATTATTTTTCTTTCCCTCTTTCATTCACTCTGATCTTTTATTTTAGAAACAATATGGCTAACACATATATGTTTATATTCATTAATTAATTTAAGCATTCTGAGGACCTGTCAGATTTTTTTTCTTTTTTTTTTTTTGTCTCCAATTAGATTTGTAGATGGCAGAAGGAAAAAAAGAATGTCATGTTTGTAGTAAATAAAAAGTCCTGCCTGAGTGCTTTTTAATAGCTTATCATTAACATGTAATCAAACTGAATAATTGCTGCATAAGAGAGTGGCTGTGAACCAGCAGCTGCCCCTAGGCAGTACTTTGTTGTGGAATGTCACTGCGACAAAAATTACTGGACATATAATGCATCATCAGCATTTGTGCTATAGGCATGTCATGTAGGTGAACAGGAATCACTGGGGTGTGGTAAATGTGTGCTGATGACATCTGAGTGGTATCAGATGGATAGGGGCAAGCAGAAAGACAAAGAAGGCAAAAGACAAAGAAGACAAAAAATTGAGGAAAACAGCTTTTACCACTAAATGGAAATTACCTTCAGTGCTGCAGTGCACCACTGACTTTGACAGCTGAAGCAGCAGCAGAGAGGACTTGACAAAGATATTGGTCGTAGTTCTTTCTCTGCAAGGAGCTAAGTCTGGTTTTCCACTGACAATATTAATCAATGTCCTTTAAAAAATAGACTGAACAGAAGAATATTTTTAAAGGCCATAAGAAATGATTTTAAAGCCTAGATTTGTGTGTGTGAATGTGAGTCTGCTTATATCTATATCTGTGGAATACTGAAGCATGAGAGTGAAAATAATTGTGTACTTTTGCTAAATAGAATAAAGGCTGTGTTATTCAAACTAGGAGAAAAGTTCTGTAACAAATAGGCATGTCACCCTTATCATGACTTAGTCTTACTAGATACTGTATATCAAACTAGAAGCTTATATATTAGTCTTTATTTAAAATCTGATATAAACTTACTTCCTTGCTTGCTCTGCCTGGAATTTTATTTCCTCCTAAACCTCTCTTTCCAAATATTTGCCTACAATTTTTCACTGATATATCAAAGATATCAAAACTGAGTACAACTTATGTAGTTATCACTGTATATACTTTAAAAGACCATGCACATGTAGTAACATTCACTACTATACTGTTCTTTCAGTTTATATGAGAAAGGAAAACACCATTAACCATATCTTACATTTAAATAGTTGAGTGAAACACCCTGCATAAAGTCATAGGATATGTCAATAGTAGAACCCTACATGAATCTAAATTTCTGGATCTTCCATTTAGAATGCATTCCTTATCTCTTGTTCTTTCACGTTTCTTCATTTTGAAATAGGAATCATTGTGTATGCTATTAAATGTAAAAAATTAATAGACAATTGACTTACAGGTATGAAATATGTAGTATGAAAATATCAGCACAACAAATAACAGCCAGATTCTGTTCTCACAATTAAGGTTTCTTCTGTATGAAAGAAATTGTCTTTGCAATGTGGTTTTATGTTGCATTTTCTACTTAAACTATTAGATGAGCTATAATGATGTTTAGTGCCAGCTGCTTGCAGCAGGGCATGTTTAACAGAACTGGCAATGCCAGTCTTTAGTGGGCTAAGCTGTTGTTTCTGAATTGCTTTGACCCACTCCACATTATGACAAGTAAACTAAGCTGAGAGTTTGGTTTATTACTTTTATCAAACAAAAAGCTGACCACAGGTGTTCTCTAGCAACTTGGGCATTTCTGACAGCAAGTAAGAGCTAGATCACTTGCAAACCATTGTAGTTAATGTGGGAGGGAAGCATTTCCAAAACTGTGCCAATCTAACTCTGCCTATAGAAAAAGTGAAATTCCTCAGCAGGTTCAAATACATACATTTATTATAACACAAGTAGATTAACATACTTATCTGAGAGGCCAGTATTATCCTGCTCAAATACTGTACCAGAATAGATAGACTGGAAGAGATTAATGTTCAGCATTTGTGCCTGCCTACACCCCTGCCTGAAACTGATCATTCATAAACACAGTAGAGTCTTGTGTACTGGAATTAACAATTCACAGAATCACAGAATCACAGAACAACCAGGTTGGAAGGGACCCATTGGATCTTCTAGTCCAACCATTCCTATCTAAAATTCATGCAAGCCTTCTCTACTGTGGAACAATTTTTGCAGGGAGTTGTCTGTCTGCCTACATGAGTTTTTACACACCTCTCAGCTAATCCAAAGATGCATATGTGAACTGCAGCAGTTGGAGCATCAAGTGGATATACATTTCTCTTTGTAGACTTCTGGATCTATTAAACAATGAATGGGTTGCATAGATCCACACAGGTCATATTTTTTTCACCAATCGTAATTAAAACATATGCTATTTCCTTGTTTAATAAATAACTATAGCATGTTTCTACAGTTTCTGATTGAAAAGAATTAGCCTCCATTTTAACACAGTTAAGACTGTGAGTGTCAGAGAAGATAGGAGGAAGGAAATACTTTCTACTAGTAGATGGGGGACTGCAATATTTTTGACATGTAGGTTGGCTGTCAGTGAAGTGATCAACTTGACATACACTGAGCTGCTCTAGTGGAGATGGGGCACTGTAGCCAGCTGAAAGCTTTGAGAGGCTTTTCCTTTCACCGAGGCTTTCCCATTTTACAAAATTCTATCTTCTTACAGAGAATGCGTGTTAGGCATAAACTGACATACTTCAACTGACTGTAATTACTGTAACCAGAGGCAACACGGTCAAAATAGCGTAGTCTGTACTTCTTGCTTAAATATCTGTTCATTTTTATGTGGACCTTGCAGCAACATCCAAAAGCCTTATTTCTTGGATGAGAAAATCTCAGCTACATTATATCCAGAAATTAAGATATAGAAATTTGTTTCTCCAAGAACAGATAAGGTGTGTGTATATATATATATATACACACATGCACGCACAGAATCTTAAGCTCCAGAGGCTTAGCTTATTGCTTGAACATAGATAAAATAGTAATATACCATAAAAATATACCATTCTTTGGGTTTGGGATTTCTTTCTTTTTTTTTTTTTTTTTTTGCCTTAATGTGGAGTGCCTGCAGGATCTTTAAAAAAATCCTAACACTTAGTGAAGCAGTCCACATGTTAGGCTTCTGCCTTTGACAACAGCAAAATACAATCCTCCATAAAGCAGATTCCTTTGTGAGACTGAGAGACACAGAAGATCAATTATCCCATGTTCTGGCTGAATTCTGATTTTACCAGAGGAGAGGACTTGTGTCTTCCTAACAAGCCCCTGAAGATGGTATTTTGAGCTATGACTTCTCTTCTGTTCTGCCTAACACCGTCTATGATAACAGTCCAAGTCTGCCAGTAACCAGGAAGGGAAGGAGTGGGAATTAGTAGAATTCTAATTTCCTTCTGTAGGTCTCACACTTATTCCAGCCATACAATACAAATAAAGGATTTCTCCCTCCCTACAAACACCTGAAAGATGCAAAGACTTGAAAGCTAGCTAAGGTAGAAAAATCCTTAAAGAGTATCGTGTCGGAAAATTGCTGGAGACAGAGTTGCATAGTTGACAGATGTAATCAACTGAATGGAATAGATGTAGAGGAATTAACAGGCAGAGAATTAGAGGATCAGAGAATGATTGAAGTAATGGGTTATACACAAAACTCCAAAGTGTATTTCAAGTAGATGATGATCCAGATGAGAGAAAGGAAACTGAGAAGAATGAAAAAGAGTATGAAGAGTAAATCTTGGGATTTTAAACAGGGAGTAAGGAAAAAAAAATACTGTGAAGAGTGAAAGAGTTTAAGGCTACCATAAAATATTCAATTAACTTCAGAAATTCTTGTGGCTGAAAATACACTTAACTGGCAAACATGAGGAAATAGAAGGTAATTTGGGCATACAAATAACAATAATATATGAACGGCATATTTGGAAAATTAACTGAAAATAGATTTGGGAGCTGTAAATATCAGAGGATGAATGCAAAATACAAGAAAAATCAGATTATTTTAGGTGTTGTGAAAAGGTAAGTCAGATACAAAAGTATTTATGGCACCATTAAAAATAAAAAGAAATGGAAGAACAAAGGTTTAAGCAATACTTAGACAGGAAATTGAATGGAGATGAATGGAAATGCAGTGACATAAAGACAACTTAGACTATACAAAGTGAACAGGATAAGTTAGAAAAATAAATAAGTGGGGTTTTTTTATAAGAAAAGAAAGAAAAAAGAAAAATATATTGGTCAACTTGGAGTGTTGTTAGTATCGTAGACATTAAGATAATACGGACCATGATCTTTTCTAACTTGCGACAGTGTATGAGAGTTATTTCATTCAGCTTTCTTTGCTTTGAAACCAGCAACTAAAGTATTCACATCTTCAGCTATAACCATTGTGTCCCAGAACAACAGAAACACAAAGAGGGAAATATCATGAATGTCCAAAGAACTTTCACTGACACAAAAATATTTCTGTAAGGAAAACCAAAGATGATTCACCTATTCTCCAGTCTGTTCCAACCACTTACATTTTCAGAAAAATTCTGTCCCAGTCTAATCTAAGAAGCATTTGAAACATATTTACATGAGTCACAGCTATCCAAACTCTGTAAAGAGAATAACCTTCGTCTATTACAATATCTGTTGAAATATATCTGTCTGAGTTGAGAAAATTATCTCTTTCATTGATACCTTGTAAGTGTCTAAGAATATAATAAGACTAAAGAAAGTTTGCTTTATATTATTGAACAGAATGAACACAAACAGCCAAAAATGTTTTGGGCAGATACTGTGAAAAATTCAATGTTTTACTATTAGGATAGACCAGAAATTGGTTTAGAAGACTCAGTTTGGAGACAGACAAGGTTGCCTAGACTTTAAAAATATACTTATGAGGAAGTTTTCTATGGTGATACTGTTTTTGTCAGGCTATAGAGCAATTTTGACAGCATGTGGATCTGTATCGTTGAAGTTACTGAAAATGATTCTGTTGGTTTCATTAGATATAAGCTCAGACCTGCTGTACTGCTACAGATGAAATACCCAACCTCCAGTGCTAATCTAAGTGATGAATAAAGTAAGTCAATGTACATTTGTATATTTTATTCTGTTAAAATTCAATTATGTCAGTTTAGAAAAGTGAAATTTATTGTGCATTAACCCAGCAGCTGAGGCAGGCAATTCTTTAAAGAAGAGATGAAAAGTCATAATGTACAAAGAAAGCTGATTCAACCTGCTGTTCAGTACTTGTTCAGTACTTTTATATCTTGAAAAAGTTTCTGTTTTCCTTTTTCACATTTGACAGTATGACTCTTAACATAAGCCAGAGTGGAAAACAAAACCCACATATGTAGTTGGACTGTTTGAGTTGTTCATGAGTCAAACAGATGAGCAAATACTGACAAACTACTTTTTTAAAAAATCCACTTAATTTCTGAATTAGCATATATTCCATTTAAATGTTCAGATGTCTGAAATTGTAACACATTAATAGCTTACTGCAGTTTTATTTCACTACTCATGAGATCTTCATCTCAGCTCCCCAAACCTTTTTATCATGACTGATGCCTTGCTTACATTTGGGGAAAAAATGACAAGGCCGAGTCATGACTTTAGTGTGAATGCTGGGACCTGCTGCTTTATGTATAGAGGTCCTGTTGATCACTGTTCTGTGTAGAATATAGAAGAGCACTCTTGTTTTTCTGTGGCTTTTTTGAGCATCTCTCCTTTCTATGTACTTTTTTTTATTATGTGGATTGATTATATCCTGAGTTCTTGTGCATGAGAAAGAAGGTACTAGATAGTACAGAGCAGAAGGGAAAAAGATAGTACAGATTCCTTTTCAGTCAGAGAGACACACAAGCCTTAAAATTTAACACATACTCTATTCATCTTTTCTCCACTCAGGATCTTGCCATAAGACAGATCAGTATTAAAAGCTAATTGAGCAACAGGTTGGAGTACAAAGTTATATTGTTTGTCTTAGCCTTAGCTAAACTTGGCTTCTTTGCTAGTACTGAGGAGTAACAAAGCAACAACACAGAGGAAGAGCTTGATTTAATGATGTTGGGATGATGAATGAGCAATTCATCCAAAGCTTCCTTTTGGTTGGGAGGACAGTCTTAGACCTGTGTGTGAACTACTCTCTGGGCAGCTGGAAAATAGGTCAAAGCAATGTCATTCCCTTCCTAAGTTAAAAACAGTACTTTCTGTACTTAGGAGAGATGAGTTCCTTCCAATGGAAGCAAAAAATGTCATACATATGAGTCAGTCTTCAGTGTCCAGGTGGTGCCATTACTCAGTTTTTGGACACTGTGCTACAGCATATTCATATACTCATTCAAAAACTCCACAGTTGTCTAAAAGAAAAACATTTTTTCATGTTTTCCCCTTTGATTTTTTAAATTAAAGACATGAAAATAGTCAAAATGCTCCTAGTTTCTTATCTAGAGACTGTCCTATTAGTTTTAATTTCCCTTTCCATTTTTTCAGGTATTCCTAAAGCATCAGGAAAAACTAGATTAAAATAAACCAAACAAAAATTTACAGAAGTTTCTCTCTTACTGAAATGCAATACAACAGATTTCTGTCTCTTTGGTGTCAGTCCTCTTTCCAGCAAGTTTCCATTTTGAAATCTTAGATACAAGGTTTTTTAAAATGAAATAGAACTTGAATAATCTACCTAGACCTCAGCTAACATGTATATCCATATCATTTTGTTGTCATTGTTTATAAAGAAATCAGAAACAGAAAGAAGATTGCATTTTTTTTTATTTTGGTGAGATAAATTTCTTGATTTCATCATAGTTTAAAGTCCTAGAAATCTGAACTACAGAATATATCTTAATTAATTTTCTTCAATGTGAAAAGTAATACTTTTTTTTGGGGGGGGGGGGGGGGGGCGCTGTTTCTTCTAGCTTAATAACTGTGCTGGGTTCAGCTTGGCTGGATACCAGATGCCAACCATGCCACTCTATCATGCCCCTCCTCAGCAGGAAGTGAGGGGCAAAAATAAGATGGAAAAAGAAAAAAGGCCCTCATGGGTAGAGATAAAGGCAGCTTAATAAAGCAAAAGCAAAGGCAGTATAAGGAAGCAAAGGAAAATAAAAGATTTATTCTCTACTTTCCACCAGCAGCTGATGTCCAGCCTCTTCCTGGGAAGCAAGGCTTCAGTACGTGCAGCAGTTGCTCCAGAAGATAAGCATCATAATAACGAATATCACACATGTGCTCCCCCTCAATCCACTTCCCCCTCCCCCAGCCTTTCTCTAAGCTTTTTTTACTGACCAGACATCATATCCAATGGAATATACCTTTGATCAGTTAGGGTCATCTGTCCTGGCTATGTGCCCTCCTAAGATCTTGCCTGTCCCTAGGCCTTTGAGGTTGAAGGAGGGGGAATGTTGGAGAGAGAGTCTTGATGGTGTGCAAACACTGCTCAGCAGCAGCCAAAGCACTGGTGTGTTATCAACACCATTCTAGCTATCAGCACAAAGCACAGCATTATGAGAGCTGCTATTGGGAAAATTAACTCCAGCTCAACCAGACCCAATACAGTAACAAATAGAGTACTGCATCAGTGTAATTATCTCCACAGTAGACAATTTCTTGCCTAACTGTAAATGGGAAAATAATTTCTTCATGGTCATTGGATGGAGTTAAGTATCAATGAAAAAGCTGACATATCATGGACAGATTCTGGATAGGTTGTTAAATCTACTGGATGTTCCTAACTTATATATTCCTTCTAAATTATTCACATAACCTTCCTTCTTATAAGAGTTTTCCAGTTGCTATAATAGGTAAATATTTTCTTATTATTGCTGTACAGTGGGTTCTTGTACATCACATGTATTTATTATAGTAAGCTTGAAGAAGAAAAAAAATACTCATCACTTTCTGATAGATGATGGTAATTCTCACTGTTTTATTGTCAATCGCTAACACTGTCACTTCCAATCTCTCTTAACTCTGAGAAAAGGTGATGACTCGCTGTGTGATTTCTTTGCTTATATTACTAAAAATACTGAAAATTTCCCATTCTAGTGGAGAGTTCTATTACTCTCCAATATATACAATTTAACTCTAGCTCTCATCTTTAAAAAGTATTTCTTATTCTCTTAATAAAAGTTTTTCAGCTTGCAAAAGTTTGACAAAAACTTTATAATAATACAACTACATGAAATTTGCTGGTAAACCTTGATCTAAACTATGATTTATTTCACTAAAAGAGCATTTGAAGGAAAGACATAACAGATTGTCTCATGACTTATTGTTGAAATTTGAAAAACAAATAAAGGAACGTTTACATCTATGTTTTGGGCTTTACAGATGAGACTCTCTAAGCCAAGAAAATAATCAGGATACCTAGGGATTCAGAATGAATTTTCTAAATGGAAAAATCCAGAGATAATTTATATCTGGCTGTAAAAATAATGCAAAAAATGTATTGTTAAAAGTATTAAAAAGAAACCATAAGCAGAGTTCTGGGTTGGCATGGACTCAGCATAGAGAGGAATATATTCATTAAGGGGCAAACCATATTTGTGACTGAAGCAAAGAAATACCAGAACTGGAACTGACTTTCAGGTGCTTTCTACTATTTTACTGGAAACTTGTTTTATATTTACTGTTTTAAGTATTTTGTTTTCTTATTCTCTTTGGGCAACAGTAATCCCACATAGTAGTCAGAAGGAAATACTTTAACTCTTTGACCTGAAAACCCTTAAATCTCTTACAATATAAACTATTACTAATTGTAAACTTGAGCTCTTATGTTAAAAAGAGTTTGCAAAATGCATATACCCGCCATGTGAAAATTTAACACGCAGAGTGCTAAGTTTCTAAGACAGACCTTTGGACATGCTGGAGGGTTTGCATGGTAAAAATTAAGGAATATTAGCATTCCCATTTCCTTTAGAAATATTTCAGAGAGTACTGAGCTATATTTTGCTGTGATGTGCATCATTACACTTATGAGGAATAGCAGCATAAAAAAATACTACACTCACATACAAAAAGGTACTTCTAGTTATAAAGAAAACAGTGACGAGTCATGGGCTGAATATTAATTAAATTTTTGTAAACAACTATATTGTCTCACAATATTAGTGTACTATATCTCTGCCTTGTATCCACTAAGGCTGCCCCATAAGTACACCTTATACTTTGAAAAATCTGGAATGATGTAAACAGTAAAAAATACTTCCCTCCTCTTTTCCTGTTTTATAGAGGGAAGGCAAGCCAGGAGGCTTATATCACAGCTGTTGAGTTGTTGGCAACAGTACTATTGGTGATACTATAAATTCTACAAATATATTCTAGTAACTCACCAAGCAGCACAAATGAAAAAAAGTTTTTTATTTCCTAGTTCCTTTCTTGATTTCCAAACACTTAAAAATTGTGTGCTTGCTTCTTGTGCAGCTATGAGAGCTTTGATGAGGTGATATATACATACATATATATATATATATATATATATATATATATATATATATAAAACCTGCTATAGTAGTTTTATTTTTTGTTTCACAGAACATTAATTATCATCTATTGAATAGTTAATTTCCAATAAACAATATTTCAAAATACTGAAGGTAATTATTTTCCCTGCCCTACTCAATTTAATAAAACCTAAATTAAACAGAGACAGTTAAAAACTTAAGCATTTGATTGCTTAGATATTTCCTGTAGTTACTGCAGATAATGCATTACTGCCAAGCACATTTACCACATAGAATCTGAAGCCTATTCCTGCATTTCTAGTGTTGATCTTCAGTGTTTTGGACTGTCTTCCTTGTGAGGTGGGATATGAGTACAGCTCTATCATTTCTTGAGATTTAATATGGTATATCAAGGTTAGTGACCAACAACATCATTCTAAAGCTCTTTCATCAAAGATGTACGTAAGAAGAAGTGCCAAAATGTTTAAAAACTTTTCATTCCAATGGCTGTCCCTTGCAGCCCAGATCTACATAGCTGATTGTCTGGGGAGTTTTGAAAGAGACAGTAGTCACAACTCATGTGCCAGATTGACAAGAAGCCAACTAACGCAGTTCCTGCAAGCTGCAGGCATCCCCTCAAATTTAGAGAAAACCCCCTTTGTTTCATGGAGTTATCTTCCCTAGGAACTGAATTTAAGTCAGAGTACCTTAACAAGCTGTGTTAACTAACCTGATGTGAAAGGTTCTCTGTACACAGGTAATTTTGTAGGCAACATGATCTTACCATTTTTATCATAATCAGCTGACAAAAGAATGGAATTTAGAATACTCAATGGATTATCTAGTTAATTCTCATACTCCAAGACAGATAACTGTCTTAGATATATATATATATGTACATAAATATATATTCAGATCAGCTAGAGTGTTCCCTTACATTTCTGATACACTTTATAATGTGTTTTTTTAAAATGTACCTTCTGAGAAGGGTTCCTAAAGTCTAACCCAACCCTCTCATCTTCTCAGTAATAGATGGGACAAAGAGATTAAGTTCTTTTTCATGCTTAAAAAAATGTTATCATGTCTCTCTCGGGAACTCTTTAAAATAAAGAAGCTCAGTACATGCAGACACTGAGCTTGGTCATTTTTTCTTAACAGCCTTTTATCACTGCACACATTGCTTACCTCCCCAAAATACTAAAATAAGAGAATATTTTGAAGATAAGTGAATCCTAAGTGAAGGTACAGTGGCTTTAGGAACCTCATTTATCTTCTTTTTTTACCTTGGCTCTTCTATGACAGAATGCCATGCAGTGCTGTACATTCTATACTAATCCTGGTCATTCCCACACCTTGACAATACTAAAGTATTATAACCTTAGCAAATGAATAAGTTTGCAGATAATAAAACACAGCTTCTGTCACATAACTGAAGGATGCATATCTCAGAAATGATATCCCACAATATTGCACTTCTATCAGGTTCTTCAGAATCAATTCTGGAAACAGTTTATCATTGCTAATAGTAGTTGTAAGAAAAAAGCATCTTGAAGCTACCCATGCTTTATGCTAAGTGTAAGCTATATCCACACAATACAGAACTGATTGAACTGTTCTTGCAAATAATATAGTAAAAAAGTAATTTCTGTTATGACTGTCAAACAAATAAATTACTTGCTAACTAATACCTTTATTATTTCTCTGTTCTCAGAGATGGTGGCATAATATCCAGCTATCACATTATTTGTGATTTTTAAATGGCAAATGCTCAGAATAAAATATTTATGAATATATACACATATATATTCCTTTATTTGATCAACTTTGAGAGATATTTGGTGCCGTCCATGCCCAATGACAGGAATGGGCTAAATTCTATATTGGCATAAATCCACTGAGGCTGCAACAGGCAGGGCTTTAGTCCTTTGTTATTATTTAATAGAAAAATAAACATTCACACTTGAATTTGTGAAAAGGAATAATAAAAGGGTTGTACAGGTCAGTTTCTTATTAATGAAGTGGAGAGTCTTTCAACTCTGAGCTACTCAGATGAATCTGAAGCAGGTCAGAAGTAACAAAAAGTCATTAACATCTGACAAATGGGTGATGGCCTGTGTAAAACATGTTGGTGCTCTCAGTCTAGTACATAGAACATCAGAATAATTGGTGTTAATTTGCACCCTAGTTGGCAGTCTTAGCACAGAGGCCAAAGATTGAATAGGCATGAAAATTAAACTATCCTGTCATCCATAAAGGTTCTTTCAGGTCAGGATTGAAACGCATTAACAGGATACTATAGAGGAATTTCCACTGTTAGTGCTATGGCTGTAGTTGTTTGCTGAATGAATCAAAGACTGTGACAAAATTCAGTAATATGATGCATTCCCCAGGCATCATAAAAACTGAGGATTTTTCTTTTACTTTATTTGTTTATTTTTTTGTGTCAGAGAGAAAATAAATTTACATCAGTAATACAATGGTGGCAAGAACCAAGGAGCTCAACAGCTGACCTCCACATCAGATGCAAATCACTGGATCAATGTCAGTATCCATGAAGAATCACTATTGCATTTTTTTTTAAGAGGTGATAAATAGTACACGCGTGTTGGTGGTGGAAGAATTTGCCATGTGGACAATTAGTGTTAAATATGTTATAGTCCAGTGTTAACTCTGGTATAACTTTTTATTTCAAATTGCCAATCTGGAAGTACCTCAACTTGCAATGTTTTTCAATGAAATGAAATCAATATTAACACCCGGCATGCTTGTTCCTTTATTTCCTGGTTGCACATGAGAATAAAGTTTGCAATTAAATTGGAAAGGCATGGAGATATCAAAAAGATTAATAACTTCGTGTTGCCAGCTGGCAGAAAAGCTGGCAGGGAAGGTCTGAGAAAATTCTGCAGTTATGTATCTCTGTACTAAGGAAGAAGATGCAGAAATGGAGAGTGCATAAGCAGCGCCTCAGACTTGCGTAGAGTATGTTCACCACTTGTCAAATCTCACAGATATCCACAAGAAATAAAATAAATCCTCTGAAGATTTAATCATAGATTTAGTCTTGCTTTGGTCTAAAGGGACGGCAATCCTGAGCGAGCTGCAGAGTTAAGTAATGCGGATGTCGCTTTCATGTGTAAATTTCTTTTGACTAAGTGAAACAACAGCTCCCAGAGTCTGGATTGATGTCCGCATAACCAGCCCTGCATGTGAATGCAAATTACTTCATTATAGGCCAAGTCTCCCCGCACCAATGAGCTGTGCAGGACACTTGCAGCGACACCAGCTTTGTGTGCAGCTTTCTCGCTGTTTCTGCTTCCTGTCTGAAAATAAGTGGCACCTTATCCGTTGCTAAGCAGTAGGAAAGGGTTCCAATGTGGCAGGGGCAGCCAAACTTCTTATTGTTGGTATAATCCTCTCACCTCGACAAATGATAACTTTTATACTATGTTTTTCTTCCATCATCTTGCATTTCATTACAGTCATCTCGAAAGGAATCTGAATTGCTGCATTGCTGAACTCATTGAATGTACAGAAAAAAATATATTCATTGACAAAAGTAATAGAAAAGATCTGTTATTTTCAGTTAACTGCAGCACAATCTTCTATAGGAAACATCAAAGGGAAATACAAAAAGGAAGAACAATCATGTATGTATATTTTTTTCCCTTCTAGCTCAGGGGCCAGTACCTCTGTACTGTGCAGAGAATTCCAGATAGGCACTCCAAGCTTTTGTTTGGCTGGAGAGACAGGCTCACGAGCCTTTTTAATTATGCCACACAAGTAGAGCACTTTAGCAGATTGGGTTAAGGGTACATCCTGCAGAGCTTCTCAGTACTTTCTGTAGCTAAAGATCTTTTTAGGAGAGGTGGGAAATTTGAGTCTGTATCACACCACTGACTAATTGAATTTGGATTACTCAAAGAATACGTGTGGGCTGTCATCCCGAAAACAAAGTTTATCCCCTCCTGGGAGATTTTAGGTACTTTGCACAATTGGTGGCTTGTGGACAGCTGGTACATTGACAGCGTATTGTAAACTTGGTTCAGAATCCTAGATTCAAGACCAAGTCTACATCTCATTTGAATGGCTGAAATCTTCAAATCCATGATTGACTGCTTCTCCCTCTGAACTACAAAATCTGTGGGATGTTCAAGGAGTAGTGCAATGAAGCATAGACAGGCAATTAATTGTTCTTTCCAAGTCTCAAACAGAAGGAGGATTTTTCCCATAGTGTAGTTATTTAGTTTTAGACGGAGTTAAGAAACATTCTTTACATGAGAATTTGTGGCCAAATCCTGAAAATGATTAGCTTTTCTGATTACTGATCCTTGAGAAACCCTATCTCAGACACATAGCTTTATCCTTGCACCAGATTCAGAATTTTAGGTCTAGTTTTTGCTGTAGGTATTGTCTGACTCCTTTTGTGAATTTTTCCCTTTGAGCATACAACTATATTGCTTTATTAGCCCTAGCTTTTATGTGTTTGTTTCTACTAAGGAAAGAATTACACCTAGAAGAAGAAAACAAAATACAAAGTAAAATTAAGATCCCTCACTTTGTCTTAAAAAAAATAATTTTTCCATCCCACAAAATTAGGCAACCAACATCAACAACTGCAATGTACAGGCATATGTAGATGTTTGAGAGCCATTAGGCACTGAATATTTCCTCAAATGAATACAATTACAGGATCATGAGTCCTAAGCCACTTTGTGCTTATCCATTCTGAAGATTTATTAGTCTGCAACATTTCTCATTGTTTACTAGTGACAGGAGTGCTTCATGTTTGAACGTGATCAGACAGTCCACTAATACCTATTCTGCATATTTGATTCCATATGAAAATTGCATACATGCAGCTAGTACCAAACAACTGTAAAATCTTGTATCAAACACGAGCCCCTAGAAAAGCCTCTGGGGATTACAGGCCCTTGGCTGCTTTTCGATATCTCATGATAAACTCATAGCTATTTTATATTCCATTACCCTGATGTCTCTGTGCTTGAGCATATGCTGTTGTCTGCATTGGGCATATATCCAGAGTGCCTGTAGGTTGTATTTTCCTATAATCCACTGTATATTCTGAGAAATCATCTGATCCCATTAGTTTTTCAGATACCATGTCTTTAAGCTGTCAAAATTGACCTTGTGTCATGTTTCTCTTCTGCTTTTTCTGTTAAGGCTGTCTTAGACCTCCAGGTTCAAGTATGATTGAGTGCGGCAATACGCTTCTGTCACAAAAGTAACAGATTTTCTCTGACACAGTACTATATAGGCCCTATGTTTTCCTAGGCTGTGCAAATTACATTTTAAAATATACTATTCCATCCCCCTCAAGAGCTGAATTCAAATTTCTGTAGCTGGAAAATCAAGACAGTTCTGATTTATGCAATAAAACTGTCCATCACTTCAGGTCTCATGGCAAACATTCTCTTCAGATATGCTATACTCAGTGTACCAATTTGTACTTTTAGGTACAACTCAGAAAAAAGAAGTAACACATAAACCACATCAATTCAGGAGCAGAGCTCCCTCTTATGGGTCTCTATCCACCTGTATCCACAGAAAATCACACTGCACCAGCTATGTTTTTTAACATGGTGAGTGGACCAAAGCAAGACTTCTAATAATTTCCTATATATTAAAACAACCCAAACCAAACAAGAAAAAAAGATCCAACAAAAAAACCCCAACAATCACAAGAAGAAAAAAAAAATCAATTCAGCTCTCATAAACTCATAATACAGTAAGATATTTTCTTTCTCTCCAGCAAAGAGCGCAAGAATAAATGAAGATATAAACTTAACAATAAGCAGACTCTGTGTATTTGCTTATGATGGAAACACAAATGTTGTCAAACCACCTCCTAAACCTGAGATAGTCATGGATGTGAATCATAGAATCATGGAATCATAGAATAACCAGGTTGGAAAAGACTCACTGGATGATCAAGTCTAACCATTCCTATCAAATACTAAACCATGCCCCTTAGCACCTCGTCCACCCTTAAACACCTCCAGGGAAGGTGAATCAACTCCCACCCTGGGCAGCCTGTTCCAGTGCCCAATGACCCTTTCTGTCAAAAATTTTTTCCTAATGTCCAACCTAAATCTCCCCTGGTGGAGTTTGAGGCCATTTCCTCTTGTCCTGTCCCCTGTCACTTGGGAGAAGAGGCTAGCCTGTCTACAATGTCCTTTCAGGGAGTTGTAGAGAGCAATGAGGTCTCCCCTCAGCCTCCTCTTCTCCAAGCTAAACAACCCCAGGTCTCTCAGCCGTTTCTCATACGGCCTGTTCTCCATCTCTTTGACCAGCTTCGTCACTCTTCTCTGGACTCACTCCAGAGCCTCAACATCCTTCTTCTGGTGAAGGGCCCAGAACTGATTTATTGCAATATTAAAGTTTTTTGCCTATATATGGAGATAACATTTTATATTTTATCATATTTTAACTCCCTTCTACTCAGAATCACAGTAGATACCATAACATATGCACCACAGAGCCCGTCTTGTTGTCCATTAACCCAGAAGGGGTGAGGAGAGTGGTTGGCCATGAAGACTGAATCAGAAGATTTGTCGAGTACCTTGGCATTCTCATCTGTTGATAATCATTTGTTGATCATTTTCATTCATGCATTGTGGTACATCTTCTTTAACATTCATTTTCTGGATGATAGGGTTGATAGACCTGTAGAAGTCTGGTTATTCTTCACTCTCCTTGTCAAGTTCAGCTACAGCTGCACCTTTGCCTTGCTGACCCATCCCTACATAACCAGGCAATGTCTCTATACTCTTCCCAGGTTCCCTGTTCTCGTTTTTACTGTCTGTGCAGATCCTTCTTGCTCTTCAATTTGACCAGCAGATCTCAACTCAGCCATGCTATTCTCTTCCCTTTCCTGCCTGATATCCCACATTTGGAAACTGAGTGCTCTTGTGCTTTATGGAAAGCATCCTTAAATATTTGCCAACTCTAGGTTCTGCTCCTTTGTGCCTGAGTACCATACCCTAGGGGGTTCTGTTGACTAACTCCTTGAAGAGCTGGGAGTTTACTTTCCTAAAATTTAGGATCCTGGCTATACTCCTCACATGTCCCATATCACTCTGGACCTTGAACTCCACCAGTGCGTGATCACTGCAGCCCAGGCTGCCTCTGATCTTGATGTCACTGATGAAATCACTTGTATTGCTGACCATCAGGTCCAGTACTGCATCCTTTCACGTAAGACTGTCTGTTAGCTTGGTTAAGAAATTATCTTTGATTCCATCACTTATGGCGTCATGTTCAGCATATAAAGCAGAAGGGAAGAAGAAGGAAGATGGGGACATATAGAGTTATGGCATTTTATCTTCCCAAGTAACCATCATGTATGATGGAGCATTGCTTTCCTGAAGACAGCCAAACATCAGCTGGTTGATGGAAAGTAGAGAATTTGTTTCTTGTTTGCTTTTCATGTGTGGTTTTTGCTTTACATATTAAGATATCTTTCTCTTACCTGGGGAATTTTCTTACTTTTACCCTTCTGATTCTCTTTCCTATTCCACCTGTCCTGGGAGAGAGTGAGTGAGCAGCTGTGTTTAATTGTGATAAAAAGAAAAGTTGAGTTCATCTAAGATGAAAGTCAAATCAAGCCTTAAAAAAGACAGAAAAGTAATGGGAATACTCCTTTCTTTTTAGTAAATAACACAAGACAAAAATAAAAATACTGAGAAAAATAGGAAACAACATGAAATATTTTTAATCCAGACGTTTTATGTAGTGTATCAAAAATAACCCCAAACAAACAAAAAACTAGTGAGAAAGAACAGTAAATATGTTCTCAATCTGCAAGGACTCTAGGGTATCCTGGACAAAGATGACAATGTCTTTTCCATAACTATTAAACAAGGGCAGGTCATAAACTGTTTCAGATGTCTTTTCGAGAACTCGAGAACTAATTTACTATACCTATTTAAGGACATTGTGTTCAGTAAAAAAAGAATCCGAAAGTTCTTGTCAAATTTATAGCTCATCACATTTTCTTATGGGTGCTAGTTGCAGGACATTCACTCCAGCAGTTAGATATGTCTTTATTATCTGTAAATAAGGATTAATATTTTGCAGAGAATATGTGTCTGTGTTTAATGTTGCATAACTTAAGTGTACTTCTTGTTTCTTAAAAGAAGCCTAGTTAATTTCTATTTAATTCAGGGGCCAACATCCTACATCTGTTCTCAAAATTTCAGGAATTACTGCAGTGTGTAGCAGCAAGTACTCCTCATAGAGATCAGGGCAAATTGTTTTCTATCTTGATTGTAAGCTCTTTGGGAGAGGAATATGTATTTGTGGAGTGCTTACCACAAAAACTCCTTTCCAAACACTGGCTTTTACTTAGGGAGTTCTAGCAATGCATCAATAGAAATTGCCCCCGTTTAACTCTTTAAAACAACTGTTTCATTTTTCTTCTGTTTCATTCTGTATTAAAATCTGTAAACATCCTTCTGTTCTCTTTTGTATCAAATTGTTAAATATACTGCTTTGCCATATTTTTGGTATAAAGTTCACAGGAAGATTCATTAAGCACATAGCAAAGGATTCCTTCAGGGCATGGTAATACTTGAATGATATAAAATTAGAACATCTAATTATTTTTATTTTTTTAAATATCCCGCTGTCCTGTATGAAGTAAAATTTTTCTGTCAGGAAATGAAAGCCCAAAACATTTTCTGATGAAAACTTAGTTTTCAACCAACTATGAAAATTCAGAAAAGCCATTATGTGACATCCATAGGTTAGAATCTCATGCTTCAGTCATTTGTACAGTCTGTATTTCATAGCAAGACACAGAGAACTATCAAGACATATCTTGAAATTGTGTGAAGTATACAAGATGCCATCTTTTCCAGCTTGCCACCTGCAGAATGGTGTGTTCATACAAATTCCATTGTAGAAAGTTCCTTTTCAAAGGAAAAGATTTCCTGCTAGAAAACATGTGGGATTTACCACATTTTTTTTGTGTAACATGAAGGATCACATTCCCAGGCTACACTTCACATAGATTCATAATAATACATTAAGAGAAAAACAGTCAGTGTTTTCATCTTATAGTAATGGCTGTGAATGCTTAAGTAGCTGAGTATAGAACTGCCAGCAGTTAAGAATCTGAGGACCAAATAACCCTGAGATAATATTCTGAATTTCTGATATTAATTCCAGGCCTAATTTTTATGCCTTTCTACCAGTAATTCCTGGAGTCAATAATTCTCTGCAATTATCAAAATATACCAGAAATTTATAGAACGGAATTGGACAGATATTTTCTGTCTTTCAGATGGCCTATCTACAAAACCAGAATTTCCTCCAGAAAATTAATAAATCCAAGTAAACAAATGTATTTTCATTGCAGAAGGAATCAATAGCAGTCTTCTTGATTATTTTCACTCTTACTATGCAGGCAGCAGCTTCCAACTCATGTTACCGCCACGTCAGAGGGTTTTTGGCACATATAAATCTTTTGGCTACAGGAACAAAGAACCTTCCAGGCAGACTACTGACAGGCCAAGAAGTCTGGATGAGTATTTACTAAATGTAGTTTTTTCTGAAAAAATCGGGGTTTTTTTGTGGGGAGGGAGGGGAGGAAATCATATACTTTTACTACTTTTTCTGTTTGCTCTAAGAAAATTAGGAAAAGTTTTAACTTTTATGTATGTATTCATGTACATTTTGCAGTTGCAGTTTCAGTTCTAAAAAGTATACACAAGCATTTGTTAGAATACTATAAAACAAATACTTACGAATACATGCATTTGTATAAACATATATAAATGCATATGCTTGTTATACTGGTATAGATATAATAGCTTCCTTCAGCTTGCAAATATGCTTCTGACTTCCTAATATACAGTATACAGTATACTTAGAAATTATTACAACTTAAATCACTTCTTACATTTTAATTCACCGTTAGATCTCCTATTCTCATATATTTCCACATCACACTCTTGCTCGGTGTTTTAATAATTACTCACAATCTATAAAGACTAACACTACTGTATTTTAAGGAAAAAATGTACCTTTACATATATATTATTTACTTTTCAGAAAAACATAAAAGCATAGTTACCCTAGATAATCTCTTCTATCTTATGGTCTTGAGCTACTGTTAATATTTCCATGTTTAAAGAAGCTATAATATAATTTTGGATGGATCTTAAAATAAATGTTGAAAACGTTTTCATGTGTTGAAATCAATTATCAGTAACAAGAAAATCAGAAATAGGAACTTCACTCAATTAAAACCTGCTGGTTTTGTATGCAGTATGGGGCTCTATTCACTAAAATGTTATTAAATTTTCATACATTAAATTATAGTTGTTGATTACAGTAATCTAATTGTTCTATTTCTATGAATATAAAATGTGTTACAAGTAAGTTTATTTGCAATAGTGATAGTATATATATAACTTTTTTTCTTATTTATAGTTTTGATATTCACAATTTGTTTACAGAGAACTAATAGATTCATCCTGTTCTTTCCAGAACCCAAAACAAGGTGGGAAAAGAAGTGATCCATCCATGTGTGCACATCCAATATCTTTTGTTCTTTAAATCCTTACACATATGCCTTCATCCTGATCTTTCAAATTGTTGTACAAACTGGTATAGTAAACCAGCACCACTAATGATAGTTCTTAACTCTTATAGCCACCATATAAATTGAATTCTTTTGTAGTAACCTCCTTCTTGTCCCACTCTACTAAATTGTTAGCTTTTTTGCTATGCAGATAAACAATTATCTTGGAACTAGTTTGAAATATATAGCAGTTCTAATAAATACAAAGGAAAAATGTGTTTATGATTATTTCTTACCCCTACGTTTCAGAAGAAAGTAAAGTAAATGAGTTAATTGGTAAAAATTTTGCAATTAGCCCAAGAGGGTATATTTTAAAGTAGCTTTTATGTGAGCTTAAAAATATTTTTTCAGTAACGTATATTTTTAAAATGCAGCTATTAATTTTCAAAAGCCAAATAAATGTATTTTGTATTTTGTATCGGATCATATTTTTTAGCTAAAAGAAAAACAATGAAGTGCCAATAAACAATTCTAATTGGTCTATAAAAAGCTTATAGCTTGAAAGACTGCTGCAATACATTCAATAGAAGAATTTGCAAATGAGGGGAAGAGTCAAGACTTTAGCACTCAGGCCATGAGATTGCACATATGCATGAATCCTAGTGGACAAAATTTTCCTTGACTTCATTATGATATGGTCTGGTAATCAGATTGAGTTTATTGTTTGTATTAAGATATTTGACTAAGTTTAAGAAAGATTTGTGAAATTTGGGCCTTATTCTTCCTGATCAACACTCAGTAAATGGTACATTTTGCTGCACTTTGGTTATTCTTTGATTATTATTGTGAATTTTCTCTACCCTTATTTCAGCAAAGTTGCCAGAGAAACTTATATGAAAGTCTATGTATTCTACTGCAGAAGTTATGCATTACTTAGTATATTCTGAGACTGCTAGCAGTAGATGAGCTTATATTTATTTGCATTATCTTACAAAGTACTCTAAAGTTGTTCAAAGGACACTTTAAGATCCATACCTACTCAATCAGTATTTCAGTCACTTACTCCATCAATGAAATGCTGCCTCTATAATGGGATGGAGTAATGGTTTAACGGAACACAGCAATATTTTATAACAAATCTTCTTGCATTTACCATTATTTTCTAGAGATAGATGAAATATTATATTGTGGAACTAAGTGCTTATGTGAAATAATCTTGAATTCAGCATCAACCAGAACAGGAAATGGTGTTAAATTGTTGTGTTTAAATATCCTAAAGTTTTAACATTTTAGGCACCAGACATAATAATTAGGGTTTTACCTTTCTTAAAATATTTAAACTGGGGTACAAGTATTAATTAAAGATAACAAAAACTCAATAGAAACAAAAGGAAAAGAAAAGCAAAAAAAGGTAAAAGTTAGCAGAATCTAGGCTTCAACTAATAAAGGACAGACTCTCCTGAATGTACTATTTGCATTGATTTGAATAAATTCTAATATCCTATAACTGAAATCCTACATATTTTTGTATGTCTTACTTAAAATTTATGAAGGAGGTATCACTTTTACAAAAGATGATTTTCTTGCTTTGGGTCCTGTTAAATGATGAAACTATCTTGATATGAATTGTTAGAATTATTGTTGCATCCTTACAGTGCATTTTGACTTCATGTGATAAATAGGTTCAAGTGGATTAGATATGGAAGGACATCATCCTGATTTACTACTTGGGAAGACAGCACCATCCCTGAAAAAGATCTTCTGAAGCAAACTGATACAAATATTCAAATGTAAGAAGAAAAGTAGCTGTGGATTTCTAGCGTCACATATTCCACTCTTTTTGGTGGAATATTTCATATTGTGTTTATGAAATAAAAATTACTGATACATCCCTTGCTTTAAATTTCAGTGTAGTCTTTTGACAGTGTACTCTATTGACAGCGTACTCTATTGACAGCGTATTCTTTTTCAGAGGGAGTTTCAAATTTCTTTCAGTTTAAAAAGTAAGTATACTGTTTCTTTCCAGTGTTTCTAAGAAATGGGAATGACCGTAACAAACTCAAGGCAGCAAAACTGATAAAATGCAAGTACCTCTCCCGCAGCTCTCCCACAGTCTCATGTGTGTATCTAAGGTTCTCTTATTGCTTTTGTTTTTCATCTGTGAATAGCACTGCCTGTTTGATGGTGCTACAGTGCTACCTGTTTGCTGTTGCTGTATTTATAGGCAGCCCATAATAGCTTAGGTAGTCCAGTCAAGACTAGGACATTAGGAGCTCTGTAAAAACATGAAGTACAAGTAATTTTCTTCTCCATTGTGTATTTTAAACACAGACGAAGGGCTCTCAGTGAACAGCAAAAGCTGTCACAATATTCCCTTGGCAAGCGGACCACAATACTTATAAGTAAGCAAACACATTTTTGAGTGTGAAAGAACAATCTTTTTCTGCTTTTAGTAGTAATCCCTCCATCTTCCTCTCACTAGCATTCCAATGGTTTATTAACATTTTTAAATCCAAGAAATTCCATTCATTCATTAAAATCATAATGTCCCAAGTGTGGACATGTTCGAAGATTTAAAATGTGCAGTCAGTTTGATATTCTCAAAGGACTCAGATAATAAAAAAGAAAAAAGATGTTTTTAATTATTCCATTAAAGAGAAAAGAAAACTCTTTTCTCCAGCAGGTTGGAAGTATTTGATTCTCTCTCATTCAGCATCAGTGACAATTAATTAATGTACACATGGTTGTGTATTAGGAGAAAGGGGAAAGAAGAAGAAAAGGCTCATTTAGAATGACTCCAGACTTCAAAACTGACAAAAACTAATAAGAGCAAAATGTTAGTAATGCTAGTACTTATAACAATAATGTGTTCTCCCTGTCTAGGAGATCATCTAAACTATATTAATTCCCTGTCTGTTTACTCAGAGAATCATTACTTCATTTGCAAATTATTCCAACTGGGGGAAGAGGAGGGGAAAAACTGTTCTCTGCATGCAGCCATTTGAATATCCACGTTGAGACTTGTTCTGTTCTCTTAAATTTAAACTGTTCCTACATAAACACCTACATTTCACAATGGAGGGACAATTCCTAAAATAAGACATTGATTTCTAAACTATGGTAGCTGTCTTCCTCTGTGAATCTGGCTTTTGCAGCTTAGGAGCTGTCATGCCTGAAGTTTGAAAGAAAAAATAGATTGTTTCTGTGGGCTGTCACAGTTTCGTATTTACAGTGGCATATCACTTTACTACTCCTGCTGATGGCCCACCTGTCTCCATTGCTCTGAATCAACACTTCAGGACTCAGCACCTACTGTTAGCCACCAAGAAATACTCCCTAAAGCAGGAAAGAAGCATCAAGCCAAGATCAACATTCACAGACAGTTAATGAATGCAGAAATTGTAACAAATGAAATAAATACCCTGGAAAATATTTCCAGAAAGATGAAAAGGTAAAATTAAAATATAAATTGCTGGAATGAACAGAAACAAGTTTATTATATATCGCATATGTTCTCTGTCCTGTTATGTGTTGAAATGTTTATTGTCTTATTCTCATCACACACTAGCCTATCTGATGATATTAGTCTAGATTTAAACCATATTGAATATAAAACAATCTTTCAACTTAGATTTTCTTTGTGAACATCAGATGGAATATCAGAAAGACAACTCTCTTCTCGTATGGAATTTTACCCAGCAGGGATGTGTATTGGGACCAGTACTGTTTAATATCTTCATTAATGATAAAGATGGAGAGACTGAGTGCACCTTCAGCAAGCTTGCAGATGACACCGGGCTGAGTGGTGTAGTTATCACACCAGAAGATCGGGATGTCATCCAGAGGGACTTGGGGAAATTTGAGAAGTGGGCCTGTGTGACTCTCCTGTGGTTCAACAAGGCCAAGTGCAAGGTCCTAGACCTGGGTCAGGGCAATCTGCAGTTTCAGTACAGGATGGGGAATGATGTGATTAGCCCTGCAGAGAAGGACTTGGGGATACTGATTGATGAGAAGCTCAACGTGAGCCAGCAATGTGCACTCACAGCCCAGAAGGTCAGTTGTATCCTGGGCTGCATCAAAAGAAGCTTGGCCAGCAGGTTGAAGAAGGTGATTCTGTCTCTCTACTCCCCTCTTGTGAGACCCCACCTGGAGTACTGTGTGCAGTTCTGGAATCCTCAGCACAAGAAGGATGCAGAACTGTTGGAATGGGTTGGATGATCAGAAGATTGAAGCACTTCATATGTGAGAGCAGGCTGAGAGAGTTGGAGTTGTTTAGCTTGGAGAAGAGTAGGCTAAGTTCTTTTAGCAGTCTTCCACTACATCAAGGGGACCTAAAAGAGAGCTGAGGAGGGACATTTTGCAAAGGTATGTAGTGACGGGATGAGGGATTATGGCTTTAAACTGGAAGGAGAAAGATTTACACTAGATATCAGGAAGAACTTTTTCACAATGAAGCTTATGAGACACTGGAACAGGTTGCCCAGGGAAATTGGAGGAAGTAATAGGTACAAGCTAAGCGACCATTTCATACCGGAGCAGCTTACTGCTGCAGAAGTAATTGTTTCACTTCAGGCACTGGTGGAGTAGAGCACTGCACAGAAATCAGGCTTTGCTCTTATTAGAAACAAGAAACTAACAGCATCTCTCCCTGGTTATAAGGGGGGAAAAATCTCAGCTCTCTCCTTTGGTTTTAAAGAGGAGAAAAGCTCTAGTTGGGTAGCAAGATAAGCACCAATGAAAACTCACATGGTTAGCTTCCACTCTACTTTGGGAAATGTACGCTTAATTGTACCTTCTCAGTCAAGAGTAAAGGCAAAAAAAAAAAAATGTTAGTCTTCCTTTCCTTGTTTCCTCATGGCCCTATGGAGAGCTATTGGTCTCAGCTGGAGGTGATAGCTACCACTTTCCAGGACAGAAAAGGAAGATCAATCCAGCTCAGGTTTAGTGGGAGAGTGGTAATTAATGCTATGAGGCAGTAGGGAATTACTTTCCCCCTTGCTTCTTAGTTATGTCTCACCAGTGAGTTCATATTGATAGCTAGTGAACAAATCTAGGCTCAGACTGGTCCAAATCTGTACACCAGTCTTGATATCTGCCATCCATCTCTTCTCCAATGTGGAAATTGCTGGGCCCAGAGTTAACATATAACTTGATCTGCTCCTAATCTGTTTCTTATATGCCTTTTTGTAATCCTCCTATGCTGATCATCTGAATGCAAAATAAATTGCTAGTGTCAGTCTGCTAGTTTCTTACAGCATAGAGATTCTTTAGTGGTAACTGTCCTATGAAGACAACTTTCCTGTATGGAAAACTCTTCTGTTAAACAGAATAGAAAATTCAGATTTTGTCCACTGTTTTTAGCTATTATAAATTATTTCTGCACTATTGTTCCTATTACTTACATTCTACAATGTTTTTGCACTTTGCATAAGATGTTTTAACATTTATAGAATCAGGCTTTTAGTAGTTTTCTGTATAACACTGGGTGACTATCTCAAAATTTTTGCTTACTCTGCAAAATTAGTGAAGTCCAAATCTTCTCAATCTAGGAAGAGCTAAAAGCATTTGAAAAAAAAGAGAGATGGAAAATTACCACTTGTCATCAAAATCAGAGAATACTAAAATATTTCAAGACTCTACATGAGTCTAACTTCTAATCTGAAGTTATTTCATATGCTTTTTCATACCTTAATGTAGTAGTAAAATCTGCAGAACACACAGTTATACAAGTCTTTGAAAAACATCAGTAGGATCCAAACAAGTTGAGGGAGAGTACTAGTCAATTCTAGTTGCATGTTGCTGAAAACTATGTAATGAACACTGGAAAGAAAAATATAAAATAAAATATGGCTATCCTCACTAGGTTTCAATAAGCTATTAGCCACTCAGAAAGAGGTCTCAGGCATCACTATGCATGTATATAGCCATGACCAAATTGTTGTCCATCTCTCAACAGGCCACAGTAGCACTACAACATATTTCTGTTAAGCAGAATAGTTATGGGGCTTCTGTGACAGTTCACGAATATAAAATTGTTGGAAGCATGAGTGTCTCAAGGTTGACTTTGTCAGACATGCACTAGTTTTGTACTGGCACAGTGACATAGAATTTGTTCTTTATGATGAAAAATGAAAATACCACACAAAGGTTATGACTCAGCTTGTAATACTGACTTGTTCATTTTAACTTCCATTTGCCAGTCCATTTACTTCCTACCCTTTCTGATTCAGAGTTGCTATAGTCACTCTGAATACATTGCCATTAGCTTTAAAATAAACAAACAAACAAACAAACAAACAAACAATGGCAGTGAGGGATAGACCAAATAGTTTGGAGAGAAATCTGTTCTAAATGCGTATTGGTTGCAAATGACAATTTGTGAGGGGGAGGTGTTTATAGGGGAGCTAGGAAGAAGCAGGATAAAATGAACCATAATGATGAATAATAAGCAGAACCAGCATGACAACTGACAGTGTGATCAATGACTGCAGAGTCTTTGCTACAAAACAGAATGGAATTTTTCTACCTCCGCAAATACACAGATTATATGACAGCAGCCGCAGATTTTTGAAAAGGAACTATTTCCAGTAGGTCCCACTTTGTGGCTCTTCTCTCACACAGTGTCTGCATACAAATCTTTTATATTAGCAGTCAACAATTTAATGGTCCATTTAGGAAAATAAAAATCAGAAACCAATTCATGCAGTAAAAGCAGCTTCTAAATTGCATGGGACAGGCATTAAACACCCTCTGTCATGGATTTGCTGGAGACAGTTACAGTTTCTAAGTCTGCATCAGGGGTACATTCCAGTTTCCCGGTTGCAGTAAATCTTCTGTGCCAGATCCACAGACATCTCTTTGGTGGTGATCTTTTAATTTACCTGAGAATATCAAGCAAAACTATATGGACTCACTAAGACTTTTCAAGGATAGATACTGTACTAACATAAATAGGTTCTGAAAAAAATGTATTTCCTTTTTAATTATGTGGTTTGTGTTGTTAGTTTGCCTTTGGAAGCATTACAAAAAAGAGAAATTCTATGAGGCATAACAGCTTTGTAAATGAGAATCTGAAAGTATTGCCTTATGACTGTGTGATGTTTGACTCCGGGATTCCTCTTCATAGATTTGGTGTATCACAATATGACATCTTGGTATGTACACTGCAGATGTGCTTTTAAAAGGAGCTGTGCAACCTCTGATATGTCTTTTCATGTCTTAAGCTCTGCAGGCCTCTGGCAGAGCTTTACAAAACTGGAGGCTTTCAGTTCAGATGTAATTTAATATCTGATTAAAGAATAAAAACTTAGAAACTCTAGGCATCAAATAGAGAGAGAAAACTTTAAATTTAATTTAAGTGACTTTTTACTTGAAACTACATTAAAAACAAGTCTATCTGTCTGTTGCGATTCTGAGCTAGAAAGCAAGTTGGTATGCCAGTCAGTAAGACTCAGGTCTCCGGAATCAATACTGCAGTTATTGAGTAATTACAGTACTTGCCTGGAAAGATGGACGATGTGATATTTGTTCAGGGGACTGGTGGGTGATAAAGGTGTTCAATGAAAGACAATAATTGAAAACAAAAATATCTTAATGCAGTTGACTGGCACAATAGAAGACTACAGTCTTCAAATTAAAACTCACTTTATCATCTTGATTATCAAAACATTAGTTTAAAAACAGCAACCAGCAACAAGACTTTTTTTGGGTAATATATGGCTTGCACATCTTTGTTAGCTTAACATCACTGCTAAAGTGTCTAAATACTAATCCTCTTGAAAAAAGCATTTTCTTACTCAGGAAGTTCCTACAGGCTATTACAAATAAGAAATAAGAGGAATTGTCAGCATTTCCTTTCAAAGGTAGGAAAGTTAAATTTCAGCTATTCACTCTATGACTTTTCAGTCATTATTAGCAAGTGCTCATGTTAACATATGTCATTAGTCTGTGAAGCATGCACAGTATGCACTTCTCATCCTTCTACTACTACATATACATACTAAGTCTGTATTGAGCTCATGAAATTTCTGCAAGCTCATCAGCAAGCAATCCCAATGGGTAGGTAAAACATTGTGTTTTAACATTCAAAAAGTACTACAAAATTACTTAATTATCATAGACTTTGGTAATGCAATCATAAACCATTCTCCTCAAGAAGATGAGAAGCTAATCTAAGAGCTCATCCTGAACAGGACAGAAGTGATTTGCTATAAACTAGTCTTTAGTTTCATGGCATTTCCTCACTCTCTACAAAAGTTAGCAGTGACAAATCAAGCACTAATTTAGTGAATTTAATAACATATAGCTGGGCCAAATACTCAGCAAGGTGATGGACTTCTCTGAAATGTTGGAGTGATGATAAGAAATAAAAAAAGAGCAACCAACTTATGAACCAGTCAATGCCAAGTGCATCTCACAATCAAAATGTTCTTGTTTTGTATGTAAAATCTTTAAAATGGGGTGCCTCATGGTTTAGTCCTCAAGCTAGCAACAAAGAGCCACATGGCTTCTTGCTTTATCTCAGCCAGCAAATAAAGAACCATGGTGGCTGCTCTTTGTACCTTTCCCCTCTGGAACTCATGGGCTTGGATAAAACCATTTTAACAGGGCAGCAAAGGAAAAGAAAATACCACAATAATAGTAGCAATAAAAGAACATACAAAATGGATGATAGACAACACAAATCTCCTACTGCCCAGGAACCAACAACTGGGCGTGTTCCTGATCCAGAATCTGCACAGGCTAAAGTACGTTGTTAGCAAATGTGACTAATTCATTAACCCCTTGAGAAGGCAGAATTGGCAAAGTATTGAGGTGAGGATGACCAGAGATGCCAGCTGTGCAATTTATCATGATGTGAAGAAGGAATATTGTATGAAAAGCAGGATGACCTAGGTTAATATGGAATGAGAATATTAAAAAAGGTGGGGGGAGGGAAAAGAGAAAAAGTAAAGAAATTGATTTTGTTCATATTTGAACATGATATAGAAAAGATTTGTTTATTAGAATAAGAAAATCTTTAGTATTTTGAACTGTGAACACCAAAGATTTTCTTTTTGTTATCTCACCTCTACAAATTAGATGTAGGTGTACGGATAATAAGAATTTCCTCTAATTAAGTCAATTTTTTTTCCAGAAGTGGTGGCTTCCTATGGAATGTAATTCCTTGATTACCTGTACAAATTTAAATCTTTATCTAACTCTGAAGAATAATCAAGTAATTTGGAAACAGTATGCACTGTGATATTCCATGTAGCAGAGCTACCACTGGGCCCAGTTATCTAGAAATTATTTTTGTACATGCCACTTCTAAGGGTCATGTTTTTACTGTCCAGTAATTCTGTTAGTATGTAGGTTCATCCAGAATAGCAGTGACCTCTAGGGATACAATTCAGTGTGATATATCAATGGATACAATTTAGTGTGAAACATCAAGCTTTAAACTTATAACCACAGATTTTATATTACATAAAACAATAAAAAGAACATATATGAAAATGCTAAGTGAAGCTTATCAGACTTATCAGGTTGTTGAACATACTTAATCTGATCCTTAATTAAATTCACAGCACTTATGTACACATCTATATATACAGGTTTATGGTCATCTTTAAGCTTGCTACATTTTTCAGTTTTGGGCTACTATAAACATTCTTTTCTGACCATGAAAACAGTTATTCTTTCAACATTTTATTCCCTTTTGTTCCTAGACATTTTTTAATAAATAATTTGGAGAGTAAAACCTGAAATGTTTCTTTTTAAAATAGAATATTAATATTTTTGTTTCTTTTTCTTACTCAAATAATTAAAGTAATTAAAAATCAACTTGAAAATTCAGATTTGCCTGAGCATATTTTTCTCCAGTAATTTTTTAATGAGAAAATTCTTGCCTGAGTTCTAAATGGACAAAGAGAATACAAATGTGAATTAATAGTCCATCTATTTGCTACTACTTCTGTAACTGAATATATAATCTGAAATCTTGATTAAATATGATGCATCGGTAATTTTTTCATTTTTAATATTGTTAACTTACTGTCAGATGAGACTCAGATGAGATTTCTTGCAAAAGACAGAAAATTCCTCACTAAAGTATATTTTGTGTGCTGAGGATTAAGCTTTACTCATATAATTTTATTATACAAATATTAATAATATTCTGGACAGTGTAATGATTTGGTTAGCCTAGTGGTTTGGTTAGATTTAGAGCTAAAGAACTTACATGAACTTTCAGTCCACTCTTAACCACCATGAAAGAAAGTACAGAACTGTTGAATGTGTTGCATGGTAAACAAGTAATACAACTGCTTTGTAGTTCAAGACAGAGTTTGCAGAAGTAATAAGCATTACAGTTACATTAGTCATTCTGGATGCCAGAGAGATAAGAAAACTATGAGTCCCAGTCTTGTTATAATCCCTTGACTAAATGACATCTTTCCACATATTCCAGCAGAGTCTCATCTCATTTGTGCTGCATGAAGAGACAGGTGAGGACTTCTAAAAGCCAAGAATTTGTGATTTGCCAAAAATGTAGTTGGAGAAAAGCACTTGTTTCTGTGCAAACCAGAAAATCGAGTAGGACAAGGTCCCTTAAAAAGAGTGAAGGTCTGGAATCAGGCTGTGGTCCTGTCCCAAAACTGAAACAATGAGAGGATAGTTGGAACACAGCAAAAGAAGTGATTCAGTCTGGGGAGTGCACTGGGGCCAGTGACCTCTGTGGATTCCCACCTCTGCTAGAAACAAACTCAAACATTGGCAAAATAGGCAGCAGGGTCAAGGCTATCTTACTGCTGCTTCTTGGTTACTTGAGGCAGGTACCTTCTTTGTCTTTGATAATAAGACAGGAGTGCCAACTCTATTCTGATTATTTACCCACCCTTAAGACCTGGGGTTGTCAAACACCCTAACATGTCTGTAACGTGCTACAACTAGGAGATAAGAGTTGCTTCCCAGGATCTACTCATGACCTGAACACCGAGGGGAGATAGCTTCTCAGTCAGCTTCTTCCCAGTGTTTGTCTCCTAACCCCATGCATGGCATAAGGGCAGCTAAAATGTCTGAAAAAATAGACTAAAATCCAAGTTTACACAAACTGTGTGCTCAGTGGTCTCCATGTGCTAGAGAAGGCTTAACTAAAAGAAGACAATCTGCCCTTTCTAACACTTTCAGTCTCAGCAATTGTCTCTGTTTCTTCTTACAAGAAGCTACAGGAGAGTCAAATTACTGTGCTATCTAATAGCTCATTAAATGATCATTGGTATTGATAAAATGAAGCACAATGTTGCACGTATGACATTATGGAAGCAAGCTTATAAACAAAGGGTTCACCATTTTGGAGTCTATTACGTCTTTCAGAGTTTTTTCCTCTTTTTTTTTTTTTTGTGGTTATGTAGGATCATTATTTCACTCAATATATGATAGAAGTAATAGTATTTTATACTATATATCTTTTTACCTGAGGGAAATCAGATTTGGTTTCCACTTGGAAGCTTCCTATAACCATTCTTTCAGACATTATGAAATAAGATATTCACAGCCAATTCATACAAAAAATTAAACTATTTATTAATCCAAAAATAAGCACAGATTTTGAGTTGGACCAGATAATATCAAATAGTCCTATCCATGCTCAACCATTTTGTGATTTTGTGTTTCTGTAATTTTAAACTCTTATATACAGATAGTGGCAAGTTTAGGACATGTGGGTTTTAATTCTTTCTTTTATATATTACTAACAAATAGGACACTCACTTGAAAAGAAGGCAATATGAGTTAAAATCCTTCTGGGAAATGGAAGAAAAGAATCTGAGTTTTGTATATCTTGATGAGTCTCCTAGCCTTTATCTTGTTGCATGAAAGATGAAGTAGATCTTTATTTCAAAAGCGAGCTTTTTGTTCCTCTCTTCCAAGTAGCTATTTTTCAATTGAAACTACTCAGTTAGCTAGGATCAAAATTCACAAGTAATTTCAAGTCAGTGTAAACTATTTGTTCATCCAGTGAACTATTTACAGAAATATTGCTGTTAATGATTAACCTGAGCAGTCCCAAACTAACTTCTCATAGGTCTTAGGGTTTCTGTTTGCATGGTCTTATGTACCAGTTGTACAGATACTTAAAGATGGTAACTTCTAATAACGTACAAGCTAAATCACAGCTATAAGCTCTGATCACTGATATTTTGTGTATATCACCCACCATATGTAATATCCTGTATGATATCTGCATAAGTGAAAAATTCAGAAAATAATACATGTAAGTATCACACAGAGTTTATTATCAGTAGCATGACATTTATTATGTTAATAATGTCAACAAGTATGAAAAATGAAGTTAATAGTTTTACTTTACACTGAATTGATTGTCTCTAATAACAAAATAATATATTTCAGTGGGTTTTTTCTCTGATGCCTTAATACTTAAAAAACCCCTCAAAACATAAATCAAAGCTGTTTGGACAGATCTACAACACAATTTTGTAACAGAATGGGAAATTTTTAAAACTGAATAGCTGATAAAAGATAAGTAGAACCAGAGGGGATTGATTTTATAGCTGAAGGCAACATTAGAGATTAGGTACTCATTTGGCTTTTCAGAAGTCCTTGTGATTCATTCCATATAAATGAAGTTTGTGATATGTAATGAAAAGCTTTCTATCTTCACTGCAAGCAAATTAGCAGGTATTTTGTGGGAAGAATTTTAATGTTATCTTGCATTTGTTTCAGAGTAGGAACACATTAGCAGAGGGGATTTGAAAGGAATTTCACTTTTATAACATAAGGTGCTGAAGGTTATTAAAATAAGGTCACCTCTAAAGCAATGAGAGAAAATTGGGTTATAAACAAGCAGTGTCTAAAAATATATTCAGTCAGTTTCACTGACCAGATGCAATACAGTGTTGCCCCAAATAGCTAATTTTCTATACCAAGAGTGATAGTCATATGTCCAGAGCTGAATTTGTGAAGTTAAACAATAATAAAAGCCATGGTTAGGTGAGGAAGAAGAGAAGTGCATCTCAGTGGTCAAAGTAATTTCTTTCCATAAAGGGAGAAAACTAGCAGGGCTGTTATATAGCCTTTACTGTTCCACATTACAAAGGAATAGACTATCTGAATGCATTACAATCTTTTTCTTAAGGAAGGGAGTGAGAAAAAGGAAAGGAGATAGATCTGAGGAAGAAAAGGTAAAAATGATCATTTTTCAATACTGAATAACTGCCAAAACCAGTGATCAAGATAGAAAAATGAAAAGCATTCAGAAAAACAAAATTTTTTTTTCAATTTTACTAGATGAAACTAGCATATTAGAGAGATTCAGAAAATCAGTATGCACTAAGAACAAGACAGACAAGACAGCAAAATAAGAGCCATCACCTTTATTTTTATTTGAAACAAGACAGAAAAAAACTAAGACTGTATATTTGCTACTACTGGAATAAAGGAGAAAACAGGTGGAAGAGGAGACTGCTTAGTAAATCAACAAAGTTTCCTTAGAGAGAACTGGGTTACATTCTGACTTATTTGTGGTTTAAGCAGGATAATGTCTGAGACTGAAAAAAAACTAGAAAAAAATTTATGCATACATGTAGACATAACATAAAGGAGATTATTTAGGAAGAAATACTGAACATGAGGATATTATTGCTAGATAGAAAGACATAGATAGGGAGGTAGATCGAAAGTTGATCTTCAAGGAAACCTGAAAATGTAGGTAAAGAAACATGTTTGATGATAAAATTGTCCTCACAGCCTGGTAGATATGACAATGTCGTGGTAACTTATGGTAACAGTGGAATAACTCCTAAAGTAGGTAGCATATTTCTAGACATGATAAGAGACTTTTTCATCCTCCTGTTTTATGAAAGGATCACAAAGATCAGAGACATTCCTTAGTTATTCAATTTACATTAAAATAGATATCTTCTACATTATCCTTTTAAAATACGCTTATAAAAACCCTGTAAGCCCTACACAAAAATAAAATGACATAACTCCTCATTCAAATAGTGGTTTGTATCTTCAATTGTCCTGGCTGGGTCTAGGTCAATACAACGATTCTGATCTAGATTGTAAAAAGCAATAGGCATAAAAAGTTTTGAGGTTTAGTTAAACCTCCTTCATTGAAAGATTTTTATGTTACATTTGTGATTTAGTAGGTGGTCAGGCAGAAGTTTGTGCAGTTTGGGGCAAGTTAAGTTTTAGTGAACTTTCCTATTAACTTTAGGAATTACTTCAGAAATGTTATTTTAAATCATATCTCAATATTCACTTTCTTTTAAAAGTAATTCCCTTCCCTTGAAACAGTTTATAAACAGAAAAATTTCAAATGTTTTATAATGAAAATGCCAGAGTACCTAATAATGTTTGTCTGCCATACTTTGGCAGCTTGCTCACTTCATGTTACTAAAAGATCTGTAGGGTTTTTGATGAAGTGCTTATTACTTGAGCATGCCCTTATAATAAAATATTGTGCTGTATAACTTCTGCTGGGATACTCTGACAAAGCACCAATGAAACCAATACAGCTAAAGACTTATACGAAATAAAGATCTGATCAAGAAAATTTAATGCTTATTACAGATAAATACCTTGAGGAATCTACTTAAATAAAGGGCAGAGTGTTAATACTTTCAGAGGAGAAAATGATAGTAGGAGGAGAAAAATAAGAAAAAATGAAGCTTTCGTTTGCATCACTTCCAGATAAAAACATGACATTTTATCGAAAGCTTAAACCTGTGGATCAAAATTCTGGAGGAAAATGTGTCTTGGTTTTGAGTAACATACCTTTAAGTTTGACAGAACATTGCTTTCGAGTGAGCACAGAGTACATCTAAGTACATGGAAAAAAGGTGGGGGTAGGAAAAGAAGGAGGTTTAGTATGTTTCCTTAAATTCAATACATGAAAAAGGTATTTCTGAACACAAGGCAAAAGTGAAAATTATGTCATTATTTGAAATATAAGCCCCCTTTCTTAACACTATTTGTGATCTTTGATTTTAAAGTAGGACTGAAACAGCCTTTCCCTGTCAGAGAGACTGCATTTATCTCTAGAAAAATCAAACTATAAGATAAATTAAAAACAGATGTGGAAAGGAGTCTTGATTAAGATGTTGTAAGTATGCTGGGATAAACCTCTGGGATCTGCCTGTGGCTGTATAACTTTTTTTTCAGAAGCTGCAGTTCTGTTGAAATGAAATTCTTTCAATATGAAAACTATATAGGTCTTTCTTGCAGTTAGAAAACAGAATGGAAGGAAAAAGACAAAAGGGTCAGCAAGGGTCTACAGTTACACAAAATTTGTGTCTTACTTTACAGTAGTCTGGTTGAGGTTTTACTTAGGTTCGAAAATCATATTCACAGTGAGGAAAGTGCTCTGCATATGTATATGCTCCCCCATACCCATAATACAGTACTGCCCATTGACCTAACCACAGTTATAGCTCAGACTTCATTTTATGTTGTAATTTGAGAGCCTGTAGCTGTTCTCAAGGCAGCATCCACTACTCCTGAGATATCTGAGTTCTGCAGCTATGTAGATCTTCTAGTTAGGGGTAGCCTATGTTGTGCAAGTGACTAGCAAGTACGAAAAGCTGCAAGTATTCAAAGTAAGCTAAAGCCTGCCTCTCAGCAGGGTAGGAATGAAAAAAGGACACAGCAAGATCTAAGGAATGGCAGACTTTATTGTTTTAAGATATCTCAATTATTTCCATGGAGAAGGAGGTGAGAGGTTAGTCTGAAATATCATCTTCTCTGTCAGAGGATTACCAGAAGGTGTTTATATAATGCAGATTACCCATTCTGTAGACTGAATTTATCTTTCAGGATCCACAACTTTCTTTCTTCTAGCCATAAGAAATGTTTTAACTACAATGGCAGAGAAAGAACTACAATTTTTATCACGGATTTTTGAAATTTCAGAAGTAAGAACACCTTCCCAATGTTCAGACTGAATTCAGTTAAGTGTTTTAATTATTAGCATGTCAATTTAGTATCTATTCCTGATGTAGTTCTTCATATACACTATGTAATGTGATATTACTTGGAAGAAAATGTAAATGTCTTAGGTTAGCTTATAGTTAAATTTAGACTTTTATTACCTATAGAGTTGTAAGTTACTTCAATTACTGTGATCTTCTCTTCAAGTTTAGCAATGTGCAGGGCAAAAGGCTCAGCCTTTTTTTCAATTGATCTGGTAGTTGATAACTTTCAACATTGCCAGCATGACCTTTCAACATAAATCATTCGTGCCTCTTTCTTGTTGATGACCCTACTATGGTTTGAACCCTTTTTGCTTGCTTCATAAATTACTAGTGAAGACTTCTGTTTAGTAGGGGATTGAGAAGATCGTCACAGTTTAAACTTGCAGACCTTAATTTAGTAGATGAAAGTTGTGTTAGCACCACCAACTCACCTTTTTCTAGGAAATATTCAGTCTTTGGAAGTTCACACATCATACACTGATAAAAGATGGAATCATTAATAAAATCACCTCCATAGATATGAATGATTCTTATTACTGTAAGAAAATTTTATTATTTCATCTTGGAAATACTATGAAAATATATAAAATGTCATTGTTAATTTTATGCCATATTCTTCTGTGATGACAATTTATAACTATGCATATATTAATTTGTGTTTTGTAGCTCTTTTAATACATATTTTATGATAATAATTTTTAAAAGGGTTTATTTCATAGCTATATTTTGTTTTCTTGTATATTGTATATTTTGTTTTCTTTATAAGGAAGCGTACTGAACATTAACAGGAACTCCAGTAGCAGTCTGTTGAACTAGTAATTTATAATGAAATTACATTAAGTTTTTTGAACTGTAAAGTCACATGCTAGTAAAATATATCAGTCTCAAAGTAAAACCTATTACATGGAAACTGATGAAACTCCATTTACTAAATAACACAGGTTATAACATCCATAAGTACAAATCATTGCTGGTACCTAGTATGGCAAACAGGGTAGTTTTTCTTGCTGCTGAACATCATTGTGGAAGGATCTCAATATTTCATGCAATATTCTTTTTTCATCCATAGCATCTGATCTTTGATTAGCGTTTGAACTACAACTGAGCCTAACAGAGTTTTGTTTGCCTGCATAGTCTGTGTACTATCAGTTTCTAATTACATCTTTGTAAAGTACTGTGTGGCAATTTAGTATAAAATAATTGTAAAAAGATCAATTTATTAATTTTTAACATTCTCTAGATCTCTTTTCATTGAGAAATGTCACTACTCTTTTTGCTTATTAGTAATGAATGCTTATTTTAGCAATTAAGCTGTCACACTCAAAAGTAGTTCTGGTAAGGTTTTTGTATTTTCTCAAATACTCAGGAGAATACTAGGCAATGTGCTATAGTAAGTGGTCAGAACAGATGATTAACTGCGCACTGCTGAAAAGTTCAAAGGAAAGTAGCCTTGGAGTCTTGTCAGGTACATATTGATGTATTGGGCACCCAATGTGATCCAAATACTTTTGACTCTGCATTAACACATCTCTTCATCATGTATGCAGTACATCCTACACATCTATGAACAACAGTAGATTTTTTATGTGTCATACGTGGGAAGTGTCTCCTCTGGACTCCTAGATGTCAGGCTGCTGGATATGGCTTGTCACAAGCTGATAAGGTAGTGTTCCAATCACAAATTATGATCAGAGCCCTGGTAGGCTTCCATGCTTGTAGAACTGAATAAGTATGGAGATCTGAATATTCTTTCTAGTAGCAGAATAATATTCAAGATCTAAGTTTCTGGTTTCACATAACCCTATAATGGTATCACACAAATTTTCTTTTTGAGTAAATAAATGCAAACTAATCAGATAGGAAGAAATAATATGTTTGTGTTTAAGTCCAGATTCCATCATTCTTAACCACAATAGGTGGTACTGTATATGAAAGTTGCTTCAATAGCTTTTACCAAAAGGATCAGAATCAAGCTATTATTTTCACTTTTTTCTTACATTGTATTTTTCCTCCTTTTTTTGATAAATCACAAACTGCTTTGTGGTTTTTGTGCCAAGAGGTTTTAAAGTATGTCACTGAGAGGAAAGAGACCAAGAGAAAAAAAAATGTTAGAATTTGTCAGCAAACTGTGGTGATATTTAGGACACGTAGATAATAAATTTGTTTTCTATTAATGTTACATAGTTCTTGTACAATAGAGACAAATGCTCAAATACAAATAAACATTGTGGCCTAGACCCTTAGGCATGCTAAACACTGGGTTATTTTGAGTTTATTACAGCTTTGCTTTTTTTTCCAGGCTGGAGGAATCCCCAGATGCTCACTTGAATCAGCAGAGGTAAGGAACTATAGGAGTACAAATTGGCTGTCCCAAATAAGACACACATTTCTCAAAGAAGAGGTTTATCAGGTTGTAAAAATTGATATTTAGGAAATGTTATAGCTATCATTGTTATATCTTATGTGGTGATAAAAATAAAAGTTATGAGTTCATTATTGAGTCCTAAGAAAGTTCTTGCACTAAAGAGTTCTGTGTTTAGGTTGAACCTTACTTCAGGTGTCACTGAATACAGTAAAGTAAGATTTTGCAGCAGACACGGCTATAAAATTAGTTTCATTTTCAGTCTAGATCTATATTTGTATTTGAAAAAGGCAAAATATAGTAAATAACTTATATTTACTACCAGAGATGAAGTAGGTACAAAAATGAAATAGATGTCCATAAAAGTGCAATTAAATTTCCATTTTCTTATATTTAACTAACTTGTCAAAGCAAACAATGATGTTCCATGAATCTACGTACATGATTGGAGGTATACATATATTCCCTTAAGTCTATACACTGACAATCATTTCTCTGACCCTCAGGCATATAAAGATTCTAGTATCAGATTGTTCCTGAATCATTCCTCGTGGAATATAGACTAGATTTTTATTTCTTTAAATTAAAGCTAATTATTAATTTAAACTGATTAAAACCATCTGAGGCCCAAATCTAGTCTTGTAATATATCTTTTTAAATATTCAGTTTGTTAATTCATTTGGCTATACTGTAGTGGGATGAAATTCTTTAGCAAAGCATTTTAGCACAGCATTATGGTATTGAATGGATGTGCAGATTAGACAAAAAGGTAGAAAGATGCCTTCCGGGAAGAAACATAACCCTTTTAGAGCTATGTATCCATGTGTCTCAGAGTTTTATGGACAGATCACAATCTGTATCTGACAACTGAATATCAAATCCTACCAGCATGTATAACATCAAGCATGTATCTGCAGAGGACAGGTGGTGTGGCAGCACTAAGAAGGTTTTGTTTGGACTCTCTGACTTCTGAACACATAAAATATTGCAGTTATATCAACTATGCAAGCAGTAAAAATGTTCACATACAGACCATTTTCCAGATGTAGCATTAGAAATTAATCTATACTCTATCTTCTTAAGATAACTCTACAATTCATTCACCAACAGTCATAGAATCATAGAATTATAGAATAACCAAGTTGGAAGAAACCCACCAAATAATCGAGTCCAACCGTTCCTATCAAACACTAAACCATGCCCCTTAGCAACTTGTTCACACATGCCTTTAACACCTCCAGAGAAGGTGACTCAACCACCTCCCTGGGCAGCCTGTTCCAGTGCCCAATGACCCTTTCTGTGAAAATTTTTTTCCTAATGTTCAGCCTAAACCTCCCCTGGTGGAGCTTGAGGCCATTCCCTCTTGTTCTGTCCCCTGTCACTTGGGAGAAGAAGCCAGCTCCCTCCTCTCTACAAACTCCTTTCAGGTAGTTATAGAGAGCAATGAGGTCTCCTCTCAACCTCCTCTTCTCCAGGCTAAACAACACCAGCTCTCTCAGTCGTTCCTCATAAGACCTGTTCTCCAGACCCTTCACTAGCTTCATTGCTCTTCTCTGGACTCTCTACAGAGTCTCAACATCCTTCTTGTGGTGAGGGGACCAGAAATGAACACAGGATTCAAGGAGGGGTCTCACCAGTGCTGAGTACAGATGGAGAATCACCTCCCTGGACCTGCTGGTCACACCATTTCTGATACAAGCCAGGATGCCCTTGGCCTTCTTGGCCACCTGGGCACACTGCTGGCTTATGTTCAGTCAACTGTCAACCAACACCCCCAGGTGTCATGAGACTTTTATGACAGTCAGTCATAAATTCAGTCATGAGACTGAATCCTGGTACTAGCAGTTAAGTTGGGATTTTAACTCAGTGAGTTGTTATGGCACATTTCCAGGTCACGATCATGGGACAGCTGTTTTCTTCCATATCAGAGTACTTTGTAGCAGATGGTGAAGCCAACAAACCTCTTAGCATTTGAGTAGGGTGCTCTCTGCCAGCCGGAGAGCAGGCATTGACAGGCATCGGCTTTGGAAGTGTTGGCATTTGTTCCACTGGCAAACGCAAGCAACAAAAGTTATTATACAGAATGGTTTTGTGGTGCCTCCACGGGGACACAAGATTACAGTAAGATATATGTAACAGAAGAGGGGAAACTGATGTTCTTTGAAAATCATCTTTGAAAAATCCCACTTTAAGACAATATTTTGTACATGTATAGCTGAAATACAAATCCTGACTCTAAGTGAATCCCAAAATGCTTCTGATCAGATATCTGATTATCAGGAAAGAGTAACAGGGTCTATCATGAAATATTTATAATATGGGCATATCACATATGTAAGGTTCTGTATTGGTAAGAAAAACCATGATCAAACTTTGCAGCCTTTTGGGCAATTTGGTATACTACACTTCAATGAACAAATCAGTAAGGTTGCCATGGACTGTCAAAATAAAAGAAAATCTCAAAGTGGAGGTCAGGACTGGACTTTCTGAGTTGCTCCTCATTGAGTTGTTATGGTAGATGTTTTAAGTTTTTCATAGATTTCGGAAAAAAGAAAGCAGTATTTTCATTGACAGTGAGTTCATTAGAATCTTTTAGACTAGAGTCAAAATTAAAAACCTCTATATTTAGTGTGAAAAGTACAAACTGCATCTATATACTACAATGACAGAATGTAGTCTGAATAACATTACTTTTAATTCTTGTTCCATAAACATAAAATAAATGTTCTGTCTGCCATTACAACATCAAGTCAAGTAATATTTTTTTATTAATCCACCAGTTAGGTACTGAGGTAGTACAGGAATCACGAAAAGGGTCATCTCTAACATTGTTTGATGTGTTTAATAATCGTTTCATACCTAGGTAACACTGATGTTTTTAATTGCTTCTTATTTAGGCTGGCTCCTTTTGGGAGGTTGCAAGCCCATTGCTTTCTAACTAGCGATAGTTAGAATTGTCTAAACTTAATGATAGTTTTTATCTGGCACTGCTTCTATTCCAATATTTTGTGTAACAATACTTTTCCCAGCATGAATTCTAAACCAACTGCTAGAAATACCTTTCATCTATCTTTTTTAGGCATTCTGATTAAGTTGAGACGTTAGGGTATAACAATCCAGATTCCTCCCCTCATACAAATATATATGCACAGTAAATGTTAAAATACAGTATAGTTGTGAATAAAATATGAACTCAACCAGATTTGTTAACCATATGTACAGACACACAGAAACACACAGGAATAGCATATAGAAATGTTTTCCATAAAAGGACCAAACCAGATACCTCAATCTGATCAGTATATAAAAAATGTTAAGCTTACAAATTGAGTAAACACATATTTCATCTTAATTATTCACACTAAGAAAATATGATATGCAAGACTAAAAAGTCAGGATAATGAATATAACCTTCTGATTGGCAAAATTTTAATTGATATAACAAAAATGAAGTTAAAAATGAAACAGATCAAAGGAAATCTATAAAATACAATATTGAAGATCTCAAAATAGCATTAAATTTGTTTTCAAAATGAGACTGTAATTGAAAATTTTTCTTTCTAGAGCAGGTACTAGTTTCTTTTAGATTGCTTTCTGTGACAGCAGTGGTCAGCAAGTTACAGTAAGTAAGTACAGAAGTAATAGTATTTGAATCAATACTACATTTAGGATCAGCTACACAATATCATGAAAAGCAAATTAATGATGTGAAAGAACTATATCCAGAGTTACTGCTGCATAAATGAATACTGCAATTTAAACATTTTTGTAGTGTAAATTCAAATTCACCACTGTTGTCAAAGGAATTAAACACTGATTTGCATCACTTCTATATAGTTCCAGTTATAATACTGGAAGTCTAAAATGCTGTAGTGCTGTTTCCAGTACTCAACCAAAATTGGATTAATTGGATTAATAACTGATTAACCACCAAACTTTTTCACTTTGAGCTTCTGCTTCTCAGTCAGCAGGTTGCTCTCCTCATTGCACACATACTGGATGATGGCCACATTCTTGATCCAGTCTTGCATGTGCAGGGGGAACTCAGTTAACTCTGTGTCCAGCCATGGATGAATTTGGAAGGCCTGATGTAGTCCAAGTGTGGCTTGTGTCCCTTCTTTGTTCCCTTCGTACTTTTTTTGCTGGTGGAACCACTTCCTAACAAACATTTCCACATCTGGAGGGTAGGGAGGCTCTGCAAAGACACCTAAACAGGCTGGACCACTGGGCAGTGTCCAATGGCATGAGGTTTAACATGACCAAATACCGGGTCCTGCACTTGGGGCACAACAACCTTATGCAGAGCTACAGACTGGGAGAAACCTGACTGGAAAACTGCCAGGAGGAGAGGAACCTGGGGTTGTTGGTTGACAACCGACTGAACATGAGCCAGCAGTGTGCCCAGGTGGCCAAGAAGGCCAAGGGCGTCCTGGCTTGTATCAGAAATGGTGTGACCAGCAGGTCCAGGGAGGTGATTCTCCGTCTGTACTCAGCACTGATGAGGCTGCTCCTTGAATCCTGTGTTCATTTCTGGGCCTCTCACCACAAGAAGAATATTGAGGCTCTGCAGCGAGTCCAGAGAAGAGCGACGAGGCTGGTGAAGGGGCTGGAGAACAGAACCTATGAGGAGTGACTGAAAGAGCTGGTGTTGTTTAGCCTGGAGAAGAGGAGGCTGAGAGGAGACCTCATTACTCTCTACAACTCCCTGAAAGGAGGTTGTAGAGAGGAGGGAGCTGGCCTCTTCTCCCAAGTGACAGGGGACAGGACAAGAGGGAATGGCCTCAAGCTCCACCAGGGGAGATTTAGGCTAGACATTAGGAGGAAGTTTTTCACAGACAGGGTCATTGGACATTGGAATAGGCTGCCCAGGGAGGTGGTTGATTCACCTTCCCTGGAGGTGTTAAAGGCACGGGTGGATGAGGTCTTGAGGGACTTGGTTTAGTGTTTGATAGGAATGGTTGGACTAGAAGATCCGATGGGTCCCTTCCAACCTGGTGATTCTATGATTCTATGATCTACATCATGCTTGGATATAGTGTGAGGTGTATGGTCACTCTAAAGAAAATCTTATGGTGTTATTGTGAACCTCACAGTATTTATTATGAGCAAAATGTCAGCCATGCATATGGAAAAATGTACAATTAAAGGTGTTAAATTTTTACACAGTGAAGTCTAAAATAACACCAACAATTTTTCAGTCTGACTAGGAATGTTCTGAGTTTCACTCAGGACTAATATTGAGGGAGATTTGATTACTACCTTATCTGATGAAAGATAGAAGAAACAAGATCAAGAATATAAAAAGAGGCAATGGAAAGGGTGGGGAGAGAGAGAAAAAATGAAAATCCTTCATATTTGCATGCATTTGCATAGAAGGAACTTGCTTAAGAGTAACGGAATAAATGAGTTGGTCATTTCAAAACACATTACTTTTATGGCAGATAATGATTTTTATTGTGTATATCTCAGATTAATCAACATTAGAAAGGTATAGAAGATGATCAGAGGTCTGGAGTACCTCCCGTATGAGGACAGGCTGAGAGAGTTGGGGTTGTTCAACCTGGAGAAAAGAAGGCTCCAGAGAGACCTTATAGTGATTTTGCAGTATCTGAAAGAGACCTGCAAGAAAGGTGGAGAGAAACTTTTTACAAAGGCTTGTAGTGATAGGACTGGGGGGAATAGGTACAAATGGGAAGGGGAAACATTTAGATTAGATATTAGGAAGAAATTCTTCACAGTGTGGGTGGTGAGGCACTGGCATCGGTTTCCGAGAGAAGTTGTAGATGCCTCCTCCCTGGTCGTATTTAAGACCAGGCTTGATGGGGCCTTGGACAGCCTGATCTAGTGGGAGGTGTCCCTGCCCATCACAGGAGGAAGGAAGTAGGTGATCTTTAATATCCCTTCCAATCCAAACCATTCTATGATTCTAGGGTCATAGCTGGTGGCCTCAAACTTTCCTTGCACTGCAGACGATGTGAATCCTCAAATACAATAAGGCTGAAATAGTACTGTTTGTATCCTGGCTTTAGCTGGGATAGAATCAGTTTTCTCCTCACAAAGTTACACTCCTAAATAACTGCACTTTTAATTAGCTACAGCTTAGAGTTTACTTAGGGAATAAAGGTGATAAGATGTTCCTTTTAGTTTTGTCTTAAGGCATGTAATACTGTTTCCATGGAACCCAAGGACTTTTGCAGCTTCAAAGTACCCAGGTGCATAACTCTGGAAGGAGCAGATTTTGGATAGCTGACCCAAAATAAGTGAAGAAACTATCCCATATCATAAACATCACACTCCCTATATGAATAAGAAGTTTTCTCAGGATGGTTTTTTGATTCTTCATGGTTGCTGTTGCTCAACGACTCACTCACTATGCTGCTTAGAGTTCAGCAGCTTCTCTGAGTCCATTTCTGGTTTTTGTGACCACTTTGTAAGGGCTGTGACATCCACCTGAACTGTAATCGCTGTGCTTGCAGTGTGCACCATCTGGTAACCATTGCTTGTGGCATGCATTCCATGACTGGCTGAGTATTAGAGATATTTTTTGTATTTTGTATGTCATTAAATCTTTAGTATTAACATTCGTTTTTATTGTCTGTTTTCTATTTCAACCTCCTGGTCTTCTTTTACTTTCCCAATTCCTCTTCCCCAGGTAGGTGTGGGAAACAGGATGATAGAGAAGCTGTCTGTTGCTTAGCTGCCAACCAAAAGGGGCTAAACTGGCATAGCTTGTTTATTGAGAATATTCTCAGGGAAAATCAGCTATTTCTACCAACAAATTCTTGGTATCAAGTTGTTGTTAAACACAGCCAGCAACTAAGCATCATGCAGCCATTCACTCATGTCTTCCTCCTTGCAAAGTGGGATAGGGAGGAGAATGAAAAAAAAAATAAAACTCATGGATTGAGATAAAGACAGATTAAAAGGACAGTGAAAGGGCAAGATATGATGATGATGATGACGATGATGATAATATACAGAACAAGTGTTATACAATACAATTGCTCATTAACCAAAGATCAATGCCTAGCCCATCCCCAAGAAACAATCGCCTTCCCCCAGCCAACTCCCCAGTTTATATACAGATCATATGATGTGGAAGAAAATTACATCTCAGCTGAAATCAGGACAGTAAGATGGAACCGGGACACAAGCAGACTGTTCGAGAGCCATTGAAATGAACTATTGGTAAGGTTTCACTAACATGAAAGGAAGGACAAGACACATCACTATGCCACTAAAATGGCTTGTAGCTATCCAGATAGCTTACACAGGGATAAAAATCATAGAAAGGAAAAGCATACAGATATGTGTTGCTTCAGCTAGATTATGGCTAGCACTCTTAACTAGTTTAAAGAGAGCTTAGGTATCTCTTTAACAGACTGACGGCAATACAGATGCAGTCTCCATTTTGTATCTTTACATGATTTCAGTTCCCATTTGTAACAGAACTAAGAATCAGACTTTCCTTTATAGACTGAGTGCAGATATGTATAGTTCCCCCCTGCAAATAATTATGTATTCTATCCATAATGGATAAAACATAATTATCATAGCAGAACGAAAATTATTATTTTATATCTCCTGCATAAAATACTCTAAAATAAGTGACATGAAAACCAAATTTTAGTGAAACCATATTTCACTTAGTGGCTTTGGAAATAAAATTGAAAACAAGGAAACAAGAACATTCAAAGATCAGTCTAAATATCCACTGACAGGACTTCAGTAATGGAGAATAAATAGAAGAATACATACCAACCAACCAAACTCATTTGGAAAAGATCACAGATAAAGTGAGAGAATTAGAGATGCTTCTGGTTCAGCAGGCAGCAAACAAGTCAAGTTTAAAGAAGAAAACAAGCATGTGTCATTTATTTTAAAATATGTACTTTAAAAAGGTTTGAACTTGAAAAATATATAATTCAGAGTTCTCAATACAATTTCTAAAATCCAATTAAAAAAAGCTAAGCAACACCTTAAAATGTGCCTGTGAGGAACATAAAAATTGTTATTTTATTCTGATAAAAAGATTGAGATTTGCTTGAGGTACCTGGGAATAGCTTGTCCCTTGACAAGGTTTTTATGTTAACCATAAGGTCATTCTCAGAGTGTTAGTCAATATGCCAGTTGGAGCTGGCATCTGAAATGGTTATAACAGATGGTGAGTTTGGTCATTTTTATTCAACTCTGAGTGCATTGATTAAGCATTTATGTATAGAATAAATGTATTCTAAAGGTATTTTATAGAAGATGTCTCTGAGCTGGTTACATGTGAATGCTGTGAACTGAGGCAGAATAAACATACCAGAAATGGTTAAAAAATTCCTGAGTACAGTTAGACTTAAAACAAGAAATGGAAAAGAGTAATTAAAATGCACCCCTATTAAATCTCTTCCAATCTGAGGATATTTATAGAAAACTTATTCTTTAGGACATTTGCTACTAGTTAAATATTCTTGTTGATCTTAAGGAAAAATTTTACTTTCCTTAACTTGAGATTCCTTATTCAATTAATAAGTGCAAAAATGGTAAAATATCTGAAGGGACATCAACTACTGTCAATAGTGGTCACTGATATTACAGCTACGTTTGACTTTGTGAATAAGTTGTATGTGTACACATTAGCAGAACAAAATTAATAACTTATTTTTATAGAGTCCCTAAGCCAGTATCTAGTGACTACAAGGTAATGTTAAACTAGGGATGGTTGGGACAGTGGGGAGTGTCATATTCTAAGGATGGAAAGGATTTACTTCCTTTCCTTTCATAACATGCTAATTTCAGTTTGAAAGGCATAGGCATGTTAAATAGAGAATACATGAAAGTGACTTCTTGTCTGAAGTCTGTTCTTGTCTGGTTTTCACTCTGGTTATCAAAATTTTCTGCACATTGTGTTCCAAACATGAAAGACTAATTTTGTTATACTTCATTTGTTTGTTGACACTGCCATGATTTTAGGTAGAAAGTTCTGCTGAACTTTCTTATATAGTTAAAAATATGATTAGAATATAGAATCAGAATATTCAGATTAATCATCTGTGTAGTGAAGAGTCTGGCATTTTTCTATTTTTCTTTCAGAGCATATGTGAGATCTACAAAAAAAAATCCTTCTCAGTGTTTTGTGTGAAATTTTAGTCAATTTAATGCCCTTGTGTAAAGAATATTTGTCATATAACTCTCTGATGCATCATCTTTTCTACCTCAAAACATGTAGTTACTAACAGCATAATTGAGATAAAACCCACACAACTAATTCAGTCTTTTATATACATAAAATATAATCAGGGAATATCTTAACTTTTTATATGTCGGAAAAAAATGTGCAAAAATATTTAGGAAACATTAAAAACTGTAATCAATTTTGAGTCTTGGAGTCACAGAAATTTAGGTAAATAAGCAGGTAGAAAGAATTCACCACATGACAAAAAATTCTAGGAGTTCACAATCTGGGTAAAATCAAACTAATATAATCCTGTTAAGAGTTTACCACAATACCAACCAAAAATAAAAGCAAGCACTGCCAAATTTACATTAGAAATATTTGTGAGGCAACTTTTTCAGTTGTCTGTCTTACTAAGCACAGTGATAACAGGCAACAGCTGCTGCAAACTTATACGTTGAAGTCATGTAAAAACGTTGACAAGTCACGAAAAAGACTGGCACAGAATGTGGTCAGGTTACAAATGGAATTTACATGGTGCATTTCACTCTATGTAAGTAATAAATAATAGTTACTCATTTTTAGTAATTTCTACTTCAAATAATCATTGTTTTTATCAGGTCCACTAGATATGGTGAAGAAGGCATGTACATCATGTTTTTGAGGATAAAATTATCTGCCTTTTCTGTCTTTCCTTTTTCTTTCCCCTATGGAATAAACTGTCTACATGGAAATACTCTGTATAGTTTCTGGATCACATTTATCATTAGAGTTTACATAAACTAAAGCAGCAATACTTCATTTTAGAAAAATTTTAAATGCTATACAGGGTGGGAAAAGATTGTACTCCTGAGGGACATGGTTTAGTGTTTGATAGGAAAGGTTGGACTCAATGATTCAGTGGGTCTCTTCCAACCTGGTGATTCTATGATTCTATGATTAAATATTTCCTAGTATTTTTTTGCCAAGTTATAACAGTTATCATCTTGCATCCAGTACAGATACAATTTCTTATGAGAAAATGTATATTAATTTTTCTATATTTATTGATGTAGGACTTTCAGGACCATGAAATTTGCTGTCATTCATGTTTTAGGAATGAGCACAACCTACACACATATTTTTTGAGCAGTGATTTCATATAGAAAGTTTAAGGGGCTTCTCAGCTTTAAAAAATAACTTGCACATGTTAATAAAGGTAGATCTTATCAAAAGTTGTGCAGCATTCCTGAATACCTATAAAAATTTTATGGAAAACTGGAAAATAAATATACTTCAGGCAATATCTTACAATACGTTATTGAAAGCATGTATCACAGAAATTTTAAAGAAGGGTTTTTAATTCTTGTAAACCAAATAGAACTTGAAAATACTCCTCCAATTTTGATGAGATACAGATTCAGCAGAGTGCTAAGCCTGGTGTAAAATACAAGCTTACACTTTTTTGTTATTTGATTTTGTTGGTTGGGTTGTTTTTTCTCCGGAATTCAAATTAGATTTTGTTAATCAAACTACTAAGTAGAAAATCTTCTTTCTTTGTAGAAAGGTTATTAGAACTATTCTGACATTCATTTATGATATTTCTTAATTCAGTATAATTGCACGTGAGATATTTGAATTTTATGTTAAGGTAAGGAGTTTTTAAGAGCAAGTTAATTTTTTTTACTAAATTTGGTTTCTAAACAAGTTGTCTAAAATTATGTGCTTCTTTAAATAATTCTTATTCTCAACAATTTTATCATACATTTTACATTCTGCAGAAAAATTTATAATGAAAATTTATTTAGTAACAGCAATAACCTAACATTGTACATTCAGAAAATAAATTCAATACCTCACAAAGACATACCTAAAATTGTACTAAGCAATTAATTTTCTATGACTAGATGAAAAGTGTACAAATTAACTTATCAAAACTATTTTTATTTTAAGAAGTTGAAATATTACAATTTGAAAACAAATCAGTGCTTGCAAAGCTTAAGCTTTACTTTTTAATTCTTAGTATGCTCAATTCACTATTTCTATACTTCACTAAATTGTTTGAGTAATTATCTTAGTAAAGGAATACTTCAGGAATAACCCCTTACCCCATGTGTTACTTCTGATTAGTGTCTAGAGATGTTAGTCCTGTTCCTGGGTTATAATACAGTATGAACATAGAGAAATCCAACTACATTCACATGGTCCTACTGCCCAGATATTCATATTCCATGTGATGAGACATGCAACCTGTAGTACCAAAACTAGTGATTTACTCAACTCAACCTCATTTCTCAGAAGATCCTGAACTAAATAGCTTTGCTCCTATATCAAAAAAGTTCATTTCTGTATCTTGCACTCATTTTAGCAACTGACATTGCATATGTTAGCATGTACTACAGGATGTGCAGATTTGGGAATAATGCATATTCTTTATTATTCTTTCTCTAATTAAACATCTTGGCAACACTGACCTTTAAATATAATTTTTTTTCTTTAATGTCTGCATTTATATTTAGTGTGAAAGCCAACTGTACAGATTGTATTTTGATTAAATCCCACTGAGCAAGTCTGAGAGAATAATTCCAAATAAGTTCTATGAGAAACAGCAAAGGAATAAGGTTGCACAGGATCATACAATGATTTGGGTAGGACCTTAAAGACCATCTAATTCCACTCCTTCTGCCAAGGGCAAGGACACCTCCTACTAGATCAGGCTGCCCAAGGCCCCATCCTACCTGGCCTTGGACATACCTAAGCATGGGGCATCCACTGCTTCTCTGGGAAACCTGTGCCAGTGCCTCACCACCCTTACAGTAAAAAATTCCTTCCTAATATCTAATCTAAATTCACTCCAACAACTGGTCTTACAAACAAATGATTAGTATAGTACTTCACAGGGACAATTAAAATATCATCTTACTGTGGGCTAAATCTACAAGAGGGATTTAGCTTAAAATCTCAGTCCTTGAGTAGATGCACACTATCCATAATCAGAAATTCTTCATGAGATTCCTGATTCTCTGCCAGTAGATACATGCAAGAATCCTAAATCTTTTTCAATTCTGGTTCTCGGTAGGATTTTCTTTCTAGTTTTTTTCCAATCTATTTACTTCTTTATGCTTGTGCATGTTATACCTGTGAAACCAGGTCTTTCCAAAGTTTTCTTGGGACTATCCTGATCTATTATGACAAAGCCCACAAATTAGATGATCCTTTACTTAGAAATTGGGAGAAATCACCAGAATGAAATAGGAGAAAGGACCTTTCCTGCACCTGTTAACTGGTCACAAAGAGTAAAATGTGTAATTCACCTTCCTAAGCATGATCAAAAACTACAGCTGAAAGGAGGTTATAAACAACTTCCAGTATTATCTGACAAATTTTATTCTATGTCTTATTTTTCTTGTAGCTCTGCACTTCAGCACGACTTCAGTAATGTACTTCTGAATTTAAATCAGCACCATTTTTATGACCTGTGTTCAGGCAGGAGTTGCAATATGGCCATTAGCACAACTCATCCAAACAAAGAATTACCTGTAACACCCTGTTACAAAATGGCCACATGACTCTCCTGCATTCTCAGAGAAACCTGTTGTGCAAATGAAGAAAATATAAGCTTTTGTGTTTTTGTCCTCCACAGATTCCATAGAGGTTAGAATTGCCTTTAGAAAATTGGTTTTCAGGAAGTAATTTTCATTCCTAAAATATTGACGTTCCTGTCAGTGTTACTTCTTATAGTATTCATTGGTAGTACCAATCCCTATTTACAAAGTGTGAATATTTAATTGTTTCATACTATAATAAGTTGGATATTGAATTATGAACCTTTGACAGGTTTTTTAATAAGCTTGCAAGAGAAATATTCAGAAAAAAAATCATATGCATGCTCTTCTTATGCAGCTCTAAATAAAAAATACAAAGTCTTAACCCCGAGGTATTAGATAGATGAAAAATGGACAGAGCTTTAGAGGTCACTGAATGTTTCTTAATTCTACTGAGAATATTCAAAGATAAATGAACTTCTGCTTTTAAAATGCAGGGTTTCTTTTTTTGTGAGATATGCTTTTACAAACTTTAAAATATTTTGTAAAAAAATAATGAAAAATTGAGTATATGCTCTCTTACACTATGTCATTAGGAGAAAAAACATCTGTGTTTTTTATTATTAATGTCTTGGATACATATTAAGCAAATAAAATTTTAAATCATACCTAGACTTCATTGAGGAACCTTAACCAGATTAAGGATCATGTTAAATGTACATGGAGTTTGAATAGGGCAATACTTCTTGCTTGGCTCATTTTTCTAACCATGGTTAAAACTGTTGTCTATTGATCCATTTTTGATTATTGCTACACTTGCATAGACAGCATAACTAAAAAAGGTGTTGCACACTAGCTGTGTGAATATCATTCATTTCTGTCTGAATTGTGAGAACATTATGCATGTAGAGAAACAGACATAATCCAAAATCCTAGTATAATAATGTTCAAATTTAACATAAATGTTTTGAAAATAAAGAAAAAAAAATACAGTTCTGCACTAACTATAAAGACCTTACTGAAAATGTATCATTTCTAGCACTAGAAAAAAATCATAAAGTCCAAGATACTAAAATGAAAATCAGAAAAGTCTGCAGCACTGCAATTTTTCTATTGTTCTATACTGCAGTGCATTAACTCTGTAAACCTGCAGTGCAGTACACCAGCCGTACCAGTGAATAAAACCCTAGCTAGTGCACTACACATCTATGTACCATAACAAACCCACCAATATTAAAATACTGATGATGTGTAGGAAAAAAAACCCAAAAACCTTTATCAGTTTTTCTTCAGTTTGTTGTCTGCTACAATAATATTCTGGGACAATGGCAAGACCCTGCAGCCTCATCACCACTAAATACTTTTCTTATGTGGCCTTACTATAATAAATGTGAGTCTTATCAGAAAATAATCTCTTAATCTATTGATTCAATTTTCAAATGGAAAATAAATGAAATTTGTCACCCAGCAAGCAGAGAAATATTTGGGTCAAGACTTTCAGTGGTATTTAGATATGAAAGCATATTTGAATAAAGAGCTTAGGCAACTAAACCTAAAAACTTGTCTTTGTGAAGCGCTTAACTGTCTTTGCAACAAAGTTTTCATCACAAAAACATTTATGTGCCTAAAGTTTCACAGCTCTGTAACCACTTTGGAATGGCTGAGCAACTACTAAAATCTAGTGAGAATTTACTTGCTGTCTCTCAAAGGCCCAATCCTGTGGCTGAGTTTACGGCCAATGTGTATGAAAGAGAAATCTCCATTCACAACATAGCCAAGAAATAAAATTTCTTGAGCGAAAGGTGGTGGTCTTTTTTCTCCAAAACATATGAAGTAATTAGCAAGTACTCCAGTTGTATCTGACCTCACTTCAATCACCTCCTCACCAGTAAGTATCCAATGAAATCTTCGTGAAAACTTAGAGTGCAAAGGGGTCTCTACATGAAGTTATTTTCTTTTTTACTGAAGCTGAGCAACTTTAACAAAGAATTCAAGATTCAAAGAGAAGGAATACGACCTGCTAACCTATGATTAGAATAACCAACTGCACAAGAAAAGAGGAGGACATCTGTCTTTCTCAAAGTTGATAATAGATTTAATAATAAAAATTGTAGAAAATGAATATGCAACCTTTCAAAATTTCTCTCTTCTCCAAGATAATAACTGTTATAAAGAAACAAAAATGCTGTCTGATTCTCTCTGGTCTTTAGATATTTTATTTTTTTTCCTATAGATAAGTATCCTGCAGGTGGAAAGGAAAAATGTTTAGAACACGGAAGACTCCTGACTTATCTCATTTTACAAGCTACCAATAATTTACTGGGGCAGTTATCACAGCCTACAAATGTTCTGCAAAAAATTGGAAATGTAACAACAACCAAAGAGGAGAACTTGAGCCCTCTGGGATCTTGAATACTCCTGTTTTTTATTTTTTTTATATATATATAAAATGCAAAACAAAAGACAGAGAAAATACTACTGCGAATAACAAGAAAAACTGTCCAATGGTAAACTGTGTTGGAAAAAGGTTATTCTGACAACAATCAACATAGCCCTTGCATTCCATGTTGTACTAAAAATTCACCTTGATGGATTAAACACCTGCAGTCAGGTAACAGATTGTTAGGAAGGAGGTACCTTTCATCTGTATACCAGTGACTACTGAGCTATGGTGTATTTTGAAGAAATATTATCAGCACTTCCTGCAGAGATGAGGGTTTAAATTCACAAACATTAATTTCTAATATGTTTCATACCTGCATAAGTGTGTTCACATTAGCATGTCACTCTGCCAATACTTTTCATGCAGAAATACTCAACACCTAGCGAATTCAAATAAGTTTAATACACACTCTTATGATTAATGGAAAATGGCAGAGTAAGGAACTGAAACAGTTTGTGCTCTGTTTGATTAATTAATATGAGACTCTCTTTTCCCACCTTCAACTCATTATGCTAATGAAATGTCATCAATTAAGGCTTTCCTCTGATTATTGAATCTGTCACGTAGTGCTCAATTAAAAAGCTGCATTCCTTTGCTGTCTTTGTAGAGTTGCCATCACAGCTTTTTACAAAATGCTACTTCCATTAAACAATGTGTGTTCTGTTTTCTCATTATTGTATCATCCTGTTGACCTTGAGACAGGTGAATATGTACAGCTTGAAATGAAACAGAAACAACATTATCTGTGGCACTGTGAGTCAAGATAATGTGCTAGCAGAAAGATAAATACCATTTTCATTCATGATTCCTTCATAATTATTAATAGTCTGGTCAAGATAAATCCAAGGAGAGTATGTGACATTCAGAAACCTATGCCATGCTGTACTAGACTATACTGGAAAATTAGTACAAGATGGAGAGAAAATATTTTAATCATTCAAAACAGATCTTCTGCTATGAAAGTGTGTGATGATGGAAGAAATGGGACAACATACAATGATCAATGTGATCCTGTTTATTCAGGGTTCATTGTCTGCTTTTATACATTGTCTAACCTTAGCTGACTATTGAGCCAAACATTGATTGTATGATTCTGCCTTAGTAACAAGCATTCATTGGTCACAGCCCAACCACACAACCATGTTGCCAGGACACATTTCCCACTTTCAACAGCCAGCTTCCTCATTTGCATAACACAACAGAGTTGTTATAACCTTTTATAACCTTGAGGCCTCACGCTAAGGCTTTTTAACTTTACTTAGCATGAGTTCCTCAGTGCTTGGGCTGCTCATTAAATGCTGTAACCACTCATCAAAAATGGTTTGATAGACATATGGAAGTGGGACTGTATGATAAAGGTATTTTCTTAATTAGTTCACAGAGAGAGAATAAAGAAATCCACATTAAAAAATAGACTTACAATGTTTTTGGTTATCCATTTTCTGTGCATATACTCAGAATTTTTAGTTACTTTGAATATCAACATATAGGGTTTAGAATATTGATCTGTGTGAAGCCAGTGGATTCAATAAACTCTAATGAATCACTTATCACGGAGAGAACATAAGACATTACACAGCTGTTTGGGAATGAGCCATTGGAGGGGTTTGTAGCTGAAGGCTCTGAAAGTCCTACCTTCCACTTCTACTCCAGCACTATGACTTCTCTCTGACTGGTTACTGCACACATTAGTTACAGATATTCATAGGTCTAGGTAAGTAACCATGTCTGGCACACAGGTCATGAACTAAGGATTAAGTTGTGCTGCAATGCAAAGGCATGAGATATGGGCATTACAACATGGAAACGTGCAGAATAAGTAAAATGCATAACTTGAACTTTTATGAATTTTCAAAAAAAAATTCATGAGAGCCATCTTTGAAAGAAATAAAGATTTCAAAAGAGTGGGCTATCCTGGGATTTAAAAGATATATTTGAAATGTAGAAAACTCAGTAGAGAAAAATCTTCACAGTGTTTGATATGGGTGATGTCATCCAGGGATGACAGACTTACGCATTATGTGTACAAGTTGAAGCTGGAAAAGAGATGAAATACTGAAGCCACAAAATTTGCACAATAAGAAATTATTAAAGAAAATTAAATAAGGAGATAATTGCAAAGAAGTGACATGTAAAAATGTGTCATGATAATTTATGTATAGCTAGATGATAAAATGACTGTTGAGATTCAATTACAGGCTCTAAGTTGGGACCAGTGAGGATATTTTTTAGAAAATTTCAGGGTTTAATAGCTTTTAAAATGGTCAAGATTTCAATAGCTGTCAAAATAGTAAATAAGATATTAGCAATATCTAGGAAAGCATAGAGAGAAACTTTATGGCTCCATTTTAATTTAGTATTCACATGTATAATACAGATTTAATATAGTTCTTGTCCTCAGTGCTCAGAATTATATAATACTTGAAAATGTACAAAGAAAAGCATTAGAGATGATCAAAAACACGAAGTGGCTTCTTAAAAGAATCATTAGGTAAATGTCAATTTCATGTCTTAAAAAAAGGAGAAAGGATAAAAATATGTTTGAGTTTTGCAAATCTTAGAGAAGATGAATTAGTAAAGACTTTTTCTTTATTTGCATATAATGCCATTACATTGAAGGAACTGGAGAGAAAATGAAGAAATAACATCTAAAACAAAGAAGTCGGATGATTTTTGGACTCCTCACTCACAATGTCATCAATTTGAGGAACCTATTGTCACTAAATTTTGCAGAGTTCAAGAATATAAATAATGTTCAATTCACTAGGAGATGCAATTCTGCAGGACAGGTCCAACAGTAACCATTACATGAGAAGACTGTGGCAATTTCTCTCTCAAGGGAAGTCCACTGAATACTACATAATGGGAGAAGGCAACCCCAGGACAAGAGTCATCCTACTTCTTACCATCTTTCCCTAAGCATTTTTTTCTGGATACTGTCAGAAAATTGTCCTGGATTAGAAAATAGGGTATAAGAAGCAGGCATCCAACTTGTACATCTATAGTTCTTGTATGTGATCGAGATGCCTTATAACTCAGATATTGGCCATTGAGCAATCATTTTACATAGACCCTTAATCTAATAAAAAGATCAAATTCTCAAGAAAAAGAAAGAAAATCAGCAATGACACATAAAAATTATAGTCACTGAAGTACATTTTGCTGCTTTCCTCTGATTGTTGTATGAAAGTTCACTTTCATATTTTCTCCTTCTCCCTACGTTTCTTCTTGGAATGGATACTAAAAGTTACGTAGACTTTTAGTCTCAGGGAATTAAACTAAATATTTAAATGTACTTGATAGACTCTGAATTATTGAATACATAGGTGACATTGTCTTGAACAGGAATTTCCCATTTAACACAACACAAGTTTCTCCAGTGATTCTACATTGCAAGCACTCATCTTTTTATTTTCATCTTCCCACAATCCAGTCACTTTAATAACTAACAACTGTCATCCAAAGCAGATTCAGGGAACTATCGGGGTGAGGGAGTTCTGTTTACTACTAAAATGACTAATTCTGTGAAAAATGGCCCATAGAGTTACAGAATAAAGGCATACTGTAGACTCTGACTATTTATACAATTTTAAGCTAGCAGTAAAGGGTTTTTTTCCTGTTTTTGGCACATCAGTCATGGATTTCTCAGTTTAATTATACACATTTATCAATAGTATCAGGTGGCCTATGGCAAAGGTGGGGTTTTTTTTTTGTTAATCTGTTCATTTAAAGCATCCACCCATCTGCAAAGAGGAATAAAAAATAAGTAGTTATTGAAGGAATGCATAGGACTTGGGTTCAAATTCAAGTCATACATATATTTTAGATGAGATTTACTATTTCTATGGTTCAAATTCCTTTACAGTACTTTTTCTAGCCCCACAAACTCTTTTAAAGTTGTTGGATATTCCTATTTTTTCACTGAAACATAGAACTTACAAAAGAATCCAGAATTTCTAAAAAATCCTTTTTCATGTTTTAAATAACTTAAGACAACTGGACTGTATGTGACTGCAAATCTCTCCTTAGGTTTGTTCATAGGACATTGGAACTGTAATCAATTTTGAATTATTTCTTCAATTGCTCTTGGGGAAGAACTGGAGATATTTTGAATATATTTTATTTAATGAGATAAAGCAGCTTAACTGAGATTGCAGTATGTCTACTGCAGGGCTTGAGACTAAGGGTGCTTGATTGGCACCCTCAGCTTCATTACAGATTTTGTTCATAACATTTGTGGAGATATGTAACTTGAATGCTTCATTTTACCCATTTATTAAGCAAACTAAATGGTTCAATTAAAGAAGATGCAGTAATATTTCAAGTCCCTCAAGGTTCAATAACAGAGTTCTACTTCAATAAGAACTCTGGCTATTATTTAGTTTAGCCATCACATTTACCATGTTGTGAATACTTCCTGCCCTCCTAATTCAACCTCTTGCTACTGTGATTATGTAACAGTCAGAAGAGTTTCCATGTGTTATGGAAACTGTACACAGGAAGATGCTACTTCACAAAGTATGTTATAAGAACCAAGGGAGAGTAAAAACTTAGAAAAAAGGATCCAGATATAATGGATACATAGTTAAGGTGGTAACAGTCACAGATAACTAGCTGTACTTATTTGCATATGTATTCAATGCTGTTCTACTTTCTCTTAACATCATATGGCCAACCTCCCTACTCTTCCTCTCTTTCATACAAAATAAAATAACCATTTGGAACTATCCATAAACCATTCCAGACAGTAATATGGAAAAGTGCTGCTATTACAGATAGGACTATCCTTCAGGACGCAGGATAATAGTTCACCAGTTTAGGTAATATCACACTCATATAATACAGGGGCATGTACTTTTGCCCATTTTAGTTTTGCAGATAAGCTGCATATCAGTAGAATATCTCCCAAGATTTTCACTCTCCTCTTGTGAGTAATGCAGTTTGCTTTGAATAAGATAATAGGGAAAAACCCCAAGAAAACAGACCTACAGCACCTAGTCTTTTATGGGATAGCAATGGCTAAATATAAAGAGATGATATAGACTTATAAGAAATATTTCATGAAACTTAAATGGAGCAAACAGCTTGAAAGCAGAGTTTAATAGACTTTGCTATTGTGTAAAGTTTAAAAAGACACCTGAAAAATCCCATGTAAAACACTTGGGGAGCATTACATTTAGTACCCTGATGAAGAGTATTATAAAAGACAAGAAAGGGTTTATTACTTAGAAAATCATGCTTCTCTGTCAAGGACTTTGTTATAAACCACAGACAAACTGTTCTTCTGTCTGAAATATTTTCAAGCCATATTTGTGAGTTTGAACTAGTTCAAAAGGACTAAAACAAGGGGTTTGCACCTGCTAAAACTTCGTGCATGAATAAGGAGAGAGGTCATGCATCTGCCACTACAATTCTGGGAGGAGGTCAGAGGAGTCCAGCACTCCTGAGGCAAACTGCACATGTCCATCAGGAAAGCAGCACATGATAGCTTACGTAACACAGATTTCCGTGCAAAGGAATGCCCAGTGGACGTGAATGGGTGTGATCAGCTGGCACCAACTGCATAAAGGAGGAAATCTCCCTGTTTGGAATGAATGTTCAAATTTCCTCAAGGATTTCAGCATCGTATTTCATTGTGGGATCCATTGGAAAGATTAAACTACAGTTTTTCCACTATTTCTCTCTTTCCTCTTTTTAATCTACCTCTCTCTCCTTTTCACTCATCTGTCTCTATGATTCCGTTTCCAGAGGGGTTCATTGTATGGTTTATAAATGTATACTTCATTGTCTTTCCCACAAAACAATAGTGATTTTAATCTATGTTTCAATATTTGCAAACTGCCTCAGAATTAATAAATTAGTTAAAATTAACCCTATAGCATCATTTTCACTTTATTTTTTTTTCCTAGAACTCCCTTTAGTCAAACTACATTGTTTTATGGTGGGAGAGAGAAGGATGCTATACTCTCTTTCAAGAGTATGAAAACCTAAGCAACAGCAGATTTGGCAGTTCTGGTACTGATACAATCATCCCTGACTGAACACAGTCGCACCTCGAATACTGTGTTCAGTTCTAGTTGCCTCACCACAAGAAGGACGTTGAGGCTCTGAGCATGTCCAGAGAAGAGCAAGTAAGCATGTGAAGGGACTGGAGAACAAGTCTTACAAGGATCAACTGAAAGACCTAGGGTTGTTTAGCTTGGAGAAGAGGAGGTTGAGAGGAGACCTTATTGCTCTCTACAACTACCTAAAGGGACGTTGTGGAGAAGAGGGAGTTGGCATCTTCTCCCAAGTGACTGGGGACAGGACAAGAGGAAAAGGCCTCAAGTTCCACCAGGGGAGGTACAGACTCAACATAAGGAAAAAAATTCTTCACTGAAAGGGTCATTAGGCAATGGAAGAGTTTGCCCAAGGAGGTGGTTCACTCACTTTCTCTGGAGGTGTTAAAGGGATGTGTGGATGAGGTACTGAGGGGCATGGTTTAGAGACTGGTGGGAGTGGTTGGACTCGATGATCCAGTGGGTCTCTTCCAACCTGATGATTCTATGATTCTGTGATTCTATGATTCTATGATCCCATCTCAAGAAATAATCCTTGAATACTGTGTTCAGTTCTGGGCTCCTCACCACAAGAAGGATGTTGAGGCTCTGAAGTGAGTCCAGAGAAGAGCAACGAATCTAGTGAAGGGTCTGGAGAACAGGCCCTATGAGGAACGGCTGAGGGAGCTGGGGTTGTTTAGCCTGGAGAAGAGGAGGCTGAGAGGAGACCTCATTGTTCTCTACAACTACCTGAAAGGAGGTTGTGGAGAGGAGGGTGCTGGGCTCTTCTCCCAAGTGACAGGGGACAGGACAAGAGGGAATGGCCTTGAGATCTGCCAGGGGAGGTTTAGGCTAGATATTAGGAAGAAATTTTTCATGGAAAGGGTCAATGTGCACTGGAACAGGCTGTCCAGGGAGGTGATTGATTCACCTTCCCTGGAGGTGTTAAAGGAATGTGTGGATGAGGTGCTGAGGGGCATGATTTGGTGTGTGATAGGAATGGTTGGACTCCATGATTCAATGGGTCTTTTCCAACCTGGTGATTCTATGATTCTAAATGAGGCCACAGAGAAATAATAAACAAGAAAGTCACATGACCATATGTCAGATTGGGTAAAAATATCGTGTTCTTTATGATAAAGCTAAGAAATCAATGGTGGGTTCACTTGATATTTTTATCAGTTATTGAGGTAACATACACACTAGTTAAATTAGACCACATCTTTTTGATTTAACACAATATAACAAATACAATGGCAATCAGTAGCTCCAGTGGTTCTGGAAGAGTGGTAAAGAGATCCACAAACCTCTCTCTAAATGACTAAATATTTACTAGGAACTGTAGAGGACAGAAGTATTTGACTACAAAATTTTCATGGCTTGTAAACACTATCCACAAAGTTTCCAGTACGGTTTTGAATACTGGAATTATTTTCTATAAAATTAGAATTTTTGAAGATTTCATAGGATTATTTTGTCTCATTAATTTTTTTTGTAGGTGAAACAAAATATTTTTAAAAGCCAAATATGGTCACATAGTGTATGTTAATAGATTTTGTCGAGGAAAAACTCAGCTTACATCCAAATCTAGTACTTATGTCATAGTCAGGTGCTAGACTAAGGGGGAAGGAAGTAATATAATTAAATTAAATGCTTTATTGTCCATATTTGTTGAACGACAGGAACAATTGTTCATCTGCATTTTATTAATGTGTACTAATTCTTTCTCGGTCAAATTAATTTTAGATGTAAATAGGGGCAAATTCTCAGATTTAAATACCTTATCCCTACTCAAATCTGCAGTATGTTCCTCTGTCTATGATATGAGTTACTTACAGTGCTGTTCATGACAATGTTTCAAATATCATTTGAACTTATTCATTCTAACTCTTCTTGATTTCCCAGGAAAAGAAGGTTGGACAATTTACTATACCTTTCAAATGTGGTTTCTTTTTTCTTTAATCAGTCCTGAGGCATTAGAGTAGAAGAATCAATCTACTAAAGGGTTGTAGTAACAGAAATAGACTGTTTTCAACTGGGCATTGAGCTACAAAGTCTAGATGTAATCAAATCTTTCTCTCAGTCTGGAGGCAAAATGTATCTAAGTGAAGAGTTAAATCTGTCTGCTCTGTCTGCATAGAGAAAACGAACAGGTTTAAGATAACATCTGTGTTATTTTGAACACAAATAGACACAAATATCAATGTAATTGTTTGCACTACAATGTCAAAAATAAGTTATCAAATATAGCTTTTAGATGGAAGCACCTGAACCTTCTCTACATGCTATTGCATTTTATGGTGCAGTGGGGTTTTATTGAAAAATCAATGCTAGTAGGAAAAAAATCCCACTTTCACAGTATTTAATGAGCTCACAGTTTTATGCCATTGCCCATTTTTGAAGTGAATAGGGATGTCATAACAGAGGTGTTTATCTTTGGTCATGACTTAATAGACTGAGAAGTATGTGTTGAAACCACTGGCTAATACTGCTGCTATCAAGAATACTAGACAAACTTGCAGAGATGTAGAGGCATACATAGAAAAAGAAAACTGATCCTGAAAATAATCCTGACCATTGGAGCAGAAATTTACTTATAAAATTAGTTCCCACATTTACCTTACGATGTTAACAATTTTCAATCGTCTTTGTTTCAATGATCTGAGCATGAACAATATAATTCACACAAATGCCATCCTATGCAAAGACAACAGTTAGTAGAACAAACTATAAATCTAAATGTCTCAAGTTTTTATATTTTACATATATATATGTGCATACAGAAATCAGAAAATGATAAAAAGCTTGAGGGATTATTGTTTACCAAATCAAATTCTGACTTATCTTGCATTTGCTAGATAAGAAGTGACTTGAAGTAAGATAAAGAATCTCTATTATTGTAAAGATCAGAATTATTTTGTTTATGTAACTCACATTGTTCAGTAGTTAAGGATTTCTAAAATAAATTTAACAGTCCTTCATCAAGTAAAATTAAAAAGAAATACAAAATAACTGTTTACATTGAGTATACATCCAAAGACTGCAATAGTAACAAATAATCAACTGGTTAATGAAATGCAATAGATAACTAATAAACACTACAAAATGTAGTAGTATCCGTATGAAATTCTGAAAGCTTATTTTAATATCATAGACATAGTAGGAAAATCTTGAATTTTGAAAGAAATACTTTAAAATAAAATGTTATGTATGTAAAAGAACAATAATTCATCGATAAAATGATGCAGACTGATATATTTCAACCGTAATCTTTTTTTTCAAACCTTTTAGAGACATCAGAGAATACTCCATTGTGGATAAACAGGAATATAAAATTTAACATTCATACTACCAACCAAACAACTAAATAAAACACAGGAACTGACCCTCTTCAGTCAGCTTAATGCTACTGATGGTTTCTCAGTTTGGAATCTGTACTTTCTAAAATCATTCTTTTAATAAAGATTCTACACAGATGTTTCAATTAAAAAAAAAAAACCATCAGATTCCCACAGTTCTTAACTACTTGTATAAGAATGAGAGGAAGAAACTTTTGTTAAAGTGTTATGCATTGAGACTGTAACATTTTTAAATACCAGGAAAACCTGTACAAACTTAATTTGATTCACAAGATTATCTAGAACTGCTATATTTTATTATATGCAATGTTTTTCATCTTTAATACAAAATTAATTATATGTACTGTGCACTCCTTCTCCCTGCAAATCTTACTTCTAGCTGCTCTATAGCATCTGAAGGTTTATGTATTATCCATACCCTCATTGGAAACATTTTTTCCTGTATTTAAATTTTTTATTTTTTTCTACTTCAACTGCTCACAGAGTTGCATCAATGGTCTTCGAAGTCGTTTTGAGTTTTTATGTTTGGTTTGGTTTTTTTTTTTTTAATCTGGGGGGAAGGTGTAGTGGGGATTGTGTTTTGTTGAGGTTTTGATTGGGTTTTTGATTTTTTCTTTTAAATAAAGTGTGTAGGTATAATTATTTAGTTTATGAATTCATCAGCTAACTGGCAAGACCTTTACCTATGTGAAATAGTGTCAGCTATTCAGTATGCAATACAAATATCTGGCCCATAATCTCTGCTTGCTTGTGCGATCACATATATATGAATTCATAATTGCCTAGTTGTGAGAACTAAGGTTTTTGCCTGATTAGGTAGTCAAGACACAAGAGATACTGAGAAGATGAAACAAACAAACAAACAACCTCAGCAAATTTGTATATATGCATTCATTTTTGTTATAAGAAAGATTAGCCAATTACTCGAGAAATGACAGTTTCCAGTCCTAGGGTTTTAGGAGGAGCCCAGAGGACAGCAAACAGTCAAATTTGATTCTCCAAGTAAGGGCAGGTTACTTATCAGATGCTGCTTGTAAAAGGTAAAGTTGGCAGTCTCTGGCAGACTGGAAGACCCCTGTTTTAGACAGAACTGCCAGACCCTAGCAGAGGTCTGGAGCTGAGGCTGTCAGTGCTACTGTAGGTGTCAGAGTCACAGAAATCAGTCATTGCTTCTTCCCTTTTCCTAATGCCTTCTGTCCCTACCTAGGACTCTTCTTATTTTTTCCAGCTACTAATCCCTAAATCTGGTGCTGTATATCTCAGCTCACAAACTACAGTGCTAGACTCTGTGATTCAGAGCGAATTGTTTTCAACTGCTGCAATATTGTCTGTCAGGTCAGTTTTATTCCTAAATTTTAAGCAAACACTTGATGATAGTATTTCTGGATTAATTATTCTGCTGAAGTTAAAAAAGAATTCTCTTCAATAATGTAGATATTCTTGTTATTTAGAAATTTGGTCCTTTAAAGAACCCGAATAATTTATTAGTTATGTTTTTTTTCTAAAGAAATTATTGCAAAAGAGTATTGGTCTTTAACAGGTAATGGGTAGCTATGGCAACAAAACTATGGATTCCCTAGATAGCAGGGATCAGTGATTTCTTTGTTCAGAAATGAAAACTTGAATGTAAAGATAATGTAGTTATTTATACTGGGCAAAGGAAATATAAAGAGCTACTGACTCAGCATGGTAATATTAGATACCCACTTCATATAGGTGTTGGCATGTTACCTGCAAACAAGACAATAGAAGAATGAAATCCCAGATTGTGAAATTAATATTTTTCTTTGTTCTTGTTTACTTAAAGGAAAACCTTTTCTTCAACATAATCAGTACAGTACCTAGTATTGACACTAACGTCTTTTCTTACAAAGAACATAACCATGGAAATGTTTGCCAAATTTTTTTCAAAAAGGTATGCATTGTACTTAGGCAGTACCTTTTTATGATGCTGAAAGAAAATGTAGAATTAATCTAGTCATGTAGGATAGATATCATGAATTACTTGCTCAGAGCTTATACAAGAATTTCTTCTTCAAATCTCCATCTCAATATACTTGTATGACTTCTGAATTTCCAGGAACTGTGAACAGACTTTCATTTTTTCCTGGAGGTAGTTCTTTTCTTTAATTAGACTGGTTTGATGACATAATAATACTGGCAACTCTGTCTGCACTGTTTGAGGCACTGATTTGTTAAATGTTTTGCAGTTTGAGGTTTTGGTGTTGTTGGTTTTGTTTCTTGTATTTCCACTTCTATTGGTAATAATTTTCAGATTGCAGTGTGGTGTGATTTCTCTGTCTGCTGTGGTTGGTCAGCCATATCTTTTAAGTTCAGTTGTTTACTTCAAAAGTAAAAAAAAAAATGAAATGTTGGAAGTCTGCACAGGAATATCAATATTTAAACAATCTGAAATTTACTGACATATTTCCTGTAGATATACATATCCCTGGAGTTGTCAGAAGTGCAACAAATCTGAATCAACTGTCTAAACAAGAAGTGGAGAAACAACTGCAAATTATTTATATACTGAAGTAGGTGGTTATTCTCAAAGGAACTGTCACCTGCGGGGAACCCACACTGGAGTAGAGGAAACGTGACAGCAGAGAGAAACTACCATGTACGGACCATAACATTCCCCAACCCATTGCACTGGTTGCAGGGTATAAGAGTCTGAAGTAAGAGACTGAATTTAAACCAAGGAAGAGTGAAGGAAATGTGTAGGTTTAATGTCTGTCTTTTTGTTTCCCTTTACTGAACTGTTAACTACCTTTTTATTTTAATTGGCAAAAAAATTAACCTAGTTCTCCTCAGATAGAGTTTGGTTTGCCTACAACACTAATTGGTAAGCAATGTCCTTGTCTTTATATCAGATTTCAAGCATTTTCCTTCTTTTTCTTTCTATTTTCTTCTCCTGTCCTATTGAGGGAGGAAGTGAGTGAGTGGCTGGGTAGGAGTTTGGCTGTTAGCCAACACTGACCCACCATAATTAGTTGCAGAATAGATATCTTTGTACAATAACCCTCACTTTTGAATTCTGTATGTCTTTGTATATAATAAGTAGTAATCGATGTATAAAGAAGATAAACATGCTTTTTTCAAGCACCCTGTTCAGTGGATTCTTTGTGTTTTAGTAAAGCAAATGAAACTCATTAATACAGATGAATGATTACTGATTTATGCATATCACTGTTCTGAAAGTTAGCCCTACTCAGTCTATCACTGTTAGCAGCAAAATAAATTAGCATTTGAAACTGTAGAAGTTCCCTTTTGAAAGCTAAAACCTTTCTGATCATCTCTGTATCTTTATCTGGAAAAGAACCTAAAAGTACAGAAGATCTTCTGTATTTTACATGTTGTCTTTCAATATTCTGTAAAAGCTTTGGTATTCTCAGTTCTGAATTAGAAGTAACTAGGCAAAAACCTGAGTGTTTCTGGTATTTTTCTGCCTGAAGTACTGGGATAAATGCTGCTGAAATTAACATAGATTCAGTTCTCCCTCAGTTGCGTCCTGGAAGCCTACCAGGATTATGTGGGAAAACAGACTTTGGGAGTATGACAATGTCTGAGTTTTCCAAAATCAGCCAGACCTAATAAACTGAAGAGCTGAGCAGTGGAAAGAGGTGTTTGACTGAGAAAAATCTGGGGAGTTATTTGTAATACTTGACATTAGGGACAGAAGTCAGCTGACCAGTCTCTCTACGTCTGTTTTACCGGTACAATTGGTGCTTCTCTACACAATGTTTCATATCAGTAACATAGTGTATGTTCAATGAATTGTTTTATGAAGAACTTTTTCACCACAAACTGCAGAGACAACTATGGAATCTATTTCATAACACAGATAATTAAAATTTAAAATTTGTTTGTATGAATATCTTTCACTATTAATTCAACATTAATCTTATTGAGGGAAAATACACGTTTTGATATATGATGTTTAAAACTACTTTGAATTGTGAATTACTTATTTGTTTATGAATATCTTCTTTGTTTTCAGTGTAATTTCAGTTTCACTGAAATTTATTGAAGGAGGAGTACCTGCATATTCAACATGGTAAATCCAGATCAGCAGATTAGAATTATTAAAAGCTAGTATCTTCCTCAGATTTTGCACCCTAGAGATCACAAGAAATAAAATGCAACCTTTTTTTCTGGATGCCAAGGAGATTAATGATTTTATTTCTGGGAGGAGTATTATAGATAAATAATAGTGCAATCTTTATATAAAATGGGGCAACATAGTAGATGATTAATGAGTTTAATTTACTTGGTATGTTATAATTATATTATGTTAAAATACAGGGAATTACAACATAATTTTAATTTTTATCACTAATACTGCTTTTTCTCCAGTAGGTTTATATTAGGAAAACACTCTTTGATGACAGACACAATAAAGGTTTACTTAATAATTTTTAAAGCTTTCCTTTCTATTTCATTGTTTATGCCTGCCTTTTTATGTTTGAAATCAAGATCTCTCTCCAATTTACATTTCAAAATGTAAATGTATATATTAACTGCACAGTCTAAGAAGTGTTTCCTTAGAATGTACCAGGAACTTACTCCTTCTATTCTTTTCACATCTGCAATTATAAGAGAACACTTAGTGTTATTACAGGCGATAGAATTATCATTTTGTTAGGCATACTATGCAGTATGTTTCTAAGAACTATGACATTTTAAGAAAAATATGATATTGTCTAATTTTCACCTTCACTATTATTGAGTAATATTTTACTTTATCATACATATAATAAGTCTCATTGTTGCAAGAAGAGTACAATGCTACTTACAGAGAGATTCTATTCATTTCTTGTGGCCTCAAGCTCCGCCAGGGTAGATTTAGGCTGGAGATTAGGAGGAGGTTTTTCACGCAGAGGGTCATTGGGCATTGGAATAGGCTGCCCAGGGAGGTGGTTGAGTCACCTTCCCTGGAGGTGTTTAAGACACGGGTGGATGAGGTATTGAGGGACTTGGTTTAGTGTTAGATAGGAATGGTTGGACTAGAAGATCCGATGGGTCCCTTCCAACCTGGTTGTTCTGTGATTCTGTGATTCTGTGATTTACCATCTGGTGTCCTCTTTACTGGCCTAAGCTTGAATATAGATAGATTGGTTAAACAGTTTCACATGTATTTGCAAAGTTAAAGAAGAATAAACCTGACTTATTTCATTTTTAAGAGGATACATGCATAACTATGATACGTCAGAAACTGAAAATAATTTGTGTTATATGCTGTTGTTATGGGAACACAGTAAAGCAGATTCATCTAAGTGGTGAGTTACATCTGCATGATCACAGTTTTACATTTGACATTATTATTTTGAACATGATATTAAGTGAAAGTTGTATTCAACTTTACATTTTGCTACTACACAAAAATGATCTTCAGTTCTTCCTGTCATGCCTGCACTGAGTCTAAACTCACTCTAAGTGTGGCCTAAAAGTTTAGTCTTGTACTTATGGAATCTTGCAGTGCTAGGCACCTGAAGTGACTGAAAAGTCACAAATCAGAGGTAGCATTTGTGTCTCACCTTAATGATACAAAAATAAAAATTACTTTTTCCTCTATCTGTAAATTGTATAATCTGCAAGATATAGTCCTCTTGGTCTTTATTTATCTTGATCAAGATCCTGAAGCAATAGAGGAAGATGAATCAGGAATGTGTCACAGAAATGTGTGCTACAATATGAACTAGTATGTAATAATACATTAGTCTATAGATTTCAGTGTAAAGAGGAGAAAAAGGCACTGGCCTTGGATGCAGAAAAGCTGCTTTTTCTTACAGCACTTAGGCAGTGAAATAGAGAATATTGTTGTTCTATATCTAGTGCAAGGACAGTTACTAGTTGCTTGTTAGATGTCCTTCCTGAAGAATTAAAAAAAAGTGAAGGGAAGGGAAAAGAAGAGAAAAGCACAAAACTTTTCAAAGCTATTAAAAAGATTGAAAACAGTTCCTTTACCCGTTGGATATAGCAAGAAAATTTTCTAGGGACAGTAAATCTTTCTTGCCAGGAACTACATATAAACAGGTGCAATGATGGCATGTGAGGATGAAAATTAAATTACTAAAAAAATGCTGTATTTAAATGATAATAAAATGTTGATGTATATAACCTGAAGATTGTCTTATTTATGAGGTCATTGATGTTTGTATTCACTGAGGAACTGCATTATTATTATGATGAGGGTTATGTAATTCTCTAAATAGGTAATGAAAAGAAAATCTCACTATGTTAGCAGTACTTCTGTCTTTTATAACTGGAAATTCTACTTTTGTCATGATTGTACCTCATTAATTCCACATTCTGCTGACATCTAGTGACCAAATAATCCCATCTGCTTTCATATTTTTCTAGTATAAAAAAAATAGATATTTGGAAATTACAATATGTCTGGATATTTCTGTCCATGCAGGTATCATTTGTTTGATTTTATTAACTTATTAAACAAAAACTGTGTCTCATAGCTGGAAGACTTGAACTGAAAATAAAATTTCTTTTCCACTCTAGACTGTGAGTAGAAAGTAAAATAAAACATAACTTTGAAAGGCTAAATCTATTTATATTATAACTTCACCTCTGTGTTTACTGTGCAGTCTCTGATGTGGACTGTTTGGTGTTCAAGATCTGATTTTGGAAATTACACTGATGGTAGTCATGTAAATCAGTTGAGGAAAGGGAGGGATTGATTTTCAAGGATGAAACCTGAAGAAAGTAAGTTGCTCTAGACTTTGAAATAAAAGGAATTTACTCTAATGAGCACATATTAAGGAAAGTACTCTTGGGGCTCCATACATTGTTATGAAAGGTTCAGGCTTAGCATTCTGGGTCAAAATTTTGCATTCTTTTGCACATGGAATCAAGTTATCAGTTGAAAAATTATTTCTGAAGATCAAATCTACACTGCAGTTCATTCAGATGAGTAGAAAACCCAAAGCTGTGCCACAGCTCAGCTTATGGAACTAACCTAAATCTTGGCTTCATGTGCTGCAGGTTCCAGTGCAGGACCTTGCACTTGACCTTGTAGAACTTCATGATATTCTCACAGGCTGACCTCTCAAGCCTGTCCAGATCCCTCTGGATGTTATGGCTTCCTGCTAGCATGTTGACTACGCCACACAGCTTGGTGTCATCAGCAAACTTGCTGAAGGTGCACTCAGTCCCACTGTCCACATCATCTATAAAGACATTAAACAACACTGCTCCCAATATTAATCCTTGCAGACCACTACTCGTTACTAACCCTCACTTGGACATTGAGTCATTGACTACAACTCTTTGTGACCATCCACCAAGTGGCACAGATCTCAAATCCCTGTCTCTCAAATTCAAAGACAATAATGTCATGCAAAACAGCGTCAAATGTTTTGAACATTCTAAGTAGAATGCATTGATTGCTCTTCTGTTATCCACCAAAGCCGTAAGCCCCGTTATAGAAGGCCACCAAATTTATCAGACAAGATTTGCCTTAGTGTAACCATGCTGGCTGTCACTAAGCACCTCTGCCTCAGCAGAGTTTCCAGGAGGATCTGCTCCATGATCTTGCTAGGCACAGAAATGATACTGACTGACCTGTAGTTCCCGAAGTATTCCTTTTTTTCTTTTTTAAAAAAGGGGGTTATGTTCCCCCTTTTCCATTCAATGGGAACTTCACTGGACTGTCACAACTTCTCAAATATAATGGATAGTGGCTTAGAAACTTCATCTGATAGTCCCTATCCACCAAACCCCAGGGGCTTATTAAGGATTCATAAGGTTTTGGTCAATATAAAAAATCCTAGTCTCATGCGAGGTGTCTCTGCAAATGGCAGGGGGATTGGAATGACATGGTCTTTGAGATCCCTTCCTACTCAAACCATTCTATGATTCTATGAAAACACAGGACAGCACAAATTTTTCTAATGTAACATTTTTCACTTGTCTCCCTTCTGCACATTGGGAGGAATAACCTGATGAACCAGCACATGCTGGAGCTGACCAGCTGGAAAGTAGCTTTGCAGAAAAGGACTTAGATTGATAATGAATTAGCCATATGTCCTTTTGTCAAAGAAGTAATACAGTATCCTGGTCTGGGTTAGGAACAGTGCTGCCAGCAGGTCCAGAAAGTTATCTTTCCCCTCTACTCAGCATTGGTGAGGCTGCAGCTACAGTATTGTGTCCAGTTAGGGATCCTCAGTACAAGAAAGACTGGGAAGAGTTCAGCAAAGGGCCATAAAGATGAGTAAGGAACTGAAACATGTCTCTTACGATGAAAGCCTGAGAGAGTTTGACCAGTTAGCCTGGAGAAGAGAAGGTTCGGTGGGATCTTACCAGTGTCTACAAACATCTGAAGCAAAGTTGTAAATAAGGCAGATCCAGGCTATTTTCAGTGGTGCCCAGTGACAGAACAAAAGATAGTGGGCACAAGCTGAAACATGGATTGTTCTATCTGAACATAAGGAAACTGTGAGGATAACAACACTGGCATAGGCTTCCAAGAGTGGTTGTAGAGTCTCCATCCTCAGAGATTTTCAAAAGCCATCTGGATATGGCACTGGGAAACCTGCTTCAGGGAATCTTCTTTGATAAGGCAGGGGGAGAGCTTGTATAAGATGATCTCCAGAGGTCCCTTTAAACCTCAACCATTTTGCGATCTTGTAAGGCAGTTAAGATACTTGACTCCAGAAAACTGTTTCTCTTCACTCTAGCACTGGGACCCAAAATCTGTCTTTTGAGCATTAGTAATGAAACTTCCAAAATGCAGTTGAAGAGTGACATAGTTGGTCAAATTTTCATATTGTAGACTAATTGCTTCTGTTTTCTCAGCTAAGCCTCTGAAAGTGATAACTTTGCACCAGAAAGACTTCAAGACTGATAAAGATAGAAAAAAAATATCACAAATGATGTGACTGTAGATTACTGTTGGGTCATTTACCATCTTAGAACACTGATTTAGGAGATATATGCTTTTATCTGCTATCTCACCACATTCTATACATTCTATACTGTATCCATCTCTGCTAGAAAAAAAAAAAAACACAAAAATTGTCTTGGACATAGAAGCTGGATCTTAAACAATGAGAATTCTCACTGTTACTAAACACACAACTCGAGAGTCACGTTCCATTGTGCCTCATGAATCTTGCAATGAGGAGGTGAATCAGTGCTCCAACAAAGGCAAGAGTGCAGAGTCCATCTCTGACTTGTAGCGTTTAAGAACTGCATTTCTATCCATTGATATTAGGAAGAAAACTGACTAGGATTTTCCTCTCTCAGGGTGAATGCTTTAGTTTGCAAGCTGTTGTAAAAGAAGAATACTACGTCGGGATTTTTTAATTTTTCTTTTAATTTAAATATCAAGACTACCTAAAGGGTGCTAGGAACTTTGAAATGATGTGTAAAAGAAAATCCTGGTTCTGTTTCCTCTGTTGACAGAGGCACCTTCTTAAAAACATTATTCACAGCTCTTAGATTTATTCATCAGATATCATTTTCTTCTTAACAGTTCTTGCTGGAAAGCTTGCAGTTTCCTATTCAGCATATAAATCTTTATACCTCATGACTGAAATGCATAATTATTCTTCTGCTCAGAATTTAAGGTCAAATGCATTAAAGTTAAGCATGGCAATGCGTCTGTCCCTTCCCTGTCCAATTAACTAATCCTATGCATCCATGCCTTAGTCTGAAGCTCTTGTTGCATTCCTGATACCTGTGAATCAGTAAAGCTTATGCAAGGAATTGAGGAAAATCATTGTCTATTGAAAAATAAACACTTATATTAACACAAACTCTATTTTTATGTCAACATGTGATAAGGGAGATATTCTGTGCAATTAAGTATTCATAAGGTAAAGGAAGGAATCTCTTCCCATGAAGAGTATAGCAATGAATTTCTGTTTCAACATATAATTTTAAGAGACATATATTTGCCACACCCAAAATATTCTTTTGCTATAGATGAAGATTTAAGTGATCTATTCCATTAAAGGTCTGACTCTGCAAAGTACTAGGAAAAGCTCCTCTATTTCTTCCTTTCTCCTTTTTTCTCAAAGTGGGGTCTCATGAGAACAGAGTAGAGGGAGAGAATCACCTCCCTCAATCTGCTGGGTATGCTTATTTTGATGCAGCCCAGGATAAGACTGGCCTTCTGGGCTGCTAGCACTCTGATGGCTCATGTCGAGCTTCTCATCATTCAGCATCCCCAAGTCCTTCTCTACAGGGTTGGTATCAATCATGTCATACCCTGTGTTGAAACCGCAGATTTCCCCAACCAGGTTGTAAGAACTTGCAAGAACCTCAAGAGATTCACACAGGTCCACTTCTCTGAGTTTCCCTGGTTGACATCCCATACTTCTGTTGTGACAACTGCACCACTCAGTTTGGTGTCATCTGCAAACTTGCTGAGGGTGCTCTTGATCTTGCTGTCTACATCATCAATGAAAGTATTAAACAAAATTGGTCCAAGTATGGGCTCCTGAAGGAGACCACTTGTCATGGATCTCCAACTGGATGTTGAGTCATTCACAACCACTCTCTGAATGTGACCATCCAACCAATACCTTATCCACTAAACAGTTCACCCATCAAATCCATATCTCTCTAATTTAGAGAGAAGGATGTTGTGAGGGACCATGTCAAAGGCTTTACAGTAGTCCATATAGATTACATTCATTGCTTTTCCCATTTCCACTGATGTGACCACCCCATCATAGAAAGCCATTAGGTTGGTCAGGCAGAACTTGCCCTTGGTGAAGCCATGCTGGCTACCTCTAGTCACCTCCCCACTCTCCATGTGGTCTAGCATAACTCCTAGGAGTTTGTGTTTAATGATTTCCCAGGAATTAATACTGGCAGGTTGGTAGTTCCCAGAGTAATCTTTTCTACCTTTTTTAAAAATGGGTACAATACTACCATTCTTCCACTCACCTGGGACTTCTAACTGCCATACCTTTTCAAATGTCATGGAGAGTGGCTTGGCCACCACATCAGCCAGTTCCCTCAGGACTCTGGGATGCATCTTGTCAGGTCCTATAGACTTGTATATGATCAGGTTCCTCAGGAGGTCACAAGCCTAATCTTCCCCTACAGTGGGAGAGGCTTTGCACCCTGGTCTCCATATCAATGTCCAGTGACCCAGAAGGGGTGAGGACTTCACTTGTTAGTGAAGACTGAGGCAAAAGAAGTGTTAAGTACCCCAGCCTTCTCCTCATCTGTTGTGGATACAAGGTCATGATTTTTGTTCATTTCATTCATTATGCTTTCTTTAACCTTCCTTCTCTGGCTGATATGCCTGTAGAAGCCCTTCTTGTTATTCTCTGCTTTCCTTGGCAAGTTCAGCTACATATAGCATAGATGTAGATCTATCTCTCTACCAACTCTTACTCTATAGATCACTTTTCATAGGTGCACTATTTCCTGACATGTTACTTTCAGGAATTACAGTTAGCAGTTGTTTTCAGGAATTAAAGCACCTCTTGTGTGTATATATATACACATATATATACATATATGTGTGTGTGTATATATATATAAAAATATAAAGGAAAATCTAAAATATGAACATTTATTAACATAAAATGAAACTCTTCTATTGACTTCATAGGAAACTGGATCAGATTGACAAAAAAGACAATAGGTCACTAGTATGAAATCTTAGACTTACTTTTTAAATTCTTAGTATTTTAAAAGACTAGGTAACACAAACCACCTGTATTTTGGGGTTTTTTTTACAAATTGTTGTTTTTAACAAAAGGTATCTTTGCTTTTTCACTTGAAGCCAAAAGAAAATGAAACCTGGCTCCATATCTTTTCCTTCTAGTGGCAGACAATAAAGGAGAACCTCTATCCTTTAAAAGGAGAAGCTTAAGTCAACTTGTCTGTCCATTTTTCCATCATTTTAGAAAACTAAAAGCTTGGGAGAAAGTTTAGTCTTGGGTGTTAATAATTACTAATGATAACATTTCTGAATTAACAACAAATGAATAGCAGTCTTCGACATGAGTTTTATAGCTTGGTACAGCTGGATTAAACTTAACTGCAAAGGGAACTCAATTTTCTTTATCATCAATTTGGCACTGTTTAACAGATGTTTTCTGGAAACTATTCTAGTACTTTCAATTTGTCTCTGTATAATGTGCAGCAAATATCCTTGGTTTATAGCCTGATTATTACATTTAATTATTTTTCCACAGCATTTTTCATTGTTGCAGAAACTTTGCATCCTAATAACAAGGCTATAAAAACCATCAATTTCACTCTGGTTTTAAACCCCAACTATTTTACAACAGTCACATGCTAAAACAACTTAATATGAAACAGTGATGATCTGATGACGATAAATAGTATAATAGACGAGAAAATCTCTAGTAGTAAGTTTTTGTCTAAAACCTCAGATATATTTTGTCTCAATGTTTTTCCAATTTCTCTGAAATGTTTCTCTCTTACACCATCTATCTTCTCTGCTCTTTACATGAACCTTCCACCCTTCTTGTATTCTCTACATGTCCTAATGAGATTTTCAGACTTGCTTCTCTTGTACTCCCAATGTCAGCATGTCTAATTTCAGATGATGTCTGTGGCTAAAATATGAAAGTCCTCTCTGCACTTTCACTCTCTTTTCCTCCTACTGCAATATAGGGACAGTTTATCTTACAAAACATTGCTTTCAAGCGTTACTACTTTATTATACTATGTTACTGCAGCAGGCACTTGAGGACAGATTATTCACTGTCATATCTCTGTTTTGGGCAGTGGCTGCAATTATTTTCACTGCTTGCATATCAAGTTTTCAGAACAAAAGACTCATTTCCGATGAAAAGGCAGACACATTCTCTGCCTTTTATCTCAGTCATATTACTTCGAAAGTTCCAAGTATTGCTGGAGGAGGGTGAAGAAGGATCCTATAGCTAGATGGAAGAAGGTAGTGTTAAATCACACAATACAGAAGACAACTGTCTCCTTCATGAAGTCAGGGGAAAGGATGCTAGTTGTGAAAGAATCCAAACAAGTTTTATCACTATGTAGGACTTGGGTAGTTTGTTTTAAATATTTCAGATTGACACTGTTCCACGTCATAGTGAAATTAACAAGTATGCTTTGAAAGAGCATGTACCCTGTGTGAAGACACATCCCATCACACTACAGAGTCATCCTTAAAATAAATATTTACAGCTTCTATACAAAATGAAATAACATCAGGACAATTGATTACGAATCCTCTCAGAATATCCCACTAGTTCAAGAACTTCATATAACTTGTCAGAGATCTCTCTCTTACCCTTTCCAAGCAGTTTCTTAGAAAATACCATCACTGCTGGAGAAGTTTCTGTAACATACTGATATTCATCTAAATAGACAAGGAAAGAAAAAGTGAAGACTTGATCCTGTAACCCAAAGATGAGCCCATAACACCAAAGAGACAGGAAAGTCATTCTGCACTTCTTACAATTAGCATTTAGTATTAAATAAATCCTCTATTTTATTTATTTTAAAATACTTTTAATTTTAAATTATTTATAAAACTTATTTATTTAACAACCTATATTTTAACTGTTTCATCTTCTATCTTTTCATATGACAGCTACCTGTAGTGTTTAGCATGAAAGTGGAAATATCCCAGGAGACAGGTATCTTTCTTAGAATGTCTTTCATAATCAGGGGATTTCTGAACTGAAATTACATCATTATTAATTGGCTGTGATAGACTTTATTCCATTAATTTATTTAATCACCTTAAAATTTATTTGTATGTTAGACATCAACAGTAGCCTGTAGCATTCAGTTTTACAGTATCATGTTATGTTTGGTACAAAATTACTTCCTCCTAATGTTTTTAAAATTTCTGTTCATGTGATGCATTATTTTAGGAGTTTGGGGAGTACTCTTATGGCTTTCCAGAACAAAAGACGTTTTATATGCCATTGTTCTTACTTAGCATTACAACATTGTAGAATCATAGAATCATAGAACAACCAGGTTGGAAGAGACCCACTGGATCATTGAGTACAACCATTCCTGTCAAACACTAAACCATGCCCCTCAGCACCTCATCTTCCCGTAACTTAAACACCTCCAGGGAAGGTGAATCAACCACCTCCCTGGGCAGCCTGTTCCAAGGCCCAATGACCCTTTCCGTGAAAAACTTCCTCCTAATGTATAGCCTAAATCTTGCCTTGAGGCCATTCCCTCTTGTCGTGTCCCCTGTCACCTGGGAGAAGAGGCCAGCTCCCTCCTCTCTACAACCTCCTTTCAGGTACTTGTGGAGAGTAATGAGGTCTCCTCTCAGCCTCCTCTTCTCCAGGTTAAACAACACCAGCTCTCTCAGATGTTCCTCATAAGGCCTGTTCTCCAGACCCTTCACCAGCTTCATTGCTCTTCTCTGGACTCGCTCCAGAGCCTCAACATCCTTCTTGTGGTGAGGGGCCCAGAACTGAACACAGGATTGAAGGATTGTACTCACCAGTGCTGAGTACAGAGGGAGAATAACCTCCCTGCACCTGCTGGTCACACCCTTTATAATACAAGCCAGGATGCCGTTGGCCTTCTTGGTCACCTGGGCACACTGCTGGCTCATGTTCAGTCGACTGTTGACCAGCACTCCCAGGTCCCTCTCCTACTGGCAGTTTTCCAGCCAGGCTTCTCCCAGTCTGTAGTTCTACGTAGGGTTGTTGTGCCCCAAGTGCAGGACCTGGCATTTGACCGTGTTAAACCTCATGCCATTGGTCTCAACCCAGCAATCCAACCTGTTCAGATCCCTTTGCAGAGCCTCCCTACCCTCCAGCAGATCAACACTTCCACACAGCTTAGTGTCATCTACAAACTTGCTAAGGGTGCACCCGATGTCTTCATCTAGGTCATTGATAAAGACATTGAACAGGGCTGGACCCAGCACTGAGCCCTGGGGTGCCCCACTTGTCACTGGCCTCCAGTTGGATTTAACACCATTTACTACCACTCTCTGGGCCTGGCCATCCAACCAGTTTTCCACCCCGGAGAGTGTGCGCCCATCCAGTCCAGAAGCTGACAGTTTCTGTAGCAGAATGCTGTGAGAAACTGTGCCAAAGGCTTTGCTGTAGTCCAGGAAGACCACATCAACAGCCTTTCCCTTATCCAGCAGCTGAGTCGCTTTGTCATAGAATGCAATCAGGTTAGTATGGCAAAGTCATGGCTCAAGTCAGGACTCATAGAATCATAGAATATTTTGGGTTGGAAGGGACCTTAAAGATCATCTAGTTCCAACCTCCCTGCCATGGGCAGGGACACATTCCACTAGATCAGGCTGCCCAAGGCCTCATCCAACCTTGCCGTGAACACCACCAGTTGGGGCATTTGCAACTTCCTTGAGAAACCTGTTCCAGTGACTGACCACTCTCATGATGAAGAAATTCTTCCTTATGTCTAGTCTAAACCTGTCCTTCTCCAATTTATACCCATGGCCCCTAGTCTTATCACTACAAGTCTTGGTAAAAAGTCCCTTCCCGGTTTTCTTGTAGGTCCTCTCAGGTACTGCACAGCCACTATGAGGTCTCCTTGGAGCCTTCTCTTCTCCAGGCTGAACAAGCTCAACTCTCTCAGCCTGTGCTCACATCAGAGGTGTTCCATCTCTCTAATCATCTTTGTAGTCCTCTCTGGACCCATTCTAACAGCTTTATAAGTGGCCATGTGGATGCACTTCTTTTGATGCAGCCCAGGATAGGGTTGGCCTTCTGGACTGTGAATGCATCTTGCTGGCTCATGTTGAACATCTCATCAACTAACACTCCCAAGTTGTTCTCTACAGGGCTGCTCTCAAACACATCATCTCCCATATCAAAACCAGGGGTTGTCCTGACCCAGGTGTAGGACCTTGTACTTGACCTTGTTGAACCTCATCAGGTTTGCATGGTGCCACTTCTTCAGTCTGTCCAGGTCCATCTGGATTACACCCCATCCATTTGGTGTGGCAACTGCATCACTCAGCTTGCTGTCATCTGCAAACTTGCTGAGGGTGCACTTGATCTCTCTGTATCATCGATGAAATTTAACAGCACTGGTCCCTCTATGGACCCCTGAGGGACACCACTTGTCACAGATCCCATCTGAACTTCAAGACATTGACCACTACTTTCTGAATGCAACCATCCAACCAATTCCTTATCCACTGAACTGCCTACCCATCAAATCCATATCTCTCCAGTTTAGAGAAAAGGATGTTGTGGGGGACAGTATCAAAGGCTTTACAAAATTCCAGGTATATCACATCCATTGGTTTTCCTGTGTCCGTTGCTGTGGTTATCCCACCATAGAAAGCTACTAGATTTATCATACAGGACTTGACCCTGGTGAAGCTCTACTGGCTGCCATTAGTCACCTTGCCATCCTCCATGCACTTTAGCACAGCTTCTAGGAGAATCTGTTCCACAATTTTCTGGGCAGAGAGGTAAGGCTGACAGGTCAGTAGTTCCCAGGGTAATCTTTTCTATCCTTTTAAAAAAATGGGACAATGTTACCTTTCTTCCAGTTATCTGGGACTTCTGAATGCCATGGCTTTTCAAATACCATGGAGAGTGGCTTGGCAACTACATCTTACCAGTTCCCCCAGGACTCTGCGATGCATCTCATCAGGTCTCATACACTCATATATGTTCAGATTCTTGAACATGTGGTATTTAAGATATGGAGACATCACACATTTTTAGAAGAGTATCTTTTTAGTTTTCTAATATTTTCTCAACATTTCAGTCACTCTATCTGCTGTTTTGAATGCTGCTGAGCATTGAGTTAATATGGTGATGAAGAATCCCACAGTGAAAATATTTTTTTACTCAGCAGTAATAACTAAATCAGTGTTCATCCCTGTGTATTTTTAGTTAGAGCTTTTGTTTCTCATGTGCATTAGTTAGCATTTATTGACATTGAATTTCATCTGCCATTTGATCATTCAGTCTCTCAGCTCTTGAAACACTCTCACATTATTTTATTACCACAGTTGTTCAGAGCAGTAAAAATGATGAGCAGACCTTGTCACATCACTGTTCATTACCTTTTCTAGGTCATTTACAGTGAGCAATATGTCAGCAAATAACAACTTCCATTGTGAGAACTAATAATTTATTCCAATCCTTTATTTTCTGCTAACTGCGTATCACTTTGCAAGGCAACTTTCTTTTCTTATCTCAAGAAAAATTGTTGACTTTTTAAAATGAGAACTTCAAAACTTTCAGTAGTTTAAGTATAGCATATCTTCCAAGTTCCCTTTCCCTGTACAGTTCACAGAATCACTAAGTTGGAAAAGACCTTCATTCCTATCAACCACCAAACCATGTCCCTGAGTACCTCATCCACATGTCTTTTAAATACCACCAGGGATGGTGAATCAACCACCTCCCTGGGCAGCCTATTCCAGTGTCCAATATCCCTTTCTGTGATTTTTTTTTTCTGATGTCCAACCTGAACATCCCCTGGCAGAGCTTGAGGCCATTTGGTGTTGTCTATGAAGACTGCAACACATTTCTGAGGCTTGGCCTCCTCCTCCTACAAAATTTTTCTTCAACTTTCTCCACTTTGTCATTTACCTGCTTGTTTACTGAGTTCATATTTTATACTTACATTTACCCAATTGGTCCTGGAGTAACTGAGCAACATTTTCATGAAACAGAGCATCATGGTCTAAATTAATCAGAGAAAGGATTCAAATCTATGTTTTCTAACTTCTATTGGCATTTTCAGTCATTGGGCAGAAGAAGTGTACCTCTGAGTGCAGAGACAGGAGTACTTTGGTTTATCGTGATGTAGAAAAGGCAGTCTGGTTTTTTTACTTTACTCCACACACACATCTGATCATTTTCAGTTTCAGATACTGATAAAACCAGATTTAACCAAACAGACGTTTAATAAAGAGTTAAATGACACACCATTTTACAGCACTGACTAGTAGCTAGTTCAGGCAACTACCTCCACTGACTTTCCCTGGGCAATCATTCCCTTTACTATAGCAGGCCCAACGTTGTCTCCCTATGAGAAAACTGCACACAGGCACAGAGTTCTCATGCCTGTCTCCAGCACAGCAGGCTGCACTCAGCCTACCCATTAAAGCCGTCCCCAGAGCAGTCATCTTTCCAAACCTAGTGATTCTTCAGGAGATTTCTAGCTGGCATATGCCAAAAGCATGCAAGGTCTGTATAAACAACCCAGGCTAGCACATAGCAGCAAACCTTCTTACAGTTACAGTCTCAAGATAAAGAACTTATGCTGCTGCATGGAGGTAGCTTTTTGTTCCCCTAAGTGTAAGCTGACAATAAAGAATAATTTGAATCAACTTCTTCAAGAAAAGTGTTCAGCATTCCTCTTTTGTTCTCCAACACCTCAAAGAAATTCAGTGCGTAATAAAAAACCGAGTTTCCCACTATGACATTGTGTTTCCTTAATCCTAAGGCAATTCATATTTTTTGGCAAGACAATTTATTCATTGTATGATATCGAGTGTTGCCAAAAAGTCAGTAAGGCGCCTTCACTAAACATTCTAAAGGGACTATGTGGGCTGAAGATCCATCAGCAAGTCCTGTCAGCCAGGGGAGTTGCAGCTTTCATCCAGGAAGAGGGCAGGTCTGGGGGCATCAGAGCAGCCTAGCCCTGGGGATCGGGTACCTCCCTAGGAATGGTGACTGGCCAAGGTTGAGTTGTGATGTTGGACTGACGGCAGGCTCACCTTGGCAGGGCAGGCCTGTGGCTCTGCTGCAGCATCTCTTAAATATTCAATATCAAACTGTTTTGCAGTTCAGTCTTGCAAAAATTTTAGGCAACGCTATGGTTTTTAACTGTATTTGTCTGTGATTTGGGAGTTGTTACTGTTATTATGTTTTCTTTATATGTAGTTTTTTATAAATTAAAGACATTAACTGAGATTCAAAAACATTTTAAGTTTCAGCAAAAGCAAAGAGACTGACAATAAATGTTTGAAAAAAGTTGACTATAAGAGAATATATCAAGCACAATCAATGAAAAGGAAAGAAACACTACAGAAAACTGTATCTACCACAGTCAATGAAAAGGACAATAAACAGAGATTTCTATACAATGCACTTACTGCTTTGGCTAACTGGTATGAAATGCAATTTGTATTCTACAATCCAGAAACAAAAAGAGTCCCAAAGAAATGTTAAGTTTTAATTATTTTTTTAATTATTTTTTTTATTTTACAGCTACTACTACCACAAAAAACACCAAAACACAAAGACGAATAAAAAAACCAACCTGAAACCCCATACAAAACACTAAAATTGATCTTCTGTTGCTATTTGATGTAGCATGAACGTATGTGACAGTAGAGTGCATGGAGAGTTATACACACAAATTCATTTACAACTTTAAAATATTATTTGACATTTCAAACAGTATCCTTTTAAATTTATTTTCTGTCATCTATTTTTAATGCTTTAAGTTCATACAATGATTTTTTTTAACATTATTATTTTTCTGCTTTGACTGTCCTCAATTTTGTAATCTTTTTCAATTATAGATTGTTTGTATGTTCTTTGGGCAGCAAGGTATTATGAAGTAGTATATATTTTTTTATTCTGCATTTCCTTATCTTCCACAAAGGAAATTGACTTTTTTTCCCCCCTTTTATCATTCCATTAAATAATTGGTTTTCTCTGGAGATAGATTTTTCTGCTTTTGACTTGACGTTATTTTTATGGCATATTTCTTGGCTGAGATTTGATTAAGATATTTTTTGTTTTGAGTCCTAATTCATTAACACAAGTATATTTAAACACAAAAAGAAAAAGAAGAATAGTAGCATTTAAAAATAGTAATTAAAATGAGTTATCTATCCATATATAACATTAAGACTACAGGACATACAATCTAGCGTCATATTTACTTGCAGGAATTTTATCTTCCTCTTTCTCTGACTATCATAGTAGTGTGTGTTCAGAAGAATTTCTTGGTTGAAAAAAAAGACTTCTGCTCTTGACATGTGGTTGGCTTCAATCTTTCCTCCACTTGCTTCTAAAGACAAAATTAACAGTTGTTCTCCCACAAAATAGCATAGAAATAATTTATACTTATATTGGTACCTTCATCTCAGGTCACAGGTATTACTCATCAATAGCAGTGAAATATAAAAAGTACCCAGTATCTTTAGACAGTTTTTCAAAATAGTGGTGGAAGAGGGACATAGCATAGCTTGCTTCCCTCTGATGCACCTATACTAGTATTTCAATATCCTCCTTTGATATTTTTCCTGAGAGAAAAGCATTAAACCAAAAAAGATAACGGCAATAAACATATAGAAGTTAAAGCCATGTAATAAGACTCTCTGAAACAACAGCAGGTAAAATTCTTACTAGAAACAGCAGGAATATTGTCGGTCTAAATATTAAAATATACCCTCCCCAGGCCTGAATTCCTAAAGCAATGGATGATCCTGGAATTACAGGAGTGGACTGTGTAAATTGTTCTGCATAGCTCCCTGCCATGGAACTCGGCACCATCGTATGAATTAAACTGAATAAAACTACTAATGCTCAAGACAGGGGTGTGGTGATGGAAAGCTTGTGTTAATACTTCAGACAGGGGTGGAGTGGTGATAATGGAAACATTATATACCACTTGCTGTGTTAGTGTTATTTTCCAAAGCAATGGCACAATTCCCTTTCTGTGATGTTTTCTGTCAAAAGATGAAAACACATGGCACGAATGGAAAAGTGGTGATGGCTCTAGTGAAAAAGACCATCAGACTGAGCTGGGGTTTGTCAAACCCTACAAGAGAAAGGATTATAGGTCATGCTTGCCTCTGATATATATGACAAGAAAGTGGAGGAGGAAACTGAAAGGTAGGGAAAGCAAAACCACAGAATCATAGAATGATTTGGTTGGAATGGACCCTAAAGATACAGGTTCCCTGGGCAGTCAGTCAGGGACACCTTCCACTAGATCAGGTTGCTCAAAGTCTCATTCAACCTGGTCTTGAACACCTCCAGGGAGAGGGCATCCACTGCTTCTCTGGGCAACTTGTTCCAGTGCCTCATCTCTCTCACAGTAAAAAATTTCTTCCTGATGTCTAATGAAAATCTGCCCTCTTTCAGCTTAAAGCCATTGCCCCTCATCCTATCTCTGCACTCCCTGATAAAGAGTTCCTTCCCACCTTTCCTGTAGTCTCCCTTTAAGTATTAAAGGCTGCTATTAAGGTCTTCCCGCAGCATTTTCCAGGCTAGGCAAACTCAAGTCTCTCAGCCTGTCCTTGTATGAGAGATGCTCCAGCCCTCTGATCATCTTTGTGGCCCTCTTCTCAACTCTGAAAGATCCATGTCCTTCCTTTGCTGAGGACTGCAGCACTGAATGCAGTAGTCCAGGTGAAGCCGCATGAGAGCAGAATAAAGGGGGATAATCCCCACCCTCAACCTGCTGGTCACATTTATTTTGTTGCAGCCCAGGATATGGTTGGCTTCTTAACAGGGAAACAGAAATTAGAAAGGAGCAGAATCCTTCAGAGGGGTGGTAGTTTGTTGTAGAAGACAGTACTGCAGTTGTTTAAATGGCTGAAACACAAACTGAAGTTCTCAGTTTCCATAGAGTTTTAGATCTGGTTTTACCACTTTCCAAGCAAATAATACAGTGATCATAATATTATAGAGTCTGCAGTCTTCTTCTCCTACATATTCCACTGAAGAATGATTTTAAATGGGTATTTGATTATTACTTTTTAATATGAGGGAATTTCACAAAACAAATAACTGCCATAGGGTTACACTTACAAGCAGTCAGAAACTAGAAGGAGTTGTACTATTCAGCTTTCTATACTGCTGAAAAAATGAATTAGCTGAGAAGCAGAGATTTTATCCTCAGTCCTTGAAAGTGACATAGTAAAACTTGTATATGCAGTCAGTTGTTAGTCTCAGTAATCAGAAAGGGAAGAGCTGTACATTGTTCCTGGTTTCCATCAACTTATTGACAGTGTCCCTTACATCACTTGAGGCAGAAGTATTGTTCTGTGGGAGAAAATATTCCATAGATAGTGTAAAACCTTTCTCATTTTGAAGAAAATTATATCACTGAAATCACCTTTTGCTACTGTTCTAATCCTTAAAAAGGTTGTCTTCTTCCATGATGCAAATTTCATCCAAGTAGCAAGAAGACTCATCCCTCCTTGATTGTCAGCCAACCATAGATTTTCATATTAACATATATGAAATCCCAAAGAAATTTTTGTTTGTCCTGCTTTCTCCATCACACGGACTCTTATTTCTGGGTAAAAACACAACACAAATGAAAATTTCTGCTCAATACTCAAGTGAACTTCTAGCATTTTCTGAAAATATCTCCCAGAGACTTACTCATCTGACAGACATACAGAGAGAGGTTCCTCACAAAGTCTGTTTCCACCCTGAAGTTATCATGGCCAAAAGCCACTACTACTTAGTTTGATTATTGTTTCACAGTCTGCATGTGTGTCTACACAGGGAACTCAAACTGACCTCACTAGCTTATATTAATTGTTCCTCTAGCAACCTAGTAGAGACATAATGTGTTCCTGTTTCTGTTTTGTGTGTAGAGGCATATCTTTTAGGTTGACTGACTGTTTCTCTATGTTCTTCATCTGTTATTATTTTCAGTCTAATAGATGAAGCTAATCTGAGGAAATAGTCAAGATTTTGCTTTGAGCATCAATGAGGTCAGCCTGTGACTCTAAGAACTGTTGTTTCTATCACTTCAGCAAATACTTTTATGTCAGTGAATGAAAAATTAAAAAAAAAGAAAAGTAGCTTTACTTTGGAAAGAAGTTCTCTATGGACAACAAAAACATTCCATGTACTCCACTACTACCACAGAGCCATCTAATGTGAATATTGAAACTATACTTGTATTGTTTGTTTGGGGTGACAGCTCCACTCAATTGAAATGGAACTAAAATGGAAGTGAGACAAATGTATTAGCAAAGAGAAGAGGATCTTTTATTTCTACATAAATGATTTTTCCTTGTAGCCAATAAAACAGTATCAGTAAGAATATGTAAAAGCGCTGACTGATAAAGACTGTGCTTAAGATTTAAGACGACAGCTTATGGCTTAATTGAGGCAGATCTGACAGATTTCTATTAACATTCACTTTTCCTAAAGTTCTCAAGCATTGAAATCCAGGGATCTTGTTTGTGTCAGTCATTTGGTTTTTATGTTTATTCTTCTTTCTTTGCTGTTTTTATTATCTTCGCAGAACGTTCCTTTTCATTTCCAGATTGATTATTTCCATTCTAATAAACACTGCTTTTCTCTGTTTCTTCCTGATTCCTAGCCAACAAGACTTACTTGTTTATCTCTATATTTTTTTTTCAAAAGCATCTGTGATTACATCACCAATAATGTCTGTATAGTTCTGGGAATGGACTTTCTGAGTTAATAGTTCTGGCTGGAAGAGTACTTCTCTGTGTGCAGATTAAAACTGCTAGAGAGGTCTGGTATATTTTAAAAGTTAGATTTTTCTCAGAGAAGAATCAATCCAGAAAACTCTAAGTTCATTCAAAAAGCTGGAAGCTATTTTATCCCCAATTTCACTGAGGTCAAAACTAGGTCTAATCTACATTCATAGATGAAAAAAAACAAACAACAAAACCAGCAGAAAAACTCCACAGACAAAAAAAAAATTCTCAAGCAGAGAGGATTTTTGTTTCACTGCAGAAATGTTAACAAAATTTTATATTGTATTTCATGCTTTTCTTAGAATCAAGAGCTTCATGTAGATAAGAGCTGCATTTAATTTTCTAAGCAGCAGCTGCACAGTCAGACAGAAATGCTGCTTGTAGGGAAAGAAGGGCAAAAGAGAGAAATAGGATTTATTTCCCCCAGGATATATTTAAAAAATCAAATTGTTTTGGTGGATCTTTTGCACTTCATTAAATTTAAACTAGGAGAAAAAAAAATGTTTTAAGAACTGCAGTCACTGGCCATCTGTCCAAATAACAGCTAGGAATAAAAATGTACTGACCCTTTCCCATCTGTATTTGTCAACGACTTGGGTGAAGTACATTTTGCTGTCTCTCTGACCAACACTGAATGTTCAATCCTTTTTTATTTACATAAGTTTTGGGGGCAAATTCATGCTGATAAAAAATTATTTGTCCATGGAGCCTACCGTTATTTTTTAATAACTGACTGAGTTTTTCTATAATATTCATTTTAATAATTTGTCTAAAATTAGCAAACAATAGGGGGTAAATGAGTGTATCTATCATTAACATATCCAACAAATAGGAAAACAAAAGGTGTACACAATTAACGTATATGGACAAGGAACAAAACAGACAAACTGGTCATCTAGATTCTATATTCCACCTCCTCAATTAGTCTTCCTCATTTATCTATACTGCAGTCTCAACTTTATTTTAAGTGTAGAGGATGGTACAAACCATCTCTTGACAGTTTCCAGGAAATTAACAACACATTTCTATGCTCTTGACACACAAGAACTAGGGCATCACTAATGTTAAATATACTCTAAAGAAGACATGTGGGTGCTTTGGTTGCTGGAGGATCCAAAAATGTCTCATGAGATGAAATGACTCTTTTGGCAATCACTATATTAGCTCCTTCACAGCTCAATACCATCTTGCTATGAGGTTCAGAGTTAGGCTAAGCCTTTGCAAACACAAACTGGGTATTCTTTCATTGCCAGCAAGAACTAATAAAGACAGTTATTATATTAGGTCATTATGATCTGCATTAAAAACAAACAAACAAACAAACAAATAAATATTTGTGGAAAATCTTGTGAAATGTCATCTGCTTGTGAAAGAACAGCAGAGAATTTGGGCAGATTTTTATATTTTTTATTTCTTTATACAATCATATAACTTATACATGATATCATTTCCTAATTCAGTTCAGATAATTTATGGAATTTCTATGAAACAGAGTTTGGGAAAGAGGGAAAAAATAGGAAATTACTGTAAGTGTATTATAAAATAAATGAGAACTAAGATATGCACTTCAATTTTTGACCAATTCTGAAAAATAAATGAACTAATTCCTGAAAAAAAAATCTGTTAACAATATATAATAATGTTTAATAAATCAAATAATGAAGTTACAACATTGGAGATTTGATTTATAGTTCTCAAGTGTATGCTGAAATACAAGGAGCGTAGAGTATTCTGTGGTAGAAGTGAAGGCTGAGAAGCAAAACACCAAGGCTTCAGTTGTTATAAGTTGAACTGCTAAACTGTTATCAGTTGTACCTGCTCAAATCTTAATGTCTGACAAGAATTCAGATTTTCTGCTAATGTTTTCTGAATCCAGATTTCCATTTCATACCGATCATCTCTAACTAGAAGTACTAACTGCAAACATACATGCCTCAACTGTTCTGTAGGTCAAAGAAATAACCTCTAAATATATACTTCCTTTATTCTGATTTTTCACAGTTGGTACAATTATTAACATATATAGTTACATTGATTAAGCAATAGATTGAAAATGTTATACTCACTGGCATTCTCTAGTGAGCCAAAGTAGTCACGGCTGGAGTAGGTTGTGTGGCAAGTTTTAAGGGCAGGAGGTTGAATGTTGCATTAAATTTCCAGAGGGTAGACTTTGAAGTCTTTAGAAGCCTGGTTGGCAAAGTCTCCTAGGAGACAGTACTTAAGGGCAAGGGAGCCCATGAGGGCTGGGAGCTCTTCAAAAAGGAGATCCTAGCAGCTCAGGAGAAAGCCATCCCCGTGTTCTAGAAAAAAAGTCGGCAGGGAAAAAAAACAGCTTGGTTGAGTAGAGAGCTCTCAAGTGACATTAGGAAGAAGAGGAATGTTTATAGGTTCTGGAAGAGGAGACAGGCCTCTTGAGTGGACTACAGGAGGGAAGTGAGGTTGTGTAGGGAAAAAATCAGAGGGGCCAAGGTTGAACTAGAAATCAGGTTAGCAAAGTCCACGAAGCATAATAAGAAATCTTACTATAAATATATAAATAACAAAAGGAGAACTAGGGAGACCATACAGTCCCTTTTGGACACAGAGGGAACAACAGAGACAGGGGATGAGGAGAAGGTTGAGGTACTTAATACCTTCTTTGCCTCAGTCTTTAATTGTAAAGAAAGCTGTACCCTCTATGTACAAACCCCGGAACTAGAGGAGCAATACGAGGCTCCCATGATCCAAGAGGAAGTGGTCAGAGCCTTGCTTGATCAACTGGACACCCACAAGTCTATGGGGTCAGATGGGATTCACCCAAGGGTACAGAGGGAGCTGGCGGATGTATTGGCCAAACCCCTTTCCATCATATTCCAGCAGTCGTGGAAGACTAGGGAGGTTCCACTGGACTGGAGGCTGGCTGATGTGGTCTTCCTGGACTTCAGTAAAGCCTTTGACACAGTTTCTCACAGCATTCTGCTATGGAAACTGCCAGCCTCTGGTCTGGACAGGTACACACTCTCCTGGGTAGAAAATTGGTTGGATGGCCGGGCCCAGAGAATGGTAGTAAATGGTGTTAACTCCATCTGGAGACCAGCGACAAGTGGGGCACCCCAGGGCTCCAGCCCTGTTCAATGTCTTCATCAATGACCTGGATGAAGGTATTGAGTGTACCCTTAGCAAGTTTGTAGATGACACTAAGCTGGGTGGAAGCGTTGATCTGCTGGAGGGTAGGCAGGCTCTGCAAAGGGACCTAAACAGGCTGGACCACTGGGCTGAGTCTAATGGCATGAGGTTTAACATGGCCAAATGCCGGGTCCTGCACTTGGGGCACAACAACCCTATGCAGAACTACAGGCTGGGAGAAGTCTGTCTAGAAAGCTGCCTGGAGGAGAAGGACCTGGGGGTGCTGGTCTACAGGTGACTGAACATGAGCCAGCAGTGTGCCCAGGTGGTCAAGAAGGCCAACGGCATCCTGGCTTGTGTCAGAAATGGAGTGACCAGCAGGTCCAGGGAGGATATTCTCCCTCTATACTCGGCACTGGTGAGACCGCTCCTTGAACACTGTGTTCATTTCTGGGTCCCTCACCACAAGAAGGATGTTGAGGCTCTGGAGAGAGTCCAGAGAAGAGCAACGAGGCTGGTGAAGGAGCTGGAGAACAGGCTTTATGAGGAACATCTGAGAGAGCTGGGGTTGTTTAGACTGGAGAAGAGGAGGCTGAGAGGAGAGCTCATTGCTCTCTACAACTACCTGAAAGGAGGTTGTAGAGAGGAGGGAGCTGGCCTCTTCTCCCAGGTGACAGGGGACAGGACAAGAGGGAATGGCCTCAAGCTCCACCAGGGGAGATTTAGGCTAGAGATTAGGAGGAAGTTTTTCACGGAAAGGATCATTGGGCCTTGGAACAGGCTACCCAGGGAGGTGGTTGATTCACCTCCCCTAGAGGTGTTTAAGGTGTGGGTGGGTAAGGTGCTGAGGGACATGGTTTAGTGTTTGATATGAATGGTTGGACTCAATGATCTGATGGGTCTCTTCCAACCTGGTGATTCTATGATTCTATGATTCTAAGTTGACAGCTATGTGTCTTGTAGCTCATGAATGTATTCCAATGCCTTTGTTACATAAGTAGAACCATAGAATCATAGAACAACCAGGTTGGAAGAGACCCATTGGATCATCGAGTCCAACCATTCCTCTCAAACACTAAAGCATGTCCCTCAGGACCTCATCTACCCGTGCCTTAAACACCTCCAGGGACTCAAGTGATATCTGTGAGTGTGAAACTAGAATAGAACTTAAATGAAGATGAAAAATGCAACCAATTCTCTGGGCAGCTTCAGAATTTGACTTGTCTTGACAAAAAACCTATATGTTACCCCTATGCAAAATTACATATAAGTAACCACCAAAACAGAAGTGTTGCTGTGCTGAATCATAAAGTTTCCTGATAAGGGTAATTTTCTTGACTTGGACAAGAAACATTTGGAGGCAGCGTTCTTATTTAGGTTTCAGGGGTTTTTTTGCTTTTTTTCTTAACAAAAACCAGGGCAAATTAATACAAGTGGAAAACAGCTAATTTTTCAATCATTATTTTTTTTCTCGTAATTTTAGCATGTACAATTCTTTCCATGAGTAAATCGTTCATGTAAAATTTGTAGTTTAAATTACTTTTGATTTTATACAGTTGAGTTTTTTATAATAAACCACAGAGAGATGAAAATTAAGGAAAAATTAAAAGTTCATTTCTTTCAAAACAAAAATAACTGGATATCCACGAATTAAACTGAATCTAATCATATCTATTTGTATACGATGTTGTTAGTTATACTACTGGTTAGTAATGTACAATCACCTTGCATTTTGAAACTGCAGTATGTTATTAAGAGAATAAGAGATGTCATGGCATTTTGCTTCATTGTATTAACTCCTGTATTACACGAGTGAAATGTTGTAGTTTTAAAATGTAGGACTTCTCCCTGACAAGTGCTTATTTAACAAGGTTTTTTTTCCATGGTTCCTGGTTCTTTCTGATTATGCCTGGAAGTACTGAGACAGATAAGACTTAAAAATCTCAAAAAAATTTTAAAAGGACCAACCCTTCAACATACTTTTTATAAGATTTATACTATCTCTGATGGTTAATCTAGCTTCCTACTGTCCATGAAAAAAACTGGAAAGAAACTCTTAAGATATGCTTCATGGTGAAGTACTAAAAGAATCCATCAGCTCTTTAAGAGCCTTAAGAACTCGAAAAGTCTTTATCTTCTACCTAAAAAGAAAAAATAAAAGGACTTCCTTATAAGAATCAGAGTACTTGTGAAAATTGTGTATAATTGTAAAGCTTGAATGATCCACACGGTCTCCATTTTTATAATAATGTTTTATGTATTACTATGAATTCACTTGGTGCTACATTTATCAAGATAAAATAACAGAAATAGTCTTTCAATTCACACCTATGTCTATCCGATGGAGTTTTATGCTCACACTGACTAATATACTCAGCATAATCTCTTGATTTATGCAAGGCTCCATCACGGTTTTAACCCAGACCGCAACTAAATATCTCATAGTCACTTGCCTACCTCCCCCTTGGTTAGATGGAGGAATCAGAAGAGTAAAAGTAAGAAAACTTGTGGGCTGAGATAAAGAAAATCTAATAGGTGATGCAGAGGGTACAGCTGAGGGCCATGAAGGTGGTTAAAGGACTGCAGTACCTCTTATAAGGAAAGACTGAGAGACACAAACCTGTTTAGCCTGGAGAAGACTGAGAGGGGATCTGACCAATGCTTTTGATTACCTAAAGGGAAGGTTCAAGAAGATGGGGAGAGAATATTTTCGGGGGTGCCCAACATCAGGGCAAGGGACAGTGGGCACAAACTGGAGCACAGAAAGTTCCACTTAGAGGTGAGGGAAAACTTTACTGTGAGGGTGACAAAGCACTAGAACAGGCTACCCAAAGACGCTGTGGAATATCAATCTCAGGAGATATTTAAAACCCTGTGTTCCTATGCAACATTTTGTAAGTTTGTCACATAAAGAGGTAAGTCTCTGATACGAGGATGGTACAGATTCACAATGCCTGTCAGAGAGACAATTTTGCAATTCTGAAACAGTGCATGATTTAATTACAGAGATAGATAAAAACAAGTTTGGAATTACCATTGATGACTTGCTGCATTAGCACTAGATGATTATAACTGCCTAAGAGTGATCATAAATATATATAAGAAGTAACATTGAAACTCGACATAGTAGTTATTTTCTTGAGTAACATCCATCAGTCAGAGGAGTGTTACTCTTACAAAAAATGTATCCCTTCCTGAGGTAGAAGAGAGGAGCAGGCCCAATCCATCAAGTAAGGTGGTTCTCCCAGAAGAAAGAGTTTTCAGGTGGCAATTTTATAGCTTTGAAAACCCTTCAGTGACTCTTAGCGAGGTGGGGTTAAGTCAATGAGTATGTGCTGATTTGCTCTTGTCAAGGTCTGCTATGTTGTCAAAAGTGGGACTCAGCAATTGGATATGTCCATTTGGGAGGTCTTTCTGTTCATAACTGAAGTAACAGGCTGTGATACCTCTACCTCACACCATGTGTCACACAGCTGATTTGAACATTAGAACACTACATCAACTTTCTGTTTTGCCGGTTAAAGTTGCTCAAGTAGAACTGCTTCCATTTGTAAAGTAATAATTAGTTTGGTGTTTCGTCCCTCTTGAAAGATCAGCCTTGACACATCAGGCAAATCCATTGTACCATAAAGTGAATGTGCTTTAGTAGGGGGCTATGACTAGATGATCCCCAGAGGCCCCTTCCAACTCCAACCATTCTCTGATTCAACGACATTTTGTAGACATTTTATAGAAGCAGTTCATAAACAAGGGGAATCTTAAGTGTATATTACATAAAAGGATGGGAAAGGGTGGTGGTGCTGAAAACAATATTGTAAGTAAATGGATATTTTCATTATTGCTGAGCAGTGCTTACAGAGAATCCAAGCCTTTTCTGCTTCTCACATCACTTCACACTGAGTAGGTCAGAGATGTGCAAGAAGCTGGACAGAGATGTACCCGGGACAGCTGATCCTATATGACCCCCATATGATGAAATTGTTATTCCATACCATATGGCATCATGTTCAGCATATAAAGCTGGGGCAAGCAGAATGAAGGGGGTAATATTTGCAGTTAAGGTACTTGTCTGTTATGTGTCTTGGAGACCTACTTTTCTGAGGATGGCTGAGCACCTGCCCGCGGATGGGAAATAGTGAATGAATTGCTTGTTTCAGTTTGCTCTTGCTTCTGTGTGACTTTTGCTTTACCTGTTAAACTGTCTTCATCTCCACCCATGAGTTTTCTCACTTTTACCATTCTGACTCTCTCCCCCATCTCACTCAGGGGAGAGTGAGTGAGCAACTGTGTGGTACTCATTCGTTGTCAGCACTTAAACTATTACAGGTTTATAGGGCCAGCATTAGGCCATGGGTGTTTTATGTTTAAATGTAATATCTAACTCTCCATACCAAGTCTAAATATTTTTGAACTTTAGAATTGTAAACATTTATGAAGTCTTTAAAAAGCAGAGTTATGCCTCCAGGAAAATAATTACCTGTTTCACTAAGTCTGACAGAATCAAATGAAACGCACTGCAGCACAGAAAGCCCTTGAGGTACCCAGACTATAAACATCATTCTATGTGCAACTGGGAAACAATTTTTCAGTTGGTATCAAAGTTACTTAAAAGGACTTAACTCATCACTGAAAAAAAAAAAAAGACACATTGATTTTATCTTTGCCGTACTAGAACTGGAATATGAATTACAGAAAGGAGTTAAAGAATTGTTTTGAAGAATAAATTAACATTGGGACAGAAAAATTCTATTTGGAATACATTTACATGGTGCTATGGTAGCACTTTTACAAAGTGACTTGTGCTGGAGGGGCATTTTTAGGTAAAGCATATAAATTAGGATGCCCCCAAGGCATAGTATTTAGTTCTATGCAAATCCAAGAAAGTATTCTGTGTCTACAAGGAGTCTATAGGGATGAACAGGCTCATATGTAGTTAATGGGAAAACTTCTTCAGGGAGGGAATTTAGATATATGATCTTGCTACACAACAGGGAATTTAGGTTGATATCATTAGTAATAAAAATCCATCAAACTCAGCATGTAGTTGAGTCCTTGGTTGGAAATGCTAAGTGACACAAAAAGTGTTCCAAATGTCATCTGCAGAAATGTCCAAAATCAGACATAAACTTTTTACCTTGCTGTATCAAAATATATGAAAGTAATGTGAGGAACAATAATAATTTACTACAAAAGAAGAGAATTCAAGAAGAAAAGATGATGGAAATCTACCTATATGAGACCTTTTGTATATTCTCAGTTACACTTAACTGAGTAAAGATAAACTAGCCATATACCAAAAACCAGAGTCCGATCTCTATACCCACAATTAAGGGGGAAACGTACCGAAAGAAACTGAAGTCCTACACTGACAGTTCTCAAGAGTGACCTCTTTAAGACTGGGATTAAAAAGAGCAGCAAAGCAAATAAGCAATGGAAAATCTGAGAAATAATCACATTCTCATTAGATGACTTCATGATAGCTGGAACAGAAAATTCAATGAGGTTGTTGGAACTACTCCTGAAGAATCTGCATTCTTTATTAACACACTCTTTTGTGTTTCTATGAAGCAGTTTAATTTGGAATCTTTACAGGTTTCATTTGATTTCAAAATAATTTAATATTGGATTTTCTCCTAATAATACTTTCGCTTTCTTTCTCTTTGTCTACTTTTCTGCCTGCATTCTGTTCTTTTTCTTCTCCAATCATGGAGAAGACTGTAGACCCAAAATAGCTAGTTTTGCCAGAAATATTGTGGCATATATTAAAAGAACCATTTTTTTACTACTTTTTCTTCATTTCTCCAGAGATAAAGTTAAGTAGCTGCAGACTAATTTAATATGCCTGAACTGTTTGAAATCAAGGATTTATTCCAGTGTTTCACTTTATAGCCATAAACACAACTGGTTTTCACAAATTGTTTTAAGAAGTGAAAGAAAAACAGATGTATTGCAGCCTTTACCACCAGCAGCTAATTTGGCTATCAGAGTCAACACTGTGAAATGCCTTTGTGTCTATAATTATCTCATTCATGTGATTACTGGCATGGTCTGGCAAGCCTTACCAAAGTCAATCATAAGAGCTGGGTACAACCTAATGGAAATGCTAATGAAAAAATCAGCCTTTGCTAAGGTAACTTCCGTCAGACTCCGGAAATAACTCAACCACTATTGACTGTAAAAGCTACAAAACATGAACAGTCTCTGTGATGCTTTCATTTGGCTGAATTGAAAAGTGTTATCTTATAAGAATCTAGATGGATATTGCTGGTAGTTCTTGATGGTTGTCAGAGGTGTGATCATGTAAATGCATCTGAGTCAAGGTGTAGAAAACTATATGGACAGCTGAAATGCTAACATCAGACCCTGGGGTAAATACTTGTGTTGCTGGATCCATTATCTGCAATGACTGAAATAGTATTGGTATCTGACAGCCTAATGCTTGCTTGGATTGGTTTATAAGAGCTGTGAAGGTGCATCTTTGCAGGCAACATAGTCTCTTGTGCCATTGAAAGGTTAGAAAATCTTATGTGTTTGACCACTCTCTGTGAACATCTGTCGCACACAGGCAATTACATTTATTACTATAAAGTTACCTTGAAGCAGACAGGAGTTTGTGCTCCAAATTTCTTTTAGGGTGTGCTTTTTCAGTCCTAGATTGACAGACATCCTGTGATTGAGTTCAGTGTTCAAGATATTGAAGTGAACTACTTCATAGCAAAAGATTATTGCATGCCATTTTTATCAGTACAAACATTACACTCCTTTTGTAGGTGATTCACTTTGTTGAGTATAGGAGAAAGTTAGATCAGGTAAAAGGCTATCTGCTCCTTGTGTGCAATGCAACTTTGCACAAATGCATAAAGCCCTGATCTACTGTAGCTGTCCTTTCAGATACATGCTTCTCCTGCAATGCCTCGCACTGCTTTCCAGCATAAGTGTAAAGTGCTTTTTGTATGTGAACTCTTGTTGCATCTGTTGCAATTTCCTCAATTTCATAATCTGAAATGGTACTGCCTGTCCAAATATTATTTTCATGCCTTGTGAACAGAAAAAACCTTAGGACAGGTTTGTGTTACTGCACCTTGCCACAGCCCATTTTCAGATTGCCTAAGTACTTTATGTAAAAAAAAAAAAAAAAGAGGAGTTTTATTTTTGCTTTTTTTTTAATCACTTTTTTCTCTTTCTTATCAGACCAGTTTAGTCTACACTTTTCAGGTTTTTCTCTTCTTGATTATTTTTTCTATTGCTTCTTCATGTCCTTAGTACTTAATGCTCTTTTTAAATGTATTAACCAACAGGACATGAAATGGAAGGGGCTGAGTTGTGAAGGTAAAGTATTCTCAGAGGTGAAAGTTCCCTCAATATAATTCTGTCTATACTATGTCTCTCTTATGCTTCCACCACCATTGAAATCAAAAGGGGCAAAGACAAAGCATTTATAAAACGCTATGTGAAAGTAGAAATAATTTGAGCTTTCTGGAGAGAGAATGAAACAGAGTAGCTTTTGGAATACATAATGACTTAATTCCTGTGCCTTTTCTCTTTGAGAGTTTTTCAGGAAAATAAGAGAAACATACCTCTCAAATATTGCATAATAGATGGAGACTGTGTCCCATGACTGCACAAATACATGGAGACTGTGTCCCATGACTGCTCCATGACTGTGCAAATTGCAGCATTTTGTGGTGTTTGTTTTGTCAAGTAACATTGAAAATAGCAGTAAAACATGAAAGGCAACAGAAGTGGTTTTATTTATTCATGTTTTACAAGTGTTTAGATAGGTTTCTCTGGAGGTCAGTCTTGGTATCCTAGGAAATAATCCTGTGGAAAGGGGTTTGGTAGAACCAGGTGCTAACAGAAGTATTTTTAAAAGGGCATTAAGGAAAATTAGAGACCTGAGCTGTGCCAAACTCTGCTTTTGGGTTTGAAACTGATATATTCTACAGTTGTCACTTGGCTCTCAGCTGTCCAAATCATCACTGAAATATGAATTAAAACATTGTAGAATAGCTCTGAGAAAACTGAACTGTAACTTTACAGCTACAATACTGTGTTGCTAAGTCTACAGTGACAATGCAGTGGTGTACAGTGAACCCCTCAGTGTATGACAAGGTACTGAACTTTGCTTTAGGCAAACACTCTAAGCATGGTGAGGTGGTCTCTGAGCAAACTTTGCAGGGGCTACTTGGTATTGCATAAATGTGAACATAATAAAAGTGTTTTATGATGTTAATTAAAATCTGTATAGACATAGTTTATAGTGATTCACAGCATCTGTTTAATTCCAGTCTATGCTTTCTCACTGCTACCTATTCAGTATCAATGTTCATGCAAGGAACAGTGACACACTATCAATATGCTGCTTTCTTCAACAGCACTCAGCTTGCCTGATGCATAACTTACAGACAGGGTCTCCCTTTCAAAATCTTAAAATCTCATAAAAGGCAAAGTATAAGAGAAGAAATGCATGGCTCAGGAGGCAAATGACAGAGAGGAGAGGTATCCTTTATGGAGCCATACACGTGACTATTTGTGTACCATGATAATTCAGGAGCTGTTATTGTCAAGAACAAATAAATATGTATGCACATCTGCCTAGGTGTATTGGTTTCAGCATTCTTAAAGTCCCATCAATGCAAAATTAACATGAATAAAAACCCACTTCCTGTCCATTTCATATTTTTAAAATTTCCACCTAGGTCACATCAGCATTCCCTCTTATGCTACCTTGTTGTCCAGAAAAAAATATGAAAACAGCATGATGTTAAAAGAAGAACAATAATCACTGTTATTTCTGGAGCACTAAGAATAACAGTGTTTATTGTCCTTGTGCTGACATTGTTTCTCTGTTACTGTTCTGACTTAATGCTTTATGCTTTTGCTGCTCCTACCCCAGTGAGCTTTCAGCGCACGTTTAGTCACTAACCCTTTAAAGGCCAGAAGCCCTGATTTGTTGTTGCACAATCTAATGTAATGTAAAATGAAGTAAAACACAAACCCTTTTTAGATTCCAATGATAAAGAGGTATTCTGGGGGGGCCTCACATTGTGCAAACTGTGGGCAGATGGAAATTGGATGTAATGAGAATTACTCCAGGGGAAAGTCTATCAAAAATGGGAAGAAGGAAATACATTTGAAACAGGGAAGTCTCTAGACTACACAATATGCTTTATAAGTATAAATAGGTGGCAGTAAGACTGTCCACGCTTAGAAAAGGAGTTCATAGAAACCTGCAGTCAGAGAAAAATTCACTCAGACACAGTATATAGGAAAAAGAGATGCTAGAGCAAGAGGTAATTTTCTTTCTGTCAGCCTCTTTAATGAGCTTAAGAATAACAATCCAATCACACTGAGAGAACAAAATAAATGAGTGATTTCCAGAAAAAAAAGAAAAAAAAATTCTTCCTTTTCTAAATGACAGGAGCTATCATGTACCCTCATCTCAAAGTTAAGAGAAATCTCTACAGGGAAAATTTGTTTACTCTTCCTAGCACTGACACCTCTGAGGTACTGGGATCATGGAACAGATCTTGTTACTGCCTCTCTTTTCATCCCATTTTCAGCTGGTGCATGGTACTGAACAGCCTTTTCTTCACCTTTTCCTTTTATCACCCTTTCTGCATAAACTGTTCAGTCATCAAGGCTTCTAGAGGAGAAACTTCCACAGTATATTATTACTACGTATGGCAAATTGAGTTCTTTTGGCATTCATGTAATAAATATATTCCAATAGACTACTTACTGCATATTTATGTAAAATATTATTAAAAACATATGATGATACATAAAAATACCTGTATAAGCTTAGACCCACAAAATCAGATACTGCATTATTCCGTATTTCATTATTTACTTTTACAAAATTCCCTTTGCTCTGTTTCCTGCCAGCCATGCAAAAATCTACCATTTTTATCTCCATATATTTTTACAGATTAAAATTTATGGATCAGGTTCATGCAGATTCTCTCTCATAAAGCTATGAGATGCTTGTTATTTCATACATTTAAAACTTCTTACTTTCCTACCATTTAGTGATTAGCTTTGTCAGAGCAAATGAGTTGTATATTAAAACTTATGGGTGCCTATGTAACGCTGTGGGTAGCAACGTCAGAGTAACTTAAAATTATGTGATCAGGTTGTCCTCTAGTGGCTACCCAAGAGAAGATCTGACCATAAATTTCACAACAAATGTTGCTGCAATGGAATTTAGTGTAAGCCTTGCAACTATTGTTTCTTCATGGATTTGACAACTATATCAAAATTATCAGTCTCTGCAATTTCCATTCTAGTGGCTGACCATGCAAGCCCCTTTCTTATATCTTCCTAAATTATTATTCGCAATAATATTCTAAATTATGCTAGAGAGTCTTGATGAGTGGAAAAAAACAACTCCACACCTCTGGGCTTTTTTTGTTTGCCCTGATTTCCTGTTATACTTCTGCTTCAATTCCACTGGTTTCAGTGCTTTGGCCCCAGAATAAATGCTTCTTCTTGGAAGAGAACAAGCGTATGGGGAGATGGGATACAATTTCCTCCCTGTAATTCCACAAGAGAGCATTCAGTGCCCTTTCCGCAGCCCCACGGGGTGTGGTGCAGAGACCCTCTCCATGGTAGTGAACAAGGGGTGTTGTATCCACTAGAGAGCTGCCTAGCAGGGCTTTGGGGTCTTCTACTGATCTGAGAAAGGTCTTATACTCCAAGGTTTACTGGGAACACAATGATGTTTCTGAACACACTACCATTGGCATTTAGACCGAAATAATAATTTGTAATAAGTTATGTAACAGAGCTCTTTTACCCTGTTATATTAGAACTGACATTCCACATGTAAGATAAATAGAAACAGAAAAAGAAATCTCACATTTCTGAAAAGGAAATATTTATTTATAAGTGCATGTTCAAGTTGCACACCAGAACACCCACAGAACTGAGATTTCTGAAGGCAACTGAAAAATATTTCTCAGTGGGACCTGAGAGGCTTATAAGGTATCCACTGTCTAGTTAATCGTACCTGGCGTCAGAAGACTGGAAGCTGACTCAAGCATCAGACAGGCTACAAGGCCTAGATTTTCTAAGTTTTCTACCATGTAAATCTACCTTTTATTCAAGTCATGGTTAAGACTCCTCATTGTAGAACAAAGGAACAATGAATGTATTTAATCACTGTTCTGAAAAGGAAGTTAGGATGCATAGTTTCTCATCCAACAATGTACTTACTGTCTCTGTTTCACAAATGATGACTACTGAGATAGAGAACAGTTAACTGAGTTGTACAAGGTCACACTTCAAATCCTCACAGCAAAGGAACAAATACACTTCTCAGGCCTGTGTCCTCTGGACCACAGATCATCCTTCCACAGACAAGGAAAGCTTTTGTGCTGGTGTTAGTTTATAAGTGTATTCTATGTGTCAGTGCAAGACTAATGCTAATAAAGATAGAATATGGAAGCCATAGTGAAGAAAAAATATCAAGTTCAATTGAAAAATAAATTCAGGATTCCTCTAAACCAATGAGTACATTAATGAGTTGTATTATTTATGTTTACTGTGCCTACGAAGAAGGTAACATTAGCAGGAAGCAGGAAGTGTCTAACAATGGATAATGTCCTCTAGTCACTGAACAGTCTTCTGAAATTATGCCAGAAGTATTGGAAATCTAGCTTTTTATTCCTTTTCACAGAATCGGCAGTGTCATGTACCACTATGTATGTAAGACTTACATAAGTTTTTAATCTTTTCTGTTGTAATGAGGAGCTGCACTATTGCTTTTACCACGATGTTGCATTTTCAGAAGATAAGTTCCAAATTTCCCAAAAGTATCCATAAAAAAACATTTATATTTACATATATTTCTTATATTTCTATGATGCTACAGGAGGCAGGTTGCTCCATCTGATGTCACCAGGCGATATAGTTTAATGACCCCACAATACCTTCTAACTACTGCTTAGTTACTATTCTGCTCCTGCCAGTTATGTCTTTCTTGCACTTTGATTTCTCTCAACTTCAGCAGCTGGGCTTATAGTAGAGTGCAGACCCAAAGGAGCACAATGAAAGTTTCAACATTTAGGAATCGCGTTCTTTGAGAATTCATGCAAATAAAAACTTTCATTCCTCCAGCTCGTAATCTGGGTTGTTAGATAGCTACTTATTCCCTGTATATGACATTGCTTCCAGCTGGCACCGTCACAACATGATCATTACTCTCTCCTGATAGTACAGGGTCTGCAAGTTAACAAAACTAGTAATGGATTTCAAGTCATTACCCTCCTACCAAGCAATCTAAAAAATAAGTCTAGGAGAAGATGGTTTTCATTTCTGTTTCCTGTCCACCCCCACCCACCCTGTCAATACATTTTGCTACTCTTGGAAGAAACAGTTTGTCTTCTTGAAACAAGGTCCCCTCCAACTCTTATTATTCTAAATAAGAATTACTGGTGATCTCTTATTTTAAAAGTTCACAGACTGATAGACAAAGGGATATAGAAAATAATCACAGGGATGTTGTACTGTTTAGTGTAATTCCATACCTACTGAAAACCAGAACACAGAAAAATGAAGCTTTTAAAAATCTATGATCTGTCCAAACTATTAATTTGCAGACACAGAAGAAAGATGCTGTACTGAAAAAGATACACTATGAAGGTGCACAAAACCTTTAACAGTGTAAAGCTGGAGTTTTAAGATTAAGAAACCTGGCTGGAAAACTTCCATCTATACTGGCTTTCAGTTTAAAACAATTCAACTTTTCAACAATATTTTTTCTTTAGAAAAATACCTAGTTCTGTCAGAAAAGACCACTTTGCATCAAAATAAAACTGCATGAATGCTGAAAAGCACATAGGCATAGACTAATAGGTTACACATAGACAGTCAAAATGAGATTTGTTTTCATTAAATGCTTAAACAGTAGCAAAGTACTGCAAGGTATTGTATATACTAAAACATGAATTGCACCACTTCAAGTAAAAAGAATCTGTCCAAAGCTTTTAAGCATGCAGATATGATCATGCAGGAAATATCTCAGGTGCAGACTGATGAAAGTTGGAAACTTATTCCTCTGGAGCACTATCATGCTGGTAATTGTTTCTTTAAATGCCCTGGCAGGGTGGAGCTGGCTAAAGTCACAAAAGTGGTAAATGACTTTATTGTGTTATGTTAATGAAGTAACTTGAAGATGGGGGCAGGAGTTTGCAAGCTAACAACAAAGTTATGTGGGCTGGGCGGTTGCCAAGGAAGGCTGGTTGCTAGGGAAGAAGTGACCAATCAATGGTTACCTCATGTTTGGCCTGCTTGATCTATATAAACAGCGAGTTAACCCATAATAAAGCACTTCATCTGAAATCATATTGATTTGTCATGAGGTTCACTTGCCCCCTCTGTGATACTATCATATGCTTACTTGTTCTTACAGTCTCTCTGTAAATATCTGCTCCTAGCTTCTGACAGATTGAGGCTGCTAGGCATGGTGGATTTACAGTCAGCCCTATTCTTATAATGCTTCTCTCTTCATTTTTTAGTTAAACATCAGCTACCAGGTTTGGAACTTGAATCAAAGCCTTCTAGTTGAGGAAACCTGTTGATTTATCCTTTATAAAATATGTATTGCTTAGGGAAAATTATTTATAACAGCTCATAATATTTTTTTTAAATAATATTATTGGTAAGGAATCTAAAAGCTACATATTAAGTTACTTCACTGCAATTTAATCCCTCAAAAATAACTTCAAGAGTATCTATTTAATAGTTGTGCCTTCTACCAGAATCTTCAGTATTGTGACTTATCCCTGTATATCAATTCAATTGCTGCTACTCAAGAACACTGCTCCTTGTTTCATCATTTAAAAATGAATTCAAAACTGAGGGAAGTCACAAGTTTTTAATGTGACTTTAAAGATATGTTTTTCCTAAACCAGATTGATTGTACTGTTAATTAACAATGTAAAAACGTAATTAAAATTAAAAGGAGTGTTTTAAAGTCCTAAAATAATAGGAAATGCAATGTTATAAGTGAATTTTCTCATGAGTTGTTTCAGCTTAGGATAGGCCACTTTGAAAACTTTCTTGTGAGTCATTCAGCTGATGGAATATAATAATTGCTTCAGTCACAATGGTTTACCTGATCAGTGCAGACGCACCTGATATAGTAGACTGTAAAGTTTTATTCATCATCATTTGGAGTGTATGTTAATCTAAGAAATGGCAAAGCAGCATGCTGAACTATGATAAAAAATTATCTGATTTTTCTTAATGATATTCAAGTAAGAAAAAGCCTGTTTTAATTCCTCATTTTGTAAAGCTGACCGCTGTGTGCTTGCCCATCCCTCTTTAAGATTATGAAGCAATAATTATTGAGGGGTGTTTTTTTTGGTTTTTTTTTAATTAGTTTCCAGTGGAAATTAGAATTCAACAAGTGTAACTCCTTTCTCAGTTAGATTTTGCATTTTTAATCTTCTGGAATACTAAGCTAATCCTATTGCTTTATAAATCTTTAGCAATTATGGCATCTACTTCCTGTCCTTCACATCTTCTCCTCTTGGTGAACTTCTACAAATCAAGTCTCATTTCCATGTGATGAAGCTTGGAAGCAACTTGGATACTGAAATGAGTACACATAGTGTCAGGTGTTTGGGTGTGGATGATAGAATTGTCTTAAACTCCTCTGCACTGTAATGTCTTTGGTAATGAAGATATTCAGAAGCAAACTGGTTTGAAGTTAAGAGAAGAGAGTAGATTTTTTTTCTGTTATTTCTGATTTTGAAATGAAATTTCCTACATTGCACAGTACTTTAAAGAAGGGCATTTATTTACTTTATAGAGTAACTCACAAATGCCATTGTTCATTTCAATTCTTTGACTTAGTTTCTGATTTTACAAGCCCAAATGAATAAAGCTTTGACTAGGATATTTTTACTTAGGACAGTATATAAGAAGGGCGTACTTTTGTTCTATATGTTATGTAGCAACTTTTAAAATAAAATACAAAATCCTATCTGGAACTTAAGTTTAAGACAGTGCTTAAATGTTATGTTATATTTGTATGAATTAGGCATTAATAAATACGATCACATATGATCACACTACTTTGTTCTATTGTGTTAATATTTGCCTATGAGATTCAGCCAAGAAATCCTACTGCCACGTCACAAGGTCTGAAAAGAAATCCACTCTTCTGTCAATTTTATACCAATTTTACTTAATTTCATTTTTTATTTAATTTTTTTTAATATCTTAAGTTACATCTGGTTAGTTTTCAGCAACAAGTAAAAACATTTGACATGTTTTGAAAATAATTATGTATTACCCATTGCAGTCTAAGACTGTATTAGCAAGAATTAAATTGATAAACCAAACCCAAATGATATCTGAGATAGAATGGTTTTAGTAAAGGCCAGAGAAGAGGAACAGCCTTCATTATTTTCTTCACTCAGCTTAAACATTGCATATAATTCACAATTTTCTGTGATTTCATACTATTTTCCCTTAAGAAATTATTTATTTCACACTATAATTGCCAATGAAATTTCATCTTAATTTAAAAAAAATCCATTTAACTAGATCTGTAGCAGTACACTAAAACACCTTAAATGATTCTGTTTGTTAGCGTTTCATTTTCATATTACAAATAAAAGAGCACAGTTAATTTTGTGGGGTTTTTTCTTTCATTGTGTTGTCTTTCATATTTAAGAAATCTGTACTTCCATTGGAGGAGGGGATAGTCGATTTGGGAGTGGAACTTCAGACGCTATGTCTTATCCTCGAGAAAAAAATGTTATTCAAGAAAATTAGGGATTTGAAATGGATAACACTGAAGAACTTTGACTACAGTTATAATAAATGGTGTATCAAGCAGAGATCATCATCTCTACAAAAAGTTCTCCAGTAATATCTTATAGCAAAAGAGGAACAAGAGCAACTGATTGGCTCTTTGTGACTTGAGTGGTGGCCCCAGTGACGAGGCAGAAAGACCATTAAGAATAATTTTTACACTATCTGAAATCTGCCAGATGTCCAACTTAAAACTGTGAAAGTTATAATAAATTTTTTGAAAAAGTGCCCAAACTCAGTTATCAATGTCTTTCCTAGCCAACCAAGACCTGCATATACTTCTTCCTTCTTATTACTTGCCTAGTATACTTTTCATCATAATGTCTCCTTTATTCTCTGACAAATCAAAGAATCATTCTTCATTTATATGCAATATCAGCCTGCTGCCACTATTTCCACAATATAAATGTGTTGCATTAAAAATTAAAAATATTATTTTTTACACTCCATCAAGATGAAAAGTGAACCTTCCTTCTCATTTGCAGTTGCACTTCCACACTGTCATCCTTCTTGTATTGTAGCACAGGACATAATTGCTAATAGGCAGCCAAATTCCTACAGACTTTAAATTACCTCAGCTGTGCTCTGAGCATGAATCCACGTGATAACAAATACAGAAGAATTTTCAAAAGTGAATTAAGTCAGTTGCTGTACTCCATTGGGGATAAACTTCTTTGATCTAATATCAGAACAATAAAGAAAAGGAATGTATGTGATGGTTTATCTATCTGCACAACATTCTTAAAAGCTGAACGAGCCACTATTTGTTTTGGAAGCTAAGAAATCCAGTTTTGACTATTTCTGTGTAGTCTAATAACCTTTTAAAAAGTAAAATAAAATGCCTGCTAGATGTACATCTGCTGGATTCTTTGTCCACTTAGTTGTTTGATTTTTTTCTTTTTTCTTTCACTGAGGCAACACTGAAGTCCACATCTGTGTTTGCAGAGAAGTAAGGTTAACTTTCAAGTTGGCTGAAGTCCTGACTCTGCTGAGCAATGTTTTGTAATTTGAAGGTTAAATTCTCAGAATGCCTTACTGAAGTTAGTGTTCCCACTCCCAATAACTGTAAATGCTGCCTGACCTTTATAAGTGTAAGTCAATATTCACACTGTCAGAATTATCATCGTGGAGAGTAATCTTCACAATCAGTAGTGCTTTACCACAGGCAAGTCATTATCAGTGAAGAGGAACCAGTGAACAGTCAGATAAAGTTGTTTTAACTGTATTCAAAGGGTCTCTTTTACAAAGCTTCAGTTTCTATTCAAATGTCTAAAGACCTGCAGTATCCACAGCTTGCCTTCAAATTTCAGCAAGATCAATGGCAAAATAATAATAAAAAAGGAATTAAGAGGGAAGCACTGTAAATATTTTGACTTCTAGGTCATCTTGTACAATGCTAGTCTCTGGCAAATATAGATACACGTACCTGGAAAAGATATGAAATAATTGTCTTTGTCCTTTACTCAAAATAAATCCCAAAGCAGGTTTAATAACAAAATAAGTTGGTGCAAAACACTGTATTAACATACAATACCTTGAATACCTCACTGAGTCTCATAACCTTTTCTGCTTTTCCAATAGAAACACTGGGAGTATTGAATACAATATCATACCAATTATAAACCACATCATCTCTAGTCAGACACTCAAAGCAATAGCAGCTTTTCTGTTAACTGAAAAGATGCCTGCAAAAGCAGACAAAAAAGAAGTGTTCTGTCACAAGATAATGCCGGTATTATACGAACGTGCCCAGGTTTGCATTAACAATTGCAGATAAATGATTGCAAGCAAGTGAAAAGAGTGAACAAAATACCCAACCAGGAAAGAATGACCTAAGATGCTGCAAACAAATAAGAGGTAGTTATTTTTATGAGGAAAAAAAAGATATTAAGAGCATTTGAGAGAAAAATGCATTCTTGAAATTATTTATCCTTCTCCTCTAGATACCTGAGGTTACTAGAAGTCCCAAAATTTTGTAGAAACTCTTGGTCCAAAATAAATGTTTGGACCATACTTCCTTTCTCCTAAATTATCAGTAAATGAAAAGTCTGTTTATAATTTAATGACAGAGAATAAATGGCATCTGAAATTGGCAGAATGATGTAAACTGGGGTTTGCCTGACTCAGTTTCTGGCTGGGTTTAAAGCAGGAGACAAAGGAAGAGCCAAGCTAATGGAAATTTTGCAACTTAGCTAATTTAATAAGCTAAGACAGTATTTTTCTTCCTTTTTATTTTTGTTTAAAAAAAGGCTGTTTATTCAGTTCTTTGACTCATGACCTGGCTTATGTTTTGAAACATCTGTTACCAGCTGCCACCAAGGCAACCAGCAAATACTAGAAATTTCATAACACTTAAGGAATGATAAAATATTTTTTATGGGAACACCCTGAAAGTCAAAAGGATTTTAAGTAAAATAATGGTTTGTGTTAAGCCCACACTGCAGAGAAGTATGCACACCCTTTTCTTCAATTATGCAAAACAATATCTTCACACATATTCATTATTCTGTCATGTATACAGCTTTGATATGATTGGGTATTTTTAAAAAAACAGCTTGCAGAAAATGCATACATATTAGTTTTAGCTTTCACGTCATATAGAAAACTTTTGCAAAAGCTTCCATCCCATAAATTTACTTGGACTTTTCCTGTCAAAAGTTTCATTCAGAAACTTCTGATTCAAATGAAAATGTTTTGATTTTTTTAGATAATGATAGCTGAATTATTTTCTTTTTATTGCCCTGAAGAAACCTTAATTTGGCTTCTACATGACTAATTCATGTATACCCTTGTTTCCATTATTTCTTCTGTGATTTGTATTACAGGTTCTCTTTCCTTGGATTTAGTCTTGTTTCTAAAGCAGTTCCCTGTATTAAGCTCTGTCTGTTCAGTTTGGGGGAATACAATGTTGCAGCCCAGACTTTCTCTTTTGGTGGGGAAATGGAATAAAATTAAATGAGAAGAATGGTAAAACAGTGAGAAAAGTCAAATAATTACACTTAACATTACTCAGAAAAAAAATATAATGTCTTCAAAATGTCAATTACATAGAAAAAAAAATCTTTTTACCAAAACAAAATTCATAGTTCTAAAAGTGAACTCCAAGAAGCAGTAACTGAGTTAATTTATGTGACTTTTCAGGTTTCAAACAATAATTTTTCAAACAATCTTTCTGGTTGAAAACAAAATACAAAGTACAATATTAATAATCATCATCACCTGACTGCAGTTTCCTTACAATGATTTTATTACTTCATTTTAAGATTTTTATGCTCTTTTAATTCTCCAGGAGTAAGGAAATAGATTTCAATGGTGCAGAGCTGCCTTAGGCAATAGATTATATTCTTCAGGGTTTCTATTTTCTTCACAGAAGGGGATATAGTGTGGTACCAAAAGAATCACTTTCATTTACTATGCTTGGTTAACAGTTATTACAGCCTTTTATAATGCCTGATTTTTTCTTTTTTAAATCTGGTCGTATTTTTCATGTGAAGAATTGTGCTCATTATTTCTACAGCATGGTGATAAGTTATATAGAATATTCTCATACAGATATAAGCTACTATCTCAATATCTAATTATGATTTCAACAGTTATTTATAATTTATTTGGCAATAATATTCAGGATTTGAGGTGATTAGGAAGTTGATTTTTTTCCTTAAACAATGAATCTCAGGAAGGGTCTCCTACAGTTATTCCTTGGGCATAAGGAGACTCTTCTAGAGGAATACAGTAAAACAGTTGTCTGATCTTCTAGGAGTTATTTGAATCCCAAAAGTTTACCTTGACTTTGAAGTAGCACAAGCAGTGAGATAAAAATCTTGTTAACTGAAAGCAAGCCAACTCACTTCACCTCCACTAAAACAAAACCTAAACCACACAAACCAAAACAACAAAAAAAAAGTACTAAAAAAACCCTCAGAAATTTCTTAATTAAAAAGGTCATAGTTTTCATTCAAAGTCAAAAAAACCTGTTCCGATTATAAAGGCGAGGTTAGGCTACATGTTTGTCAATCTTACACAATACTGCCTGTTTCTATCCAATGTTAGATGCAACCTTTTAAGCTTTCTTTTTTAAACAAATTATCTATGAAAATATTAATTTCACTTTTAAAAATAACAGAAATATTTGCTTTGCCAATGGTAAAAATTCTGGCAGCCTTTTCACAAAAAGCTGAAAAATACATTTCAAAAAAGGCAAAAGTCTTTCAGCAAGTATGTTATCCTCCTATCAAGAAATTATTATTTTCTTCTTCTGAAAACTTCCCCAAATATATGCTCAAGTTATCAAAAGAGAACATCCAAATTGTTGATGTAGTATGTATACAGAACACAATCATGAAAGAAACAGAAAACAGAGAAACTGGTCAATATGCAGTTAACTGAAATTTCATCCAAGTACAAATGTGTTTTCTTTCCTGTATTGTAGCAAAGTGTATGCATAACACCCTAGCAGACAGATGTGTGTGCATTCTATTAAGTGATCAGAACGAAGAGGCTAGTGAAACTGTAATGAAGCTGAAATATTTTTACTCTTTCTTTTCCCTTTTTCTTTCGCTTTTTTTCTGAAAAAAGGCATTACTTTGAATACTCCATGCTCAGAGTGCCCCCTGGCCAGTCGGAACAAAAAAGGAACTTGCTGAGGAGCAAAACAGAGAAAATATTTCTGTTCTTCTCAAATGTTTATATGAAAGTAAGTTTGGCTGAAGTTCAGTGACATGGGAAAAACAGTATGTAATTTTCCATATATGAACTTTCTGTAATTTGAAAAGTCCTTTCTTTACAAAACATACTTATTCTGGACATACAGATGCAACAAAAAAGGAATCCAAGAGACTTCATCAAACAAATAGTGAGGATCTTACAAAAACATTTGTAAGGAAATGAATCACTTGGTTTTAGTGTAGATCAGAACAGAGCAGTCTAATATCAAGAACTCTATATTCTGAGTGGAGCAGTTTGCAGATATCTGCTTATTATTTGTCACTGCTGAGTTCAGAGGTTTTAACATAAAACCAGAATTATATAGAAGATGGAATACTTCTTTACAAGCCATTGTATATTTGATACTCTCACACAGTGTTTTTAGTGTCTTCTGAAAAGTGTTGGTTGTATAGGAGATGCAGATGCAGAAATTATTAGCAATTGTAACTGCCACAGGATAAACTGGTGATTAAAATACGAAGGAACATTTTACATTTGGCTAACTTGTTGAATAATTTATATGTCTAAATTCAAGTACAAAAATGTAAACTGTTTTGTTGCTAATAAGTAATCTGGAAAGTGTAGAACTAAAGAAAATAATAAGACAGAACTCTATAACTATTTTTGGTTTTTCTGCTTGTATTTGTTGGCAATTATAATTAGGGACAATAGCTTTGTAAAACTCACTTAGTAATTGAATATCAGAGAAAATATCTAGTCCTGACTTCTTCACTGAAGCCAGGTAATACAGGCTTATCAGTGATAATAGGGTAAAAACTATATTAATTTTGTATTTTTCACATATTAGGTCTTGTTCTAGTGTGAAATAGGATTCTGCACATCACACTGGCAAAAGAGGAAATATAGAATACACTTTGCAAAAGTTTATAGGGTTTTTACTTCACCTCCGCTTTATTCTATGTGAGATTTCCAGTAGATTTATTACCACATGCAGTCACATTCATTCTGTATTTTTTCTGTTTACAAAGAACCAACCTGACCTTTCCCTTTGCATATAGTTGTTTTGAGGCTGAAACTTTGAAGAAAAATTCTAAGTGGCTGCTCATACTCAGTGAGTTAGCATATACTGAGACAAACAAGGCAGTATCCTCATGCATAGTCTCAGTCATGACCAAGAGTATTCACTTTAATAATCAAACTGAGTAATTCCCCACAGGCAGACATCACAGGAAATTAAAAATAAGGGAAAATCAAGGCACTGTGTTATAAGCTATTTATACGACTGTATATAATGTTTCAATTTGCACTGGACCAAAGTCTCACTTTGGAATACAACTAATCTTTTTACCTTTATAATTTTAAAATAATTTTCTCCCACTGAAAAATTAAAATTATAAATTCTATCCTGTAATGTCCAAAATCCCAAGTAGCTCTTTTCTTCAAAGAACTTCTTGGAGAAATTCCATAGGTAAGGGCTCTTGAAGGTAGGGTGTTTTAAGACAGCTGGTCAATATTCAAACAATTCTTCCTCCACAATCAAGATCAATACATTTCTAGGAGTAAGATATTGAGCAAAGGAAGCAAGATACCCACGTGGATGAGCATGGAGCTTCTACAAAAAAATCAAATAGGAGCAGAAGGTTTACAGGATGTGGAAAAAGGGACTAGCCACTTGGAATGAATATAGGAACACTGTCAGAGTATGCAAGGATATAATGAGGAAGGAAAAGACCAACTTGGAATTAAATCTGACAAGGGTCATCAAGGAAGACAAGAAGGGCTTCTTCAAGTATATCAGCAGTGAAAAGAAGACTAGGGTGAAGGCCTACTGCTGAATAAGGTGAATACCCTGGTGACAGAGAACACAAAGAAAGCAGAGTTACTAAATGCATTCTTTGCTTTATTCTTTAGTGCTAAGGCTAGCCCTTGGGTATCCCAGACCCTAGAGGATACAGAGAAAGCCTGGAGAAAAGAAGACTGTCCCTTGCTCAAGGACAACCTTGTTAGAGAACATTTAAACATCCTGGACACTGACATATCCATGGGCCCTGGTGGGATGCAACTACAAGTACTGAGAGAGCTGGCAGATTTTATTTCTAAACCATTCTCCATTATCTTTGAAAGATCCTGGAGAACTGGAGAGGTGCCTGAGTATTGGAGAGAAGGTAATGCTACTCCAGTCTTCAAAAAGTACAAGAAGGATGACTCAGGAAACCGAAGGTCAGTCAACTTCACCACCATCCTTGGAAAGGTGAGCTCATTCTGGGTGTCATCTGTGAGCACCTGAAGGGAAAGAAGATCATCTGGAAAGGTCAACATGGATTCACAAAAGGGAAAACATGTTTGACCAACCTGATAGCCCTCTATGGTGATACAGCTTTCTGAGTAGATGAGGGGAGACCGGTGGATGTTTTCTACCTTTACTTCAGCAAGACTTGACACTCTGTCCCATAATATCCTCATAGGTAAGGTTAGGAAGTGTAGGTTGGATGAATGGACAGTAAGGTGGATGGATATATGGTTGGATGACAGAGCTCAGGGGTTTATGATCAATGGCACAGAGTCTAGTTGGAAGCCTGTAGCTAGTGAAGTTTCCTAGGGGTCAGAAGTGGGTCCAATCTTGTTCAACATATTCATCAATGACCTGGATGAGTGGACAGAGCGTATCCTGAGCAAGTTTACTGACAACACAAAACTGAGAGGAGTAGCTGATCCACCAGAAGGCTGTGCTGCCATTCAACAAGACCTGAATAGACAAGAGGGCAGAGGGGAACCTCATGAAGTTCAACAAAGGCAACAAAGACAAGTGTAAGGTCCTACACCTAGGGAGGAATAACCCTATGCTGGAAAGCAGGTCTGCAGAGAAGGATCTGTAAGTCCGGGTAGATAGCAAGTTAACCATGAGCCAGCAATGTGTCCTTGTAGCCAAGAAGGCAAATGCATTAAGATGAGTGTGGGCATCAAATCAAGGAACGTTATCCTCCATCCTACTCTACCCTACCGAGGCCACATTTGGAGCACTGTGTCCAATTCTGGGCTCCCCAGTTAAGGAAAGACAGGAAACTACTAGAGAGAGTCCAGTAGGAGACCATGAAGTTTATCAGGGAACTGAAGCATCTCTCTTACGAGGAAACACTGAGAGACATGAGTCTATTTAGCCTGGAGAAGATGGGACTGAGAGGGAATCTTATTAATGCTAATAAATATCTAAAGTGTAGGTGTCAAGAGTATGATTCTAGTCTAATTCTAGTTGTTCCCAGCAACAGGACACAAACTGGAGGATAGAAAGTTCCATCTAACCATGAGGAGAAAGTTCTTTACTGTGAGTGTGACGCAGTGCTCACTGAAACAGGCTGCCCAGAGAGGTTGTGGAATCTTTTTCTCTGGAGATATTCAAAACTTTCCTGAACCTGTTCCTGTGCAACCTTACCTAGGTGAATCTGCTTTAGCAGGGGGACTGAAATAGATTAACTCCAGAGGTCCCTTCCAACTCCCACCATTCTGTGATTCTGTACAGCTATAGGCACTGAACACTCCAGATTAGTCTGCTGGACTTTCAATCGAATTTCTAGTTTTTCTACTATTTTGAAATAAAAGGTCTTTTTGAAAAGTAGCATTAATTAATACTATTTCCATGGTTTTGGGTTTTTTCTTTAGTTGTTGTCACTGATATTTGCTGATATGCAACAGGGAAAGCATCAGTTTTTTAGTGTCTACATCGTTCAAAGTGGTAACTAGTTTACTTTTTCATATACTCATCGTCTATTATTGTTTATTCCACAAACTCACTGAAAATGCATGTTAGGTGCTAAGGTGTGTTAGGAATGGCTGCTGCTTTCAATAACTCCGTGCCCAGTAATTCCTACTGCTACTGGATCCTAGCCCAGAACACCAGGGACCAGGAGGTCTCTGAGCCAGATAGTGGGGCACAACTACTGCTCTTTTGCAAATTTTAGCTAGTACCAAAGCTCAGCATGTATCCCACATACGTTCACGACCATCTGGGAGCTATTTTTGGGAAATTCTTGCTTGATTTATATATCCTGAAAATAAATTACATAACTTTAAATACTGACTATATCTAAATATGGTTTCAGTCTTAACATTTTCCCACCTTCTAAATACAGAGAACTGGTTTAGGTTGTTTCCATCCAATTACCAAATATTCTATAACACTGCAGAATGATGGTTGTAAGAGAAAGTTGCTGTGACATCATCACAGAGACAAGACCTGTTGTATAATTCCTTTGAAATTAAGATGTCAATTTTGCTGTGATTCCTGGCAGAAGATACTTTCACATTTTATGCTCAGGAACCTTGTATTGGGCTGAGAGATCTGTCTGCAAAACACAGAGAGTGAAATCTGACAAAATTTCAAAGAAGTGGTAAGATCATTTGACAACCTCCAAAACTCTACTACTCCCTTTCTTCTCCCAGTCTTTTCTGTGTAGAAGAAAATCATAGCTGAAGTGCTAAGAGCTGCAATGGGAAAATTACATCTCTTAAAACATTTAAATCTTTCCACCCCCTAATTGCCAATTGCCAAACAACAGATTGCAAAGGCAGATTTGACTACTGTGTTTACAAGTTCCTTACCATTTGCCTGTTAAGCTCAAGATGGAAAAGTAACCTGAAAGCTGCCAGTATTTTTGGTTTATTTCTTTGAGGTTCATCTGTTTCAAGAAAGATTGAGATAAGGTGGAAAGAGTGAAACAAAAAAAAAAAAAGAAAAAAGATAGCTGTTAGTGAAGAGTAAACAAATTACATATGCATGCTACAGAAATCAGACACATACCACAAGTCCCCTCTTAAATTAATTCATTGCTTCCAGACTGATATAACACATGTACTGCAGGGAGTATCATCAGACTGCTGGTATCTCAGGTCTGTCTGTCTCAACTCTGGACTAACCATTCAGTTGTTTTATTTCTTTTAGTGTTTCTTAGCTCTGAACTGAAGAGATTGCTCATGAGGTTTCTGTTTGTGCTGCTTCCATCTTGGATCTCTCTAAGAAAATTTTCAATGAAAATGTCAATTAGACCAGGTTTTCTGATCTACATTTTCATTCCAAGAAGGGCCAATATTGTTCATTCTGTTCCAAAACTAATTTAGTTTTGTATTAACAAAACAAACAAAGTGAACATTTGTGGATGGAAATGTGGGAATAAGACATGCATCTTATCTTTGATAATGTGATAATTGCAGAGAGATTCCAGTCCCTCTACAACTGGTACAGTGGTCAGGAAGGTCTGAAAGTCTGATTTTTTTCTCAGAAAGCTTCTCCTTGGAGATCATCCTTGCAGGACTAGCAACACAAAGTAAATTGAAACAATTTTCCTTATATTTTAAGGCTCTCATTTTGATTAGGATTGTTATGCCAAGTTACTGTTTACATATATTACTCTTTTGGTCCCTAGATTCAAGGAAGAAAGAGAAACTAGTCATGAACTATTAATTAATCAATCTAATTAAGTCAGCAATCCCTGGAGCTGAGAATAGAACTTCTCTGTTTTAAGTTTAATAACAAATTAATATGAATACATATTAAGTAAGAGTAACTTCCTTTTGGTATTCTGCTTGAGTGACCATCAGTAGAATGAGTTCACATTAAGAGTTTTGGTCAAAAATTACATTAATGAGACAGACAGCTGAAGCTGAGCTGAATGACTGACCAAGTAGGAGTTACATAAACAAGGAAAAGTAATTCCATAACTGTGGATTTATTTATTCCTAAAATTAATTTGTTTATAAAAACAATGCTAGAGATAGTCTTTGAAATATGAAGACTTACCTGATGTAGTAATTTTTATTTCTTAGTTAAGGTTAAAACTCAAGAATGAAAGGCTAGATAAAACTCCTTAATAATCTACAGTCTCTTCACTGTATTAAATTTTTATTATTCAATATTATTCTTATCTTTATCTGATTAAATTATTTTCATATTATTTGAAAAGTCTCATAGTGTTGTACTCACAAAATTTCATTCTTTGATAAAATGACACTTGAAGATATGTTAGAAGAATACACTTGTTTAGACTGATTTATTTTTTGAACGTATGAATGAGCGTAAGAGATCAAAACATTCCTGGACTTAATTTGATCATCCGAATAACTACCACAATACTATCGCATAAAAAGACACTACAGTACTAAGACAGGTGTCTTCATCAAAAATCTCATTCTTGGTAACTGAAATTGTGATTTATAATTGGCAATAAATTAGCAGTAACCGCAAGAAGTTGTTTTCACAATTCAAACAATTCATCAATGAAAATAAGCATGTACATAATCCCTGAAACAATCCTATTATTTTTTCTGTAGTGTCCTTCAATGATGCTCAGTGTAAAATTTTACTTATTTCAGTCAACTTACATAATTTAAAATAATTTTACTTTAATATAAAAGATAAGTTGATTTCTGATGTCTTTTTTTTCATTTTTTTTCTAAGTTACTTCTTCCAGTAAGGATATTGAAAAACAAACAATAATGCAACAAACACAACTCCTCCTTCCCCCTCTCCACCCTCCTCAACCAAAGAACTCACTAAAAATCCCCCAAAATACCAACAAAAAAACCTTACCAGAAAAAATCAACCTCCTTAAGCAATGATACGGTGTGACCTATTCCCATTTCTCTCCTTTATAAAGTTGTAGCATTCGGAAAGACACAATAGCATAAACTCTCAAAGAATAATGTTCTAAATAATAGGACTTGGAGGAGTGGGTTATTCTGAAAAAATCCTACTAACTAGCAACTCAATTCTAACAGGAAAAAAAGAAACTTAAAAATCTATATCTCTTGAATAAATAAAGAGGATTACAAAGCAAACAAGTTTTTTATGCTTGAGTCATAAAAGCTGAAATGTCTGCAAAAGAAAGCAAGTATGTGCAAAGGTCAACAAAGCTGGTGAAGGGTCTGGAGCACAAGTCTTATGAGGAGTGGCTGAAGGAACTGGAGCTATTCATTCTGGAGAAAAGGAGGTTGAGGGGAGACCTTACTGACCTTTGCAACTACCTGAAAGGAGACTGTAGTGAGGTGGGTGCTGATCTCTTCTCCAAAGTAATAAGTGATAGGAAGACAGGAAATGGCCTCAAGTTGTGCCAGGGGAAGTTTAAACTAGATATTCAGAAATATTACTTCATAGGAAGGGCTGTCAAGCATTGGATGGAGCTGCCGAGGGAATGGTAGTGTCACCACGACAGAGATATTTAAAAGACATACAAGAGAAGTAGGGACATAAAAGATAAAAATCTAAAAAATTAACTTGAAAGATACATTTTCTGTATGAATCCTTATTAGCCACGATTATTTAAACAGTGTGGTACCATTTACATTAAGTACAATAAGTATAATAATATCAATATTTCAGTGATTCATAGAATCATAGAATCACCAGGTTGGAAGAGACCCGTCGGATCATCAAGTCCAACCATTCCTATCAAACACTAAACCGTGTCCCTCAGGACCTTGTTCACCCATGCCTTAAACACCTCCAGAGAAGGTGAATCAACCACCTCCCTGGGCAGCCTGTTCCAATGCCCAATGACCCTGTCTGTGAAAAACTTCCTCCTAATCTCTAGCCTAAATCTCCCCTGGTGGAGCTTGAGGCCATTCCCTCTTGTCCTGTCCCCTGTCACTTGGGAGAAGAGGCCAGCACCCTCCTCTCTACAGCCTTCTTTCAGGTAGTTAAAGAGAGCAATAAGGTCTCCTCTGAGCCTCCTCTTCTCCAGGATAAACAACACCAGCTCTCTCAGACGTTCCTCATAAGGCCTGTTCTCCAGCCCCTTCAACAGCTTTGTTGCTCTTCTCTGGACTTGCTCCAGAGCCTCAACATCCTTCTTGTGGTGACGGGCCCAGAACTCAACAAAGTATTCAAGGAGTGGCCTCACCAGTGCTGAATACAGAGGGAGAATCACCTCCCTGGACCTGCTGGTCTCACCATTTCTGATACAAGCCATATTCAAATATAATTTAAATCTCAAATCTCACCATCACATTATTAACAATATTATTTTACACATGAGCTTGCTATGTCATTAGAACACTCAGTAGGCAATTAGGTGTTAATATTTGTCTGAGAAAAGAAGTGTAAATTTTGACAGTGCTTCAGGAATAAGACAGAAACCCAAATCTCGTATTCAGCAGTAATTTAGGAACATCCTACTGTAGAGAAATACATTGATTCTCTATGGAGTTCATCAGTGGCAGTGTGGTGGTGGCCTGAAACCCTCAAAAGTTCTTTGATGTACATATTAAGAATATTTCTTGAATAGGACTTGATACATCAAGATGTATATGTGATTTATTAAAAAAAATATGTTATACTTGCTGAGTACTTGTAACTTGCTACTAAAACACTGTTAAATTTCTTAATTTGCTGATGGCCACCTTAACAGATCTCAATTCATAGAATCATAGAATCACCAGTTTGGAAGAGACCCACCAGATCATCAAGTCCAACCATTCCACCAACCTCTAAATCATGCCCCTCATCACCTCATCCACCCATTCCTTAAACACCTCCAGGGAAGGCTAGTCAACCACCTACCTGGGCAGAATGTTCCAGTGTCTAATGGCCCTTTAAGTGAAGAATTTTTTTCTTTATGTTGAGCCTGAACCTCCCGTGGCGGAGCTTGAGGCCATTCCCTCTTGTCCTGTCACTTGGGAGAAGAGGCCAGCTCCCTCGCCTCCACAACCTCCTTTCAGGTACTTGTAGAGAGCAATGAGATCTCCTCTCAGACTCCTCTTCTCCAGGCTAAACAACCCCAGCTCTCTCAGGCACTCCTCATAAAGCCTGTTCTCCAGTCCCTTCACCAACTTCGCTGCTCTTCTCTGGACTCGCTCCAGAGCCTCAACATCCTTCTTGTGGTGACGGGCCCAGAACTGAACAGGATTCAAGGAGAGGTCTCACCAGTGCTGAGTACAGAGGGAGAATAACCTCCCTGGACCTGCTGGTCACACCATTTCTGATACAAACCAAGATACCATTGACCTTCCTGTCCACCTGGGCACACTGCTGGCTCATGCTCAGTTGGCTATCGACCAACACCCCAAGGTCCTTCTCCTCCTGTCAGTTTTCCAGCCACACTTCTCCTAGTCTATAGCATTGCTTAGAGTAGTTGTGTCCCAAGTGAAGGACCTGGCATTTGGTTGTGTTAAACCTCATGCCATTGGACTCAGCCCAGCAATCCAGTCTGTTCAGATCCCTTTGCAGAGCCTCCCTACCCTCCAGCAGATCAACACTTCCACCCAGCTTAGTGTCATCTGCAAACTTGCTAAGGGTACACTCAATACCTTCATCCAGGTCATTGATAAAGACGTTGAACAGGACTGGACCCAACACTGAACCCTGGGGTGCCCCACTTGTCACTGGCCTCCAGGTGGAGTTAACTCCATTTACCATCACTCTCTGGGACCAGTAATCCAACCAGTTTTCCACCCAGGAGAGTGTGTGCCTGTCCAGGCCATAGGTTGGCAGTTTCCGTAGCAGAATGCTGTGAGAAACTGTGTCAAAGGCTTTGCTGAAGTCCAGGAAGACCACATCCACAGCCTTTCCCTCATCCAGCAGCCGAGTCACTTTGTCATAAAAGGCAATCAGGTTAGTTTGGCAAGACCTGCCTTTTGTGAACCCGTGTTGACTGGGCCTGATCACCTGGTTCTCTCACGTATGCTTTGTGATAGCACTCAAGATCACCTGTTCCATGACTTTCCCTGGCACTGAGGTCAGGCTAACAAGCCTGTAGTTCCCTGGATCCTCCCTGTGACCCTTCTTGTAGATGGGCACAACATCAACCAGCCTCCAGTCCAGTGGAACTTCCCCAGTCTTCTAGGACTATTGGAAGATGATGAAAAGGGATTTGGCCGGCACATCTGCCAGCTCCCTCAATACCCTTGGGTGAATCCCATCCGGCTCTTGAAATACTAAGAGCAGGCCACACACTTCAGTCTTGAAAGCATTAATAATGGTGGGTTTTAATTTTGGCCTTGTCCAATTTCCTTTCCATGTGACAGACCATTCTGAAATCTGAAGTGAAAATCTCTGTGTTTTGTGTTGCTTCTCTCTTATGCACAGCATTTAAATTTCAGTTAAAAAAAATCTCTAGATAGAGAGAGGGAGATTGTCTTAGCAAAGTTTGCCGTTTTTATTCAGTCTGGTTATCCTGCCATATGCCCTTTGTGTATAATTTTTATAAAGTTTCTGAATACCAGACAAGTAATCACATTCTAGTCTAATTGAATATGGACTTATCTAAATAGCTTTCTCTTTCCCTTTTGAGCATATATTCATCAAGCTTCCAAAGACTTTATTAATATCTACAGTTTACCCCATCATATACTCTTGGCCTTTGGATGATGAACCAATGAAATTCGGTAGTCCTTCCTCAGAGCCTCATCTACAGGCTGCCTGTATACTCTGTATAAAGCGGTACCCTTTAAATGAAATATCAAATATCTCCACACATCTGAATTTTTGAAAAAAGGTTAAAAAGTAGAAGAGAATGCTTCATTTCTTGACATGGAGAATAGTTTACATTTCTTGATTAAGAATTTGAATGACTATGTCCATCTCCTTATTTAGAAAAAGCATAGATTTGTCTCCCAAACAAGGTGTTACCTCCTGTAGACAGAGCAGTCCAGACAAGTACAGGGTCCTATGACTGAGTAGAGCAGAACTGCACTATACCATCTCCCCCATACTATTCTTGACATTAATACATCCTGTGAATTCTTTCCACATAATTTCAGGCACAAGAAGATATGTATAACTGTATTAACTCTCCACTGTCAGTTGAGAAAACTGGCAAATTAAAGGAGATGACTGAGTCCTTCAATGGCATAAATTACTTTGTCCCTATCTTTTGAGGGTTATCTTTTGAGTTTAGTTGGATGCTTAACACTAAGTGAGAGGAAGCTGAGCCGGAGGCTTCAAGGCATAGGGGAGCTGACACTGCAACAGTGACATGTCCTTCTCTTTTGTGATGGATGAACACTTTATTGCGTTATTGGTTTGAAGTATCTGGAACAGAGTACAGAATTTGAGTCTAAAAACTTGAGTCATCTAAATACTAACAGTAAAGAGAAATAATTAAATAAGATTTTAAAAATAGATCAATTCCAACTGATCTTCTGTTTTATTGTCTAGTACTTGAGAGGTAAAATATAACAGCAGTATCTTGCTAAAGTTTCCCGGGAATTACAACCTAGGAAGGTTTTATAAATGAAACAATGCTTTTCATAAATATTTTTCCCCAAAATATGGCATCAGCCTTTCAAAATTATAAACAAGATAACAAAGAGTAAGATGTCTTTCACAGGTATATTAAACATTCCATGGATTTTCTGTTAAGTCTTTAACACTAATAAGAGAAGAACAAGTTTATTCTATAAAAGGATGACCTGGAAGGTGTCTGTGCTATAAAATAAATAGCTTTCTTTTTTGAATATATGTAATTTTTGCACAGATTTTTGCTTGTATTGAACACTTAAAATGCTACTAATTTAAACCTTGACAATTCTACAATAACTACCCACCCTTTTTCTGGGAAATTGAACAGCCCTGTTTGAAAAACCTTGCTGATGTCACTAGAATAGTTTAAATAATCCCTTCTCCCTATCCCTACCCATTTTCAGAATAATCTGGAATCAGTGTAATTGTAAATGGAATTTTCTCCATCTTTATGACAAAGCACCATAGCTGTGCTTTAATCCTGAAGATACTAGTCAAAAACCAACACATTAGTAATAATAAATGAGCCAGTAGTGTGCCCAGGTGGCCAAGAAGGCCAATGACATCTTGGCATGTATCAGAAATGGTGTGACCAGCATGTCCAGGTCGGTGATTCTCCCTCTGTACTCAGCACTGGTGAGGCCACTCCTTGAATACTGTGTCCAGTTGTGGGCCCCTCACCACAAGAAGGATGTTGAGGCTCTGGAGCAAGTCCAGAGAAGAGCAACAAAGCTGGTGAAGAGGCTGGAGAACAGATCCTATGAGAAGCGACTGAGAGAGCTGGTGTTGTTTATCCTGGAGAAGAGGAGGCTGAGAGGAGACCTCATTGCTCTCTACAACTACCTGAAAGGAGGTTGTAGAGAGGAGGGAGCTGGCCTCTTCTCCCAAGTGACAGGGGACTGGACGAGAGGGAATGGTCTCAAGTTCCGCCAGGGGAGATTTAGGCTGGAGATTAGGAGGAGGTTTTTCACGCAGAGGGTCATTGGGCATTGGAATAGGCTGCCCAGGGAGGTGGTTGAGTCACCTTCCCTGGAGGTGTTTAAGACACGGGTGGATGAGGTCTTGAGGGACTTGGTTTAGTGTTAGATAGGAATGGTTGGACTAGAAGATCCGATGGGTCCCTTCCAACCTGGTTGTTCTGTGATTCTGTGATTCTGTGAATATGATTATGACAATGGTAAATTATTTTCCATTATATTCAGTCAGTATTTCAACACTGTATTTCCTCTTAATATCCAGGATTAAAATTTAAGGTACTTAAACTTCATTATAATCTTGGATTTATTTAGCATTTGCTAAATCAACTACAGAGACAGTACTTAAAGAGAGTCTTTGCTACTGAGTTGCACAGACCAAGCACTTTCTTTCTTTTCTACCCTTTCATGAAGCAAAAAAAATGTGTCTAGGGTAATTTTTAAGGACATTCTGGACTAATTTTTAATAAAAGGCATCTGAGAAGTGAATTTCCTTCATTATTTATATTTTTGCATGTAGAATGCCATGATTGTGTACTGTCTTGGATAGATAATATGCAGAGACAATTTTTAGTCATAGTTTTGCAGTTTGTATTTTGAGAATATCCAGTTTAATTTTACAAACCTGTGGGACTCCCTAATTTTAATGAGTTTGCTGAAGTAATAAATGAAAGTTTTAGAGTTCGCAAAACATAGAGGACAATAACAAAACTGATAAGCAAGGAATATCGTAAATCAATTCGGATGTACCAACAATTACAGCAGGTACACTTCCCAGAATTCTTTTGGGCACTTCTGCAATATGGCACATGATAATCTCTCACTATGCCAGAATACCAACATTTTAATACCTAGGACGAAGGAAAACAATTTCAGTGTGTGTGATATCTCAATATGAATAGACAGAGCACCAAGTCTCGTTTGTTTGAAACCTGAGGAAATAGCATTAATAAGAAATCACATTATGTTTTCTATAAGCATATATAGTATATTTTACAATGACATTAAAATGTAATGTGAAACTGAAGCCAAATCCCCTTGTTTTCACTGTGCTTCAGGACAGTGGCACAGATGATGAGACTGTAGAAATACAATGAGCGCAGTGGTGAACGTTGCCAAATATCCAATGGGATAAACAGCACCTGTATTAATTTTGTGATGTACATGTGCATCATATTTCATGAATATTCAATAGCATTTTTTTCAAACATATAGAATTTTTCAGAATTTACAAAAAGCACTTAAAAAATCACACCAAAGGTACATTATTTCTGTTGGACAATGACATCTCCAACTTTATTTAATTAATTTCATCTTTTACATATGCTTCAGGAATTTCAGAAACCTCCAGAATACCAGCTGTATTCATTCTGGAGATGAGCCTAGTATCACTATTATTAATGTTACCTGCAATGAAGAACTGCCTGCCATAAATGTCCTAAGATAGATGTTATATTAGTCAAATTTCTTGTGACTGCAAAATATTATATTGGCACATACTTCACAGCATGGTGTTCGAACTCATCTTAAATGTTGCCTTCAGATTTTAATCACCTCTTTTTAGATAAATGTGATGAAGTTTGTAGTTAATATCCCTAGGTTTGAAAAATATCAGCATTTGCAGTGGAAACAAGGCCTACAAAATCGCTAAACAACATTGAAGGGGATTAATTACCTAAATTAGAGTTCAAATAATAGTCTAAATTATCATGGCTGGAATTCCCTCCTGCAAATCCATTGTCATTTGTGTCAGAAGCTTGCCACCAAGAAACCCCTCATTATAAAGATAAGATACAGGGGTTATGAGACCTATGAGGGTTCAGATACAATGTTGAGCATATACAGTTATGTAAAGGACAGATTTCAAAGATATCACATGTTTGTGACAGCTGATTGGTAACATTGATATATGTAATAGATTATATTTGTCACAATCCAAGCCATTTTTGCTTTTCCAGGGGCATGATTCCATGAATTCATGATTGCATGAGTATTTGCCTTTTTTGGTTATGTTAATGCTATCTTCCCAGGAAAATTGTGAGTTTGGCTTGCAGAAAATAGCTTGGAATTCAGACTTTTGTAACAGGTAATGTTCATAAAATGGGGGAGAGTGTCAGAATCAAATACTCTGACTGTCATAATTCTAGATGTTTCCAGTGGTTGTGATGAAATAGGTGGGTGAAACCAGCCCAAGCCCTTTGTTTTCTTCAAATCTTTTTTGCTGGTCATCTACTTTTCATACCCTGTGTTGGCTGAACCACAAATTCACTCCCTTTATACTGGTCTGACTACTGTAAGGCAGTATTCACACTTTTTTCTAACTAACTCAGGGAGCAACATTTACATCCACTTGATCCACTCAACTGTTGATAGATGTTGAAAGTGAAGGCCATGCTCCAATCCCCTTTGTGGTGAAATAAAGTCAGTTTATTTGTAACAGCTGTGATCAGTCATCTTGCATTATTCCTTGAGCTTCTAGGGCACATCATCCTTGACCATCTTCTCTGAAATTTCCTCCATTTAAGAAGCTTATTCATTGAGTCACATTCCGCTCTCAGGGGTTCAGTCAGTCACAGAGTGGGGCAGACAGTAGTGTTTACATATGCATCTACAAAATAATTAAATCAGCCATCACATTTTTAACCAACGTTTTGGGGAATCATGAAGTTACAGTTCTAAATAAAGTGGTGTAAATTAAAATTGAATTTATCAGCTGTGAGGACCAGTGGTTATAAAACACACAAACTGTGTAAAAGTATTTTGGAGGACTTTCAAACAATTCAGTGGCCATCTGAGAAATTCTTCACTGAAGAATTAATAAAGAAAATTCAGTAAAACCATTAAAAAACATATTTTGATAAAAACTTGATTTCAATTACGTCATTGTACTGATGAAGGAGAAAATAGTAGTTCTACAGGTACTAGAAAGAATAAGTCTTGCATTCACTAGAAAACATACAGTATGTTTGAATTCTGCTACACAGCATATTGAAATAGAAACTGAATACTGTGGAGATAGTAAGATTTTTCTCAGTATGTTCAAGGTATGCCTTAACATGGTTTTAGGAGATTATGAGAGAAATAAGTCCAGCTCCTCCTGTAATATGAAAGCACACATATGTACAAGATCACGTAAGTACATAAGCCATTTTTTTAGTTTTAAATAATATTCAGAAATGTAAACATTTTTCCTTAAAAATTATTACAATAGGAACTAAGGATAAAATCATGTTTTCTTTTGCTATGAAAATTATTCAAGCGTTTTAGCAAATTTACTTGTGTTGCATTTAATAACTTGTCTGGTTCCTTAAGCAATTCAGAATAATTACTTCCAATTATTTGAGAAGTTTAATTAATACTTAATAAATGAATACTAATAATTAATTAAAGAATGGATAGATTAACTTTCTTATACTTGGTTGCACTTTAGAACACTAAGTCTTTATGCATTCCTCAAAATGAAACAAAACCTCTTCAGAACATGTTTGTCTAAAGAGCTGTTAATTTTTCTAATCTCTTTCAGTCATCCCTGAAAGTATAGGACATTATTACCTGCCACTTCCTCTGGCCTATCCAAACTACACCTAATCATTAAGAAGATAAAGAGCTTTTCCCCTTCCTCTGTAGAGAATAAAATTCACCGCCTTGGTTTACAAAAATGTTAAGATTAGCACTTTTTATGACATTGGCTGAATTTCACTTGGCTAACACCACACAAGGAACATGTTGTTGAAAACTTCTACAAAAATGAACTCCTCATTACCAAAAATTCTGTAGAAAATATGATGGAGGTATAAATCATACATTGCAAAATTAAATGACCTAATGATACAGCAATTGCTTCTACAGCTGCAGCTAATAACTTATTAGCAACAACTGGGATAAAAACTAACAGTAAGAGAATATTAAGTATCTGCTTCTACAGTTGTTAAAGCTTGTTTTATGAAAAATACTTTGTATTATGTAACTCAGACTCTGTGTCCTGGTTTTACTCTGAAACCTACTCAGGAGTACAGTAGAAAAAATGGTAAACGAATAAGGGAAACCTTAGTGTTTTCTTATAAGAGAGAGTAGATCAGGCTTGATGGTAGGAGTTTTAGATTATTATATACAAGAACTAAAATGTCTTGATGTAGTCCTGGAAAAAATAATGTTTATTATACTTTAAAATGGATGAAGTGTCTGAAGTGCTTACAAATGGCTCTTAGAAATTTTAATGAAATTATAGAGGCTGAGCTTGCAAATGCCTGTAGGAAATTTTAATGACATGATAGAGGCTGATCAATGACCCTAAGAGCAAAATGGATCCTTACAGAAGCAGAAAGAAAGCAACAACAATAAGTGCAGATAGGTGCCGATGATTCTACTATTCCAAAAGCAGCAACATTTCTCAGTGAACAAGATCAGCAGCTAGAGGAAAAAGCAAATCCTCTAACTATTGTTAGTGGCAGTTAAACACTGGTAGTCATGGAGGGCACAACGTTGGCCTGACTTAAAGCTCTTATATGGGCAGGGATGATATGGGTTGTTAACAGGAGACCACAATTCTAGAAAAGAAATTAGAAAATCTATGATCAGCTGGATCAGCCACTCAATTCTCTTTCCTTGAAAATCTACAAAACTCCTGAAAATAAGAGAATGCTTCTTCTTGGAAACAGAAAAATAGATTCATTGTTCTAGTCCTAGGAAGAAGTACCAAAAAGACATTTTTTTTCTCACAGTTTTTTTTGAGCAGCCTAAAGACCACACAGATTAAGTTAATCTTGGATGAGTAATTCATATTTGTGTTTCAGATGCTTTTTGATTTTTATTGGGAATTCTGTGCAGCTTACCTGACTGGAAATGAATCCCACCTGACCAATATTCATTTCTTGAACAAAGAAACTTCAACTGAGTGAGGAGATGAAGCATAAATTCCTTCTTATCCCCTAGGATATCAGGAAAAGATTACTTTCTTCATCCTCTAGTTTAAGTCAGTTGCTGTAATTGCTGTAAATGAAAATAAGCGTATTGTGTTCATTACTGGCTTCTTGGTAAAAGTGTAAAAGCATTTGTGTCTCAAGTCTTAAAATATCAGAACAATTATATAAGCCTGTATACAGTGAGTGTTCTCTCTCTCTCCTTGTTTCTTTCTGAACTACCTGAATGATAGCTGATTACTTTCAGATTCAAATAAAATCTTTTGATTTTTGGTTTTAGCCTAGAAAAATATAACAACTTTAATACCCATTTCTTTCTATGAGGTTGGTAGAAAGGAAAGAAATACAAATTATATAATAGATGGTAGCAAATGGCCCTTTTCTTTGTAGTTACTTACAAAGTTACCTTTTGTGCCTTGGAAGAGTAAAAAGGCAAATTATTATGGGACAGTAAAAATATACTCTGAAAATATTAGTCACAAAGTGCACTATAAAAGCATTCATTCAAGAGGATGAGGACCAACCTGTCATCATTAAAGTATCACAAAACTCACAGAAGTCAGTATTTCTTCGTGTTAGAGGCTATGAACATAATGATTATGAAGCTATAATGCCAGGATAGCTGCATAGAATATTTTTATTTCACATGACTGTTTTCAGTCTTTCTTTCTTTATTTCAACTTGACTTCTGAAAGATAAGTCATTCTCAGTCGTTTTGAGGGCAGCCAAAAGAACCAGAAGGTCAATCTAATGAATAAAATGGAAGAGAACTTCAGCCCACTGGGAAAAAGGCCCAGTAAAATGCCAAAGGACTTTGTATCAGAGAAGTACAAAACAAATAGTCCAAAGCAACAACAAAAAATTCATAATGGTGTCAACAATATAAAAACAAGAGTATTTGACCTTTTCCTACATTAGAAATAAATGGTCTTATCTACATAACAGGGAAATATTTTTTATTAAATGTAAAGCGTATAACTTTCAGTTAGGAACTTTTTCAAACATTTTCTCAGACCCAGAAAATATTCTATTTTAATAAGACCTTTGAGGGGGCAATTAAAATGAAACTTGTTTTAAAGTTGTTTTCCCCAAAAATAACATGCTTAGTAAGTTTCACATCAATGTGAGTCATCCACCATTCCTAAAACCTCAAGGAAAAGATATCATTCTGGTGAATGACCAAAGTTCAGTCCAACTCATGAAGACTGAGACATTTAAGCCTCTGTGGCCTTTGTAGATTTAGTCAAACAAGAATTTACTAAAGAACATCAAACTCTGCATTATATTGAGTTTATCTTATAATTTGAAAAGAACTAAGATGCGGTTTTCAGACTGAGCTTTCTGAAATAGATCATAAACCATACAGAAAGTCATACCAGAGAAGCACCTTACAAGCTCATTAAAATCATCATTAGCTCTTCCTCACTAAGAATTTGTTCTGCAGCATGACTCCATCCTTCAACCACTTTAATTACTGAAAAAACTTTTGGTGTTGGAAACTCTACCTCTAAGTGGGAGTTTTTCATCAAATATGAGTATATTGGAGTCCAGTTTCAGTATTCAAAGCATGTACAAAAACCACAAACACTTGATGGAGAGACAGTGTAATACCATGTAACTGGAAGTACTTCCCTTTGGTTGGCCAGTGGTCTTAGCCCAAAGTCATAATGCTTTAACAAATGCCACACGGTCTAAGTGAACATTGCTGATCCTTTAACAGATGTTTTGCAAATTAGCCTTGTTTTTCTCAAGATACAATAGAAGCCATAAGTCACAGAAACCTTTTTTATGTTTCCTTTTTCTGAATGACTATCATATGAAAACTGTATTGAGGGACTTCATTGGCCAATGTCTTAGTGTTTTCAAATTGAATTCTCATTAAAAAATGCAACTTACGCTCATATGCCAAGTATGAATGAAAAGTTGTTTTGAATTAAATTTTGATCTCAATCATTTATCTTGGAATTTAAAAGTGAATCTTTGTCACATTTGTTTTCATACCATAAAAAGAAAAAAATTCTCTGTGTGTGTATGTGTAAAAGGTACTATGTAATTAATAAGTGTAATGGGAAGAATTTGGGGCTTTGCAGTTAAGGCTTCATTAATAATTGCATTAAAAATATTCATGGCTGAATCAAATTTCTTTGGTGTAACGACAGACTTGGAAGGGCTGGATTGATGATTGCAATCTATGATCTTAAAGGTCTTTTCCAACCAAACCATTCTATCATTCTATGAACAATTCAATATATAATAAATATTTGCATTAAATGTATTTTAAATGTTTAAAAATAGTAATTTTTCTTTGAATAAAGCATAAAAGACAAAAGCCTTTTCAGTTTTTCATATTCAATTGCCAGTGAGTATCCCTTATTTTCCATAATAAGAAAGGAGTTGAGCGTTTGGGGAGACGATGGCTCACGGGGACGTCACTCCTGCTGCTCTGTGCTCTGAACCGGCTTGGAGCAAGGCCAGCAGTGTGCCCAGGTGGCCAAGAAGGCCAATAGCATCCTGTCTGGGATCAGAAACGGTGTGACCAGCAGGACCAGGAAGGTGATTCTCCCTCTGGACTCAGCACTGGTGAGACCGCTCCTTGAATCCTGTGTTCAGTTGTGGGCCCCTCACCACAAGAAGGATGTTGAGGCTCTGCAGCGAATCCAGAGAAGAGCCACGAAGCTGGTGAAGGGGCTGGAGAACAGGCCCTATGAGGGGCGGCTGAGAGAGCTGGGGTTGTTTATCCTGGAGAAGAGGAGGCTGAGAGGAGACCTCATTGCTCTCTGCAACTCCCTGAGAGGAGGTTGTAGAGAGGAGGGAGCTGGGCTCTTCTCCCAGGTGACAGGGGACAGGACAAGAGGGAATGGCCTCAAGCTCCACCAGGGGAGATTTAGGCTAGAGATTAGGAGGAAGCTTTTCACAGAAAGGGTCATTGGGCATTGGAATAGGCTGCCCAGGGAGGTGGTTGATTCACCTTCCCTGGAGGTGTTTAAGGGATGGGTAGATGAGGTGCTGAGGGACATGGTTTAGTGTTTGATAGGAATGGTTGGACTTGATGATCCGATGGGTCCCTTCCAACTTGGTTGTTCTATGATTCTATGTATGATTCTATGATTCTATATACTGAAAATGAGACAGCAGAGCAGAATTGTTATATTTTGTTAGCCTAATATTTACCCTGCGGTTTCTAGTAAATTGTAGAGATCTCTTCATGTTTTATAAGAAGAAAGTAATACTATCCAAAACTGTTGAACAGCTGTTATATTGAATCCCAGTGGTAGCTGCATTTCTGTAGCAGTTTAATGTGCTTCTAATTTGCCATACAGTATAGAGTATTATTATATGCTCTCAGTTAGATATATTATACACTCACAGAAAGTGAAAGAATTCATGCTTCCTTCTCTCAGTGACAGAAGTTAGCATATGAACAAAAGAAGCACCTCAATAAAGAAGTCTACCAGGTGAAAATCACTGTTATAAACAGAGACAATCCCATTCTAGCTACATGACATCTGCTGTTATTCCCTCCACTATTTACACTGCACAAATAATAGAAAGGAATCTCGAAGACAGAGGTGACTCAGTTCCACTTCTGCATTTACAACTGTGTTGAGCATGTGTAGAACTGCTTTCTGAAACAAAGCATTAGAGTGTGAGCTGCAGCAAAACAAAGCAGACACATAAATTTACTTTCATGTAGATTTGAAATGCTGCACACGTAGGTTCTTTTCCACAGCTGCTGACTTTCTTAGAATAAAACTCATCTCCTTGCAATATAATAAAAGATTCAGAAACTTCTGGTTTCTCCATAACAATAAGAGTACTCCTTAATGTTGCTATACTACATCAGTTATGCCTTCTTTTTGCATGAGTGGAGAGACCCTTAAATCTAATCTAAGGAGGTACCCAATCAGTTATTTTGAATTCTGCATTGCATATGTGTGTACATTACTGTAGATTTCCAGCACTTTAAAGTATTTGTGCAATCTATTGCTAAAACACTTGGCAAGTTATCAAAACATGAGGTGAATACTAATGATATTGATCTGATTCTTTCTTGGATGCATAAAAGTTTAACACTGCTCTTCAGAATTTGAAAGTATACCAGAAGCACATGTTAAATGAGCTTTTATTTTCAGTAAGGTTTAAAAGTAAGAACATTTTATTAATCCACCAGATTAGCAACATAAAGTGAATAAATAATGATCAAATTCTGGGATGCTGAAACATAAGATTCAAAGCTTAATGACTAAAAGTTCTCGGGGTTTCCAGTGCTCATTTCAGGCGTTATTTCATAGCCTGGATTGGAGGAAATAAATATATAGGGTTTGTGCTGAAAATGTCACAAGCTGTAACTGAGTTCTGTTCTTGAAAATCCCAACAGGCTGCATATGAGCTTTACATTACAGGATGGAAAAATGTGAACCAGATTTTAATGGTATCCATAGAAAAACATAGTCCAGATATGTCCATACAAGTTTGACAGGTGAAGATCTCTAGGTTTAGCTATATGGAAGAATGCCATACTGTTCAGAGATGCCTGAGCTACATCTAGACTATTATTGAAGCTGGAAATACCAGAACCATGGAATTATACTTCAGTTATTTAGTTATGTTGAGAAACTATATATGTCAGATACTAGAAAAGCACTGCAGTAATCAGCACTCTTCATCTAAGTTCAGAGGACTACTGCTGTTTGGGGCTGTGGAATGTAATTCAAGACATGTCTGCCTTCTGGCAGCTCTCCTGTTCTTCCAGTCAGAGATGATTCCTGAAACACCTTCCAGCTTTCTTATCCCTGTTTCTTTCTCAAGAACATGTGTACAACGGAGGAACCTTATCTTTCTTAGCATTCCTTTGGCAAGGGGTGTCTTGGGAGCAGGGAGAGGAGAAGGACCATCATAATACTCGGCAGTACAATGGTCATGATTTATACAGCAAAGCTGTAGTTGTTTACTGCAGATCTACATTGAATTGTATGTTCATGAGAAATTCAGTCACCATTAGTATTATTTGAGTATTCCTAGAACAGCATCACTAAGTAAATGTATTATCAATACATGCTATTTTTAGGACTTCAAAACAGTCATTTCCTATATATTTTTCAGTATTTTCATCATTTAATGCTGGAAAGAAACAAAGGAATAGCATCTGCTGAAAGCACCTCAGTAATTCCAATAAAGGTTGTCCCATTTTCACTCCAAGATAGATCAGATACTGTGCCCTAGTACTACACCCTTTCATTATACTAACTACTGCTGAACACCAGCCACTGTCTTGGCTCTCTGTCTCCTGTCCAAAGCCATTATTTCCCCTGAAGGGAGTAAGAGCTAGACAGAATCTACCAGAAACCTGAAGGCAGTTTCTTTATTTTGTAGTCTCTGAGTAGTTCAGAGAAAATCTGCTGCATAGATCAGAAGCAAATATTTGTTAGTAAGTGATATAGCTGGCTGACTCTAGCCGGTTAATATCTCAAGCTATGTATAGTGGTCACAATTCAGGCACCAAACTGAAATATGACTTCACTCAGATCTTTCCTTGAAAATATGTATGTTCTCTTTTGTGACAGCCTTGTGAATTCTTTCTAAGCAAATGTAGATACATTTTAAAAGTCTAATTCTATGCTTAATTTTTTTATAGTAAGGAAGTATTTTTTTTAATAACTAAACTAAATGTTTTAATCTTCAAATTAAGATGATTCTACCTGTCCTCAGTGGGAGTAGTGAAAAAAAAATCATTGTCCTATTTATATTTTTTTCATCTGCACAAACTATTTAGAACCAATAAATATTGACTTATCTTTCTTATGTATTTTTATCAAAATGTTAATTGAAATAGAATGATAACAGAAAAAGTCTAAATCACCAACAAACAGCTAAATCAAGACATGTGTGTTTGACAATTCATATTAAGACCCCTGCACTCTTTTTCTTTTTTTTTGAGATTCCACCCCTCATAAAAAGAAATTATTCTATTTTTTATTATTATTTACTATTAGATTATGTTCCTCTGTCTTCTTACTATCACCGTTAATCTTTGAAATTTTTCCATTTACCTCGCAGGCCCTAAATAAAATTATATCCTATGTATGACATATGGTAATCCTCTTAATATATTCTCCAATAAGTTTTAACTTTTCTAAGTGTTCTTTCAACTGTATTTTTTTTTTTTCAGTTTATGAACTATTAAGCTTATAGACCTTCCAGAATCTTTCTTCCAGTTGTGCTGGTTACCTATTTTTTCACATTTTGTATTCATGTGTCCTATTTTTTTCCTTTTAATTACAGTTTGCTCTAGTATTTAGCATTTGTTATTTGTAAACTTCTTCTGCAAAGTGCTTGCAAACCTTTAGATCTTTACGTTGCCCATAAATTTCAAAATCTGCTGATTGCTCTTTCTTCACTTCTGTTTGCCACATCTCAGCTGTACTTCAGGTATACTTTATTATGTCATTATCCAGTCTCCGTAAATTCACTATCTTGTAATCTTGATCAAGTTCAAGTCTCTGAAAGTGAAGTCTAGAACTAATAATAAAAGCATTTATGTAAGTCCTGAATATGAAATAAAATGGAAAAAATCATTAATATATTCAATTTTTTATTTTCTTTTCTGACAGGGTAACTGTCTTTCAAGGTAAGACGAAGTCAGAAGTGTCATATAGTAGGGCTTTAGAGCTACTTCTGCTTTAAGTTCTATATATGTAAAAGCTACTAAATGAAATCTCCAAAGGCTATAAGTACAAGATTAGGAAAAATGTCAAATTTATAATTTTTATTTATAAATTTCATTGCAACACCAAAGTTGTTTCTGAAAATACTCATTAGTACTTTACTGAAGACAGACCCTAAGCCCATTAAGGTTTTTTTAAAATGGAACTGTTATTCTGGGAATTGCTGTTCTCCTAAAATGTCAGTGACATGTTATATTACTAAAGTAAATATAATTTCTTCTACATATAGAATATATGGAGTATTTTTAGCCATAAGGGATGCCAAACTGCCTAACCACTTCAGGGTTGACCAAATGTTTAGGCATATTTTTAAGTGCATTGTTCAAATGCCTCTTAAACACCGACGGGCTTGAGACATTAACCACCTCTCCAGGAAGCTTATTCTAATGTTTGGCCACCCTCTCAGTAAAGAAATTCTTCTTAAAGTCAAGCTTGAACCTCCCCTGATGCAGCTTTAACCATTCCCAGGAATGGTAAACTCCAGGGGAAATAATTAAGTCAACTGTTCTTTAGCTCTGGATCTTAGAAATCTCAGTTCTGTTCCATACCAGTTTATTCTTCCTTGTTGATATACTAGGAGAATTCTTTGATAAGTTGTTTCAGGTTTTTTTCCCTCCCCAGAAGAAAGATCTGAGGCAAAAAAATGCAAATTAAGTGGATAAGTTCAGGCAAAATAATTTTCAGCAGCTTGAATTTTGATTATGAATATGAAATCTTAAATAAAATGGATTCAGAAAAATGTGCTTAACAATTTATATTTAATCCTGGTTTAAAAGAATAAATGCATTTTTCTCAAAAGAGATCTCCGAGACTGGAGAAGTAAAATCGCAGGATATTACCTTATTCTTAATTGTGTCTGCTGTGCAGAACCTCAGAAAAGCTGATGCAGTGATATCAGAGCAATGAAATTTTATGTCTTATGACAGACTGAGCAACTAGTAAGATGCTCAGCAAACTATCAAAGGACCAATTTTGCTTTTCAACTATTATGTAAGGTATAAAAATTACATTTTAAAAAGTAAAACTCCATCTCTGCTGTGAAACAATTTTTTTATACATTGATTCTACTTTGCTTACACCTCATCAGGTGAAATAAGATGACATAAGATGCTCACTGCAATGCACCATTGATTACATATTTTTGCTTCCACAAAATGCAGTGGCTACAGATACAGGTCTAAATCTCTGTGTTCTGTCACTCACTCACATAAATGGTATCAGATAATTTATTAAAACATTTATTCTGAAAGGGCTTGTTTCAGGTCATTTTGTAGATCCACATGCCATCACATTACTTTCTGTGAATACAGTGGGTCCACATTACCCCTTCTCATATGGTAACAGATTGTCTAAACAGCTTAACTTGCCTCAGTTTTTGATAACAAACCCATTAAAGCCTTTGTAAGAAGGCAATTTTCTGTGGACCAAAATACATTTCATTGGAAAAAATAAAAGTAATACTTCTTGATCTCTCTGAGTAGGATTCCTGTGAAATAATAGACCTAGTTTCTTACTATTTCCAAAACATTGTGGAAGAAACCAAGTGAATAAGATTTCCTAATCAAACTCATTGGACTGTAGTGTTCAAATATTACTGCAGACACTCCATCAACAAGAAGTAGAAATGCAATTAATTATATGCTAATGAGACTTAGACAGCATTCAACACATGCAGAAAATCCCCACTCCCTGAAATGAACCAAGTAACGAAACACTATGCATTATAATGTGAAACATCATAGTCTAGTATATAAACTTTATAAAAACATGTTTTTCAGAGTTCTTGTGTTTGTTTATTGCATGATCTGGGGTTACCTGGGAATAAGAATTGTATTAGTGTTAGCAGTAGGTTTAAATTAATGAAAATTGGGGAACTCGTATCATTTGCTTTTTCTTTGCAGTCTTCATGTAAGAGTTTCAGTGATTGAAGTAACAACTGGAGATTAATTTTAATGAAAGTTGAAAATATTCTAATGGATGTAATTTCTTCTACAGAATAGCAAAAAGAACACATGAACTAATAGTTTTGCAGTGAATCTATCTTTGTTTTTTATTATTTTATCAGCAACATCCCTCTGTTATACAGTTCTTGGCATCTTTTCTGCCATTAATAGCCCTACGCTCCTTTCTACCCTATTTAATTATCCACTCCAACTTAAAACATAATCAACATTAGACCAGCTGTGAAACCTTGAATGAACACCATTTTAATAATACATTGATAAAAAAAGAGCAAGCAATCTATCAATTTAAATAGGAGCTCTCTTCTGCCTTTTACTGCCAAGCAGTAGCATCCATAGTAGCAGTAGCTTCCATTCATAACTTGACACTGTGACTACCTAGACAGCTGTTGTGAGCCAATAAGGTCACCCTTGAGGTGTCAACTTCCCTGTTAATGTAGTAGAATGATTTGTGGGAACACCAATCAGTAGCAGAAAGAAATGTGTACGGTAAATAATGAAGAAGCTTAATATAATTTCAAAATGTTTTTTTAACTAAAAATCCGCAACAAGGAATTATAATTTAATGTTATAAAAGTTTTAATCACTCCACCTTGTCAGTTATGAATTCTAGCCCAATATCTTAACTGCTAAAGAGGTCAGAAAGTACTAACAAGACATATTACCTGATCCCATAAGCTGCCAGGATGTAAAGCTGAAGGCTTAAATGAAATACTTGGATTTGGACTTGAATTTTCTGACACTCTAAAAATCTATCTGCACATGCTGGATCAAACTTCTCTTAGTGAGGCTGAACCAAGGACAAGCAAAATTTAAAAAAATATATAGCATTTTTGTATGCAGTGTATTTGAGCACACTAATACAGTCCATTCAGGTGGAGACTTTGCTGATCTCAAGTACATGTTCCTTATCAGTATAAGCTGTCAAGTATGTGCACAAAGAACTGATATTAGAAGTATCCAGGCCATCAAAACTTCCCTCACTATTGCCTACAGTTGCTGTACTGGTGTCATGAGCAGTATATGCTGTGGATTCTCTCAAGCTTAGTAACGTGTCAGGCCTGCTATAAGTCACTGAAGAGTTTATGCCAACTGGTGATCATGGCACTTCACTCTTCACTCTGGTGAACAGTAAACTTACAGAAAGAAGTGCTGATAGATTTGCAGAATCCATACCTGGTTGATTTTTTTAAGGTGGGAATACTGAAGTTCTCTTATTTAGTGATAATGAACTTTAATTCTGAATGATGCGCAGCCTTAAATTATAAAACACAAGTGTACATATTTATTTTTACTGTATTATATAAACACTTAGTATGATCTATAGGTTAATGCAATCATGAAGTGCATTAACTCCTACCTATCAATATATGTTAATTTAATATAGACCAAAACATACACAAATTAGCCAAGAACACAGAAATATTAATGAATATCATGTTAAAATCATACAGCAACTACTTACATTAGCTAAAAAAAATCTTTCCCAGTGAGATATTTTCGAGCAATCTAGGTATCTTAGACACATTTTTTTCATTCATTTAGTTATATGCCCTGTGGTTAAATTCCATAGCATGCCTGGAAAATAAGCTTGAAAACAGTGCTTTGGTTACAGTCCAAACATAACATGGAGAGTATAAAAATTGTAAATTAGGGAGGAATGGAATTTTTATTTTCGCATTTTTGTTAAAATCTACTCATATGCACCCATTTCTAATGGAAAAACAGAAGCAGCTCTACTGGTCCTACAAAAGTTTTTTTTTAGTTTAAACGTACGTTTAGGGCTGTTTATTTACAGTTTAGCTAAAAAAGACCTGGTGGTCTCACAGAGGTAACTAAGACATAAACTCTGACACTTAAATGTCTCCTGTAAACTGCTATCTAATTAAGCAGCAATATTTCATAGAATAACCATGTTGGAAGAGACCTACCGGATCATCAAGTCCAACCATTCCTATCAAACACTAAACCATGCCCCTCAGCGCCTTGTCCACCCGTACCTTAAACACCTTCAGGGAAGATGAATCAACCACCTCCCTAGGCAGCCTGTTCCAATGCCCAATGACCCTTTCTGTCAAAAATTTTTTCCTAATGTCCAACCTGAACCTCTCCTGGTGGAGCTTGAGGCCATTCCCTCTTGTCCTGTCACTTGGGAGAAGAGGCCAGCTCCCTCCCCTCCACAACCTCCTTTGAGGTAGTTACAGAGAGCAATGAGGTTTCCCCTCAGCCTCCTCTTCTCCAGACTAAACAACTCCAGCTCTCTCAGGCACTCCTCATAAAGTCTGTTCTACAGTCCCTTCACCAGCCTCGTTACTCTTCTCTGGACTCGCTCCAGAGCCTCAACATCCTTCTTGTGGTGAGGGGCCCAGAAATGAACACAAGATTCAAGGAGCGGTTTCACCAGTGCCGAGTACTGAGGGAGAATAAGCTCCCTGGACCTGCTGCTCACACTGTTTGTGATACAAACCACGATGCCATTGGCCTTCTGGGCCACCTGGGCACACTGCTGGCTCATGTTCAGTCGTCTGTCAACCAACACCCCCAGGTCCTTCTCCAGGCAGCTTTTTAGAAAGACCTCTCCTAGTCTGTAGCACTGCTTAGGGTTGTTACGCCCCAAGTGCAGGACCCAGCATTTGGCCGTGTTAAACATCATGCCATTGGTCTCAGCCCAGTGGTCCAGCCTGTTCAGATCCCTTTGCAGAGCTTCCCTACCCTCCAACAGATCAACACTTGCACACAGCTTAGTGTCATCTGCAAACTTGTTGAGGGTGCACTCAATACCTTCATCCAGGTCATTGATAAAGACGTTGAACAGGACTGGACCCAACACTGAGCCCTGAGGAACCCCACTTGTCACTGGCCTCCACGTGGAGTTAACTCCATTTACCATCACTCTCTGGGACCAGTAATCCAACCAGTTTTCCACCCAGGAGAGTGTGTGCCTGTCCAGGCCATAGGTTGACAGTTTCCGTAGCAGAATGCTGTGAGAAACTGTGTCAAAGGCATTGCTGAAGTCCAGGAAGACCACATCCACAGCCTTTCCCTCATCCTGCAGCCGAGTCACTTTGTCATAGAAGGCAATCTGTTTAGTTTGGTAGGACCTGCCTTTTGTGAACCCGTGTTGACTGGGCCTGATTACCCGGTTCTCTTGCATGTGCTTCATGCTAACACTCAAGATCACCTGCTTCATGACTTCCCCTGGCATTGAGGTCAGACTGACTGGTCTGTAGTTCCCTGGATCCTTCCTGTCACTCTTCTTGTAGATGGGCACAGCATCAGCCAACCTCCAGTCCAGTGGAACTTCCCCAGTCTTGCAGGACTGTTGGAAGATGATGGAAAGGGATTTGACCAGCACATCCGCCAGCTCCTTCAATACCCTTGGGTGAATCCCGTCCGGCCCCATAGACTTGTGGGTGTCTAGCCAGGCTAGCAAGGCACTGACCACCTCTTCTGTGGTGAACTTTCACTGTGAACTTCTTAGGTACCTTAAATCTGGCTGTATGTGCAGCCAGAAGTGCCTCAGAAAGAAAGTTCACAATGTTCTGGCAAAAACTTGGAGGGATCTATAAACTAAATGAGCTTGAATACATTAAGGAGCTTGACGCCATAACTGTTCTTCGAGACAAATTATGTGTGAAATGCCATAATGAACACTTTTTTATAAAACCCACAGACATTAAATAGGCACTTTTACCATCTATTTTGATACAACTACTTTTTCCTGGCTATTTCCCCACTTCATAAACAATATTTCTCTTCCTACTTCTGTGTCACTGGTCTTAGAGATGGCTTAAATGCAATTCTGATCCTTAAAGCATTTTGGAATAGCTCATTTTCTAATCACAGTACGTATTGTCTGTCTCAGCTACGCTGGTATAGAATTGTAGTGATTTCTTATGACTAAGATTGATGTGATATCCTTATGAATTGTAATGAAACGGCTGAATACTGTAAGCAACTAGAGCAGCTGTGTCCCTACCAGTCCATATTTCCTGATGGCCTATTTTCACAGTAAATTGCTACATTACAAGAAATGTGGCAATAAAATATCTAAAATTCATTTTTCTAGGTATACTCTTGGAATGATGTTCTCTACAGTATCTCTCTATTTTTCTAAGATGCCTCTATCCAACAAATTTTAGACTCCTGCTGAAAGGTATCAACTGATATCTTTTCTTTTTTTCACTTGTAGTTAGAGTTAGCTGGAGTACTTGTGGATCTCATCTTTTGTTCTTTTGTACTAGACTTGCACCAAAATATTTTATCCAAAAATATTACACCAATTTGAACAGCCCGACGTCCTTTGTCTCTATCCCTGGATGAGCCACGAAGTTTTTGTCCATTTTGTAAAACTAGCTGATATGATATTGCTATGGGGAATAAAAAGAATTACGAGGAAAGGAAAAGAAACTAATATTTCAAGATTACACTCAAAGTTATATTCTTTTTCTACGTCCTTTTCATATTAAGAAAAAGAATAGAAAGTAGACAAAGAAATAGTTGATGTCATGAACCATGTTTACAATATTTTCTGCAGTTTTAATAAATATAATTGGTTACTTTATTTCATTCCAGTCATTATATGTTCTCTATCAACTGCAATTGAGTTGCTGAAAAATTGATTTTTTTTCAGCTTGTAGAAGAAAGAATTGTGCATGCAAATGCCTGAACAACAGGACTACAATAATATAGCACCTTAATGTCAGACTGTGCTTACTGTCATATATCTATATTACATAATATCATAACATAAATTCAGAGGGGGTTTGGGTTAACAGAATCTTTTCCTCATCTTAAGTAAATTTCATTATTGCTGGGCTTTTCTCAGACAAGGAAGTTCCTGCTTTGTTTTTGTGTCTTGAAAATAAAATGGGAACTAAATAAAGTGAAAAACTGTAGGGCACTATTAAAAATAAACACTGCAAAAATGCAAAATGTTGATTAAAGTTTAAATAGCTGGCAAATTAATTATCTAGGAGCTGTGCAATCATTTCTAAATGTCAGACAACTCTTATTTCTGCATTTTTTTTAGCCAGTATCATGTTTTTAATTGCAAAGTGAAGTAGACAGTGCCTCAATTTTGAATTAGGACTTTATGCATTTGGGAAGTGGCACAGGTATTAGGAATTTTTCTTAAGCAGAGAAAAAGGCCAAACTCAAATTCACTTCTAATAAGCCATGTGTTAATGTCAGGGTCTCTGCTCTTCACTCAAATGCCATAGAACACATCTGACTTTATAATCAGCCAAACAGTTGTCTCTTCATAATCTCAGTTAGCCTTCTGTCAGGTATCTGTTTCCAAATTTTACAACACTATAGTGGAGTTTCTATGTTTTCATGGCTAAAATCCAGATGAAGATGCACTTGCTCTAAGATCTCTCACATTTTATCGAAATTATTGGCAAACAGTTGCCTTCATATCCTTTGCAGTAAAATTGCTTGACCTTATGGAGCCCAAACGGACTATTGCCTAGTTTTTATCTACTTTGTAGACTAATGGGGAAGAGATCAAAACCAGATGACAGACATCAAGGTAAACGGTCAGTGGCAGAACGGTTGGCCTATAAGCAGAAACTGAAATAAACCTGCCAAGTATTATTTATCTCAAGGGAAAACTACATCAAGCTGACCGCTTTTATGATTAACTCCTTAATAGTTACTGAGAATCCCCAGTAACATTTGTTTTGAAATTTGACAGCTTTAACCTTTTTTCCTCTTTTAAAATGATTTTTTTTTGCCTTGGTTTTAGAATGAAATGTGGAAGAACCATGGTTTGATAGCACATAAAGGAAGAGAGATCTTAAGAAAATAAAAAATATGGCTGTAGGAAGCACATGATGATAAAAATAAGTAAGTTTCCCATATTGTTCTTGGAGCAAGGACAGTGCTAAACAATTCCAGTTTCTTAGCACCTTAATCAAGTAGCTTGGTAATGTGTCTGCTGGATTATTCTCTCTAATATAAATTCAGGTAAAAGGTTTTAACTACAGATAAGGCAAAAGAAAATGTATTTAAAACCAAACTTAATAAAGTTGCTTCTTCTTAATGACAAGAAATTAAATTAGACTATGTATCTTCTCTATCATTTTTTATCAATTCTATCAGGAAACAAATTTTACACTCAGAATAACAAGTAAAATAATGGCTATAAAAATTAATAGTTTCGTAAACAAACATTACAGTCATAATTAAAAGTCACATTTCAGTCTCCATAAATTACGTTTTATCTTTATATATGGTATTTTTTATTTCTTAACTCTTAAACTTCCCTTTAACATTTGCACATTTAGATACCTATGAGCAGAGCAACGCAGTAAAGGAAACCATTACTGTATTGTACTGTTGTACTTGGGTAGGATTGAGACAAATATCCTACATTTTCCAACATTTTACCTGTGTTTGTGTATGCAAAACTACAATCACATATTAACTAATTAAAACACATCGCCAGAGGCAAATTTGTAGCTGTCAGTCATCAAAATCCCTGGGTCATTTATGGACCCTGCAGGGTAAAGACAAAGAGAAGTCTTTGACAATGATCCAGAGATCTCAGCCACTACTCTGCAGTTCTAGGTCCATGAGTTTTTAATATATTTTTTCTAATCAGAGACAACCATCCCCAAAATTGTCCTCATTCTCTTTTTCTCTTTGGAAAGAGGAACATTTGTCAATCCAGTTGTATGTTTTACTGACTGAGACTGAGAAAAAAAAGCTAATCATCAGCAAACATTAACATCTAATATCAACACTTACTAACGCATACTCTCTGAAATTTTGCAGAAGTAGAATGGTATGGAAACTTTAAAATGTGCTTTTGGTACCCAGCCCTGTGCAGAAGCCTACTGGAGCTCCAGGTATTCCACTGTTTTAATCATGGTTAAAACATTGCTATGGAATTTCACAATAAACGCCTGTATAAGCTAGTGATAATTGTAGTTATGTACTATCCTCAAAGAGTGAAAATACTGTGATGGAATTACTTTGTACTACTCATTTGTTAAGTGGCAAAAGTAGATTATCACAATAAACTTGACACATAATAAGTATTAACACTTTTTTCACTATCTTTGTTGGTATATGTTAAGTTTTAGCTCTTGAGGTAGCAAAATATGCAGCACTCTTTTCTTCTTTATATTCACAAATTGTTCTTCTAACAAATTTATGACTGTTCTCTCTCCTTCTTCCATATTTTCTTCACTTTTCAGTTGTTTAGCACCCACCATGGCCAGGTCAGCAGCTAAAACTAGGAAGCCTTAAGTCTCAATTCCCTTACACCTGCTGCCAGGAAAGGGGAGAGAAACAAGAAGGAGAGAGACTCCTAGGTTGGAAGATAGCACTGAAGGAGTTTTAATGCAACAATAACAGGAGGATAATAATATTGATTGATTAGAAAACAATAAAATATATGCAAGTATGCAAAACTAATTCAAATTCCTGCAATAATCATACATCACCATGGATGTTGCAGGGCAGGAGCAGGGAATGTCCTGGACTGGACTCAGCAGCAGGTGGGAGCTGGTCTCAGGAACATGTGGGTTGAGGGGCAGACAGGCAGATGACATCCTCCCTGAATATAAACCATCAAAGAAGAGTCATGACCCCCATGATGTATGGCATGGAATACTTTCTTGGCCATACTGGATCACCTGACCTCTTCCCTTCTCCCAGCAATCACAATCCACCTTCACCTCCAACACTGGGATGGTCTCAATTTTCTTAGGAATAAGTGGTCAAAAAAGGCATCTTTTCACACCATTGGCCCATTACCCTGTCAATAACTACTGGGCTGAAAAATCAGGAAAAAAGAGTTCTGCTTCAGCCCAAACTAGCACATCAGTACACTTGGAAACAATACATAGTTTAGGAATATCTGAGCTTGTCCTGAATGAGACTAGTAGTACAGTGTTCACAGTAAAGTGGCACACCTACATTGCCAGTTTAAATTGAGACTTTAATCTAAGCTTTACAGAATTAAATCAGATATTATTTAATGATGCTGTATTGTGCTATTTACACCAGCTCTGGAAGAGAGGTTTTAAATCTATTAAAGGCCTACTGAGAAAATAAAAGTAAAATAAGATACAGTTATTGGCAGCAAGCTTCCACGAAGGAAAACTTGGGGAAGTATTTTATTTCTGCCTCAAAGTTAATGTTTATTGGAATACATTTGGCAATGTTACCTTTGTAACAATGTTTTTCAATACACAAGTTATGCAGATTCTGTTTATATGTAACGATGTGAAAATAGAAGTAGGAGGTGGGTTTAAAACTTGAATAATTAAACCCATAAAATATTCTATTGAGTTTTGTTAAGTAGATTAGATGCATATTGGATTTTCTATCAGAATGACATTGTTTTCCTTTTCAAAAAAAGAACATTTGTGAGTGCATAAGGATTTAATTTTATTTAATTCAAATAAAGTATTCCATTTTTGTCAAAATTTTATTTAACATAAATTTAAATAAGAAACAATGTTTTAAGTGAATTGAAAACACAATACTCAGTATTGAAAGGATCCTTTTGAATATTTTGATTTTATATGAATGAATTTATTTAACATTTCTTGAGATTAACAGATTCTCACTATCAGCATTTCCCAATGAAAGGCATTTCTTCACAAGAACTGCTGATCTGTTCTATATCTATTTTTTTTCACTTTTGCAGTACCTCCTTTATGGTTGTAAATCATGGAGTACTCTGAAGCAATTATGGTAATCTGCTTTAAAAATGCTGTAAGTACTTTTTCATTGAACAGTGAGCTTTCTTCAGCTACCAAGATAATATTAATTCTATACGTATCCGATGTTGTGGATGACATTACTACTGATTTCTAATATGCATAGTTTTCTAAGTTATTTTTCATGTTACATTTACAAATTTAGGTTCTTGGGCAACAATCATGTCAAGTTAGGAAATCAAATTACATGATTTTCTTACCATTTCAGACTACATTGTATTGAGTGGTTCTATTTTCCCCAAATCTTTAAAAAGACTATTTTATGGGGAAAAAAATATACAGTTTCCTGTTTATTATTCTTATTTGTGAAAGAAACAAATTGGAAGCAAGACATGTTTCTTTCAAGGAAAGTTAGTCTATTCATAATTTTAAATTTTCCTATAGTGTTTAATTGAAGAGAAGTTGTGATAGAAACTGAGAAGCTTATCCTCTTTCTTAGAAGCATAATGAGGTCTCAGGAGTTGCTCCTGAAAGAGAGGCATTATTATGGGCTGTAAAAAAGTAAAGCTTGTGGTAGAATTCTGGGAAGACAGATTGGTCAACAAGACTGGAGAAGGATCTATAAGACAATATTTTCCAGCAGCAGCACTTAGGACCTCCATTCTTTCTTCAAGTTTTCTCATGTTTCTACCACAAGGTTTACTTTTCACAGTCTCTAGTAGTTTGACAACCTCTGTAACACTTTTTTTTGTCTGTATCTTCAACTCTGCTTGCTAACTTCCTATGAAACTCTATTGGAAAACCAAAAAGCAATTAAAATTTAACCTCATTTTCTCATGCACTATAAATTCTACTCCTTTGCAAGATGCGCAAAAGACTAAGCGTTTAATCAAAGGAATTTAATAGTAAGAGTCAGCTTGTGACCCAAGCTTAAGAGCCTTGCTGGAAAGGTTAGATCATCTGAGTACTACATTTAGCAGCAGTTGCCTGTGTTGCTCAGCCCTATGTACTCCAGGGCTACCTGTACAAGACAATATGTACACACATCCTTGTCATCTTTAACCTCATGCAGTCAGCTTGTAATATCACTATGTGTAATTAAATGAAAAACTGCTTTCAAGAAGTTTTCTATCTTTTTTTTTTTCCACTTGGTCATAAATGCCAAAAGAGATTCCAAAGCAGATGCCAAATTTGCAAGGTTTTGAGAGTACTTAAAACATAAAAATTGGAAGTTATTTTCTGACATTTTGGTGTAAGAAAAAAGTAAAGAGAGGATTCCACCCAGACAGTTATAGGTCTGTCGTTTCTAAACTTATCCAGTAAAGACTGAGAGCTCCTAAATGCATTTACACTTGAAATATGATATCTGAGAACGATTAGAGAATCTAAGTCTCTACTTCACTCCTTTATCTCTGACCGTTACTGTCCTTGCCTCTTAATACCATCCCTCTCCTCTGGGTTGGTGAAAGAGTCTGAAGGAGTCTTCTGATCTCCAAGATTACGTTAATGTCACGACCTGGACCCAAGAACCACACACTTGTGTCCAGCCCATACAGGGGGGGGAAGTGGGTTTGTTTGTCTGTGTGGCAATCCAGAGACCAATAAGGTCACTCCCAGGTTGAATATCAAAACAATATTTATTTCTGACTCCAGCAAACCTAAACACACAAGACACCAGAACGCACAACAAAGACACAAGGTTGGGGGAGGATATCAATATGATCAGTGAGTGTTCGGTTTATTGAGCTTAGCTGTTTCTTTATAAAGCCTTTTCAGTTACATAACTAGGTGCCCACAAGGATATCTACAGTGTATTATTGGTTAAAGGTAGCTGTCCATAAAGCTATTACTAATATATTATTGGCTAAACTACTGCACATGCTAAGAAACCAAGTCATACTGAAATTAACTATGTTGATAGTTCTCTTTAACTGCTTTTCTTTCAGCTGTTATTAGTTCCAACTGAACTAGCTGCTGCATTCCTCCCAGCTGACCTCTGTTTATCTTTCGTTTCTCTATTTCAAGGCCTTCTTAGAATTGTTCAGTCTCACAGTATCCAGGCCTTGTTCTCTGTAAAATGTTCCCACAGGGTGCAACCACTCAAAGTTACTGAAACAAATCCCAGAAAACAATCCAGGTCCTTAGGATATGACCCAACATGCATGTCACAAGGTAATGGTGGGGAGGGGGAGAAAGAGAGAGAAACAGAGAGAGAAAGAAAGAAATCACCACATCGAATGCAGTAGATGATCTTGGGAACACATGGTCCAGGCCATGTGGTCTGGGCTAGTCTGATCAAAGAGTGTGAGTGAGTGTGAGCATGGAAGTGAGCCCCAACTCCTCCCTTCCAAGTCTTTATATCCCTAAGTCCATTTTGGCAGGCTCCAGAAGTGAATAGGTGATGGCGTAACTGGGGCAGCAGCAACGGCTGCATCCCCTTCCCTCCTCCAAAGCCAGCTCTGGGTCCCAACTTCACCCCAGCGAGCGAGAGAGCTGTGCCTGCTCCTGCACTGCCACCTGCTGAACTGTGGCATGACAGACAAGCTGGTGTCACAAGTGGGTAGTCCTCCGACAAAATGTTTAAGGCAAATAGATAAATATAGCCTGACTTGACATTCCACCCCATGACTTAAACATTTAGAATCATAGAATCATAGAACAACCAACCTTGTCGCTCTTCTCTGGACTTGCTCCAGAGCCTCAACATCCTTCTTGTGGTGAGGGGCCCAGAACTGGACACATTATTCAAGGAGTGGCCTCACCCAGCATTTGACCGTGTTAAACCTCATGCCATTGGACTCTGCCCAGCGGTCCAGCCTGTTTAGGTCCCTTTGCAGAGCCTCCCTACCCTCCAGCAGATCGATACTTGCACACAGCTTAGTGTCATCTGCAAATTTGCTAAGGGTACCCTCAATGCCCTCATCTACGTCATTGATGAAGACATTGAACAGAACTGGACCTAGCACTGAGCCCTGTCACAGAAGTCAAATCAAAAACTCAGATCCATGTTGTCTATAGTGGTGAAACTTCAGGGTGCAACTTGCTCAGTTGAATGTGCTGCTGCATCACCTCCATCCAACCGCAGCCAGCTCTGGGCCCAGAGTCCACCCAAACAAGAGAGAGTGCTGCCCGCTCCTACATTGTCCTGCTGTTGAACACAACACACAAGCAGGCAGTCTTCAGGCAAAATTGTTAAGGCAAAGAGAGCTGACTTCACATTCCACCCCGTGACTTAAACATTTGCCACAGAACTCAAGTCGAAAACTCAGGTCCATGTCGTCTATATTGGTGACACTTTCAGATGGGGAGAGAACAAGATCAAAGGAGAAAGAAGGAAGGGGTAGTCATGCCCCAGATCCATGCACTATCAGCTTCTTCAGTTGAAAGACAAGGGGTTGGGGCAGTCTCCTTGAACCATGAGTTGCTAGTTCACGCCGAGGCCTCTAACGACTTTCTCAGTCGAAACACAGGGGGTTGGGGGAGTTTCCTCAAACCATAAGTTGCTAGTTCATGCCAAGGCCTCTAATGACTTTCTCAGTCAACAAACCCCCAGATTCCCCTGAAGAACAAATATGAAGCACTGCAAGTGGAATCCATCCCCAAGGATGAAGAGGATGGCTCCCACAGCCTAGAAACATTCCCTAGGTTGTACCATCCTCAAACATCCATAAAAGCATACTCTGTAAAAAAGGAGAGTGATAGTCTTAGGGGATTACCTTCTCAAAGGAAAAGAGGGGTCTATCTGCAGACTGGACCTGCTCCACAGGGAGGTCTGCTGCCTACCCAGGGCGTCAGTGAAGGATGTAACTAGAAAATTTCCTTCCTTGGTGAAAGAGACAGATTATTACTCTGTGGTAGTATTTCAAAATGGCAATGAAAATGCGCAGTGCGGGAAGCTGAGAGCCATTAAAAGGGACTTCGGGAATCTGGGGAGAACAATGGAGGGCTCTGGGGCACAAGTAATGTTTAGCTCCATTCTAACACAAAGGAATGAATATCAAGAAGTCAAAAAGAAGCACTGGATTAATACCTATCTCCGAACCTGGTGTGAGGTGAAAAACGGGGTTCTTTGATCATGGAGTGGCATGAAACTGGCACTGACGGGTTACATATTCCAAGGACCAGTCAATTGGGAATGAACACTATTCCCTTTATGAGGGCTGAAGGTTCACCAGCCCAGCTGTAGTGCATTTACACCAATGCACATAGCATGGGCAATAAGCAGGAGGAGTTGGAAGCTGTTGTAGGACAATTTGATTACAATGTTGTTGCCATCACAGAAACACAGTGGGATGACTTGTATAACTGGAGTGCAGTTATCACAGAATCACAGAATCACACAACAACCAGGTTGGAAGGGACCCATCGGACCTTCTAGTCCAACCATTCCTATCAAACACTAAACCAAGTCCCTCAAGACCTCATCCACCCATGCCTTAAACACCTCCAGGGAAGGTGAATCAACCACCTCCCTGGGCAGCCTATTCCAATGCCCAATGACCCTCTGCGTGAAAAACCTCCTCCTAATCTCCAGCCTAAATCTCCCCTGGCAGAGCTTGAGGCCATTCCCTCTCGTCCTGTCCCCTCTCACTTGGGAGAAGAGGCCAGCTCCTTCCTCTCTACAACCTCCTTTCAGGTACTTGTAGAGAGTAATGAGGTCTCCTCTCAACCTTCTCTTCTCCAGGCTAAACAACCCCAGCTCTCTCAGCCGCTCCTCATAGGTTCTGTTCTCCAACCCCTTCACCAGCCTCGTTGCTCTTCTCTGGACTTGCTCCAGAGCCTCAACATCCTTCTTGTGGTGAGGGGTCCAGAACTGGACACAGTATTCAAGGAACGGTCTCATCAGTGGGGAGTACAGAGGGAGAATCACCTCCCTGGACCTGCTGGTCACACCGTTTCTGATACAAGCCAGGGTGCCATTGGCCTTCTTGACCACCTGGGCACACTGCTGGCTCATGTTCAGTCGGCTGTCGACCAACACCCCCAGGTCCCTCTCCTCCTGGCAGTTTTCCAGCCAGACTTCTCCCAGTCTGTAGCTCTGCATAGGTGGGATATAACTTCTTCAGGTGGGACTGGAAGGGTAGGAGAGATGGTGGGGTAGCTCTCTATGTTAGAGAGTGCTTTGATACTCTTGAGCTCAATTATGGTGATGACGGGATTGAGTGCCTTTGGGTTAAAATCAGAGGAACCCACAAGAAGTGAGTATTGCAGTTGAGAAAAGCACATATGCTTTTCTTCAGTTGTATTTTTCTTCTGATTCAGTTTTAAAATCAAGCCTGATGTATAAGGTTATATTTGTCAGTTGTTTATAAATGTCATTGTTTTCCTTCTCATCTTTAAACACCTGGAGGTGTTTAAGGCACAGGTGGGTGAGGTCCTGAGGGACATGGTTTAGTGTTTGACAGGAATGGTTGGACTCGATGATCCGGTGGGTCTCTTCCAACCTGGTGTTTCTATGATTCTAAGTTAGATATTGTGATGGGAGTCTGTTACAGACCACCCAGCCAAGAAGAAGAAGCTGATGAGCTCTTCTATAAACAACTGGGAGTAGTCTCAAGATCACTACCTCTTGTCCTTGTGGGAGACTTAAATCTTTTAGATATCTGCTGGAAGTACAATAGAGCAGAAAGGAAGCAGCCTACGAGGTTTCTAGAGTGTGTGGAAGACAACTTCCTCACACAGCTGGTGAGTGGGCTGACAAGGGAAGTCACATTCCTGGACCTGCAGTTTGTGAACAGAGAAGGCCTTGGAGGGAATGTGATGGTTGGAGGACACCTGGGACAAAGCGATCACAAGATGATAGGATTTTCAGTTCTAGGTGAGGTGAAAAGGGGGATTAGCAGAACAGTCACATTAAACTTCCAGAGGGCAGACTTTGGACTGTTTGGATGACTGGTTGGCAAAGTCGCATGGGAGACAGTCCTTAAGGGCAAGGGAGCCCACAGGGGCTGGGCACTCTTCAAAGAGGAAATCATAGCAGCTCAGGAGCAAGCCATCCCCATATTCTGGAAAAGAAGCCGGCGAGGATTAAAACCAGCTTAGTTGAGCAGGGAGATCTTGAGAGACACCAAAAAGAAGAGGAACGTTTATGAGCTTTGGAAGAAGGGACAGGCCTCATGGGTAGGAAGGAGGAAGTGAGATCATGCAGAGAAAAAGGAGGTGGTTAGAGACTTACTTGCCCAGCTAGACACTCACAAGTCTATGGGGCTGGATGGGATTCACCCAAGAGTATTGAAGGACCTGGCAGGTGTGTGTGCCAATTTCATCATCTTCCAGCAGTCCTGCAAGACTGGGGAGATACCACTGGACTGGAGGCTGGTTGATATTGTGCCCATCTACAAGAAGGTTCACAGGGAGGATCCAGGGAACTACAGACCTAATAGCCTGACCTCAGTGCCAGGGAAAGTCACGGAACAGGTGATTTTGAGTGCTATCATGATGCTCATGCAAGAGAACCGGGTGATCAGGCTCAGTCAACACGGGTTCACAAAAGGCAGGTCCTGTCAAACTAACCAGATTGCCTTCTATGACAAAGTGACTCAGCTGCTGGATGAGGGAAAGGCTGTGGATGTGGTCTTCCTGGATTTCAGCAAAGCCTTTGACACAGTTTCTCACAGCATTCTGCTACGGAAACTGTCAGCCTCTGGACCTGGACAGCCGCACACTCTCCTGGGTGGAAAACTGGTTGGATTACTGGTCCCAGAGAGTGATGGTAAATGGAGTTAACTCCATCTGGAGGCCAGTTCCAAGTGGGGTTCCCCAGGGCTCAGTGCTGGGTCCACCCTTGTTCAATGTCTTTATCAATGACCTGGATGAAGGCATTGAGTATACCCTTAGCAAGTTTGCAGATGACACTAAGCTGTGTGGATGTGTTGATCTGCTGGAGGGTAGGGAGGCTCTGCAAAGGGACCTAAACAGGCTGGACCACTGGGCAGAGTCCAATGGCATGAGGTTTAACACAACCAAATGCCGAGTCCTGCACTTGGGGCACATCAACCCTATGCAGTGCTACAGACAAGGAGTAGTTCCTTGTTTCCTTCTGTTGATCTTCTTGAAGACAGGAGTATATTTTGCTTTCTCACAGTCTTCAAGAATGTCTACTGGCTGTTGGAATCTTTCAATAATAATTAAGAATCACTTCACCCATGAACACATCCCATTACATCCCATAGACTTGTTCATGTTCAGTTTGTTTAAATGTTCCCTTATCTGATCCTCATCTACACAGGTAAGTCTTTCTTGCTCAACACTTTCCCACTGGTCTCAGAGGCCTGGGGTTTCTGAAGGCAAATTTTCATACATATGAAGAAGCCATTTTCCACATCCCTTCTTGCCATGTAAGCTGCTCCATTCATTTGTCAGCACACATTTCCCTTAATGTTCATTTTCCTGCTGAATTACCTGTCCAAACCCTTCATGTAGCACTTTACATCATTTTCCAGTCTCACCTTCAGGTGGGCTTTTGCTTTCCTAACCCCATCCCTGAACACTTCGAAAGTGTTTCCATTTTTCTGACTCTTCTTCCAGCTATTGTATACATTTATCATATGTGCTAGTTTTGTTGGGAGCTCCTTGTTCATTCAGGCAGGCTTCCTGTAATCCTTTTTTACTTTCTGCACACTGAGATAGATCCTCAAAAAATCAGCTGGTTATCCTAGACCCCTTTTGTCTGCAAGACTGTCTGCTATGGTATTTGTCACAACCTGGACCCACGAACCACATGCTTGTGTCCAGTCCTGACCAGGATGAGGGAAAGTGGGTTCGTTTGTTTATGTGGTGATCCAGAGGCCAATAAGGTCACTCCCTGGGTGAATATCAAAGGTTGTGGGTAGCCGGAGCAGCAGCAACAGATGCATCCCCTCCCCCCACCAAAGCCAGCTCTGGGGCCCAACTTCACCCCAGCGAGTAGGAGCTGTGCCTGCTCCTGCACTGCCTCTTGCTGAACCATGGCACGACAGACAAGCTGGTGCCACAAGTGGGTAGTCCTCCAAACAAAATATGTAAGACAAATAGATAAACATAGGCTGACTTGACAGTTAGTATGGCAACAAGCTTAATGATTACTTTTTATGGACAGAAAATAAAAATTTTCCTATTTCTAGGACTTTGATTTTGCTTTAAAAAAACCTTTCTCCAGAATCAGAAGCCAATAACACTAATAATTCCCATCTGATGTCATCATCTTACATTTCTAGCTTTGCATGCTGATGAATATAATAAAGCTTATTATAGTGAAAATAGTCTTTCAGACCTTGAATAATTGAAATTTGTGATTACCTTTTAGTTCAAGAAATTGTTCCAAATCTACTCAAGTATTATGCAGCCTTTTAGTTTGGGGATTTTAACATTTAAAATGTCATTCTGTTAACTGCATCATAATAAATTATTTGCTCTCGCAGACCATCTTTTGCATATGCCTTAATATGAAATCAATATGCCTTTTTCTGAACTGAATTTCTGTACATAAGCACATAAGTAAATGTAGGTATATGAAAAGACATTTAAACAAAGGAAATTACTGATATTGAGAGCTACACTTACTGAGTTAAACAAAGCATTAATATATCATATGTGTGCAAGAACATTAAAAGACCCTCCATCTGCTGTATATGCTTTATGTAATAATTTAAAGACCTCTTCCTTGTATATTTTTTCTACTATTGTTCATGAATTGGTTTTGTTATGAAGAAAATTTCTAATCAAAACTTGTGAGTGTACGTCAGAGTTCTGGACTCTTCAGTTTTATAGAAATATCATTCCTATGGCTTCTGTCTTAATTTTCAGATAAAATATTGAAAAAATGAGAAAAGTTTTTAAAATATGTAGTAATGACTTCTATAAGAGTCAAAACACAGTGAGAAAACAGCTCAATGTGAAAATGGGACTGCACAGTGGGAAATTTTTGTACAAACATATATTTGCATTTGGTCACTACTTTAGTAGTTTTCAACTCCTTCAGAAGTTCTTTAGGAAAATATTAGGCATGCCATTAAAATGTACTAAGTGGGCCATGTATACCATTAGAAATCCACTACAAAAAATGTTTCCTGTTGATCACCCCAGCAAAGGTTTGTGCTGTTTATGAAGTTACCAAAGAAAACAGGATTCCACTGCTGTATATTCCCCAAAAATCTTAAATATAAGTGATGACAACTAAAATTTTCCAAAAACTCCCACTTCTCAGAATTCCATGCTAAGTACTAACTTTCTCTCCTTTGTCTACCATCTGTGTGACCTACTTTCTTATTATTAACCATGTCTTACTCTGTTACTAGGGACTGGTAGTTATACAGCACAGGAACACTCTGCTATATTTAAAACAAAAAACCTACTGTTGAATTCAATGTCACAGCAGAGTTTTATAGCAGTGAAGAACTGCCTTGATAAATGGTCCTGACATTAGCGTTTTCATGACTCTACATTCAATGTCACCGCATCACAGTGCAGAGTGCTAAAGTAAGGCCACTGCTACCTTCCAATAACATATTAAGTTGAAACTCACTCTATCTCTGGATCCCATAGGCACAATAAATAGAGAAAATAACACATTTACAAACTGATAAAACTCAGCAAAGCTAATAAAATCAGACATTTTATAGCTCAGCTAATAGTGTCCTTTGAAGGGCATCAAATAACACATCATATACTGCTCTAGGGGAAATCAAATTAAGCACAGCAATGCTCCCTCTGAACAATACATTTGAATAGGCAGGAGATACTAAAGCTAATCAACTCATAACAATATGAATTTTACAATCAATGTCCTTCTCTTGTTAACATGAATGTATGCTGTTTTGATAGGAGCAAGGATCACCTATCAAATTGTTCCAATTTCAATAATGAAGTCCTTTCAAAGTTTTAGAAATGTTTCAGCCATTACATTCTCTTTCCTAATATTGTGTGTGATAGTCTATTTGAAGGACATCATTATAAGTCACTTCAACAAAGTAGACTTTTTTTGTTATTACCAGGCAACTGTAACAATAACTACATTATTCATTTGCTCTGGCTCAAAAAATAATACAAATCCCTTTTGGTTTCCAATAAAATGTTCTATGCAGCCATAAAGCAAAAAATACAAATTGTCTTTGTTCCCATGTTCAGTTTAAAGAAATACTTCAACTTTTCTTTTAATCTGGATTTAACTACGCTGATCTTAAGCACCAAATATGTGATCTAGTCTTGTTGAGACTTAGCTACTGGTTCTAGTTTCCTCACTTCCCTCATTTTAACAATGTCTAGTCTGCAAGGAGTTCAAACCAAAACTCGTTAAGTAGCATAGAAATGTGGTGCAAGTTGCCTTGAAAAGCAATAACACTTCTTTGTGCTCTAATTCTATCAGATCTGACAAGATAATCAAGGTTAAGCCTGGATTGTAATAATAAAGGAGATTTTCAAGGATTAGCTAGACTAAGAAAGAAATACAATACTCTTCCATTTTTTGTCATTGTCTTAAAGATTATGAAGGCAATGTCAGTCTGTGAGGCAGCTCCTTGAATCCTGTGTTCGTTTCTGGGCCCCTCACCACAAGAAGGATGTTGAGGCTCTGGAGCAAGTCCAGAGAAGAGCAACAAGGATGATGAAGGGGCTGGAGAACAGGTCCTGTGAGGAGTGGCTGAGAGAGCTGGGGTTGTTTATCCTGGAGAAGAGGAGGCTGAGAGGAGACCTCATTACTCTCTACAAGTACCTGAAAGGAGGTTGTAGAGAGGAGGGAGCTGGCCTCTTCTCCCAAGTGACAGGGGACAGGACGAGAGGGAATGGCCTCAAGATCCGCCAGGGGAGATTTAGGCTAGAGATTAGGAAGAGGTTTTTCACGCAGAGGGTCATTGGGCATTGGAACAGGCTGCCCAGGGAGGTGGTTGATTCACCTTCCCTGGAGGTGTTTAAGACACGGGTGGATGAGGTCTTGAGGGACTTGGTTTAGTGTTTGATAGGAATGGTTGGACTAGAAGATCCGATGGGTCCCTTCCAACCTGGTTGTTCTGTGATTCTGTGATTCTGTTTTAGAGCAGAGAGAATGTAGAGATTGCTCCCCTCCATTACATTAGGCTAAAAACTGAGACCTGGAGACCTTTTGCTATCATTGCTAAAAAGTACCACAGTATATCAAATCTTTAAGACAGATAGTATGTGTTCTTGACCCAAGGATCATACAATAGAATGGCACAGCAGGTGTTTCTGTAGAGCGCAGTAATTTTTTTTAAAAAGAAAGACTACAAAGTGGAGTTCATAAATAATGTAGTTGAAAATCATAAAGGGTAAGTGGTACATTGCTACATGGAGAACCCGTTCCCTTTCCTAAGATTACAGGCTCATATGCTGTTGCCATATTCAAGCCATGTTTGCAGATGTATCATCTACAGCTGGCTCTTATTTAATGAGAAATGGTAGTCACTGTTACAAATTTATGAGCAATTACTAAAAATTTCCATATTTTTCTATCACATACACAACAAAACAAAAACTTTCTGGGTTTAGATATTAAGCATCTTATAAGTAATTAAGTATTAATATTATCAGGTACAGTCTGGTCCTAAATCCTGATTACCTGTAGTGAAAGTGCTGCTTGGTTTCATTCAGAAATTACACTCCATCTTTGAAACTGCTGCATATCTCAGATACATTAAATAATCTTAATTTGATCCATTTTTAAGAAAGTTAATAAATATATATGGAGATAAAAGTTGACAGAATCAGAGATCTTTGAAGAACATGGAACCATACCCTAGAGTAGAAGGGAAGGTTATTAATGTAATTTACTGCAATGCCAAGGAATATTTTGGTACTGGACAAAACCAGCCAAATTACAGTACTGGCAGTTATTGGTGGGTTGACTCAGTGATGAGTTGAACAAAATCTAATCATAACATTAAAAAATATCTTCAGTAGTTTTGAAAGGTCTTATCTGAGTTGACATATTTCAATATGACTTGTGCTTTAATATTCTCTATAATTATATTAGAATATTTAAACAAACACTCCTTCAATAGTGGGATCTCTTATGAGAATCAAAACAGGTCTGGGTTTTAAAATTTTTAAATGGCTTTCAAAAAGAAAAGAGAGGGGAGAGGAAGGGAGAGGAGGAAAGGGGAAGAGAGCAGAGGTGAGGTCTTTTCACCTTTTTTCATCTTTTGAACTCATATGAATTCATCATATATATATCAGCAACGGTACATCTTCTATAAGCAAGCAGTTGGCTTTGTCACATGAATTAACTTTTTCTGTCATGTTTTTATGAGAACACAGCATGTCTTTTTTTACGAGAAAGATAGCTGTATGCTCAATGGTTGCACACTTTCTAGGTTGATATAGTTCTTATACAGTTGATCAGCAACTGACTGACCTGCTTTGGAAGATAAGAACATGCATTTCAGGAAGTGTTATTTATCCTGTCTGAGCATATGTCTGTTGCAATCTCAGTCTTTCTAATTATATTTTCATGTATGCTGTATTAATGTCTGATACCAACATAATGTTATCTGTCCTTCATATTTACTGTGCTGCCCTTTAATTAAGGTCAGAAAATAAGTTTGTGCAAAATAGAAGCTAAGAATTGAAATTTCTGTTTAGTACTGAGGCAATTGACCATTTAAAAATTTTGTAAATTTGACTCTGAATACAACTGTATTCTGAAAATATTGGGAACAATGAAGAGCCAGGAAAGCTAGACCTAATCTCAATTCTGCAAGATGTGCAACATCTTAGAGAACAGATTTATTAAATAATAAATTAACATATTAATTCCAACTTCATTTTCCCAACCTATGAAATTATGAGAATAGCCATATTATCTCATAAGTTTCTGCTGTGGCTTTTTCTTAGCAGTTATAGTGCTCCTTAATATTTGGTCAACAAAATAATATGTAAGAACTTACGTTACCTTCATCTGTCCTTTCTGAAATAGCCATTTCTTGCTCTTTTTCCACTCTATTTTTAATTCCCCATTTGTTCAGCTACCTTTCTGAGATGCCGTAATTAATGCATATCTTTTTTACATATGGCTTGATATCCAGATGGAGATTTGTGACAAGTGGTATCCCAAAAGGATTTGTACTGGGACCAGTGCTGTTTAATATCTTAATCAATGATATAGACAGTGAGGTTAAGTGCACCCTCATCAAGCTGGCAGATGACAAGTTGAGTGGTGCAGGTGTCACATTAGAAGGACAGGATGTCATCCAGAGGGGCCTGGACAAACTGGAGAAGTGGACCTATGCGAATCTCATGAGATTCAACAAGGCCAAGTGAAAGGTTCTACATCTGGGTCAAGGTAACCAATGGTTTCAACAAAGGCTGGGGGATAATATGATTGAGAGCAGCCCTGCAGAGAAGGACTTGGAAGCCCTCATTGATAAGAAGCTTGACATGAGCCAGCAACGTGCACTCAGTCCAGAAGGCCAACCACATCCTGGGTTGCATCAAATGAAGCTTGGCCAGTAGATCAAAGAAGTTGATTCTGCCCCTCTACTCAGCTCCTGTGAGACCACATCTGGAGTATTGTGTCCAGTTCTCGAATCCTCAATGCAAGAAAGATATAGAACTGTTGGAACTGGTCTAGAGGAGGGCTATAAAGATGATCAGAAGGCTGGAGCACCTCTGCTATGAGGACAGGCTGAAAGAATTAGGGTTGTTCAGACTGGAGAAGAGAAGGCTCCAGGCACACCTTATTGCATCCTACCAGTGCCTCAAGGTAGCCTGCAAGAAAGGTAGGGAGGGAGAAGAAAAGGCATATAGTGATAGGATTAGGAGGAATGGCTTTAAACTGGAAGGGGAAGATTTAGAATAGACATAGGGAAGACATTTTTCACAATGAGTGGGGTGAGCCACTGAAACAGGTTGCCCAGGGAAACTGTGGATGCCCCTCCCTTGCAGTGTTCATGGCCATGTTGGATGGAGCCCTAAGCAGACTGATCGAGTGGGATGTGTCCCTGCCCATGGCAGGTCCGATGGAACTAGATGATCTGTATGGTCCTTCCCAACTCAAACCATTCTATGATTCAATGTTTCTGTGATACCATGTGTTAGATAAATAGCCAAATCATAAACACATGATTCCTAAATACCCCCAGATAATATCAATATTTATGATAGGTAGCTGAATAACTTCTAACTTGTGTATAACTGTTTTTCACCAACAAACACTTGAATATCTGAAGGTCTTAATGTAACCTAAACCCCATTTTTTAATCAAAGTCCTTATGCCACCAGAGCTCCACTATTATGATACCTAATTAAATATTAAGCATATAGGACACTTATTTTCAAAAGTACTCAGCAGTGATTCCTATAGTTAAGATGAAATAAATCAATCTTCCATTAATTTTTTTTTTTTTTTTTTTTTTTTTTGCATAACCTGTTTCAAACAGTACATTCAAGATTTTACCTCATACGATGTTTCATGTACTGTATGGGGACATTTGGTTTGAGAAACACACAAACTTCTAAACAGAAATTTAATCTTTCAGAAAAGAAAAAAAAGAAATTTATTTCCTAGAATTTTCTGCAAATTTTTCTCTTCTATGGTGTTCTTTTTTCTTTCAGGCTGTGTACTTGCTAAATATATTCTAACAATACCTAGGATTGTACCTTTTGTGTAGCATTTGTGATTTGTTGCAGACAGAGGTTACATTCCCTGGTTCCTGTCATTGAAATAGCACTTTTTATGAAGAGAATTCATCTTATTTGGCCTCATAGCTCTTCAAGTATTCCAGTATTATAATTTCAGTGTTACAATTTCAGTGTTACTTCTAATTTGTTCTGACTGTTTCTTTGCATATTTCTACAACAAAAAAGCTAATAATTAAGGCTTTTAAAATGATGTCCCTAATCTGGTCTGTGCTCAGTATAAGTGGGTCAATGTAGGCTTACTACTTGGCAGCTGGTTTTAGTTTCACCTGTCTTGCGTCTGTTCTCATCTGACCTGTCTTTTAACATATCTTTGCTTATTACTTTTTTTTCATTGCTTTGTGTGCCAGTTCTACACTGAACACAGACCTACTCATTTATTCCAAGTGGACTGTAATCCTTTGTTGTGACAGTCTCCTGCCTAACAAGTTCCACAATCTTTTCCTTTTTCCAAGTAATTGCTCATGGGAAAAGGGCATTAGTAGGTACAGGTTTACTGAGTAGGATGAGAAGGCTTCATTTGCACTCAACTTTAACTTTTTAGGAATTTAAAGTCAACTTAATATATTAACAAAATAATGTTAGAGGTCACACAGAGGGAAACCAGGCAATCTTTGGATCTTTTCATCCACAGTCCTGCAATGCAGAGACATGAGCTCTTACACTGACTCCTACCCCTCTACCATGTAACATGATGTTATGAGGACATTGACCTCTCTTCTGATCATGTAGGCATCAGGTTTTCATCTGCTTCTATTCCACTCCATTAGCTATAGTGAAATGTTGACAGATAAACAGTTCTCTTGTCTGCTTTATGATTGTTATCACTCCTTCAGCAGTTAATGCTACTAAATTGCTCTTTCTAGGTCTTTGTGGTTAGATGAAGGAAGATTTAATATTCAGATTCCCACTTGGGTACGACTTTTTAAATTCCTCAGCAGTATGTTGACAAAATGTTTGTTGCCTGTTAAGAGCATGATAGCATTTCCAAAAAATCATTAACTAGGATTTTTTTTTCATGAAAGTTTCTGGTTCTGCTTGTGATTCCATGTGTCTGTAAAATCCCTTGCTGTTGATAATTATACATGTTTACATTCCCATCTTGCACCCTGCCATGAAGATTATTTTTTTACCGAACATCATTGAAATCTGTGCAGAAGATATTCCTCTTCCCCAACACAGTTTTATCTTGAAGTTTGAAAAGTATCTTTCTTTTATTTAGTATAAAAAGATTGCTGTCCTGTCATTAGATGAAGACTGACTTCTTCATTTGTATTTGTTCTGTCTTAAACTTTGTCTCAGTGCAGAACTGTGTGCGGCTGAGGAGCTTTTCTCGTTAACAATGAGAGGGCGAGGGATAGGAGCAGGCACCACTTCCTCTCTTCCCTTCCCTGCCGTGAATGGGTTAATTGTCCTGATGTGCAGCAGCAGGTACATCCCCACCACCTGACTGAGCTTGGGGACCCAAAGGGTTCACACTAAGATTATTCTGGCAAGGGTCTGCTGAACCGCTAGTGACACTGAAATATCCATACCCAATTCCAGAACCTTCCTGAAGGAACTTCTGCACATTCCCCAGTTTGAGAACATTCACAGCAAGACTACCCCTCTCATTCTGAATGGGAATGAACTTGCCCTATAAAAATAGTGCCTGCAAAGAAGCCACAGAGTATGCACCCACTGTTCCATAAAATCGACCTGAAGGTATTGCTGCTTGATTGACCTGAAGAATTACTAGTCCATGCCTTCCTGAAGAATTCCTGCTTTAGGAATTACTGCCAGATGGATTATATTTTCCTGAGAAACTGCACCTCAGTGCCAGGGAAAGTCATGAAGCAGGTGATCTTGAGTGCTAGCATGAAGCACATGCAAGAGAACTGGGTGATCAGGCCCAGTCAACACGGGTTCACAAAAGGCAGGTCCTGCCAAACTAACTTGATTGCCTTCTATGACAAAGTGACTCGGCTGCTGGATGAGGGAAAGGCTGTGGATGTGGTCTTCCTGGACTTCAGTAAAGCCTTTGACACAGTTTCTCACAGCATTCTGCTACGGAAACTGCCAACCTATGGCCTGGACAGGCGCACACTTTCCTGGGTGAAAAACTGGTTGAATGGCTGGACCCAGAGAGTAGTAGTAAATGATGTTAAATCCAGCTGGAGGCCAGTGACAAGTGGGGTTCCTCAGGGCTCAGTGCTGGGTCCAACCCTGTTCAATGACCTGGATGAAGGTATGGAGTGTACCCTTAGCAAGTTTGCAGATGACATTAAGCTGTGTGGAAGTGTTGATCTGCAGGAGGGTAGGGAAGCTCTGCAAAGGGACCTAAACAGGCTGGACCGCTGGGCTGAGACCAATGGCATGAGCTTTAACACGACCAAATGCTGGGTCCTGCACTTGGGGCACAACAACCCTATGCAGTGCTACAGACTAGGAGACGTCTGTCTAGAAAACTGCCAGGAGGAGAGGGACCTAGGGTTGTTGGTTGACAGCTGGCTGAACATGAACCAGCAGTGTGCCCAGGTGGCCAAGAAGGCCAATGGCATTCTGGCTTGTATCAGAAACAGTGTGAACAGCAGGTCCAGGGAGGTGATTCTCCCTCTGTACTCCACACTGATGAGACCGCTCCTTGAATACTGTGTTCATTTCTGGGCCCCTCACCACAAGAAGGATGCTGAGGCCCTGGAGTGAGTCCAGAAAAGAGCAACAAAGCTGGTGAAGGGCCTGGAGAGTAGGCCTTATGAGGAATGGCTGAGAGAACTGGTGTTGTTTAGCCTGGAGAAGAGGAGGTTGAGAGGAGACCTCATTGCTCTCTACAACTACCTGAAAGGAGGTTGTGGAGAGGAGAGAGCTGACCTCTTTTCCCAAGTGACAGGACAAGAGGGAATGGCCTCAAGCTCTGCCAGGGGAGATTTAGGCTAGAGATTAGGAGGAAGTTTTTAATGGAAAGGGTCATTGGGCATTGGAATAGGCTGCCCAGGGAGGTGGTTGATTCACCTTCCCTGGAGGTGTTTAAGGCACAGGTAGACGAGGTGCTGAGGGACATGTTTTAGTGTTTGATAGGAATGGTTGGACTCGATGATCTGATGGGTCTCTTCCAACCTGGTGATTCTATGATTCTATGATTTTAAATCTGAGTTGTGCTGTATACTTTTTGTTTGTGATCTGAACAAATTTGGATCTGTTTTTTGCAGCTCTGAGAAGTTGCAACTCAAAGTGCAACGGAGTATCTATGTCATGATTTTGGCTGTGTCCAAAATAAATCGCAGAATCACTAGGTTGGAAAAGACCTCCAGAATCATTAAGCCCAACCATTCCTATCAGCCACTATATACTGCATTTGAATTTACACCGTGAGATTTGTTGGTCTCCAATTTGCTGCACGGATATCAAAAAAGCCCTTTTTACCATCCATTTTTGACTGTGCAGATCAGGGTGGACCCTAACACTACTGTTGTCATGAGCAGGATATAACACACCACAGTCTGGGTTTTACATGATCTCTCATCAGGGATAAATGGTTAACATAATTTAAAGTTTCTCCTTTACTTGAGATTAACTCCAGAGCCTGATTGTTTTTGAGTGTCACATTTTCTTTGTTCAGTGCTTAGTCAAACTGAGTTGTTCCTTACCTTAGAAATGTGTTACTTTTTTTTTTTTTTGAGTTCCATTGGGAAAAATTAATACTGTTCTGTAGAAAAATAAATATAATTTAAATATTTGGCCTTTCTTGTCATTATTAGAGTACACGAGGCTACCATCACCTTCTTACAAATGTCTAAGCTTCCATTTGTCCCTATCATTGCTAAAGATAATAAATAAATAAGTAAATAAATAGGATTTGCAGCATGAAGGGATTAAGTCCATATATTACTCTACTAGCAGCAATGTTACGAGAGTTAGAGGTAGCAAATGGTACTTCTTCACTGCAAAGGATTTTGCATTCTATTCCCCTTCACACTAGGCAGTTAACCTGTACAGCAATTTATTCTCATGTTAATTTTATATTAGTCAAGCAGGATGTCTTTGATTTCTGCACACGCACCTCCAAGAAGCTGACAACAAACACCTATGGGGTGTCAGATCCCCACTCAGCAATTCTCTCTCTCCCTGTCCTCAACAGAGAAAAAAATAAAATAGAAAAGCTCCTGTGTTGAGATTAATACAAGGAGATAACTTACCAGTTACTATCATGGGCAGACTCAACTTAGTATTAATTCAATTTATTTGCAATTAAAAAGACAGTAGGATAGTCAGAAATAAAGACAAAACTAAAAAACCCTTCCTCCCACCCTCCACTTCTTCCCAAGCTCAACTTCAGTCTTTTATTCCTAACTCATCAACCTTTTCTCCACCATGAGCGGTGCAGGGGTGTGGGAAATGGAAATTGCAGTCAGTTGATAACACCATGTTTTTCCCACTCCTTCCTCCTCACACTTTTCTTCTGCTCCTGCATGAGGCCCCTCTCCCAGGGTAATGGTCCTTCATAAACCACTGCAATGTGAGTCCTTCCGATAGGCTGCTGTTCTTCAAGATCAGCTCCATCACAGGTCCTTTCCATGGTGCAGACTTTCAGGAATAGACTGCTACAACATAGGTCCCTAATGGGCCACAGCTCCCACCATAAAATGTGATCCTGCAATCCTGCATAGGCTTCTTTCCACAGGCTGCAGTTTCTGTCTAGAGTCTGCTTCAGAGTGGGCTCCCCATGGTCTGCAGCTTCCTACAGGGCATAACCTCCTGCTGCAGCATTAAGTCCTCTGTGTACTGCAGTGTGGGTATCTGCTATGATCTGATCCTCCATGGGCTGCAGTCAGACAACTTGCTTCACTACAGTGATAACACACTGCAGGGGACCCTCTGTTTCATTGCCTGAAGAACTACCTCCTCCTCCTTCTTCATCGACTTTGGTGTCTATAGGGGTTTTAGTCTCATTTTTTTATCAGTCCTCTCTCTCATAGCTGCTACAAAGTGGCTTTTGCCCTTTCTGAAATCTATTTTCAAAGAGTAGCTAGCAGTTTCACTGACGGGCCCAGCTCTAGCCAGCAGGAGGTTCACTTTGGAACCAGATAGAAATCACTTCGTCCAGTTCAGGATTTCTTCTCACAGAGGCCCTTCCTGCTACTGAAACCTTGCCACATAACCTCAGTACAACCAGTTTCCAAAAAGGAACAGAAGTTGAGGAACTTCTTTTACCAAGGAGAAGATATTGCTGAAGTTCTTACTAATATATCTTTACATAAATTGATTAGTCAAGAAAATATTAATTTCTTCTTTAGTCTGAGGTTTTTCTTTCTTAGCACAAGACAAATCCAACTCTTGAAGGATTACATAATACAATCTAATATTTCAGTGAATGGGGTAAAATAAAATAGGAAAATAAAGCTTTTATACTACAGTCCTGTAGTTAGGCAACTTCTCAGTGTCATAATGCTTCTTCAGGCAGTGGCTTTGATATACTAGGACTAAAGTACTGGAAGGGATTAAATTCTTCTCCTCAAGTTAATTTATAATTTTTAGTGTTACCGGCTTTGAGAAGACCCCCATCTTTAACCAAACCTATTTACACTTTCCTTTCTGCTCTCAATCCAGGATGTCACGAGCATATTTCTTGAGATCAATGCTTTATTCTTGCAGTGTTTCAGACTGCTTAGATTTCTTTTAGTTTTTCTACCATTTTGACTTATCTATGTTCCTATTTCCTTCTCAGTTCTGACTCTGAAGAGGTCTTGATGTACATGTAAATGGCATTTAAGCACATATCAAAATCTCTGTGATAACAGTCAAAGAAATCTATTCTAGAAACTGGTTTCTGCCACAGATCCAGATTTAAGTTCCTTATACATACCTCTGGTTTAATAAAGAAATTTTTGCTCCTATTTTACCACTTCTATTTCTTCACTTTCCTACATTAAGGTTTGACTTGCTGTCTTAATAGTTCTTAAAAATATTGAGTTATTGCTGGATAGTTTCTAATCATCTAACCTCTGGCAGCTGCTCAAAAGGTTATGTAATTATATTTGTACAAATGTTTTGATGTTACCAGTGGGGATCTAAAGAGCTCTGTTTTTCAAATAACACCCATATCTGTTTCTCTTTTCCTCTGGAAAAATGACAGTGAGGCATCACTTGCAATTCTCTGTGTTGGTTGTAGTCTACAGTAAAACTACTGCAATTTCATTACAGTGACAGCTCTTGTCAGATATTTTGTGTGCTAGAATATAGCAGCAAGGGTAGCAACGAGGAAGCTTGGAGCATATCCCAAATCTGTGAAGAGCACATACATTTCACTACTGGTTCAGCTGGCAATAGCCTGTGTGAAGACATTTATGCATTCACTTTCAATTATAAGGTTATGCTAAATGTAACAGTCCTTAGTTAAGTTCTTAAGAAATTTATTTTAAAGTTATTCTAGGCTCTTATGGAGCCTAGTTCATAAAACTAGCATCATCTCTTTTTCAATTTCTCATATTGTCTGGGAACAATAAATGAAATATATCGTGTAATAGGGACTTTGGATCCTGTCCTCCAAGATTCTTGGATATCTCACTCAGCTCCAAATTAACCTTGGCTTTTGGGTAAAGTGAGACATGCGTGGTACATTGGTCCCACTATTTTTTTTTATGTTTTATTTTTCAAAGTCACAGGGAAAAGCTGAAACCAGATATGTGAAAAGTAATGTACTTTGTTTTTGGCATCCTCAGTATAGCACTGTAGCACTGTAACAGAATGAAGATAATTTGGATAAATTTACACTCACACTGATTGCATCATTTTTGGTCTTTAAAGTTTTATTGAGTGAATAGGATGCAAAATTGACTTTAATTTTATTTCTTAATTTTTAATTCCTACTGATTATTAACCAAGAACAAATAAATTGTGATTGTACTAATTTAATTTCCTTAAATTCTAGTCTGTGCTTTCTGACTGTGTCTAAAATAAAATAAAACATGTCATTTTCATTCTATGTGAATGAAAGAACAGCATAACTGCTGGCTTATATGATGTTCAGCAGCAGAACATGTTCTGCAAAAAGTAAAAAAAGCATTAAAGGTTAGCCAAGGTGCCAAGGTTGACTTGCAACCTGAATGTTCACACTGCTAAACAGTGTGATAAAGTTTATGTTCAACCAATGTGTGAATGTGCTCTTTGGAAGTGTTTTTGCTTCATGCCTGAACAACCAGCAATAAAGAGAAGAGTCAAAGCATGTGAAGCCAATCCCATCCAGATGCACCCTGATGTCCCTTCTCTGCACAGTATCAGATAATAGATGGGATTACTACTCCTGATCATTAGCTTCAGTTTTTTGTTTAGTGAAAATGAAATTAAAACACATGACAGACAATTCTACCTTCTCTTATTATAAAGATTTTTCTTTTCCTCTCTTTTCTCAGAATGTCTCTCCTTCAATGGAATCTGGGATATCTTCTTGATTTTGGAGAATTTGCTCTTCATGATTATGATAAATGTATTTGCCCCTTTTTTTCTCATTTTAAACAATTACCACTTGACTGTATTAATGTCAAAGACATCTTATGCAGAGATGTACAAGTTAGTCCAGAAAGAGCAACATTCACCTCTTTCCTCCTAGCTGTCTATTTTTGAAGCAAACCTTTCTCAGGAGCTGTGATGGTTTAGGAAAGATTTTTACTTTTGTTTTCTTGGACATTTTTATGAAGCCTAGAGACTTTTTCATGTTTCAAAGCTCATTTTTAGGCTAGAAGTGTTAGAGTACTTCAGATAGTTTGAGTAAGTAAGCGCACATTTTTACAAGGTCAACCTGGCCTTGTACACTTCAAGGGAGGAGGCATTAACAACTTCCTTGCATAAACTGTTCCAATGTCTCACCACCCTCATCAGGAAGAATTTCCTCCTAATGTCTGATCTAAATCTCTCCCCTTCCAATTTAAAGACATTCCCCCTTGTCCTATCATTTTCCAAGCCCTAATTCAGAAAACACTTAAGCTAACAGCTTCATATATGTACTACACTCATATTAAATTGTTCAGAATTAAAGTTCTATACTGTAAAACCCTTGATTCTCAGAACTTACGTGTAATAGAAATAGAAAAAAATGAATTGTAACTGGAGTATACAACAGAATATATTGTTATGAACTCTGAACCCGTGACTCTAATGACTAGACTGGGAACTCGTACATAACAGACATTAATAAGTAAATAAAATCCCAGTTGTTAAACATGGAGTCAAACTGTAGTAGTACATTTGTTTCATTTGTAAACAATTCTGTCGGTTTTGTAGTTAGAAACCTGAAGTCCAGTTGAATATATCTTTAATTCATTTTATGATTAAGCCTACAAGTTATGTCAGGTAGAATGCAAATGAGGGAGAAAATTCACAGTGTGCATTATTCTTGGAGACTGCAAATCCTAATACAGGAGCAGAGAAATATAGAGAAATAAGAAATCTGAGATATGCTTAGTGGACTTGGGAACAGCAAGCTACCTCCTAAAAAGATACATGTTTCTGAGAAAAAATTGTGTCTGATGTAATAAGCCAATGCTCAGCATGAGAATATCAAAAATCTAAGAGGATCTTCAACTGTAGTCAAGTCTTCAAGTGTCACAATACAGAAAGTAACAGTGACAAATAAGCAGAAATTTGCATAGATATTGATTGAGTTTGGTTTGTTTCTTGACCTGTGGAGCATTTACACCTTAAAGTATTCTCAGAACATGAATAATTATTATTAGATTAGTACATTGTCAAAAAAATTTACTTCTGGTATAGAGCTTACAGTAAATGGTGCTATATAAACACTGTGTACAACATTTATTTCTTTTATTATAAATCACAGTAGATATAGATAGGACATAATAGGAAGGGAGAGAGAGGAAAAGGTCAATGTACAAACTGGGAAGCTAATTTTGTTGATTCCAAATTGTGTTTTGTTTTTCAGTCAAAATCAGTAAGTAAAAGTAGCTCTTCTTTGCAGATCTCCAACTTAGTTTTTACAGTGGAAAGATTTTTTGTGGATGTCATGATTTAGGATCTGATCCTAAGAAAGGCAGTTTGAAGAATGTTTAGGTCTTGAATATTTAAAAATAATAGTAAAAAAGTAAATATTGGAGCTTTGCACACAGAAGTAAGAAAAGATTCTGAGGATGAGGAAACTCTAACAGGTAACATTCTCCGTCCTCTTGGTCTGCTGATTTTTCTTCTCACTCAACCATAGTGTCTTATAAAACATCCATCCTTAAGCAGACTAATATGTAGATTCCTTTTCTTTAATAATTGACATTTATACTCATAAAGGCCAATTGCTCTGAGGATCATGGTTTCTGTTAGAACCCAATTGATGTGCACATTTTGCTTTCACAAGTATCACATAGTTCTAGTTGATGTAATGATATGTTGCTGTTTTATCCACATCTTGCTACCATGAAAGGTGGTTTATTGCCTATTTCACATAATCTAAGTTTGACAAAAGAATGAGGTAAAAGTGGTTTTCTGAAAAAGTAATTTAGTAAGTGCCTATCTGGCAGATTTTAGTTCCTGAAGTCATGTACAAAACACAGGATAGAGGACAGCTTCCTAATTTTTTATTCCAGCTCTATAAATACACTGAGACTATATTAAAACAGAAAATGCTTTTGCCTCCTAAAAAAGGTAAAAGCATTTTCACCTGGGAAGTTATGTAAAATGGCAATGTAAACTAGTGATATTTTAGAAGCTGGCGTTTAAAGGATTTTTGGGTTTTGTGTCAAGTCAGCCCTCAAGAATATTAGAAGCCTTCTACATAAATGAGTAAATCTTGCTAATCTACAATTTTAAAATGAAAATTTCAAAAGTATACCCTTTAATTATATTTAACCTATGTCTTTAATTATTTTTTTATCTTTACAAAAAGGACTTAAATGAAATGTGAGAAATAGACACCTAACGCGATAAACCTATTATAAGATGTGAGGAATTTGATAAAAATCCTCCTCTAATTAGAATACTTCTGTCTATACCAACTATCTTACCTACTCAAGTGAAGATTTGCAGTGAGTTGTAATTCTTATGCCTTTCTTCTTCATCATCAACTTTAGATTGGTTTTGCAGAAAGATCACTAACTATAACAAAACAGACATCATTCCTCACATCTGTCCAGAAAAATTTTGACTTTATAAAGATCCTCTTTTTTTATTCTACGCTGAATACAGAGAAATGCTACTCTTTTCTGTACTGAATCTTTCATTTGTCATCCTTTCCTCATTGTGCAAAGTGATGAACTTATGTTGTATAAATGAGGGGGAAAACAAAAGCCTCTGATATTCACTGTGTTGACAGTCAACAATTGTTTATTTCAGCTTACTTCAGCTAACGAAATGAGATTCATTTAATTTGGGTGCTTTTTGTTCCACCCTTTCATTTGCAGAAAGTTTTCCAATATTGTCATTATTTTCTGTTTGTTGGGTTTGTCTGTTTGGGTTTTTTTTCCTTTTATTTATTCACCATTCAGTTTTCTATTGTTGTAGGTGCAACAAAGTTATGAAATGTATCCTGATATTTCCTCTTCACACTTCTTTTTTTTTTTTGAATATTTGTATTGCTAGAAGTGTTTATCTTCACAGGGAGAAGACTGAGAGCTGTGTAACCAAAATTTTTCATCTGACTAGTAGTTTTGTAAATCACCATATCTTTACTAGGAAGCTATCACATTGCCTTAGCTACCTGACTTTAGGGGTTTTTTTTTGTAGAATATCCTGTAGTATCTCATATAATCTTGTAATTATGAGTTAGACAAGCAATAGAGACTATTTACATCCAAGTTAGATATGTAAAGTGAAATTACAGGAAAAATATTTTATTCCTGTGAGACCCTTCATGGAAAAAGAAAACAAAATGTGTAAATTCCCTTTCAGGCTAGTCAAAGTTGAGAAAATCATTCAGATCACATTATTATCTGACAAAAAAATATCTTTTCATTTCAATCTGTGCATGTACTAATATTTAAAATATTTTTTTCAGAAAATCAAAGAAAACTTAAATTATTTAAACATTTTAATTAAAAACATTTTCATTTTCATTAAAATTAGTGATGTAAACAAAACATGCAGGAAAGCGTTCTAGTTCTCAGATAAAAAGAAAACAAATTGGGAGACTTTCAAAATGCACTGTGATTAGTTTGATGGAGATGAGTACACAGAGGAAGTAATGAATTTTGCTGGTAGTTTTTTGGAAATGGTTCTATAATGAAAAATCTTAGAAAATTATTTTTTCATGAGCTACTATAATTCTACAGTATAGACTTTGGATTGTGCAGTGCACACAAGAAAAAAAAAGTAGAAGACACATGCTTACAAATTTACCTTGAAATATGTTTCATTCTGAATTCTTACTCTATGTTTCAGATATATCTACCTTTTATATTCTTTTACTAGAAGCAAACTAATTGTAGTTAATACAATTTTGTCTCTCACAAATTCAACTAAAGGTGTTTGACAGATTGTGTATTCTCGTTCAGTAATCTTGATTTTCTGTTGGACTGATCCTCTGCAATTTGAAAGGCAGTGGCAGCCCATTTTCATGCAATTTGCATTTCTTTTCAGCTTTTATTGCATATGTAATATTCTTGTAAGAAAAAGGAAAATATTTAGTTCTAAGAAAAGGAAACTATTTTGTTCTAATCATTCTTTGCACCCCTGCTTTTATAGAGACTTCTTTGAAATAATGGTATTTAAAATTAAATGCAGGGTTACTCCAATTTCCTAAAGCAAAATCCTTTAATATTTTGCAGATACATTTTTAAAAGCCCCTTGGGAGCTGAGAGATGAAAAAAGTCCACCCCCAACTTATTTTTTTTTCTGTCTGATGCAGTATGTTCCCTAATTTCTACTGCATATGTAAGAACTTGCAGAATAATCTATGAATTTTTAAAGGAGTCAGTTACACAATAATAGAAGTATATTTTCCCATGAGCACAACGTTCCTAATAGCCTTCTAATAAGAGGTCTCGGAATAGGAAAAATATAACTTTCTCATGGAAGTTTCATTTTCACTGCTGTAGCCTGGTTATGTGTTGCAGAAAGAGGAAATTAAGGTAGTAATTATAAAATGGAATAAAAGAGTGGTCTCAATTCATAACAGAAATCAAATGGTGTATATTAAATATAGGGTCAGATTCTATATTATTTAAGTTTTTAAGAGTTGCATAAAATTTAACAAAGATGTTACTAAAAGTTCTAAGAAGAGAGACTGTTTTACAGAAAGTATTGGTGGCAAGAACAATTTTACACTCGTTAATTCAGAGTTATTCCCTGGGAACACCACCTGACCCCCAGTTGAATTTAAACACCATTGATGTTACTAGCAATAATAGAGGCAGAAGTACATCCAGCTATATTGATGTTCACATAAACATGTAGATGGCTGTCTTACTTATGACTTCTGTCATTTTCTCACCTACTATGGCACAAAACCAATAACCTTAACTAAGCCACAATCTTACTGAAAATGTGGTTCTTCACTGAAATACCCCCACAGGTTCCTCATCTTCTTGCAGCATACTTTTATAATCTAAACTTGGCTTAATGCCAAGATCCCATACTGTGGTTTCCTTCCACCTCCATGCACTCAGTTATGTCTCCTTAAGCTACTGCCTTGTCTCTAAGGTTTCAGCAGTATGTTCTCTCCTGCTGCAATACCAGTTTGGTCATACCAGAACCCAGTCATGTTTCACTCATTGGAAGATAAGTGGTCTCAGCAAGCTTATCTTCTCTTTCCAGCTATGTGGAGCATTAGTAGGACTCTTAGCCATATCTATAGATTATTTGAGAATCACTTATTTTGGACCTTCACAACTGTTTTGTTGGATTAGCATATACTAAATTACATTTTGCTGTTAGGAATCCTTTCAGCTCATTCACAAGATAAGTCTTCAGTTTAATTTTTTTCAGTTTGACAGTACTACGCTATGGGTACTATTCTATACTGCGAAGCTATTTTAAGACATTTCTGGTCACCCTGTTTCCTATTTGCTTGCCTCTCCCTTCCCACAGCAATTGACACTCCTGTCAGTTGTGTTGATACCAGTGTTCAAGGTGACACATTATAAATTAGATCTGTAAAATCACCTAGAAAGAAAAAAATCAAGCAATGAAATTGTATACAAAAATGTAAATATTTTCCCATTAATCAAATTTTATTTTCAATAACCTTTTTGTCTTGCTCTTCTTTAGATTGCCTACAGCTAACATAGTTTCTTCTGGTGTCAAGGTACCTGAAGGATGATGTAGTTATTTCAATCGTGAAAAGATAAAAATGTCTATTTCAAAGTGTTCATCTGGTTTATACTCAGCTAATTGTTCAGATTATAGTTGTCTCAGCAGTCACCTGGAAACATTTCTTGTACAGTTAAAAGCTTAAAAGAATAATTTTACATTACTTTATGCATTTCTCCAAGTATTTCACCCACTAATGTACTAATGACATTTTTTCTTGCTTATTATGTAGCATGTGGAAATTTTTCATACTGTAGGCCTACATAGGCCTAAATTATTTCCTCTGTGCAAAAACTTTGGATAGAACCTAAAGTATTTCTAGACAGGATGTTGCACAAACAATTGCTCATTATTTAAAAAGAGATATTATTTTTGTTCCTACAAATCCCATGTTTACTCTGGTGTCTTTACTGCTTTATTTTGTTGTAGACATATAAATCTGGTCAACTAGTTGCTCAGGAAAGTTTATGACAATGCACTTTTTTTGTGCAAAAAGCAGACTCTGAGTAATCACAGAGATAATCTATGATTGTGATGCTCCAGATGCCAATCCAGGGCCCCAACCTTTCTAAAGCTTATGCACCAAAGACTGTGCTTCTCACCTGAGGTTAAAAGAAAGTCATGGAGTTCGTTTGCTCTTGAGATGTACTTTCAGTACATGCTCACAGGAATTCCCTGCTTTGGTTCTCATTCCAGGGAAGTTTCATAGTACAAAAATTAGGCTTCTTTACTCCAATTTGGTTTCTGGAACTAAACCAGAAGATAGGTTTCAGAAGTACATATAATCTGCTTGGCAATGTTTAGTTAATCCATAGCATGATACTATAGGTAGTCCAAAGCAAACTTTTCATACCAGATACCTTGTGTGCTGTGTCTTCTATCGCAGATGTTTTGTTCTAGTAGTCCTCACTTCTCAGCTGTCCTTAGTGTCTGCTACTCCTCATTGCATTAGCTCACAGGCTGGATTGTTCACATGGCCGTTTTCCAAGAGAAAGTCCTTCAGAATTCCAACAGTCTACTGCTTCTGCATCATACTGTTTGATAATTTTTATCTAATCTTAAACTTATGCAGGGTAGTTAACAGGGGGACACCTCTGGGTTATGAAAGGAGGGAAAAGACTGGAACCCTTTTCTAAATCATAGTCCCAAGGGAAAATTTTTATAGCATACAGTTATTGTGTGAAAACACAGTTTAACATACCTCTTAAGGTTTAATTGATTTTAAAACTTCTTTAAATGATTTCTAGGGTAATTGATGAGTGCTTTAATTCTAGGTATGCAATATACCTATGGCAAGCAGAGTGGAAGTAAGGTGCAGATAGATGACTTTTTTTAAATTACCAGTCTTTATGTGAATGTTTTTCATTGGGGTGTTGACTTGCACTTACTCATTTGCAAGTTTACCTACACAGTTATTATGTGATACATACATTGCATATGCTGAAGTTCAATTCAATTGACAGCCTGTTTTCATGTTATTATAAATAGCTTGATTTTCTCAGTTGCTACAGTTAGATTTCAGAGAAATATTCTATACACTACACAAATATGGTCAGTTAAATTGATCTCCTGTTATTGTAAACAAGATTATGATGACTTGTTTCAGGCAATATTAAATGGCTTTAGTCAATGTCAAGTAGTTTTGGTTGGGCTGTGTTTTCCTTGCTGCGTTATGTTTATCCCAGTTTATCTGGCCTCTGGTCATAATTACTGACAATAATAAAGACATTCTGAGATCTAAGGCACACGTAAGAACCATATAGCCAAATATACTCAGCAGATTTGAAAAGAATAAGCATTTCTATCAAGCACTAAAGAAACGGAAATACTCATTTCACAAATTGTATCTATGAGAATAAAATAGAAAAGGTTTCATGTGAACTTTAAGAATGCTGTTATGCCTGTCCCAACAAGCAAGATAGGAAAAACATGACTAACCTGGTTCATTAATTCTTATTGGATATTTAATGTTTGGGTCAGGTTTTAGTGATTTTGTGCCAGGTTTAGTGGCTTACAGTAAAAAATAGGTTTAGGCTTGCCACTACTGCTCCCCATGTGTTGGAGAAAGAGTGTCAAAATGATGAAGTGCTCACTGCAAAGGCTTTTGGAATTTCAGCAATATACAGTACGGCTCAATTAGAGCATGGCAGCAGTAAAACTTGGGTTGTCACCCATTGACATTTCGTTCAACATAAAAATGAAAGTAGAGTGTCTGCCCTCTTAGATGCTCATGCATCAATGATTTATAGGTGCATAAAAAGGCAAATATGGAGTAAGAATGTACAAATACATATATTCTCAAGAACTCTACCAACTTCAGAAGATGCTGGGTATTGAAATTAATATTATTCTATGAAGACTAATTTCAGTAAGTCCTTTCTGTAGTCAGTGGGTATGCTTCTCAAGGGGATAATTAGAATGCAGATTTGGATGGGTTTGTGTGGCATTTTAACAGAATTGTTCTTTAGATCAACTTGTTTCTTTCTTTTTACCAGGAACCAAGGAAGACCATAATCTGTAAGTGGGAATATCTTGTATTTATGACGTAGGAAAAGTGCAGTTGTATCGTAAGAGTACATATAGATACCTACTTGAAGGGAATAAGCACTGACTGGATGGTGACATAGTGGGCTGTCTAGAGTGCTCAGAGAGCCAGATATTGGAACCCTTAGTATGCTTGTACAGAAAGAATTTAGTATTTTTTCTTTGCAAAGGTTTCTTATAAAAAAAGTAGTAAAAGTAAACATGTGAATCAAAAACACTGCTAGTCTTTAGAGACCTTACCTTTTGCAAATACATGAAGAAATAAAATATCAGAAATAAAGTCTCAGTAGTTTCTATCAACACCACAACTGAATACTAACACAGAAACAGGATAAAGGATTTATTAAATCCATCTCTGTATTGCTCATGAAAGCAGGAAAAACAGCAAAGCATCTAGTTGTACTCTCATTGTGTTAACAATCTTCATAATGCTAAGATAACAGTAAAAACCTAAGCATAGCAATTTTATAACTTCCATATTCCCAATCTGTTCAGCTTGTAAAAAGTCACGCATTTTATTGGAGTTTTAATACTTGTAAAACACAGACTCATTTGACTGCTTCAGTGCAATGAAGTTTTCTTAGCCATGCCCTGACAAATCTATAAATTTAAGTAAAAATAATTCTTTCTCATGTCTGGTTTGGTAAAGCTTCCTCCAACATACCTGTCACTCTTACATGGTGGGTTTCTTTATAGAATGTGTTAAAAATTTCTTCCTTCACATAATTTTATAACTATGCAAGTTTGTTGCTTTATCATGAGTCTCTGTGTTCGAGAATTACTGCATAATAATAAAATTGTTATAAAGTAAACTGTTGAGACCAAAAATTAAACAGAGTTACTCAAGATATTCTATTGGCACCTCTCCTGAATTCTACTCATCTCATTTTTTAGACTTAGTACTGCCATATTTAACTTGAATTTTGCACCCTCTTATTGAATGACTTTCAAGTGTTATCTCTGTTATTGTCACTGATTCAACTAGGAATGCACATCTTACAAGTTATTCTACTTTTTCAAGCTACTGACGTATTTCAGACTGAAAAAAAAAATTTTTTCCGGGAGACAGCCCCTTTATACTTTATTTATCAGTTCATAAACTCAGCTGAATTGGTAGAAGACCTTTCATTTGCCTGTACACAAACAGAAAGAAAAAGAAAAATAAAAAAAAAACCCTAAACTCATTTTCATGACATTGAGTCGTATAAGTTTGCTGTTTATTTAGGAAATTTGACTATTTGTAACAAAGATTAGTTATACTGGAAATTATGAAAAATAGTACTTTTACTGCTACATTAATAATAAAACATCTTGATTGTGAAGCATCCTGTTTATTGAAATAGATGCTAACTGTTCCTCAAGAATAATATAAAGAAAAATAAGAAAAAGGTTTACTTTAGTTGTAAAGAAGTTACTTCCAAATAGTTATTAATATTAATAATTTTTATTCAGTATTAATAATATTGAAACTTGAAAAAAACCTACATGGAATCAGTTTAAAGTGTTTTTGGTGTAAGACCATTTCTTTTCTTAATGAATACAAACCCATCTGGTGCATTCCACTGTGCTCAGAAGAAGCTGGGATCTTATAATCTCTTGGTTCCATTACAGATTAGGTATTTAAGGTGTATCAAAGACCCTGGAGATTTATATACAATACTTAAAACTCAGCCTTTCATGGGTAATGCTTCTGCTGCAAGAATTCCACTTCCATGAGTAACAGACTGAATGAGAGGCTACCAGTAACAGACTTATTTTGTTTAAATATTGCAAATTGTGATTAATGACATTTCAGAACAGAGCATGGAACAAATTTAGATGCTGTTCTACAGAATGCTACATGTTATAAGGACTTTTTTTTTCCTGAGAACTGCAATTTGCACTTATTTCAAGAGTTAGCTACTGGTGGAAAAAACTTATTTTACAGGTAGAACATATTGCTATCCTTGTAGGCCTGGAAGATTTGTTTCCTTCAAAGGGTGAGTAGTTTGTTTTCAGAAGGTGGAAAAGGAAAAAAACATGAAAAAGAAAGCTGAACATTTTCAAACCAGCAACTTAACTGTCGGGAGACCTCTAGCAGAGAAATATCCTCTTCTGTTCACAGTAACAGACTTTCCTTTCATCTCTCTTATCTGGGAACGAAATTAAAGAGGTGTTTATGTGGACAGTAAATAAGATTATCTCCCACTTGCATCACACATCGACTGATGGATATTGTCGCACAGAGCAGATCCCTAGTACCTTTAATGAGCACAAAATTCAGTTTATATTTTAGTAAATGGAAGATGATGTTATTCATATTAATGTCCATTTTCTAATCTCAAGACATATCAGTTTACACAAAATAATTCCTCATTAATTGAATGAGGAATAATAATAATTTTAAATTATTTCTGTGGATTTTCTCTGGAGTATTTACTTCATTTAATTTGAGCTAAAGCAGTATAGTAAAATTAACTGACAATTTTTTAACAGAAAATCTTTGCTGTAAATTATGGACTATCCAGAATTACTACTAAACAGCAAAGTCAGGAGAATCTAGGCATTAGATTCCTCATTCTGAACCTACCCTGAGTTTCTACCTGTTTAAGTGTTATGGTCTATTACTAATTTTCCATACATTTATGCTAATCATTCTACATTATGATTGCACAGGAGCAGAGTATGGATATTCTGAAGACATCTAAAAAAGGAAGAAAACAATAAACAACTGAAAATTTTAGGGCTTCATTTTTAGAGTACTTTACTCAGAATTATACCTAAATCCATAAATAATATCCTTTTCGTATAATTGAATAACTAAAAAGTAGATGATAAGCAGTTTCAGAGTTTAATCTTATATCTTAGTTTTGATAGGATAACTCTCATAGCCTGATTTTTTAAAATGCTGGAAACTTTAGCTAATTAGGAGAGCACACCTCAGAATACATATGTACTAAACGGAAAAAGACCCACAATGAAGACTTTGTTTATAAAATATATCCCTTTCCATTCCACTTCGGTATTATTATACTATATGAAAAATCTTAAGTACAATTTATTATAATGATAATTATTATCTAGGGCAAGAAACCTTATTTTAACTGTTGTAAGAGTACTCGCCCTTTTCTTTCCTTATTTTTCTCTTTTTTCTCTCTCAGCTAGGTTTTAGACAACCAAATATTCACTGTCCTTACTTAAGTGCATAGAACTTTACTCATACAGTAAGTGAGTAGTTTCAATATTTGAAAGAGGACACACATAACTCTTGCATTGTGAAATAATAGGGTTTGGACACCAAATTTTCATTCCTCTTTACTCAGGTATCAGAATATTTTCACTCACAAGAAAGTGCTATTGTTGAAAATATAAACTTTTTCTTTAGAATCATAGAAACATAGAATCACAGAACAACCAGGTTGGAAGAGACCCACCAGATCATTGAGTCCAACCATTCCTATCAAACACTAAACCATGCCCCTCAGCACCTTGTCCACCCGTGCCTTGAACACCTCCAGGGAAGGTGAATCAACCACCTCCCTGGGCAGCCTGTTCCAGTGCACAGTGACCTTTTCCATGAAAAAAATATTCCTAATGTCCAGTCTAAATCTCTCCTGGCAGAGCTTGAGACCATTTCCTTTTGTCCCCTGTCCCCATCACATGGGATAAGAGCTCAACTCCCTCCTCTCCACAACCTCCTTTGAGGTAGTTACAGAGAGCAATGAGGTCTCCTCTCAGCCTCCTCTTCTCCAGGCTAAACAACACCAGCTCTCTCAGCCGTTCCTCATAAGACCTGTCCTCCAGCCCCTTCACCAGCTTTGTTGCTCTTCTCTGGACTCGCTCCAGAGCCTCATCATCCTTCTTGTGGTGACGGGCCCAGAAATGAACACAGGATTCAAGGAGCGGTCTCACCAGTGCTGAGTACAGAGGGAGAATCACCTCTCTGGACCTGCTGGACACAACGTTTCTGATACAAGTCAAGATGCCATTAGCCTTCTTGGCCACCTGGGCACACTGCTGGCTCATGTTCAGTCAGCTGTCTACTAACACCCCCAGGTTCCTCTCCTCCTGGCAGCTTTCTAGACAGACCTCTCCTAGTCTGTAGCACTGCATAGAGTTGTTTTGCCCCAAGAGCATGACCCGGCATTTCGCTGTGTTAAACCTCATGCCATTGGACTCAGTCCAGTGGTCCAGCCTGTTCAGATCTCTTTGCACAGCCTCCCTACCCTCCAGCAGATCCACACTTCCACCCAACTTAGTGTCATCTGCAGACTTGCTAAGGGTACACTCAATGCCTTCATCCAGGTCACTGATAAGACATTGAACAGGGCTGGACCCAGCACTGAGCCCTGGGGTGCCCCACTTGGAACTGGCCTCCAGATGGAGTTAACACCATTTACCACCACTCTCTGGGACCAGTCATCCAACTAGTTTTCCACCCAGGAGAGTGCGTGCCTGTCCAGGCCAGAGGCTGACAGTTTCTGTAGTAGAATGCTGTGAGAAACTGTGTCAAAGGCTTTACTGAAGTCCAGGAAGACCACATCCACAGCCTTTCCCTCGTCCAGCAACAGAGTCACTTTGTCACAGAAGGCGATCAGGTTAGTTTGGCAGGACCTGCCTTTTGTGAACCCATATTGGCAGGGCCTGATCACCTGGTTCTCTTGCATGTGCTTCATGCTAGCACTCAAGATCTCTTGTTCCATGACTTTCCCTGGCACTGAGGTCAGGCAGACAGGCCTGTAGTTCCCTGGATCCTCCCTGTGACCCTTCTTGTAGACGGGCACAACATCAACCAGCCTCCAGTCCAGTGGTACCTCCCCAGTCTTGCAGGGCTGTTGGAAGATGATGCAAAGGGGTTTGGCCAGTACATCCGCCACTTCCCTCAAAACCTTTGGGTCAATCCCATCCAACCCCATAGACTTGTGGATGTCTAGTCAGGCTTGCAAGGCACTGACCACATTTTGCTCCTCTAGTTTCGGGGTTCGTACACAGAGAGAACAACTTTCTTTACAATTAAAGACTGAGGTAAAGAAAGCATTAAGTACCTCAGCCTTTTCCTTATCCCCTGTCACTGTTGTTCCTTCTGCATCCCAAAACTCCTACTTTTTTTTCTAAATTTGGATTAAATAACCTCTCCCTGATAGGTTTAATTTGTCTTTATATACTACCAAGAAGAGAGATTTCACAATGCTGTGCACTAACTAGTTTGTATATTTAACTATTCTTATATTAAGAAAGACTTTCTTAATATCTAATGTCTAAATCTTCCTTTCTGTAAACTAAGACCAATGCTTCTTGCCTTATCTAATGGCATAAAGAGTTCTGTTGCCTTTATTAAAACTTTTTGGCTTAGTACTTAAAAACTTTATAATCTGAAATCTTCTCTCACCTGAAAAATCAGTTCTTTCATACTGTCAGTCATATGTTATAAATGCCTTGCCCTTCTAATTATCATCCTCAGGATTGACCCTAGTTAGTCTGTACCTGAAAGTATTATTCCCCAAACTGGTCAAAATACTCCATGAGACCTTATGAATGTCAAATAGAGCAGATGAATGATTTGTATGCATTAAATTCACTTCTCACAGTGGGTGAATCTCTCTGAATGTTACACAAGGAGTTTATCTTCCCAGAATTTTTTCCCAGTTCCATTTTCTTATTTCCCATCTTGCACCTGTGCATTTGCTTTCACTTTTCTAAGAGCACTTCTATGTTCATCTAGCTCAATTCTATCCTCTTGATCTTACATAATTTCTCCAGTCTAACAATATTACTTAAAATTCCAGTCCTCTTTGTAGTAGTGTGTCTGCAGTCTCAGCTTGGGTGTCTGCAGTTCATGCAAACTTATGTTCTATTTCATCATTCAAGATAATGATGAAAGTGCTGACCAGAATAGGATTCAGAACAGACTTTCTGGTCAGACAACACACCAAGGCTAAGTAATCTCTGAGCATGACTTCTAACTTGTTTTGCACCCATGTGGTGATTTCATCACATGATTTGTTTGCAGAAATGGTAAGTGGAATTTTTGATTCCAGCATCAAAATTTACCATATCTGTTATCTTCTGCAGTATCTACTAGGCCAGTCACTCAGCCAGGAAAGGAAATTTGGCTGGCTTGACATGATTTGTTCTTGGCAAATCCGTTCTAGCTGTTTCTCATTATATTCTTAGGCTTTTATAAACTGAGAGTTTAGTAATTTTTCTACTATCTTTTTGAGTATCAGTTAATCTACCTAGTCCTATTCATTTTATTGTTTTAAATTACCATAACCAAATAGTAAATTTTTTTATATTTGATTGTCAGTTTGCTATTAAATACTGACAAAAATATTTTAACTACCTGAACTTGGTATTTTAAATTGATGGAGAATAGTGTATCTTATGGACATAGTTTTTACAGGAAATTGCTTTCTACATCAAATCTTTCCTAGATATGGATCAAACAGAGGCAGAAAAAGAAGGGGATTGGCTCAAAGCTTACTGGAAGCAGTGGAAATCCAGCTGAGGCTTCAGACTTTGGATAAGGCTCTTAGTGTGTGTCTAGCACTTGCATCAGTCTGGCACCTGCATTAGTTTGACAGACAGATCAATTTTTGAGCCTGGCTATGCAAACTGAAATGTCTTTAAAAAGGCTGTGCTGCTGTACAAAATGGGAAGCAGTAACATACTGACCACAATTTCATTGATAATTGGACCACTGCATACTTTGTGGGAGTGACCACTGTACTAGTGTTTTCTGTGTCAATAACTAGAGATTTAACAAGAAGAGTAGAACTGCAGTCTTTTCCTTACAATGAGGAAAGGAAAAGTGAAGAATTTGAGGAATTCACTGCTCTAATAAACCTGCAGCCAATTAAAATATCTGGAGTCAATATATGCTTTCCGAGGGAACTGTTTCATTGTAAAAGAATGAAACAAAACAAAACAAAAAGCACTAAATATAAAACAAGGAAAACCCAACCAAAATTAATTTTGGGTTGTGTTTTATTTATGAAATTGTAAGATTGCCATCTGGTGGTTTTTTTAACATCAGAAATGTGAGGTTGATTTTGAACAGCTGTTGATTAGTGATTATGAGGTTTGAATTTAAGTAAAAAAAAGAATATAGGTTCAAATGCTGTCATTCTCAGTTTCTTTCCAAAGCTTTTCCAAAATATTTGGTAAATGAAATATGGGATGGCCAAAAAGATCGACATTTGAGTAATGATTATTCTAACAAAATGAAGGGAGGAGGTTGCTATAAGACTCTAGCCAGCATGTACTATGGATGTAAACGGTGAGGTGCATTTCAATGTCTATATAAAAACTCATATTCAGGGAAATAGATTTAATCGATAAAAATACTGGCAAAGAATACATTTTCAGTTTCAAAATCTTACCCAACTTCAGCATTTGAAAAAGTAAACCAGCTAGTTGTGTAGGATACCTCTGTTGTCAGTGAAGAAATACAGAACCCTTTAAATGCCTATTTATCTTTACCTAGTAAAGACATGCAAGATAAAGATGATGAAACAATTCTGTAAGGACTCATCTCTGTCTCTAGTTGAATAGTGCCCAGCCTTTAGACAAGTTCAGAAAGATGAAGTCCAGCCTAAGGTCAAATGTTTGACATTGTCTGCCACCCAGGAAATCTTCCCTTTTGTCTCTAATGCATAGAATCATAGAATCACCAGGTTGGAAAAGACCTATCAGATCATTGAGTCCAACCATTCCTATCAAATACCAAACCACCTTCTTGGAAAAGGATTATGAGCTGGGTTCAAAGAAGTATTGACACATTCACTTCTATTGACCAGAAGGGATGTTCCTGGTGGTACATTTAATAGTATCTGTACTGACCGTAAGTGCATTGTACCATTGTGGATGCTTGTAATTTGGCTGCTTCCAACTACCATCAAACAAATCAGGCAATTGTGAGACCAGATGGATTCTAACAGGGTAGGAATTGAACTTGGTCTGTTATTCAACCACATTTAATATGCACATATCTATGCATTATAGATCAAGGCATTATAAGATGTTGTTATGATGTAACTAATTATGAGGTTTTTTTATTTAACTAAGGTCATCTCTTCCAGTTTCTGTTTGTTTCCCTCTACAACAGAAGAATAAATTAGTCAGCTTAAAGCAAAACAAGCAACCTGTCAATTGGTACTGGGTAACTGTGCATCCTGGTTGCAAAATAGACATAATTTGATAAATTATCAACATGCATGACATTTTTGTTTATATCTGTTATATGTTGTAATTGTTCCCTATACACACAGGTATATAGTTACATAATCTGCTTTTAGAGGGTATTTTTTAATTAGCAGAGTAATACTTCAAAAACATGCCACAATAGTGTCTCAGCCACCCCAGGCCATAGCAAGCTCGAGCTTTGGGATATCATCTTCCACTTAAAAAAATGATGCAATCTGTACTTGACATATTGGATAACTACTAGAACAGCTCCTTGAAAGGTGCTATGAGAATGCTGCAAGTCTGCAAGGTTTTCCCTTTCTAGTGCAGAAAATCGAAGTAAGGTTTAACTCTGAAGACTACCATGTTCCAACTATTACTTTGTAGTATGATTGAAAAATAAGATTTTTCTGCTTAAGAGAACCAGAACTCAAAAAATATAACTTTTAAAATATTTTGTTAATGGCGCCAACCTCTCATTGCTACCTCAAACTCTTGATATAAATGTGCACGATTGTAAAACAGCTCATGAACACAACCAACAAAGCTGTCAACTTTGCATATATACTAGATATCCTTGGTCATAAAATTAGGTTTTGCACCATACTGTGAGAAATGAATGTTTTATTTAGCGTGCTTCATTACCAGTTGCATCTCTGAGGCAGTCATTCATGAATGGGCAGTCCCTCCTGTTTGTGGGACCATGATCAGTGGGCACTGAGTTCAGGCAATGCATGTCATGTAATTGGGTTTTGGAGACTTGGTCAGTGAGCTTGTCACAGAGGCCCAAGAAACTTTATTTAATTTGTTGTTACTGTTGCTTATAAAATTATCTAAACATAACCAAGCTAAACATGGAATTTGATTTATGGTCTGGAATTTAAAATAGTGAAGAAGAGATTTTTCTGAGGATTTTATTTACATAAGTTCAGAATCAATTTTGACAAGTATCAGATTTATTTCAGATTTAAGCCAATACAACTTTGTACTTCAAAGAACATACATATGAATTACTATGATTCTATGATTAGACAGCTCTACAGTTAGACACCTCCTTGATACTACTGAATCATACATGAAAACTTGTGTTCTGAATTATATGTGTTGGGAAAAATATACTAGAACATATAAGGGGAAAATGGAATTCACCTGCAAAGAAGGAAGGAAAGCAAAACAGACTCCATGCTTGTGAGACCCCCAACTGGAGTATTGTGTTGAGCTCTGGTATTCTCAATGTAAGAAGGATGAGGAGCTGTTAGAATGGGTCTAGAGGAGACCACAAAGATGATCAGAGGGCTGGAGCACCTGTGCTATGAAGACAGTCTGAGAGAGTTAAGGTTGTTATATTCTGTGGAAGAGAAAGCTCCAGAGACCTTATAACAGCCCCCCAGTACCTGCAAGGGGCCTAAAAGAAAGATGGGGAAGGACTTTTTACAAGGGTATGTAGTAATAGGACTAGGTGGAGCGGCTATAAATTGGAGAGGGAAAGATTTAGGCTAGGTATTAGGAAGAAATTCTTTGTGATGAGGGTGGTGAGATACTGGAACAGACTGCCCCCTCCCTGGAAGTGTTCTAAGCCAGATTGCATGGGGCATTGGGTGGCATGATTTATTGGGAAGTATCCCTGCCCATGACAGGGAGGTTGGGACTAGATGATCTTTGAGTTCCCTTCCAACCCAAACTGGTTTAAGATTCTGTGATTCTATGATATTCACTTTTAAGAGGGACACATCATATCCGTCTTATTTTAACATGATAACATCTCTGTTGCCTCCAAACTTGGATTTCTTGCATTGAGAAAATGATGGTCATGAAAAACTTCATAACACAAAATAAACAATCTTTCAAAATTAAAGAAGAAATCTGAGGCCCCTTGGTAGTAAATGGTGCTTATTATACAAGGTTTTGACCCACTAGCTAAATCCTCAATCATCAACAGATTGATGACAGATAAAAATCCAGATAAGACAGAGAAAAATCCACCATGATTTTATGGCATGTTGATTATGTTTCTTTTTCCCTGAAGTGTACTTATCCAGAAAATTTAAATTTTTATTATAGTAATCAACATCGATAGAATTCAGAAAAAAAATTAGAGACCTCAAAAATATTTTTTGTTCTAAAAATAAAAATAGATTATAGGAACAGGTAAATTTGGAGCCTAATCAATCTATATGTGCCATATTTAGATGCACTTTACTGCAGTTTAGAGAATGAAGACATTTCAGATGGAGAGAAGCCCCAAAATGGATGTGGTCTTTAGGTTTTGTGCACATTTCAGCTTTCCCTTATCAGTGAATGTCTGCGAATGAGCTCCTCCCTTATCAACATCCAGGGTCTTCAAGGCCTTTACTAGCAGCCAGTGTGTATTTCAGCAAGTTAAACCTTCTAAGTTTTTCTAACTTTTCCCCTGTATCATATGCCCACATGTCAATATTATCCAGCCTTAGTTGTGATTAACTCATTGATGCAGTTTGTTTCTGATTGCCATTTATCAAGGATGGATATGTCACAAGTGGGTAGATTTGAAATTATGAGAGGCACTTCAAAAGGACAGTTTATCAATCTGCTTAATCCTTTAACCAACAGTATCACAAGGATGAAAATATATGTATATATATTGTCCATCCCGCCAGCCAGAGTAATTAATGTAACTAATAAGCAATAACACAGCTTGCCACATACACAGTAATTAACGAGCAATGAAGCAAGGATAATCAATATATTATTATCCAGTTTTCTCTCTATGCACCATTTTACTTAGATCCTTATCAACTATTTTGCAAAGACAAATAAGCTTGCCTAGTCCAATGAGTTTGGATTAAAAATAATCCCTTTAAAGCTCTCTTAGTAAAATTTCTAAGATTTATATATACGTATTTGAAAAGGTCAATTTTATTAAAAATAACAGCTCATGGCTTAATGGTGTTCAGTAGTGGCTGCAGAGAAGATACTACAAATACATTGAGCTAATCTATCTATGACCCAACACCCAAACAGATACAAAATTGCAACAAGTAGTGATCATAGAATCATAGAATCACCGGGTTGGAAGAGACCCACCAGATCATCGAGTCCAACCATTCTCACCAATCTCTAAACCATGGCACTCAGTACCTCATCCACCCTCACCTTAAACCCCTCCAGGGAAGGCGAGTCAACCACCTCCCTAGGCAGACCGTTCCATTGCCTAATGATACTTTCAGTAGCAATCAGATGTAAGTAAAGATAACACATAGATAGAAGATATATAGTTGGGGTTAAAGTAAAGAAGGATACTAATAATTAGTTTGACATTACTTAGTTTGATGTTAAGATGTATATTTAGTATATTTTTAAACAAAAATTGTTTATCCCAATAGAATCTGGGTTGGGGGAAGAAGGGTAGGGTCCAACCTGTCAGCTGATTGCAAAAGTTTCAATCACATTTTTCCCCTCACAGCGGAGTCTGGGGGAATGTGGAGGGGGAGAAGGTTCAATCTGTTGGCTAATCTCTAGAGTTTCAGTGGTATTTTTACACCTCCCAAACTTTCTCTTTGTTCTACTCTCTTAATAGTAACTTGCACCTTAGGGACAGAGTTTAGGTGGAACTTGAGTGACTGAAGTCACTACATCAAGCCCTGATGACTGGTGGAGAAAGAATTCTTGTACTGTGTATCAAAATTTAATTGTGCAAGCCCAGTGGGTACTGTCATGGCAGTAGTTTGCTTCAGAGGCAAGCAGAAGGTGGGTAGCCTTAGCTGTGGAGATGTGTTTTATTATTATAATATTACAGTGATGAGTACTGGTCAGCTGTAGAACTGAGTTGTCAGAACAGAAGCTACAATCCATCTTCTTGGAAAATGGTTCCTGTCCTTGAAAGGGCTTTGCTGGTAAGGAGGAAGTGACTACATCTACTTTTAGGCCTCTCATTCCCCACTTCAGACACTGATATGCCCTTGGTGCATTCCTTTTTGTAAGGAAAGACTTGTACTCAGCCCATGGCAAGGGGGGAGGGGGAATGGAGAAGTGCCTAGTCCCATTTCTCCATACATTTAGCCCCATTCCTGTATTTAGCTTTTATTTCCACATTCAGACCTATTTCCACAGTGATGTGTTTGCAATAAGTGTTTATTGTCTGAAAATTTAAGATCATTGTGCCATACTGGTATCAAATATGGAACCAAAATACTGGAGTGGGAAGAGAAAAGAAAGCCTCTAGGTTTCTTCAGAAACATTAATAAACATAAATTTTACTTACTAGAAATATATAGACAGGACAATCACTACGTCAGCCAATTCAATTGTTAGACTTCACAGCTGAACAGTATTTTTCTTTTATTTTGATGAAATGAAATTTTAAATTCACTTGGTGAAATTCTGTTCTTTAGGCAGACTGATACTATTCACACTTCAAAGCTACCAAAATATTTCCTTTGTAGCTAATAACTTTTCTTTCAGAAAATGTTTGTTGAATATTTCCTCTTAGAAAAGAAGTTAATCACACTGATGAAATAAGTGGAGAGTTAAAATAAACATTTCATCTCAGGCTGATCAGCTTACCTCTCAGTTTTTGGTTTATTTGTTTGTATGACCAAAATTATAATAAAATATTAAACACTAAAAGAAATGTTTAAATATTAAAAATGTTTTTCAAATTGACCTGAGAAGAATTTTTCCATATTTTCCACATTTTCCATTAAACCAGAAGATCTTCTATTTAACTCTTTTGGAACTCCTGCCAGTGCTTGTTCCGTGTGAAATTTCTGCCCGTGTTACCACAGGAAATAAAATTATACAAGAAGATTTATATATATATTATTTAATTATCCTATAGAAACAGAATGTAGATGTCAAAGAGTCCTCTCACAACAGAGGACAAAGACATAAAATGAAAGATGATACTGTAATTTGAAATACTCCCAGAAAGATTTCTTAAAAATCTCTGTAGATAATATCAAATAGGAATTCTTTGTCAGTTTATGTCCTTTTTAGAATGTTTCAAGTCATCTACAAAAATATGAAGCCAATGGTTATTCTGTGGACCAAACTATAAGTTAAGGACATAACACCATTAAATAATAGATGAAAAATATTCTCTCTGGACTGTTTATTTTCCTATGGTAGCCAGCTTCAATATTTTTCAAGCTTTCCTATATATTACTCAGTCTTTGCTATCAGTATTACTAGTAAGTAACAATGATTAGTCGTCTTCTGTAAACAGGATATCATCAGAGAAAGATTGCATCTTACCCAACATCTTACTGAAAATTTATGGCAAGAAAACCTATTATTCAACTTTACTTCCAAAACCATTGTTATAAAACTGATTTTAGAAGAATGACTTCAATGTTTAGAGGTTATTTATTTGAAAATATTTTTAGTTTTCAATTTAGTTTAAAATTGTGATTTTTTTAGACTAAAGGTTAAATTTATAATGTGAATGTAAAAGAAAGCATTAAAAAAAAGTAAAGAAAAAATGCAGTCTTTGTACAACTCTGGGGAAAGGTGCTTTTCAGTAATTTCTATAAGTGCTAAAATAGTCCTGAAGAGAAGAAGGCTTCTACTTTTCAGGTATCCTAATTCCGTTGCTCATAAACTCTATTATCAGAAAATCATGTCAGAGTTCTGAAGTAACAATGAAATGCTGCTTATAATGCAAGACAGAGTTCCTCCAGTCCAGAGTGAAGTAATAGTAATTCTCCATCACGCAAATATTGTGTTTTACGTTGACAGAAAAAAAGAATTCATAATACTTGCAGGTTCCAAGTAATATACTGTGTTTTAGATACATTGTTTTGGTACATTAAGTATCAAGACATAAATAGTCAAATATAACAATGAATAGTATGTATCATAGAATCATAGAATCACCAGGTTGGAAGAGACCCATCAGATCATTGAGTCCAACCGTTCCTATCAAACACTAAACCATGTCCCTCAGCACCTCATCCACCCATCCCTTAAACCCCTCCAGGGAAGGTGAATCAACCACCTCCCTAGGTAGGCTATTCCAATGCCCAATGACCCTTTCCGTGAAAAAAAATTTCCTAATGTCCAGTCTAAATCTCCCCTGGCAGAGCTTGAGGCCATTTCCTCTTGTCCCCTGTACCCTGTCACATGGGATAAGAGCTCAGTTCCCTCCTCTCTACAACCTCCTTTGAGGTAGTTACAGAGAGCAATGAGGTCTCCTCTCAGCCTCCTCTCCGCCAGGTTAAACAACCCCAGCTCTCTCAGCCGTTCCTCATAAGGCCTGTTCTCCAGACCCTTCACCAGCTTCGTTGCTCTTCTCTGGACTCGCTCCAGAGCCTCCTCCTTCTTGTGGTGAGGGGCCCAGAAATAAACACAGTATTCAAGGAGTGGTCTCACCAGTACTGAGTATAGAGGGAGAATAACCTCCCTGGACCTGCTGATCACACTGTTTCTGATACAAACCAGGATGCCATTGGCCTTCCTGTCCACCTGTGCACACTGCCGGCTCATGTTCAGTCAGCTGTCAACCAACACCCCCAGGTCCCTCTCCTCCTGGCAGCTTTCCAGCCAGGCTTCTCCCAGTCTGTAGCTCTGCATAGGGTTGTTGTGCCCCAAGTGCAGGACCTGGCATTTGTCCTTGTTAAACCTCATGTCGTTGGACTCAACCCAGCAGTCCAGTCTGTTTAGGTCCCTTTGCAGAACCTCCCTACCCTCCAGCAGATCCACACTTCCACCCAACTTAGTGTCATCTGCAAACTTGCTAAGGGTACACTCAATGCCTTCATCCAGGTCATGGATGAAGACATTGAATAAGGCTGGACCCAGCACTGAGCCCAATATGAATTGTCATATTCTTTTAGACCACATTCTTTAAGTATGAGTACTAACTTTTAATCATCAATGTTAGCATTCACATGCATTTATATATTATTATATATCCTATGGTGTTGTTAAATCTTTCAGCTATAAATTTATACAGTCCATTTCAAAAATTTATAGTTTTCACAGTGTTTGCTTATAGCATTAGCTTATTGTTTACTTTGGATAACATCACTCATTTTGTATTTCTGATGGTTTTGCAAAACAGAAAAAATTTGAATGACACACAAACATCTCATGCTTCCGTTCATCATAAATTTCTATCCCTCAGCCCAAACCAGCATTGTTTACATAGAAATAAAGTGGAATATAGTAAAAGATTACAGAAATGAATTGTGTACAAATAAACAACAAATAAACTAAGTGCTATCTAAAAGTATAATGAACTGTTGATTAATAATGCACTAGAAGTTAACACTGAAATCAAATCAGGAATCTCAGAAAGTTTGGAGGCAGGGGCTTTTTATCCCTTATCACTGATGGTGTGGTAATAGTTTTTAAAGCAAGTGTGTTTCTATGATGAGTTCATTTAGTATTCAGTATAATAGCACTGATAATAATGAGCTCATTTGGCATCCATTATATAAACATTAGATAATGGATACCTATATGAAAGTGTTACTGTTATGGTGGTGCCTTTTCTTCATTTGGTACACAGTGCTAAATCTTTAAAGTAAAGCTTTTATGCAAATTGTTGATGTTCTTATCTTTGAATCATGACTAATTTTATGGACTCTGGAATCCCATTATTGTCAAAGCTGCTTTTGATATGAGACACAGTAATTTAACTACCAAGAGTTTTACTATCATTAGTTCTATCCCAGTGTTTCGCTTTCATCTGTTCTTCCTTTGTAAGCCTTTTACATACTTCTTGCAGTATCATCCAATAAAAATATACACACTTCTGGCAATGCTCTGCTAATTTTAACATTGTTACAGTGGTTATAACCCAGTATACTGTCTTGTTCTCCAGTGAATGACCTGTTCAGCTTTCTGGGTACTACAATCCCCCCTGACAATTGCTGATGCTGCACTTCTGTAGTTTTAGTCGGAAGATTAAGAGATTTAAGAGTAGAAAAGCACAGGCTTGGAGCTTTGTTTTATTTAAAGCTTATCATACTCCCAAATCCTTCTGAGCAGCTGCTGTGGAACAGTTAATTCAGAGTCTTTTAAATACAAAGCCATTGTAAGAATCCAAAACACAGAATGTTAGCAGATCACTTTTGTTTTCTATAGTCTAAAAGTGTCATATTAAAAATAGGAGTTACAGTTCTAATTGGCTCTACTTCCTGTGTGCATTCTGACTTATTTTTTGCATCTACACTGCAAAAGTCCAAAACAATTATTGCTTTCTGACCTGCCTCCTTTTTTGAATAGCTGAAATTCAGCCAGGCCATGTTTTACATATCTAAAAATTATCAAAGTGTGGTTCTTTGCTTCTGGTTTAGCAAACAGAACATTACTTTGAGGAAGTTATAAGTTACTCTTCTTCTGCATGTATATGTCATATAAACCAGTAGCTTGAACTATCTCTAAAATTTAATTAGCCATTAACATGATTTTTTGAAACTCAGACTGAAACAAGAAAACTTTATTATATACCACAGAACTCTGGAAATTTGGGACATTCTGATCAACCTTCACCTACTGATAACTTCATGTTAATTCATTCTGTGTTTGTTAATTTGTTAATGCCAAGAAAGTAATCTGGACAAAAAAATGTCTGTCTCATTTTTTTCAGAGCGTAAAGACCTACAATTGCTTTTCTTCTTCAATGTCTTGTAAGTGGCATAAAATCCAAAATGCTGAACGACTTTCCATTCCTAAATAGACAAATGGAAATAGCTATGGTAACATAATCCTGCTACAGATAAAGAAAAGCTGACATATGATGTTGAACAGTTATTTGATTAAGCCATTTTTGCCTTTTCCTTCATCTTTAAGTAGTAGGTCCATTATAACCTCAGGAGTACTTTCTTATTTTAATTTGCCTACTTTTTTTTTATTCACCTTCAGACAGAGACTTAATCAAGTGATAAACACAAGGTGCATGAGATTGTTGAACTAAACTATGGTCTGATGGCTAATGACTGACTCTTCATAGAATCATAGAACAACCAGGTCGGAAGAGACCCACCAGATCATCGAGTACAAGCGTTCCTATCAATCACTAAACCATGCCCCTCAGCACCTCAACCATCTGTCCTTTAAACACCTCCAGGGAAGGTGACTCAACCACCTCCCTCGGCAGCCTCTGTCAGTGCCCCATGATCCTTTCCACGGAAGTTTTTTCCCTAATGTTCAGCCTAAACCTTCCCTGGTGGAGTTTGAGGCTGTTTCCTCTCGTCCTGTCTCCTGTCACTAGAGAGGAGAGGTCAGCACTCTCCTCTCTACAACCTCCCCTCAGGTAGCTGTAGAGAGCAAATTAGGTCTCCCCTCAGCCTCCTCTTCTCAAGGCTAAACAATCCCATTTCCCTCAGGCTCTCCTCTTGTTCTCCTGCCCCCTCAACCAGTTTATTTGCTCTTCTTTAGACATGCTCCAGAGCCTCAACATCCTTCTGTGTTCCCAGAAATGAACACAGTACTTGAGGTGCAGTCTCACCAGTTCTGAGTACAGAGAGAGAATAACCTCCCTCATCCTGCTGGTCACACCATTTCTGATACAAGCCAGGATGCCATTGGCCTTCTTCACCACCTGGGCACACTGCTGGCTCATGTTCAGTCGGCTGTCAACCAACACCCCTGAGTCTTCCTCCTCTAGGCAGTTTTCCAGCCAGACTTCTCCTAGTCTGTTACACTGCATGGGGTTGCTGTGCCCCAAGTGAAAGACCACTTGCAACTTCTAGCACAATAGTAGACCAGCCTTGCCACTCCAGTACAATCTTCTGATCTAGTATGTGTCATCCAGACTATTTAGCGTATATCTCCATCACTGAGCCCTGAAGGCACCACACTAGCAGAACTCCCACCACATTTTTTAATTCCATAAATCAGAGGAGTGCACTCATTTGATGACTGCAGTACTGCTTCTTTGTAAAGAGAGGTTTAAATAATATGACTACAGTTTTATAGTTACATCAACAACATGCAAGCATTCTGTTCTTCTAGTCAGAAGTACGCCAATTAGATGATGAGATATTCCAGTATTTTGCCATACTTTCCATTTATATTATAGAGCAATGCTTGGGGCTGCAGTTTTCCAGATTAATATGAGAAGTCATGTCATTGACCTCAACCCAAAGACTCTTTTACAGAAGAGGAAAGAGAAAAATAATATATGCATGAGTACATATTTTCATATGGGTATTTTATACTTCTTTGTGGTTTTGTTTTTACAAGGGACTGTTTTGAGAAATACTTCCTAATCTTGAAGTCTTAACAAGAAGAGGTGCAAATAAGGTTTATCAAAAGGATATCTTTTGGTTAGTGGTGGTATTAATCTTGCAGTTTGTAGCTAAGTTATGGGCAGGAAGTACTAGTTTGGAGACTCTAGAAAGTAAACCAGTATTATGACAAAATGAATCTTCCAATAATGAGTAACAAGCTGCAAGTCTAGTCCCAGAGAGTGACATCAGAACCCGAGTGTAAACTGGGCTTACTTAGGAGCTTAGAAGTACATTGATTCAGGATGTAGTCCAAGAAATAGAAAATTGGTCTGTCACAGAAGGGTTAATAATTTCTGTACTTTTATATTAGATACAGTAGATGATAACTTTCCATACTTGCAGCTACAGAAGCAGCTTTGAAGTCACAGCACAGCATCAGGGTTTCCTAGGATCAAACAGCATAGTGAATCATGCAGTGGTGGTGGGAGTTTTAGTTATCACAGTGGTGGCTCAAGTAATACTGACAGTAATGACAGTTGTACCAAGAAGCTGTTCAGAAATTATGGCAGGATATAGAGCCAAGATACTTCCAACTGTTTGATTTTTAAGTGTAGTTTGCAGAGCCTCTGGAACAGACAACCTTGTGTCCCATCACATCTGTCAATGCTAGCTGCAAAGCAGTATTTTTCATGTATACAGTTTAGTGTTTCAGGTTATTTTAGGTTAATCTATTAAATGCAAATCTGTTTGCAAATGGAATTTTTCTGACCTACTAAATCATTTCTTCCATGTAAACATTAATTTGAACAGAAAGTTTCTTAAACATGATCCACTTCTCACTAAAGCTTGTTCCCTGTAAAAAAAAAAAAAAAAAGTGAATTTATCATTGACTTCAAAGCATATTGAACAAGTTGTTTCCCTACTTCTTGCTGGAATGTATAACAAGTAAAGGTAAAGTGTAAATGAACTCACTAACCAATGATGTCAGTTCAGTTCAGCATTTGGCAGATGCATAGGTATGGATCAGCGGAAGGAAAATCCTACTGTTCCAATCTCCCCTCTATCTGGGTGGTGTGGAAATTCCAGATCTAATCTATCTTATTTACAATAACTTTTTAATCTATTAGGTTTTGGATTGCCCTTTTATCCTCATCATCATTTAAGGTCTGAAGTGTTTAGTACAAAATTTCTTTAAAACCACACAGATTTCGTAGTTAACATGCCAATAGATCAGACAAAGATATACTGCATTATAAATGAGTGCTTTCTCATTGCTTCTGTCTTTAGAGCAATAAGTAACATGGAACTAGGTTCTTTAAATACAGAAGGGAGTTAGAACTTGGCACTATGGACAGTGTATCAGATTCAGGTATCTAATGATCACAATACCATTTCCAAAAGGTCAATCAAAATTATTTCATAAAATCGTAGAATCATAGAGTGGTTTGGATTGGAAGGGACAACGAAGGTCATCTAGTCCAGCCTCCCTGCAGTGAACAGGGACATCTTCATCTACATCAGGTTGCTCAGAGTCCCATTCAACCTGACCTTGAATGTTTGCAGGAATGAGGCATCCACCATCAGTCTGGGAAACCTGTTCCAATGCTTCATCACCTTCAGTGATAGAAATTTCTTCCTAATATCTAGACTAAACTTTTCATCTTTTAGTTTATAACCATTGTCCCTTGTCCTGTTGCTACAGGCCCTGCTAAAAAGTTTTTTCCCTGTCTTTCTTCTAAGTTTCCTTGAAGTATTAGAAGGCCACAGTAAGATCTTTTTGGAGTCTTCTCTCCTCCAAGCTGAACAATCGAAACAGTCTCAGTCTATTTTTATAGGGAAGATGTTCCATGTCTTTGATCATTTTAGTGATCCTACTCTAGGCCCACTCCAACAGGTCTAAGTCTTTGCTGAGGGATCCAGGGCTGGACACAGTATTGCACATGAGCTGAATTTGTGTTTGTTTTGGTAGCACATAGTTTATGTGCAGAAGTAGCAAAGATTACTTTGGAAAGACAGGGAGATGCTGATAAACTGGTCTTATCATTTCAATTAGCAATCTGTTCTAACATTCTGCATCACTTTACAAAACATAACAAGTTTAAGAGTACCCAACAATATGCATTAGTGATCTCACGGAAGACAAGTTTTTGTTCTGTTAGGCACGAACTAGCTTTGTGTTTCTCTTTTGCTACCACTCTTCTTAGTTCTTTTTTGTTTTACAAAATCTGTTAGCCCTTTTTTCAAGTCCTTTGGTGCTATGATAACTTTAGTGAGCTATCAAAAGCCACTTCTATCTGTTACAGCAGATGCCTAGAGCTATACTGTGAAATCAAAGAAAATAAACTCTGTTGACATGATTGGTATCATGTATCCATCCATCATAGTAGGTTTCAAGAGCTGTCCTTTAAAGTTCAAAAAGAAATTTCTTTTATTCTGTAGTTATCTAAAAGACCGCATATAACAAAAATTTTAAAAAAGTAGTGCCTGAAATTAAGTGCAAATGAGCGTGACATTCAAAGGAAATTCTCAAACAGTATAACATGTCCTAGCTTTCTAGTGTAATTATGGCGGTTTATACTAGCAGAGTATCTGTTGCCTAATGATTATACTAAAGTACCTAATATTAAAATCAAAATAATGTGCTTGCTTCTGCTACTGAAAGAAGTAATCATACTTATTATTTGTATAAGAGCTTGGTGCTGTCAAATAGCTGTACATTTTCTTATGTATTTTCTTATGTAAATTTTTGTGTGTTAGATAAGTAGACAGTGAAGTAGATTGAGAACTGGCTGAATGGCAGAGGTCAGAGATTGTCATCAGTGGCACCGAGTCTAGTTGGAAGTCTGTGGTCAGCAGTGTTCCTCAGGGTTCAGTACTTGGCCCAGTCTTGTTCAATATATTCATCAATGGCCTGGGTGACAGGACAGAGTATACCCTGAGCAAGTTTGCTAATCTTACAAAACTGGGAGAAGTGGCTGACCTACCAGAAGGTTGCTGCCATTCAGCAAGACCTGAAGAGGTGGAGGAGAACCTCATGAAGTTCAACAGAGGCAAGTGTAGGGTTCTGCAGTTCATGTGGAAAACTACTCTGCACCATTACAGGTTAGAGGTGAATTAGCTGGAAAGCAGCTCTGCAGAAAAGGACTTGAGAGTCTTGGTAGACAAGAGCTTGATGATGAGCTAGCAATGTGCCCTCATGACTGAGAAGACCAATGGTGTCTTGGGGTACATCAAGAGCAAACAAGTAAAGGGAGGTTATCCTCTGCCTCTACTCTGCCCTACTAAGGCCAAATCTGGAGCATTGTGTCCAGTTCTGGGCTCCCCAGCTCAAGAAAGACAAGGAATTACTGGAGAGAGTTCAGCAGATGGCCACAAAGATGATCAGGAGACTGGAGTATCTCTCTTATGAGGAAAGGCTGAGTAAGCTTGGTCTGTTTACACTGCAAAAGCAAAGACTGAAAGGGCATCTTATCAATTCTCATCAATATCTATAGGAGAAGTGCCAAGAGAATGGGGCCAGACTCTTCTCAATGGAGTCCAGTGACAGGACAAGGGACAATGGATCACAGGAAGTTCCACCTCAATGTGAGGAAAGAATTCTTTACCTTGAGTGTAACACAGCACTGGAATAGGCTGCCCAGGGAAGTTGTGGAGTCTCCTTCACTGGAGATTTTCAAACCCAACATGGACCTGTACAACCTGCTCTAGGTGAAACTACTTTAGCAGGGGCATTGGACTAGATGGTTCCAGAGGTCCTTTCCAACTCCTACCATTCTGTAAGTCCACGATACTGTGATTCTGTGAAAACTAGTTTGATCCATATTTCGAATTGATTTCTACATATTAAGCACTTGAATTTGATGTACTATATATTTTACCATGCACTGAAGCCCTCTACTGTTTAAAGACCTTAGATTCATTGTGCCTATTAACTACTCTAAAGAGAAAAAAGAACACATCACAGTTACGGTATAATCTAGTGTGATCAGTAACAGGTTAAATAAAATTTTTTTTTTATTATGTGGATGAGCAAATCAATGGTTACGTTTTTTTGGGGTTTTTTCACTTTTATTTTTTATCTCATTTGGTCCAGAAATAAGAAACTGTAGGAAGAGAAATTTCTTGAGAAGGTAATTTTGCAGCCATATGACCTGCTGTGAGAAGAGCATGTGAATTGCTAAAAGAACTCAGATAAAACAGGTAATGAATTTCTAAAAATGTCTATTTAGAAGACAGTATCTTTTGTAAAATTAAAAAAAAAAATCCATCTATTTTGGTCTAGCAATAGAAATCTGCAAGGAAATCAATTCCTTGGGAAATCAGTTTCAGAGTCAACGGTACTTCTATGAGAGGAACTCAAATCCTTGTAATAAAAAATATCTTTAGTAAAACCTTTAAGTGAAATTATATATCTCATATTTTCCCAAATCTGTATCGATTTTAAAGGAAGTAAAATAAAATTTCTGATTATTTATCTCAAATATGTTTTCACTGTAAATGGTACCAAAACATTTCTTTCCTGGGTTGCCCTGGTGTCTTGTTGTTCCTTACTATACTTGTTATTGTCTGGATTTTTGCATTTCTGACATGGGTCACTTCTAAACACATAATTGTGCTATATTGTTTATAAATTAATGAGAAGATTTACCTACAGCTAGGGGAAGAATCTACGACTCCTGTGTAACAGAAGGCCATTTTTACAAAAAAAAAAAAAAAAAAATCCTTCCTTTTTGGTGAATTTGTAGCATAGACAACTCAAAGTTTCTAACTACTGTAAAAAAAAATTGAATTTTATCACCGCAAAGATAATGACAAAACTAATCGAGTCTTGTGAAAGAGCTGGAAGTATTCTATCAGGTACTATTTCCCTTTCTGGCTCAAAACAGTGAAACTGAAAATGTTCTTGATACCAATAATTTATAGTTGCAGTGCAGTTTCCTGCATGCACATGCTTTTCCTCTGACTCTCAGCAATGCTGTGTACGTGACTTTCAGAAAATACCAGCACTACTGTAAAAAAAGATGGCGAAAGAAAGCAATCCTAGAGTCTTGCTTTGCCTTGCCTTCCCCTCCCCTCCCACACAGTGAGGTATGCACAGTTGTCTTCTGTTACAGCCACCTAGTTCAGGGAAAATTACAGTCACCCTTCATCTCCACAACTGTCTGGATTAAAATGTGGGCACAAGGTTCCATGGAGCAGACCCACAAACATAGGCTGTGGAACACAATTCAGGCTTTACTGAAGGTAAGTATTTCCCTTTTATTTAGTGGACAGCTTCCTACTTATCTACATTAGCGTACTCTGAGTCATAGCACTTAACTACAGCAAGTATAGACAGAAAAAGTTTCAAATTCCCTTCATTTTTCATGAGTTGAACTTCACGAACACATTTATAAAGCTGTTAAATTACTCATTGAGCTCCCCACTGAATATTTGTGTAAAAAATTACACACAAATGCAGTTTTTCCCTAGAAGTTCACAGACACAAAAGAAATTGTTCTTACCTTCAATTAAAAAATAGCAAATATCCACTCAAAAGCTGGGGCACAGTATGATAGCTGATTATTTTGTTGGGACTCTAATTATTCTCTGAAGGAAGGGAAAAAAAGGTAGAAATTAAGAGATTTTTTTTAGTCAGTTAGTCTTTTTATTTTGGACTGTAAATGTCTACTGTTTCTTTTGCAAGAGATCAGCTTTGTCTTAGGAAAATATGCCTCTTTCAATCACAAAATAACTTAATGTACTGTACTTCACTAGGTTAGTGCTCAGAAAAAATTGGAATCACTTTGAAACTCTGACTTAACAGCTTTTCCATGCACTACAAGAAGAAATGCAGGTGTCAGTATCAGCGCTGAGGCAAAGTAACTACATTAATTTAAGTGGTAAAAATGATACAGCTGTTATTCACTAAAAACTAAAAAGACACTTCAAACCTAGCTCTGAATACTACACTTTTGGAGACAGAAACTGTAGGAAGTCTTAATAAATGTCTGAAGGAAGAGATGGCTCGCAATTTTTCCAGTGCGTTTGTGCATAGTATTTTATGTTCAAGATATTTTAAGAAAGAAGGTTGGTATACAATAGGTACATAGATAATTAGGAATGTGCTTGTATGCAAAGTCTTAGTGTTCAACAGTGGTTTACATTGGGATTGTAAAACCGCCAAAAATCTCCAGAATGTAATTATTAACTACCCAAAGGACAAATCATCACTTTTTCTCAGATTATTTCTTTCCTGTATCATAGATAGGACTTTAGCAGAGCTTCTAGTTTCAGTCCTGAGGAGCTAGTAATAATATTCATTGCACTAAATATTTAATTCTTAGTTTAATTAATGTTCTCATTTAGGAATGACAATTTTGTCCTGTAATTCTTTTTTCCTCCTTGGTTTACTGCTTCTTTATATATATTCCCTTGGCTAATATCTTTCAAATGCTTCTTACCTTCTGAACTGAGCTTCAGGATACAGTAATATTTGGATGGATGAAAATTCAGGTAGGATATTATTTTAGCATGATGCATTGCACTGCAGTACAAATTGAAGATGATCAGGTTATAAAACCTTCATAACACCTTCCAAAACTCAACAGAAAGTATCTAGACTTTACCTTTTTCTTACTATATACAAATGCCTATCTGCTGATGAAAGATAAATCCAATACATTTACACCACTGTGAGGGAGAGAAGTAGTTTTCTGATAATTTGGACAAATTAAGACAGTAAAAAGTCTATGGCTTAAAAGGAGGTATTATAAAAGTTGAGACTTTTTTTGTTCTGGAGTTTTGACATAAATCCATTTCTTAGTAAGTTCTGGTGATTTTACATGCCCGCAGCATTTTGTGATGTACTGTAGCATTTGGGGAGAATATTCAGTATGCTAAATCCGATTTTTAAACAGCCTAATTATTTTAAAATAACCATGCCTATCTATGGCCTGCTCTGGATGAAATGTACTTGGACTATCTTCTCTTTGAGTTCAGATTCTTTGAGGTAAATTGTTTACTCTTCACGGGAACCTAAATTTTAAATTTACTACAAATTTATTACAGTTTAAAGAATTCTGAAGTACCTATGCAAAACTAAGATGGCGGAGTTTCTTATGATTTAATACTTTTATTTCCTGTTTTTAAACTCTTTAGGGGGAAAAATTAAATCCAGGCCTGAACCGCCGGGTTCAGCATGCCTTTTGTTCCAAAACTCATGTCATCAATAAGAAAAATACCAGCCAATGGTTGGACAGAAATATGACAAACCTGGTCTACAAAATGAAAGAAAACTTCAAAAAGAATGATGCTGTCACATTAAAGATATTTTCATGTTTCTTTACACCTACACAAGCTACTGTTTGATAAAGATATGATGAAGCCATGGTATCTCACTTTCTTCAAATATGATTGGGAATAATGTGACATTTTAGCTAACTAACCACTTGCAAGACGTCATTTCAGGATGGTAACAAACATAGTAACATACTTACTGTCAGTCACGCTTATAACATCTTGTGACTTTTTTTATGGCATATGACGGGAAACTGAGCATTATTTATGTGACTGCTGAGAAGCTTAAATCAAAATCAACATAGAAATAATACAAGGACAAACCGAGCAATTCCAAACTGTATTTTTTTTTAGATCAGCTGAACAAGATTTAGCTTCAGGACTTCATTCCTTCCCAAGACTCATCCAGGAACAGCGTAGGAGGAAATTCTTTCTTACACTCAGGTGCTGGACATAGGTTTTGTACTGTTATTTATTCAATATGAACTAAATCGCTCTTAGCAGAAATGAATGCAGCTTATGATTTCAAGTTGGTTGTATCCTTCTCAGATCAATATAATTTCACTGGTATTCTCCATTGTGTCAGAATGACATGGACTCATTAACTAAAACACAGGCCTAAAAAAACCATCAAATTGAGTGTTCCAGTTGATATTACAATTTAACACTGTTTGATTTAAAAAATGTATTTTAAAGATTTGTATTCTTTTCAGCACGGGAGTAAAAACAAGTTTGGGAGCCTCACTGTTTAATTTCAGAGCAGGATTTGAATTCCTCTTGTCAGCTTCATTTTCACCTCTGTTTAGACTTGCAGAGGTCCCAGAGTCTGAGATGTGCGAAGTTCTTTGGAGTCTCCAATGCTGTATATGCGGGCAATGAGAAATTGGCAGTGGAGATTCACATGACACTGTGAAAGAAACCAACCAGAAGCAAAGAACACAAAGTTAAGAATGAAGATTGAATATATCCTTCTATTGTGAATCTTTTAACCTCAAGTGCATTCACTTAATAGTTCTCCTGCTGCTGTTGGAAAGAAAAGCAGTGATGCCCTTAGCAGTTGTGAAGCTAGAAAATCAGTGAAGTGTGATTTTTTTTTTCTCCCTTTTGAGATCAGTTTCATAAGTCTATACTGTATGTTGAGCCATGCCAGCTTCTGGATTTTATTTATTTTGTGATTGTTTCATCAAAAATATTTGTGCAACCAGAAAAGAGAACAAACTAAACAATACATTGAAAATTAAGCCCCAAAATTCCCAAGAATGTTTAAAAAATATTAGGACTAGGAGATAATGAAAAAGGGATATCACCTGCCAGAGCTAAAGGACAAGATAGTGTTACAGCTGATCTCTCAGTTGCACCTCTGATCACATAAGTAAAATGCAGGAAGCCTAGGATCTTTACAGTATTTGTAATAAACAGCTTTCAGCACCCCTTTCCACACTTTTTTTTTTTTTGGAAGCCAGTGTAGAAGTTATACTGCTTAAATTTTGTACTATGTGCCTTGTCATTGTCTGAAAATTTATGTAGCCGTTGCTATGGCTGCAGCTTCATCCACTGCATATTCTCAGTTCTCTACAGCTAAAGTGCTTCATGGAGTACAAATTTTGACTGCAGTGCTGCAAGAGAAACAGCATAAGCTACTCTGCTTTTTTTTCTACACATTTTGATGTTTAGAATGTTACATGTGTTTTGAAAATCTAAGTACTGTCATTAACCAAAAAGCAACTTCTTTTTCTGCTAATGCTACAGAAATTATTTACTGTCTCCTTTCTCCTCAGTATATTGCAGATGACAATATACTCACATAAATCTAAAGAGCCTAACTTGCTTCATCAAACCCAGCCTTGTTTTGTTTCCTTTTCATCTGGTTTATAGAGCTTTCTGTTTTCCCCAGATCAAACAAAATTGTTGTAAACATTTTTTTTTCAGCACTGTTAAGAGGTAAGTGCCAGGATTTAGCATGTATAACATTGTCTGAGGCATTTGTTCAGCTGTCTGTTGAATCCCCCAAAACTAATGCTCAGTCTCTATTAATGTCTCAGTCCCTGGAAACCAGAACCCATTCTCTCCTATAATTAATCTTGCAGGTACTGCCTTGACATTATTGGTTCACCAGCAGAGCAGAACTGCCTCAGCCATCAATAATAATTCAACATATTAGGATGAGGCCTACATACACAGCCCACAGATGCAGCTGAACTGTGTGCAGACTCCAGCACTCCTTACTGACTGGGGAAAACAGAAAAAAAAAAAAAAAGAAATCCTATCCAATTGAAACTGTTTTGGTTGCTGGATAATTTTGCAATACAAAGGTCGTGGTGTTATTCATGCTTTTGCTTTACGTTTTTTCTCCAAATGTAGGCATTGTTTGGCACAATGCTTGTGATTGTCTGTTTACTAAAGCTGTTACAAATTGTCTTTCACAGATGGTAGGAGCTACTGAGATCAGGAGAGACAGAGAATTTATTTCTCAATATTTTTGTATTACTGATTGGGACGTGAGAAGCATAAGCAATCTGTCGTACTGCAGGGTTTGAGCTCTCCCTCCTCCTTCTCCCTCCCCAAAAATTATGGCTAGCTGGAGAAGGTTGGGTTTTTTTCTCATTATGTGTAGATAACAGCTGTGCAATTTCAGGCAGAATGTTTGCTTTGATCCTCCTTTCTTTAATTGAAATCCGCAATTATGAGATTTGTTTCTTTTATGTTTTCTAGTTTATTGGTTTAATCTACAAAATGTGCTGTCTTGCTTTCTTGCACAGTTAAAAGACAACAACACAGTTGAGATTTAAATCACAAACTTGGAGGGGGGGTGCAGTCTCTCATGTATTGGAGGGGATAAAACTTCCTTCGTCTGATTTTGGATCATTTTATGTATAGGATAGAAACAAGAAAACAAAAAAATGTGTCACTTAATTGTAATGAATATCCTTAGGTAGCTACTTTAAGTAAACTAGATACGTGAAAGGAAATTTTAATATGGAGGCAAAAAAAATCTGCTCTGATAGTTCATTTGTGGATTTCCTCTATTTAGAAGTCCTTGTAGCAATAGTTTTTATTCTACAATGTTTTGCTGGCCTCTCCAACTCCTGCTTACCTAAGTTTAGTAAAACATTTTAGAACAGCCAGGGTATTTACAGGTTGAAGGTAGCATAGCAAAACTGACAGATGCAGAACATGAGACTTCTATGGCACAGTAATCACCTATGAACCAGAGGAACTGAGAGAGCAGCTGGACTCAGATTTACAAGGGATTTTACTTTGTTAGGTCTAATTGGGGTGAAAAAATGCAAGACTTTGTCCACCCATGGATTTTTTTTCTGATTTTTTTTTATTACAAATGTTAGCAAATATCTTATAAAAAGTCCTCACGAAGAAAAAACCGACAATTTCCCTTACTGTATTTCTTGAGAACTATTTCTTGACAAGATTTTTGGCCAGAAAAAGAACTAGTAAATATTTACATTGAAAAAATATTTTGCTTTACAAACTGTACACATTTGTGATAACTTCCTTTCCTTGTGAGACAGATAGATAAATGCCTCAGAATAAAATGGTTCTAGATCTGTAACCAACAACATGGATAATACAGACTGCATATCAGATAATCCATCAATATTGTGTAGTATAAAGAGTTCTCCTACAGATATTCCAAAATTAGTGTAGGTTGCTAAAATTTCTTGAGAATTTGTTCTCAAACACATAATAAACCAAAATTAAGTCATTACTAAAACTGCATTTGATTTCATGGATCTGTTTTTGTGCTTTCACAGCTTACTCAGCCAGTAAATTTTCCTGAACTTAAAAGAAGTGTTTTGTTCATCTATAGAGACTTTTTCCCCCTCATAGCCCAAAATGTGAAACCTTACATAATTGATGTTGAGCACAGCTACATCAAACCCAGACCTGGCTGACACCCTGTCCTGAAGGCTTAGAACAGTCCTCAATGAATTCAGTAGAAAAGACTCATAGTGGCTTTAGGTCAATTTACATTAAGATGCAAAGACCAAAATCTATGAGCTGTGGAGGCTAAATCACATCAACATAACTACTGCATTGGCTTGCATCTCTCATAATTTGCCAAGATAGGTTTTCCTTCACTTATATAAAAAGCCCACAAGGCTTTGCAATAATCACTAATAATAATGAAGAGCTTGCTAAAATAAATAAATAATCCAATATAATTATTCTTGCAGTGATGATGAAGGTGCAGCATTTTCTCTGGAAGGAGTGTGGGTGGAGAGCCAACAAGGGAAGGCACCCTCCTGGACCTGCTGTTTGTGAACCAAGATGGTCTTGTGGGAGATATGACATTTGGAATATACCTGGGGCAAAGCAATCATGAGATGGTACAATTGTCAGTTCTAGGTGAGGTAGGAGGTGGGGTTAGCAGAATGGTCACTTTAAACTTCCAGAGGGCAGACTTTGGACTGTTCAGGAGGCTAGGGAAAAAAAAAGAAACAGCTTGGTTGAGCAGAGAGATACGGGTGGACATCAAAAAGAAGAGGAATGTCTATGAACTTTTGGAAGAAGGGGCAGACATCTTGGGAGGACTACAGGGATGAAGTGAGATCATGCAGAGGAAAAATCAGGAGGGTTTAAAGCCCAACTAGAACTCAGACAGACCAGTTTTGTGAAAGATAATAAAATAATCTTCCTACAAATACATCAATAGTAAAAGAGGACTAGGGGGAGTATTTAGACTTTACTGGATGCAAAGGGAACAACTATGACAAAGGATGAGGACAAAGCTGATGTACTTAATGCCTTCTTTGCCTCAGTCTTTAATAGTAGGGAAAATTGTTCCCTCTGTGTATATACCCATGAGCTAGAGAAGCAAAACAAAGCTCCCATGATCCAAGAGGTGGTGGTTAGAGATTTGCTTGGCCAATTAGACAACCACAAGTCTATGGGGACGGATGGGATCCACCAGGGGTATTGAGGGACCTGGCAGATGTGCTTGCCAAACCCCTTTCCATTATCTACCCATAATCCTGACTGACTGGGGAAGTTCCACTGGACTGGAGGCTGGTTAATATTATAACCATTCACAAGAAGGGTCAGAGGGAGGATCCAGGAAACTATAGGCCTGTCAGTCTGACCTCAGAGCTGGGAAGGTCAGGGAACAGGTGATCTTAAGTGCAAGAGAAACGGATGATCAGGCCCAGTCAAAATGGGTTCATGAAAAGCAGGTCATTCCAAACTAACCTGATCACCTTCTATGATAAGGTGACCCGCTTACTGGATGAGGGAAAGGCTGTGGATACAGTCTTCTTGGACTTCAGTAAAGCCTTTGACACAGTATCTCACAGCATTCCACTTAAGAAACTGGCTGTCTCTGGCCTAGACAGACAGTACACACTCTTCTGGGTGGAAAATTGGTTGGATGACCAGGCACAAACGGTTGTGGCAAATAGAGTTAACTCAAGCTGGAGGCCAGTCGAAAGTGGTGTTCCCAAGAGTCAGTGCTGGGTCTAGCCCTGTTCAACGTCTTCATCAATGACCTGGATGAAGGCACTGAGTGCACTCATAAGTTTGCAGACACTAAGCTGGGTGTAAGCGTGGATCTGCTCGAGGATAGGGAGGCTCTGCAAAGGGATATGAACAGGTTGGACCACTGGGCTGAGACCAATGGCATGAAGTTTAAAAAGGCCAAATGCTGCGTCCTGCACTTGGGACAAAAAAAGACCCTATGCAGTGCTACAGAGTGGGAGAAACCTGGCTAGAAATCTGCCTGGAGGTGAAGGACCTGGGGGTGTTGGTTGACAATGACTGAACATGTGTCAACAGTGTGCCCAGGCGGCCAAGAAGGCCAATGGTTTCTTGACTTGTATCAGAAACTGTGTGTCCAGCAAGTCCAGGGAGGTTATTCTCCCTCTGTACTCAGCACTGGTGAGACCACACCTTGAATCCTGTGTTCATTTCTGGGCCCCTCACCACAAGAAGGATGTTGAGGCTCTGGAGCGAGTCCAGAGAAGAGCAACGAAGCTGGTGAAGGGGCTGGAGAACAAGTCTTATGATGAGCACCTGAGGGAACAGGGGTTGTTTAGCCTGGAGAAGAGAAGGCTGAGGGGAGACCTCATTGCTCTCTATAACTACCTGAGGGGAGGTTGTAGAGAGGAGGGAGCCTCTCCCAAGTGAGAGGGGACAGGACAAGGGGGAATGGCCTCAAGCTCCACTAGGGAAGGTTCAGACTGGATATCAGGAAAAAAATCTTTTCATAGGAAGTGTCACTGGAGCAGGCTGCCCAGAGAAGTGGTTGAGTCACTATCCCTGGAGGCATTTAAAAGACAGATAGACAAGATGGTCAGGGACATAATTTCATGTCAGATAGGAATGGCTGGACTCAGTGATCTAAGACATCTTTTCCAATCTGGCGATCATACGATTCTATGATTCTATTCTATGAGAGTGAGTGAACTATTTTTATTATTATATCAATTATTGAGTACTGGAATATTCATTCATGTAGCCTGGTAGCTCCACACTAGAGTATTACCATTATTCACGGCAGCGTAGATGCTTTATGTTGGCTTTACAAGGCTTGAACTCTGAGGGTTTTAAGTCTTATTATTTCTGAGCATATATTGATCTGCATGTTGCTTCATGTGCATTTAGTTTAGCTATAAAAACAATTTCTCTTCTGTTTTGCTTCTCCTTGTATTTTTTTTTCTACACAGTAATGAGTAGCCCAGGAAATAAAGGGCTGATTAGTTTGATGGCTACTTAACTGCTGCAGTAGTTGTTTGCACAGTTGAATTGTAAAATTTCTGATGCTGAGAATATGATAGGCCCCCTATGGACTAAAGAAGTATAGAAATGACATAATGTCTGTCCTCCCAGGTCTGACCACAAAGAATACTGAAGCACCACATCTACACATCTTTTAACTACCTCCGGAGGTGGTGACTTGACCACTTCCCTGAGCAGCCTATTACAATGCTCAACACTGCTCTCAGTTAAGACTCAAGACATCCTCCAAAACTCTCCTATGTATTGCGCTGTACTTTTGGGTTGTGCTAGTTTTCTGTGGGGCCAAAGCTGCAACTGTCTCACTCCACCATACAGATTCTGATAAGAGACTGATTTTTCTATTCATTTCTGACATTAGTTAAAACAGTTCAGGTTAGCTATCACTTTAGTACACTAAACTGCAGTAAAACATACTCTTTCTGAGTATGTTTATGTTTTTTAGACCCCTCCAGTTATGCCAGCCTGAAAATAGTACTCAAAAAGTTATAATCTGGATCAGAGAGAAAATAAATATGTGATACTAATCAAAACTCACTATTCTGTCACCCTCAAGGGTAGCTTTTCCTGAAATGATCTGAAGCAGTTTAATGATAAGAAAAGGTAATATATGCAGGTACTGAAGGTATATGTATTGAGTTCTAACTCAACTGTAAATTGAATTCACTCCAATGGATAAGGAAAGGAAATATTTGCATTGCAAAATGTGGCAACACCTTATGCATTTTTGTTTATGTTGTTAAAGAAAGACTTCAGGCCTAATTTATAAGCAAAATTTGATTCAAATCGCTATTATGTTAGGTTTGCCAGCTGAGAAATGAGTAAAGAGCAACCTTTCTAATCTCACAAAGAATCCTCTGTTGAAATTTATAAAAAAGTACTTCATATGAGGGCATATATTAAAGTCAACATGAGTGAAATATAAAATTATCAGTGGTTATGTAAACATTAATTATCCTCCAAAGACATATAGATAACTCTCCTAGTATTTTTGTGGATATTTCAGAAATCATAGTGGGAAACAGATAAAAAAGTAGTATGTAAGACAGGGACAAGTGAGTCTGGGAAAACATCATTAGCAGTATACAAATTAATCTCTTTTCACACTAAGAAAAATTATCACATTATCTGTTTTACTTTGAAAATTACTGTTACTTTGTCAGATCTAGAGAAAAGGCAATTTATCTAAAAGTTTTACTGCTTTTTCTAACTGTAACAGTTGCTTTATTAAAAATATGACCTCTTTACAGATGTCGCATCTCTTCTAACCACATTTGTACACTGAGGTGTCTACTTCATTACAAATTTGCTTACAATGTTTAAATATTGAACAATAAATATAAGTAATTGTGCTAGCCAGCCTACATAGCAGAAAAAAGTGCGGCTCCAAAGGTATTCTCTTGGCATTAGAGAAGCAGTTCATCCAATAGTGATGAATGGGACAAAAAAGAAATAATATACTGATGTCTTTTAGAGTTTATTTATGAACATCTAAATAGTGCATTTAGGCATTCAGATAGGCAAGAATCAGAAAAGTCAGAAAGTTTCTTATACAGAACTTTCTAATTATATTCCTCTAAGTAGTTGGGAATTGTGAAGAAAGGTGGCAGAGATATTTCATGGAAGACTGGAACAGCAGTAAATAAGGCTGTAGGTCTATGCAGTAAAAAAAAAAGTTTTTTAAAACCAAAAATATTGAGAATAAGAATACCTCACATAATAAAGTTCATTTCTGTGGATTCAATTTATAGTTCTGACTTCACTGATATTAATATATTTATTGGATATTTGTTGAAATTGGGAGCATCCTAATATAGCACCACAGGACTATTTGAATATTCCTTAGATTTTGGTGTCTTTCAGCTAATCCCTCTTCCTTTGCTTGCATGAGTAGTGTTCACAATAGATGCCCTTGTATTTGAAGACTGGCATATTCAGATGGAAGTAAGCAAAGGCAAGATAGCAAAGCATAAGTGGCTGAACTATTGCTTGGAACCATCAAAAAGCTGTTCCTCACCAGACTTATAAATACATAGTACAAATCTTAAAGACCACAAAAGGGAACATATTGGCTCTGAAGGAGACAAGGTTTGCTTTTAACCATTGAAGAAAATCCGATTTTCAAATAGAGAGGGAAGAGAGAGCTCTTGTAGAAGCTAGGCGCTTGACATACAGTTTTGTATACATTTTGAGTACATTTTTTAGTACATTTGCTGTATACTTAAATAAAATGTTACAAAGTACAGTACATGCATAGGTTAGTTTCAAGAAAAAGCAAAGGCATGAAGAAGCACAAGTTTAAGTGACACTTGAATTTACTTAGCATTTTTGCAATCTCTGGCATGACTAAAATTGGAGAGAAATATTATCAAACGAACAAAGACACCTTTCTTTGACATAAAGCTCCATCTTCATCATACTGTCTTTTTCTGTTACAAATGAATTTCATATGTTTTCATAGTGCAGTTAAAATAAAATAGAACAAATTTCATTCTTCAATCATGTAAATAAAAAGCGTGACCAGAGCACTTAAATTTATAATCTCCTTACTGGTGGATAATGAAGAGCAACCTCCATCAACAAGAACACCAAAACCAGAAAGGACAAAAGAATCTATTAACTGAGAAAATATTTTCCCATTTTATCTTCCTAGAATCTGTCCTGCTCTGTTTCCCTACTATCCCATAGTGCTGTGACAGCAAACTCATTTGTTTTTTCATTTATTTCTATTCAAATTAAATGTCATTACATTTAATTTAAATGGTGACTGAGATGGAGTGACAGAACAAGAACTTGCATAACAACTGACTCTTGACTGTACTATTACCCTTCTGTCATGTTTGATAATATTTATCCACAGCCTACACGCAATGCACACAAAAGAAATGTCACAGAGAATAATATTTCTGCCTAAAAATAAATCTACCAATGAAGTCATGAGGGCATTACCTATCAGAGAATGTTACTATAGAAATGTTCATGGAAACATGATAACCTGTAAATCATACACCACAGACAGAAGGGGTTATTTTACAGGTATTTCATATTAAAAAATGCTCATTCATTTATATACTTTATAAACAGATAATGTAAATATATATATGTAGTCATATATATATATAAATTTGTTAGTAAACCTCCATACCAATGAAATTATTTCTAGGAGGCCAATAGGTGGATAAGGCTTATGGCTAAGGAACTTGTATAGATGTCTGACAGTCTATATATTCCTGGAATATTTTTTTCCCTAGCTGTAAAATAGGCATAATAATGCTTAGAAATATATGAGGAAAAAATGTATATGAACTTATTTTCAATGTATGTAGTGATAGTGATACGAAATGTCTCTGGTATTTTGCTTCCTTTTAAATATCCTCCTCCTTATTTCTTTGATTGCAAAATCAGATGTATTTTCTGTCCAGTAGTAAAATTAATGTATTCACCATCAATTGCATTAACAGCAAAAGTGAACTGAAAATTTTGGATGTGACTGAGAAGAATCTTTACTTACTGTAGAAATACTCCAAAAATTAATAAGAAAGGAATAAAGAAAACATTATGCCACTGCATACATTCTTCATAGCCACCTCTAAAATGCCATGTGCAGTTAAGCTCACTCAGTCTCCAAGGAACGACAGAATAAAAAAAAAGCATAGAGAAGATGGATAAGGATAATCAAGGTTTCTGTGAAAGAGATATTGAAACAGGAATTGTCAGCATAGGAAAAAACCAAAAAACAAAAACCAAAACATGAGTAGGGAAAGAAAATGGTAGTTTTATAGAGTAATAAGTGTCATAGAGACATCGAATGTGGATTTACTGTTTGCTATGTCCTCCCTGTATCAGGATATGGGGAAATGCACAAAATTAACATTGAAAGAGCAGTTACAAAACAGTCATTGCACAGGAATAAAGAAGTTGTAGAACACCTTACTGCAGTTTTTAGTAGTAACAGCTCCCTGGAATTAGACGGTAACTGGACAAATTTCTGAAAGAAGAATACTTCTATGACTGCTACGTACACACTCTCTAATTCTGGTCTTACCACCTTCATGGCATCAGTTTCTCAGTTAAGCATTCTAAAATGATAAACACTGAGAATTTATAATGGTCTGGAGGCCAAACAGTTTAAAATCTTAGGGTAATATACATTACAGTTCTTTATTATTTCCATTATTATATTCCCTAATATCTGCCAAGAATAGTCCAGCTTAATGCTTCCCTTGAATTCTAACTAACAACATACAAAGCAGTGGCAAATGGCAAAGTAGTTTGAAGTTCCACTAAGGACAATGCTGCAGTAAAGGCATATCAGATGGGATGCTGCTGTAGTCAATTAAAAACACTGAAGAACCTACAATATAAAAAGACTACGAACTAGTTTACCAACACAGTCAAAACAAAACATGCTGTTTATAATCAAAGTCTGAAGTATACAGTATCAGTTTTCAGTTGTTCTTCAGCACAATTATGTGTGATTATCCTTGTACTTTCTGCTCACTTCAGTATGGTCCAAATGTATTTCTCTAAGTGTCTTTCAAAACAAAATTTAGTTTAAAATTATACACTAAATAACAACCACAGAACCTACAAGGGAAGATAATGTAGGTGAGCAGCCAAATCTCTGATTATTTATATTTATTGAATCATTAATTAAAATAGAGTCCAAATATGAGAAAAGGAACACACCAATTACATAGCTTATTGCTCAGACACTCTTGTGGATTTAGCTATTAAGAACTGTTGGTTTACTAAACAAAAATTAAAAGTAAACAGGACAACATTACTAGGATAGAAGTCAATAATCATTCCTGTAAAAGCTCTTTTTCCTTGCTGATGATAGAACACTGTGAATATGTAACACAAAATACACAGTTTTAGGAAGATTTATAGCTAGAATATTCAAATAATGATACTTCTAAAAATAAAAATAATTTTTATTATAATTTTTCAGTTTCAGAATACTTACAGGCTCTTCATATCAGAGTTAAAACTACAGTAACTCTTCTACTCTGTTATTCACACTGCAAAACAATGCTTATTATTTGTCAACAGCATTAAAGTGAAAAGTGAGTTTTCTTGGGGTTTTTTCCATCTATTTTGTGGACTGTGACTATTTGATTATCCTCCATTCATCTTACACTAAGTGCTAATACAAACTCTTTTATACAAATTCCATGAATGCTGTTTGCATTTGGTTAATTCTAGCAGCAGTCCACTTTGTAATGTGCAACACTTTTTTTTAAACAAAAAGCTTAAATTGTGAAAAAGCATGTAGAAATTAATGTCATTGCTGATTAGAAATCAAATACTTGGTGGCCCAGATAAATATTATTTTTCTTTTGTAACTACTTGATATTCTTTTCTTCTGAACTTCTTTAGTCATAGTGCTGTCAATGAATTGTAAATTTGAAAATACTATCAGAGACTTCAGAAAGGAGAGCCAGAGTAAAGTACACTGAGCAATAATGTGAGAATAATCAATATTATCCAGCTTGCCCTAAACCATTTTCTTTAGATTTGTATCAACAATCTTGCCAAGACAATCAATCTTATCTGGCTTGTTGAGTTCAAATCAGCAATTCCTTTCAAGTTTCTGAGACTTGTATATATACAAACAAGTCGATTTTATTAAGAACAATTTTTTTTATAACTTCTCGTGATTTAGTAGGGTTCAGTGGTGGCTAGGAATAAAATACTGTTTGTGAAAATACATTAAAAACCTCTACATATGACCCTATACTCAAATATGTACAAGAATGCAACTAGCAACAATATATGCATAATAATAACACCCAGACATAAGTTAAAATAGCATGTAGACAGAAAATATATAGTTAAGGTTAAAGTAACTGAACTTTTGTTAACTTTTGTTGCTAAAGTACTTGATACAACATACATAGAATACTGAGTATGTGTTGGATATTTACATCAACCTCAAAACAGCAGAATGTATAGAAGTGCCATAAACTCAAGAAGCAGTTAAGTATAGAGGGACATGCATAAATTATAGTAGTTAGACAACTAACCAGGGAACAAAATGTCCATTATGTACTACAGTGAATTTTAACATGTCCATTGGGCATACGATTCAATAATGATGCAAAGAAATATTTCCTTTCTAAAACTAGCAAAATCTTGGTTTGTTTTTACTGAATTTTGGGGAGATAGATTTTGTATTTTTCATGCACCTTGTGCATGAGTAATTAGATTCTTTGCATGTTTAGATTTTAGGTTTTTATTTAGTCACACATTAGAGTCAAACTAATTTAAGAAATTCTTAAAAGATCAATCTTCTTCTGACATGACAAGCCCACCAATATCAGTGAAGATAACATCTTATTTATTCCACATATGTTAACTCAGATTTTGGAACGTAGAGTTTTTTTACTTCAGTCTGGTTTAACATACTACAGAGATTTTTTAAATATTATGTTTCTAGATATGTGGTTATATGTCTGTTAGGGTTCTTCATAAATATTTAGTAAGACTCTTTAATTTTAAATCTTGGACTAAAAGTCAAGAAACAATGGTCTCAAGGTAAGAAAATTAAGAACGTAAGGCAAAGAAAAGCTGTCCTCTTCTTCAAGATATGAGCTTGTGCTAAGTATCATTTACTCCTTAGAAAACAATCATGCCTTTTAAAAAATGACTTGACTGCATGCCTACTGTGTTTCTAAGAGAAGGCATTGTTATACATTTTGTTAAACTTCAGTTAAATGCTTTGATTTAACCAATGTACTTCATTTCACATGTATACATATACATTCATATTTTTATACATATATGCATACTTAAAACCATGAAACTCATATACTTGACTCATAAGAGAGCCTAACAAGATTGATCAAGAATGTGGACAATTTGAGATAATATCTTTTATTAGACTCTGGTGGATGAATGCAAGCACATCACAATATGGAAACAGCTCAGCTGAGAGAAAAGACAGTAAAATTTAAAAAAAATAGGAAAAATAAAAGACTTCAGTAAAAATGTAATGCTAAAATTTCCTGCATAAACACAAACAGGATGGAGAGAGACAGATATTTAACTTAATTAAGAAAAATCTGTGGGTTTCTCAGATGTGAGAGAGAAATACTGAATGAGAAATAATGTACCAAGTATTCAAGCAGACCATAAAGCTGGTCTGAAATATCTCAAGAATGATATTTAAGACAAAGTCATTACATCACGGGTAAAACAGGAAACACTAACTGGAAATACTTACCTTATGGCAAAGAAAGCCAAAGAAAAACTGGTCAGTTAAAACAAGACTGGGAATAATGTATTTTCTTAGACTTGAAAGGATAAGTGCTTAAATACAGAAGAAAATCAGAAAGGTAAAGACCTTAGCCACAGTCATTCATCTAGATTTTATATTAAAAAATAAAAAATTGAGTTCCTGGAGAAGAACTATTCTTGAAGTCCCCTTCACTCCACAAAATAAAGCCCTTTTAAAATCCAATGAGCTTTTCAGTCCTGTTCATATAGCAAAGAGACTGTGGTTATTAGATTCTTTACTTCACTTTAGTGTCTTTTTATATTCAACACCGATGAAAGTCATTGTGCTAGACAGTTAATGAATCAAAAAAATCATTATTTGAGTCTCACATTGACCTGAGTACAAGTACTGGACCATACAGGTCAATTCACTGTAGGGCACCATTGCAAGCATTGCAAGGATGGCAGGGATGAACTCCAGGACAATAAAGAAACAAACAAAATGAAAAAAAAAAAAGCTTCTTCTGTTGTTCTCTGGTTAATGTTACAGACAGTTCCCTGCTGGTAAATTAATTGGCATTCATCTAGAAATAACGTACTCAGTCCTCAAAGAAGCATAGTAAAACCTTTCTGTGCAGTGGAAACACCTGTGATTGAAGATGGGATATTTTAATATGGTGGATATAATTGTCTTCAAATGCCAATTAGTTACTTAAGTACAAGCCAGAATTCTCAATCTCCTGCATCTGAGGTTGAAAGAAAAAGGACAAGATAAGAAAAAATATCTTCCAAATACTCAATGAAAACTCAAATTAAATACTGAAAAATGATGAATTTTTTAAAAAATATGTTTACTTGATATTTGAAAATACAAGTTGAATGAAAATTTGAAAGAATATAGATTCTATACCTGCACTATGAAATATTCTTTCACTCATACCTTTGTTATGAAAGATTTAATTTTGGTGGGGTAGGGATATAGCAAGTCACTAGTGACATGCTTTACTTTTTCTCTAAAGTGAAACCTGTCAGTTAATACTAGGTGGTAAATGCCACATTTTTCACAAGACAATCTTCTCCATTAAAAATGCCATCATATCAAAAACTCTGATGACTGTATTGTCTTCCAGACTTGTATGATAGGAAAGTCAAAGGAAGATCATCAAATCCAAATTATTTAAGTTTTATGAAAAGCCAGGTCAGCTTAACCCTCAATACTTGTATGTCTTGGCCATGCCTCTTCTGCTGTCAATCTCCACCTACTGGGAAATGACCAGACAGTGGACAACTTTGGAGGACTCCTAAGTTTCATAGCTATTCAAGCTCTGTAGTACAATATGAGAGAATAATTCATCTTTATGGTTTATAAAACATTGGTCAATGAAACCAGAGAAAGTATCACAATGTTTCTTGAGTTTGGGCATGAGCTTAGGATCCTAAGGACTAAGGCTCAAGACAGTTTGAAGATGACCAGTTCAGTTCTAATTGTTCATAAATCTTAGAGTCTTAAACCAAATTAAAAAGAGTTCACACAATTTCTAGAGGAAAAAGAATGATAGTGGGTTTGGTATCAAGTTTTCACGCACAAGCTCACAATGTCTTGAATGTTGTTTTTAGATGTCAGCCTTCAGAGCCAACAAAAATAAAAGCAATGAAAAACCGTACATGAACTATGGATTTATATTATAAATCTCTATAGTTAATTTTCACATCCATATACTGATTATTCAAGCTATTTCTAGAACGAGGCACTTCAAAGCCTATTGGAAAACAAAGCTGTTTTTAAGCCAATCATGTAATTCTCTTTCCCCTAAAGTTGCAGTCTGATTTAGCTAAATGTCTGAATTAAAGTTTTCCTTACTCCCTGTGAGCAAATAATTTGTATCAAATAGCAAAGTTATTAGTCACAGAGACTACTTGATACAGTGCGTTAGGTGTTCTACTTTTCTATTCTGAAACTTTATATTTTTCTACTCTGCAGTGCTCCCTTGGTCAAGCAGAACAAGTCTAGATCAGTATGATATTCAGTGACTTTTTGCACAGGCTTGAAACTGAGAAAGGTGTAAATCTTTCAGTCTCTCACATAACAAAACCACCTTGGGATCTAAGTAATTTATCCTACTGTGGGTAGTGGTAAAAATTCTGTAACTCAGTATGTGAGAAGTCAACATGGCTTAACGAAAGTTCATTTTGAAATCAGTGGGCCCTCTGTTCTAGAGTGATACTTCAATTTCTATGACTTGGTGCATTTACATACATTTGAATGATAGTTTTCCATTGTGTTTAAGGAAGCTCTGTGCCTAGGTGCAGAAAATGGGCCACTTTCAGCTCTTCATACTTACTGCTGTGTTAACACAAATTGATGAGTGGTGCAGCATATCTCTATCACTGCTGCTGGCAATTGTGTCTTTTCTTTTTACACTATAATTTATTTAATCTATATTTTAGAAAAGACAGAAAGGTCCTACAGGAAGTTTTCCTTATGTCCCTGGACTTGCCATTGAACATATTTCTGTTTGTTTTGCTCAACACATAATTGACTGCTATAAACAAGAAATTAAAATTGCAATCTCATTTTATTAAAGAATTATTAACAACCAATAAGATATTTTGCATTATACAAGCAAAACCCAAATTGGTTATTTTTATATTTGTTTTTGATAACTACATCGTAGTAATTTTAAATGTGAATGAAAAGAAACAAGTCGTTAGATGCCATTTTTTCTCATAAGAAATCAAAATATAAAAAAATTATAAAAACCAAAAACAAACCTCCAATTTTTAAGCTTGAAATTTGTTCAGTGTTTCATGAAAATTGTGCCTAGTTTCATACCTGTTGACATATGGCATGAATATATAGCTTTTCCCTCTTGACATTTCATGCACAATAACAATACGTGCAAGCATGCTTTTTAATTTTCAGTTCTACATTAATAGCTTGTTATTAACACTTAACAACTTACATACCTTTTTAATATATTAGCCTGTGGCATGTGATTTCTCTATAGCATGTTTTTAAATACAAAAAACCACAATTAGATTATAAAGTTGTGAAATTTTTTCATCTTAATAATATTAAAGGTAACTGAAGATTAATATATCAGGCAACAGTGAGAATTAAGTTGGAACTTGAAAGGTCTCACAATCTTATAAACTAATCTTATTTCTGTTACTTACAAAATATCACATGTATTTTTCTCTTAGCCATGCACAAGCCAGATAAGCCAGCAAAGTAATTTATTTTGTTGAGCTATACTGAGAGGAATCCTTCTGCTCAAAAATCTAAACATAGAAAGCTATGACAAAATTTCTTGGTGAAAGGAACAAGTTTTGATTGCTTAGCAATGACATCTGGAATCAACCTCCAGCTGTATATTCAGGCAAAAGTATCTGTAAGTATCTGGATACTCTTGAAAAATTCTTAGTATTTGGTTCAAACAAGTTAATCCAAAGGGAAATAGTTATGATATATGAAGACATTAAAGTTATAAACAAAGTGGGAACTTTCTTTAAATAACAAAATCTCCAGGTAAGGTGATTCAGTTACAAATGCCAATAAAATAAAATATGTCTACAATAAGGTCTACTTCAAGGTTTCCTTACCCTTAATGAAGCCAGAGTATTTTGAACCTGACAATACACAGAATCACACAGAATCACACAGAACAACCAGGTTGGAAGTGACCCATCGGATCTTCTAGTCCAACCATTCCTATCTAACACTAAACCAAGTCCCTCAAGACCTCATCCACCCATGCCTTAAACACCTCCAGGGAAGGTGAATCAACCACCTCCCTGGGCAGCCTATTCCAATGCCCAATGACCCTCTGCGTGAAAAACCTCCTCCTAATCTCCAACCTAAATCTCCCCTGGCGGAGCTTGAGGCCATTCCCTCTCGTCCTGTCCCCTGGCACTTGGGAGAAGAGGCCAGCTCCCTCCTCTCCACAACCACCTTTCAGGTACTTGTAGAAAGCAATGAGGTCTCCTCTCAGCCTCCTCTTCTCCAGGATAAACAACCCCAGCTCTCTCAACCGCTCCTCATAGGGTATGTTCTCCAGCCCCTTCACCAGCTTTGTTGCGCTTCTCTGGACTTGCTCCAGAGCCTCAACATCCTTCTCGTGGTGAGGGGCCCAGAACAGGACACAATATTCAAGGAGCGGCCTCACCAGTGCTGAATACGGAGACAATACCATAATGTTCTGTATAAGCAGAGGGATTTTATTAAAAGCTGTTAAATAACAATATAACTTGGTAGATATTGTAATATTTGTATATTTTTATTGCAATACGTAAGTCTTTTCTTCATCTATGTAACTTAGCATCATAGTTTAAATGTCTTCACAGAATTTTCAAATTCTTTTCCTTGGAAGGAAAGAGAATCAGGGAGAACTTTACTGTGTATGATATTTATATATTTCAGGTAAGATGTATGAGAACATTCCAGCTGCCATATGTAGACGTTCCTTTACTCAACATAGAATGTTTATGTTTAAGTGCATGATGAACAGGATACTGGAGAAAATAGTGTTCTTTCACTGTGATTGGTTTGGTTTCCCTTTTGTAACATCTACTTACATAATTCACATTTAGAAAGAGTTCATGACTTCTGAGCAGTTCCTACTTCCCACTTAAGCTCATTCTGCTGAAACAGAAAGCTTTCAGTTCCTGCTTACCCCTTCATTAAATAAAAGAATGTCAAAGTCCAGGTGAACTTTACCTAAGTATATTTCAAGAACTGTCTCAATAGCACTGGAAGATAAACCAGGAGAAGGAAGTTCACATTTGCTGGTTTTGTGTCCCCATTCTCTGTAGTGTCTATGGATGTACTTTAAAGAAAAGCAGAAAATAATTTCCAAATATTTAACTTTTAGAAGTAATTTCAATGTGATGATCTTTATATTTCTATGCTTTATAAAACCAAGATATTTTATATTTGCTGTTTTGTGAGAATCTTGTCAAGAGCATGTTTATAAGAAACATTGCAGTCATTAATATGGATCTATATAGCTACAGAAACCTTAATATATTTGTGCATTTGTGTGTCATTCCTGTCACCTTGCAAGTGGCTGAATCTTTGATGAAGGTCTTTAAACTGACAAACGATAAAAATGAGGCAGAAAGAGCAAGTCAAATTTAGAACAAGCATAAAATTCTTGTAGAAGTGTTTCTCTTTCAAGCCTTTCATGTAAGGCTTTCTGGAATCAATGGATTTTACATTCATGAAATTTGTATCAAGCAACTTTTACAAACAACTGATGTCTTGTAGCATGAACTGGAATCAGAATCCAAAAACCAGTCTATAATATGCTAAGAACAGAAAAACCTTTGAAGAGTTACAAGTGCAGAAATTTTTCCCCTGTAAAAAGGCTCTATCAGTTTCTAGGCAACATAGCTCTCCTAAATCCCTTTCATGCTTTTTATAGTATCCCATCAAGTGACCCTGCTAGAAAAGACTGTTTAGAGCAGCCACAGGCATCATAATGATTTCTGCCTGCTAGGCTTGTTTGTAATTCAAGGTTTTTGCAGGATGTCTCTTGTATAACCTAACAAGCCCCCATAGGAGTCAATATCTAAGTTGATTCCCCTGGTAGCCAATCTCTTTGCAACAACTAAAGAGAGTGACTTACTGGCAACTGGCTTGCCTCTCTTCTTCCTTCACATCACTGCTTTCCTTTGTGTGGACACAAACAAAGCCTAGCAGAAACCAGACAGTCTGATGCACAAGATCTTCTCTTTGAACCTCTTCCTTCAGCATCCAAGACTGGTTTACTGTCTTTACCAGGGAACACAGTTGATGGTGTTGTTTGGCTGTAGCAGTAGGATAGGAAGGACAGTGTACAAAGATAAAGATAGAAACTGTGCTTTAATTAACTTCTTATTAGAATTCACCAGGCCTGCTAACACCTGTAAAATTGCTTTGGTCACTGTAATGTCTCTTCAGAAACAGTGTTATGTTATATGCACTATCTGTTGCACAACTGAATATTTGATTTATGTCATGCAACAATCCTAGTTGACTGTCTTACATAGAATATTGTGCATCCTTGACAAGCAATTAATTGTTTATGAAGACACTTGTTGCTTATAATTATAATCCTGCTAATTTCCTCATTCCCAAAAGCAACATTAGTGTTTGCTAATGAAATGCAGATTAATTAGCTTTGAACTAGACTCTACTCCCATTTTGCCCCACCCTGCAGAATCTTGATGGCACTAACTTTGCTCTGGGGACCTTAAAAGAATTTGTTGTTATGAGAGTAGATTCAAATGGTCTATGCTATTATTATTTAATAATTTCAGTTACCTCAATTTCAATTCAATTATTCTCTAAGGCTGTGAAATTGAGATGAGAGATTATGCGTTAAAAAAGAAAAATAAACAACTCATACAGATCAATACAAATAAATTGTATGAGTGATATGGTAAGAGTAGATCAAAATGTTGCCATTTTCTCTTGGGTATCTAATTACATGAAGTCAGTAAATTGAAACAAGGTCATGGTTCAAGTTCAGTTTGTAATGGTTTAATAGCAACATATAAGCACCACACACAATATAACACATTTTCTCAAATAACATGAATTTTCTATCTGCTGATTCCATGCACCTCTGCAACATCTTTTTAAAACAAAATGTTTGCCAGTGATCCTACTTTTGCTTTGAGCATAAAATACTGATTATCCTTTTCTTCTTCGTCTAACTGCCAGGAGGAGAGGGACCTGGGGGTGTTGGTTGACAGTCGACTGAACATGAGCCAGCAGTGTGCCCAGGTGGCCAAGAAGGCCAATGACATCCTGGCTTGTATCAGAAACGGTGTGACCAGCAGGTCCAGGGAGGTGATTCTCCCTCTGTACTCAGCACTGCTGAGGCCGCTCCTTGAATATTGTGTCCAGTTCTGGGTCCCTCACCACAAGAAGGATGTTGAGGCTCTGGAGTGAGTCCAGAGAAGAGCGACGAAGCTGGTGAAGGGTCTGGAGAACAGGCCCTATGAGGAGCGGCTGAGAGAGCTGGTGTTGTTTATCCTGGAGAAGAGGAGGCTTATGGGAGACCTCATTGCTCTCCACAAGTACCTGAAAGGAGGTTGTAGAGAAGAGGGAGCTGGCCTCTTCTCCCAAGTGAGAGGGGACAGGACAAGAGGGAATGGCTTCAAGCTCTGCCAGGGGAGATTTAGGCTAGAGATTAGGAGGAAGTTTTTCATAGAAAGGGTCACTGGGCATTGGAATAGGCTGCCCAGGGAGGTGGTTGATTCACCTTCCCTGGAGGTGTTTAAGGCATGGGTAGATGAGGTCCTGGGGGACATGGTTTAGTGTTTGATAGGAATGGTTGGACTCGATGATCCGTTGGGTCTCTTCCAACCTGGTTGTTCTATGAATCTATGATTCTAAATCTATGTAGCATCTGAGCTGACTGTATGTAATTAGGATTCACTATCTAGGCTGATACAAACAACTCCAAGAATTCAGTATTTAAAACAACAAATTCTTACTTCCAAACTTTGTATCAGCTGCCAACGTCACAGTATAATCCTTGATTTACACTGTGTCAAAGCTTTCATTCTATGCCTGCAGCTGTTTTCTGCCCTCTCCTCCTTACCTTGAGAGGTGATGTGTTAAAAAAGTTCTAATGGGGGTATATACCAGCTGCAGATGTACCAAATGGGACAAGCAGACACTCAGATGAACAAGACAGGACAGATTTCTTCTGCCTCCATGGGGTTACTTTTAATTATCATAATGAAGACAATCTACATACTGCTCTGATGGAAGCATGGAGTATGTATGTACCACGTACCCTCATTCAATATTAGTTATTTTTTAATTCAAATATTCCTTTTTTTTTTAGTTGCACTAATTAGGGAAGGTGGATTAAATGTGTTTTAAAAAAACCAAATAACTAAAACATGAGCTTACTGAAACCGTGAGGGTTTTCACATACATTCTGCTAAGTGAAAATAACTAAATAAAAGAATTGGTCTCAGTGATTCCTAATTCTGATTCTTCAACAGTGAATTTTTTAAAATTCAAGTCCCATAATGACTGGAATTTTTTCTTGAGTAATTACTAGGCAAGCACTTCAAGAATTTGGCTCACAAGGTCCAAATGTTCAAATCAATTCAGCTCTCGCTTAAAAGTCAAAGAAGAGACCACATTTTCAAGCCCTCAGTATGTAGTGGAATATCAGTGCCAGCTCCTAGCAAAAATGAAGCCACTACACAGAGACCCCAAAAATGTATTGAGAATTAAGGAGGCAAAAGATTGTTAGTTAGTCTCTTTGCTAAAAATCAAGCCTCAGGTGTTAATTTTAATGGTTAACTTATTTCTAAATCATGAAGTTGATATTGTCATGATATTCACATTAGCCATGAGGAAAAAAAGGAAAGTATAGATAAAGTACTTTGTATTCAAATGTTTTAAAACTGGAGCATGTGATAGTCATGACTTTTCATTTAGATTGTTTTTAACCCTGAATGAATCATATTTGTGAGTGTGAAGCTTGCTTGGATTATTATAAAATTAATTATTCTCTGAAATAATTTCAATGCACTTCTGTGCTCGACCTCTGAAATAATCCAGACATTACCTGTTTGTACCTTATAAAATAGAAAAGAAAATAATTTGTTACATACAGGTCTGAAATTGCACCTATCATGACAGATTTATATTGTTTGGACATAAGCTTTGTACTTGAAATGACCTCATACAGGGAAATAAAAGATTGTCAAAGGCAGAAATAGTATTGTCACCCACCTAGGTTTGAACAAAAGTAGCTATAAATATGACTCATTGATAGTGACATGTTTAGTGAAAAAAACCATTATCATCAATAAAAATAAAAATATCCTGGATGTTTATCATTTTTCTGAACTTTTTAGGCTTTCTGATATTCACATAAATTATTTTTAAAACCCCGCATTTTAGTCAATTAAATTGAGTCTTGAATAAGCAAAGATTCATTTGAATGGAGAGCATAATGTGACCTATGGGTAAAGTCAGAAGAAAAAACAAAATTATCTCTTTTTATCTGCACTGGAGACATACCCAAACCTATAAACAAATGTCTCTGGTATCAGTCTGTTTGGATAGTTTCATACCTGGACATGAGAGGAGTGAGACGTATATTTTAACTTTCTGCAAAATATATTCCAAAAACAATCCTTTTCAATTTTTACTATTTTATGTGTGCCATAGAACATTAAAGTGATGGAAAAACAGTTCCAAAACTAGTTACACAAAGTCATATAAATATTCGGAATATGTAGTTACTGTGAAGATGAGGTGTTTATGAAATCAGGGAAAAATAAAAAAAATTAAAAATTGGATCTGTGTAGAAGACTTACCTTTCTCTGTAACAACTTATAGAAATGCTACTGTCATCACAGAATAATGGGTGAGGCATCTTGTACATAAGCCGAGCTATCTATATTTGCAGCGTACGATTCTGATGAGGGTGCTTTATCCTTAGTGAAATTCTTTTAAGGAGTTTTACCCACAGGGAGCACAGCCACCCTCACTGTGCAGAAGGCGAAGATTTTTCTAGGAGCCTGAAACTTGAAAGTGGTGAGTCATCACCCTTCACACATTTTTATAGTATAATTGCTCAGTAGCAAGTGTATGGAAAGAGTTCAAAGAACAGTGTGGAAGTGAGACAGATTTTCTGGATTTACACATACACAAAAAAATCAAGTTACTTGCAGTTACTTGAAGGGGTAAGTTCAAAAGAAACTCTGCTGAATAAGTTAAGTCAGTCAATTCATAGAATTCTCTGTTCCTAACTCATGAGTGTGATGTCACCTTGATTATAAAAAATATTTTGGAAACTTTGAAATATTTTTCTTTCATAGAATCACCAGGTTGGAAGAGATCCTCCGGATCATGGAGTCCAACCCTTCCTATCAAACACTAAACCATGTCCCTCAACACCTCATCCACCCGTGCCTTAAACGTGTCCAGGGAAGGTGAATCAACCACCTCCCTGGGCAGCCTGTTCCAGTGTCCAATGACTCTTTCCATGAAAAGTTTTTTTCTTAATATTCAGCCTGAACCTCCCCTGGTGGAGCTTGAGGTCATTCCCTGGGATTTACACTGGTACTAATTTACACTAGAAATACCAGTATTAATTCAGCTTTCCCTTTTACAGGTGTCTATTTTCAAATCTTTTCCTATTTCACTCATTTTAACTTAAAGATCTGGACTAGTTTTAGACTGAAGGTCACAGTACTTGCTCTGAAGGGAAAAACAAGTTCTACATTCACAAAGCAACAAGTTGTACTGATTTGTGTATTGAGTGTTACTAATTTTGCTGTTATTGCTTTATTTTATAGGTTATGGCTATTGTTCCAAATCTACTGTTTGGAAATCTCCTTAAGCTTATATATTTTAAGAAAACAAGCAGAAATCAGAAAAGGAATCAATGGATTTTTTTAAACTATGCATTATCTCACTTTTCAAGGAGTACTCAAATCAAAAAAGACATTCTGCCAGTGCACAATGGACAACAGTACCTTATATTAGTAGGTTCTTCATATGCAATGTAGGCTTACCAGTCAAGACTTACAAACATTTCCTCTTAGAAACTCAGAAAACACACTCTGCCTGGGCTCACTTCTTATGTGTGAAGCAGGTCCTTAAGTGCAATCATCTGTTTAGCACGGAACAGTAGACAAAAACTTCCTAGCATTGTTTTTTACCTAGTATACAGTGGTTAGGATGACAGCTTGAAAGGTGAGACAATGCATTTTAAAGTCTCTCACCTGCATCCTAACACAGGGGTTTTTTTTTGCCTAAAATAAGTGCTATAAGCATTTATACTCAGCGTTCTTAAACAGAGGCAGGTGAGAATCATGTCCTGCAGAACACCACATCATGCAATTAGAAGCAAGTTTGCATTACAAGACAGGAAAGGTAAATTCCTTCTTCAGATCATCACGATAAAGGATGCCATTGATTTCCTCAAGGAAATTTTCAGTATTTAATTAATTAATAGAAAGCCATCCTTCTCCCCACGTCAGCTTTCTGCATCCTGTAAAGCAGAGCACAACTACAAAACACAAGAAAGATATACAAACAAAATATTAGGCTGACATCCATAGGAAATTCTTAGAATGGTAATACTCACTGTAAGAAACATTTAATATGGATATTTGTAGATGTTTAACAGTAAGAAATGTATGCATCACTAGGATTAAGTTCCAACTGCCAGATGTGAGACTTGGTTAATTTCACATGACAGAGTCAAAACCCAAATCAGGACATAGAGCTAAATCCACAAGTCCTTCTGAGCCACACAAAAGAGATGATTTACCAGAACTTCACACTTCCACTTTACAAACGAATATTTATTAAAACATACAACCATCTTGCTACTGAAAACAGATTGTTAGACTTTTGCAGAAGGATAAGAGAACGTAGGAAAGGAATTATGATTCATGGTCTTGTTTGTTTCTGTTCTTTTGAATATGCATAAGCCTAATCAAACCAAGATATGATCTCCACTTTTTAAATGATAAAGAATTTGTGTCAACTCTTTCTGCAGGATCTGTGCTTTTATTCCTGGATTTTGAGCAGATAATTTAAGACCTTTTATTAGACATTTCCAAGTAAGCTATGGAATTTAGAGAGACTGTATCTCTTGTCACTGGTTGGTAGAGCTGGCTGAAGAATAATTTAATGAAGTATGGATTGTTTAAAAAAAGTATTATAAATAATGGAAAAACCAGTCAGTTTTACGGATCCTTTAAAGTTATAACAAAAAAGATTAATGTCCCGGGGAGGGAAGAAAACAAAGTAAGACACTAGCTTTAATATATCCTGTAGATGAAACTAATATCTAAGCAGAAGTTTTATGCCTCAGACTGCAGCATATCTTGTTTTCAGGATATATTGTACTAGTGATACTGTAAATTAAAAGTTTTGAGAACAAATGTACTTGAATTATCAAACCATCTAATAAGTGTTATTCACAAGACAGTATGGTAGGGAATAATTAAACCAGAATCTAGGTATTGTGTGGAAGCCACTGCTCTTTTCAAGGGGTCAGATTATTATTTTTTTATCTTGTAGGAAAATTCCATTATTTTAACATTTTGCATTCAATGGGTAGAGGATTAAGTAGAGTTACAAATAAAGGACAGCTACAAAGTACTCATTCTAGAGAAAAATATTGAAACATAAATGTCAAAATCCCATTCATATTGCAATCATAGTAATAAGTAGTATTCTAGAACTGTCCTGAGAAACCATCTTTATTTCCTAGTAACTGTTGGTTATCTAGCCTAAGACTATAGAAGGGGTTCCTCCCCTGTTGTATTATATAACATTGCTTTCTGTGTTTACAGCTAATGATTTCTTCTATAAAAATATTCTAAATTAGAATGTGTTCTCTGCCTCTGTCACTTAAAATTCATATGTATTAAGACCAGTCAAGACTATTGTGACTTTCTGTTATCAGTTTTTAAAGGAGAGAAATATTAAAATATTTTTTTAAAGTAAATAAAAATATTCAAAAGAAAAATGAATCCTTTTTAATCAACATTTCATTGCTAGCTGAATCTTTGGTCTACCTTATCTTCCCAATTAAAGAGACAAAAATTGCAAAGCATAAATAGCTCATAACTAAGGAACTTTCACATTTTCTAAAAGAGTATGCCATTACTAATCTATATGAATATTTTGAAACAGGAAATACAGCACCACAGAACACAACTTTTGGTTAGGTAACTCAATTTTAACTGAGAAAATAGAAAGAGGAAGCTCTAATCTAGATTATTCTTTGAGTAGCCAAGTGAGCTAATTATCTACTTTAAGCTGCTTACTATTATTTCCTTTTAAACTTTCTCAACACTTGTAGTTAAAAAACAGAGCAAGACAAAACAAACCAAACTATTAAGTCACACCAGAACCCTATGTTCCCATTCCTTTGTCTCATTTATTTTATACAATCCTATACCATAAACAAACATCAGAGTGGTTGCTATGACATTGGCTTTCATCAAAGCTGAAGTGGAAGTTTAGCCCTCAACAGGCACTGCCCCCTGGGTCAGGGAAATGAGAGCTGCAGGGAAAATTCATAGGGGCTGGTAGGGCAGAGCCTTACTCAGCAGCCCCAAGGTAGAAGCAGTGCAAGTTGGAGATGTACCAGGTCAGCCAGAAGCCCACTTTACAAGGTAAGCCCATAGCAATAGGATACCACCAATGTCATTGCAGGAGGTCAGGTTAGGGTCAGATCCAAATAATAATAAACAATGGCTGACTAAGTCCAGTGCAAGTCCATAGTAATGCATCCCATAGGTCTGGGATGGAGGCAGTCTGTAGGGCTGGGGTAAGGTCAGAGCTTACTTAACCAAGCAGTGGTATTACTACAGTGTTGCTGCAGTATAGACTTAGTTGGGACAAAAGTGTGAGAATTCAGCTGAAAAAGTAATATTCAGAATCTGGTTAATGGGCAAGGGAAGTACATCACACATACATAGATATATATACAAAACCAAGTATTTATTATTAGTGTACTGGAAATCTAAACAATATAATTCAAAGTTCATTGCTACTGTAGACCTAATTTTGCAAATTAAGCAAACATTGTTTGAAAAAGTATAACAACAGTGCAATTAGAATCCTTGTATACATTTTAATTGTATTGCCACCATTGATGTCTGGGTCTAGAGGCTGCTATTTTCACCCTGGTCTTGATTCAGGGTGGGCTGGGGAGTATTATAGCAAGCTGTCAGCATTTGAAGTCATTAATTGGGAAGAATATGGTGTTCACAATTTCTTCTCCTTTTTCACCTTTATATAAACACACACAGTTTGTGAATATGCATTGACATTCTTCTGTTTTCATTGATCTGTTGTTGCAGGTTACCTGTGGAATTACTATATTTGAAGCTCTTTATGTATGTTTGGTACTATTTTTTTGTTATCTTTATTACACCTAGCCCAGTTTTGAGGTTCTCCAGTTCTTGTTGTTTGGGGTTTTTTTTGTTTCAATTGACCATTAATAAGCAGCCTATATTTGTGGCTTCTCACATACCAAACCTGTGCTCCATTTCTTACCAGCCCATGCCTGTACTCTTCAAACCACATCCCACGCCTTCATTTTTCAATGTCTCTATTACACCCAGCCTGTATCTCTGTACTACATCATCCTGCAAAGGTCATAAATATCTCATTTTAAATAGAAGTGCTTCTTACTGTTACCTGTAAAACTATGGCTATACCACACACAATGATAAACAAAGGTAAACAAATTAGACATAGACATTTGGTCAGTTAGTGAAAGTACTGTCACATTTTGTTTGCCAAGTAAAACAAAGCTGCAGGTCCAGAAATATTGGCAGAGCAGGTCTGACAAGTATCAGTCCAGAGGCCTTGCAAACTCATACAAAGTTTATTGTCGGTCAGTAACAGAAACAATGCAAAGCTACAGCTGCTCTCAAATTAAAAGGGACAAGCTTTGGAATACACCCAGTGACCTCATATAAAGCAAGGAGCTGCCTCCATCTGAGGCCCTGTAGTTTGCTCAGAAGGGCTAGGAGGAAGGGATATGCTTGGGTCCCTAAAAGAAATGGGTTTGTTTCTCATCTCAAGTGCTCCAGATCTCATAGGAATGTTTATTCTTAAGTTTTTTCAGCTAATGGGAAAAACATGAGGTTCATTTGGGATCTTTTTGATTTGAACATAATCACTTCTTCATTATTTTAAGTCTTGCTGGTGTGATGTACACTGAAACCCAAGAGAACATCAGCTGGCAAACAGGATATGGAATAAGCTGCAGTGGAAATATTCTGCTCTTATACAAATGAAATGTAAAATGGGTGCTTAAAATGTAGTTCCATTTTTTCTATTTAAAACTTTATATGATAACTTTTTATTGCTTATTCGTTACAGCAAATCAATGTCTTATGTTCTTTAGTTAATTGCGTTGAGAACAATCTACATAATTATCTTACTACTACTGGTGTTTCTATTATTCTGTTTAATTTTTTTACAAACTTATAAACTGCTGTCTTTATTAACGTTAGTTTTCATGAAAATAAACATATTAGAATATCTATATTTGTTCCTTGCAGTTTAATATTCATAAGTTTAAGACATTACTTACTCAGAATCACAATGTATCAGCAATTTACAAACATTCTGTGGCAGAATGTGTTTATAATTCACTAAGAATTGTTTATCTTTAGTCTTTGGCAGCTGTTACAATGATAGGAAAATCATAGAATCATAGAATCATAGAACAACCAGGTTGGAAGGGACCCATCGGATCTTCTAGTCCAACCATTCCTGTCTAACACTAAACCAAGTCCCTCAAGACCTCATCCACCCGTGCCTTAAACACCTCCAGGGAATCAACCACCTCCCTGGACAGCCTATTCCAATGCCCAATGACTCTTCCTGTGAAAAACTCCCTCCTAATCTCCAGCCTAAATCTCCCCTGGCAGAGTTTGAGGCCATTCCCTCTCGTCCTGTCCCCTCTCACTTGGGAGAAGAGTCCAGCACCCTCCTCTCTACAACCTCCCTTCAGGTACTTGTAGAGTAATGAGGTCTCCTCTCAGCCTCCTCTTCTCCAGGCTAAACAACCCCAGCTCTCTCAGTCGCTCCTCATAAGTTCTGTTCTCCAGCCCATTAACCAACCTCGTCGTTCTTCTCTGGACATGCTCCAGAGCCTCAACATCCTTCTTGTGGTTAAGGGCCGAGAAATAAACACAGTATTCAAGGAGTGGCCTCACCAGTGCTGAGTACAGAGGGAGAATCACCTCCCTGGACCTGCTGGTCACACCGTTTCTGATACAAGTCAGGATGCCCTTGGCCTTCTTGACCACCTGGGCACACTGCTGGCTCATGTTCAGTCGGCTGTCGACCAACACCCCCAGGTCCCTCTCCTCCTGGCAGTTTTCCAGCCAGGCTTCTCCCAATCTGTAGCTCTGCATAGGGTTGTTGTGCCCCAAGTGCAGGACCCGGCATTTGGCCATGTTAAACCTCATGCCATTGGACACTGGCAGCGGTCCAGCCTGTTTAGGACCCTTTGCAGAACCTCCCTACCCTCTGACAGATCAACACTTCCACCCAGCTTTGTGTCATCTGCAAACTTGCTAAGGGTACCCTCAATGCCTTCATCCAGGTCATTGATGAAGACATTGAACAGGGCTGGACCTAGCATACAAATACTATTCTTCTAGTAAGCCCAAGTCCTACCTACTGAGCGGCACTTCCCAAATCCTGCATTTATAGAAGAAAACTAAGAAAATGGTGCTCCCATATACTGTTATCCAAACAACAGAGTTTCCTGTATTAGAAGAAGTTGGGCTTCTAGCAAGTATATCTGGCACTTTTTCTTCAGATGAGCTGTTTTCTTCATTACATGAACAGATGCAAGTCCACAAAGTCTTGCAAATCAAACAACAGGAGGTTGCATCACTATGCTGCCCAGTCTGTTAGAAATCAAAACTGAGAGAGAGGTCTATGATATTAACATTTACAGTGTACTAACTTGGTCATGGGGGCTCCCAGTGAGGTCTTTGCATGGTCAGCAAGTTTTCCTCCAAATGCCAAAAGTCCATACATAACAATGTGTTTACAATTCTGTCTTTATGACCACTAACAAAGGCAAACTAATAAATCATTTTAAACATAATTAGATCTTGCGTTCCAATTGTTGTGGAAATAGGAAGGCTTAAAGTAAAGGCAGTCTGAAAAATCCCATTTCTGGAAGTTACTCATAGTACTAGAGAAACTCCCTGGAATCTCTTTCCAAAAATATTGAGAATACTAAGAATAAGACAGGTCCTACTCTCACTTTAAAGAAATTAACTTTTAGCTGCAACTATTTGAAACCACCTTAATTGAATTAGAGACAGAATAATAAATAAATCTTTACTTACTACTAGACAGAACGATAAATAAATGCAATCAAATATTCATGAGTAGTTGTGGTTATAAAAACCACTAGAGTAAATATTTTTTTTCTCCAGAAAAGATGTCTAAATAGAAACAAATTCAAGAAATGTGTGTAGGACTTGAACAGGAACAGTGGTTAACAATTTTAGCTAAGTTATGCATTGCAAAAGACTCACTCAGTTTTGTTTCATTTGCGTATGTGACCCTGTTTCAAATATTCATTGATTGCAATGGAAACAATTTCACCAGCTTTTTCTTTTTATACCCCTCTACATAGAGTTTACCTGTAGGACAGGGGAAAAACAGCACAAAATGTCCTTTTAAAGACCACCTTCTTGTGCTTAATTTACATGGCAACATAACTGGTTTTGTAAATGAAGTGCAATAACTGACCATGTGGAATACAGAAGTTGGAATTTTACTGAAAATAGAAGATAAACAATTTTAAGTTTCAGAAAGAAATCATCACTACTAAGATACCTTTTAGGTATATTATCTAAGAAGGATAATTTCTCTAACTAGCATTCTTTGAATAACTGTATTTCAGGAACACTGACACAGAAAAAAAATATGCTGTTAGGCTGGTGACTTTGCTTTACTTTAGGGAAGTGGTAATGAATTGCCCAGAGGTTTGCAGCAACGGATTCTGGTGTACAGAAGGAGGAAAGGAAGGACTAACAAATTGATTTTTGTGGTTTTCTCAGAGCATTTTTGAATCTCATATCTTTCTGCTGTTTAATCACTGCTGTTTTAAAAATATTAATACTACTCTTATTAGTCTGATGTAAAGCATCAACTACTGAACCACAAAATTCACTGAAACAGAAAGAGACAGGTAATGTATCATACATAAAAAACAGTCAATCATCAACTCAAATGTCTATTTCTTATTCAGTCAAATAATTCACAAAATGTTATGGCTTGACCTAAGAAATAAATTGCAGATCTTCATCTTTATTTAACTAGCTGACTAAAACATCAGGGAAAAATATCAAATTAATAAATTATCTCCTTAGGAGCTGTGATTTAAAATTGATACTTTCATAGGAAAGTTTTGAAGGGCAGAGCACTGCAGAAACTTGTCCTACAAACACTTGTTTTTATTTCAGCCTTTTGATTTTGCCTCATTCTTACACTGACTTGTTGCATAATCATCTGCTGATCATGATTGATAATTTTGCTGTCAATAAAGTCATGGTTAATGAAACTATGAGAAAATTTACAGTGTTCATCAAGATTTATGGACCAGTAAGGAGCCTAGAGTGAGAGGGTTAAAAAACCCCACAACTTAGCTAGCCTGCTAATCTTGTCAAGGAATTATTCGTTCTGGAGCAGTTGCTGTGTTTGATATATGTTCTTTGCAGAAACTTTGCTTGAAATTATCAACTTGGAATTTGCAACTTGGAAAATGCAATTTGTTTCTTTGTATTTTCCTTATTTAAATAAATTAATTATTTTTCTAATTATTATTATAATAATTCCTTACTGTGATTTATTCCTTACTGTGATTACTTATAGGAAAATCCTTATAGATGGGTACAGTTAATTTATATTCAGAAAAAGGAAAACTCTTTGGTATAGTTTTAGATTTCAAATGATTTTCTGAGAAATGTGAACTTGCAAGGAACTTCACATTTTTATCTAGGGGCAAATTACTTCCCAAATTTGGCATAAAGTCAACTGAATTTCTGTGAGCAGAACTGAATCCTTGATCTAATTTAGATATTTTTTCTAGAAGAATCATGACCAAGTATCACAGAGGAGTTAAGGAAATGCAAATCCACTGTGCCACATTATTTTAACCTAAAATGTGATACAGATGTAACTTACAACTTAAAATAAGCTGCAGGTTTGAGTCAGAATACCTTCTACACTAGAAAACCATATTGCTTTAACATGATATAGATTGTTTTCTTTTTTTTACCCACATTTATAAATGAGCAAAAGGATATTTCTACAGATTAGAAGAATAATCTAAGGTCTAGAAGCCTCTCATTGTGCTCTTGTCCACAGAGGTTTTTTCAGTAAACTTGAGCAAATCACTAACATCTTTCCTGCCATTGATTTAAACCCATAAAATCAGCACTTTCTTATCTGAAAGGGGTTTTGGTGGGAGTAATATATTAAAAACATGGACTCATATAGTTAATATAACAGAAATAGGTGTCTCAGAATTACTGGAGGAAAATATATTCAGAAAAACAGTGTGCTTAAATGTTAACTAAATGCATTAAAAAGACATTATGACCATTCACTTAATGTGACCATAACTTAGGTGTTACGTCAATTATATTGACTGCAACTGTGACAGAATAAGTATATAAAAAAGGTAAAGCTTGTAGGAAGATACAGAACCTTTTTTTAGATCTATTCATAGAGCTTGAGAAAAGCTTTTGGATCCATAAGCTCTTTTGCTATCAGAAATTGAAGAAGGAATCTTCAAAGCTAAGTACAAATTTTAGAACAAATTCTGTGAATGTAACAAGATACATTAATCAGTCTATCTGAAAGAAAAGATATCAAAATTCTATTAAAGGAGAAAACTGAGATAAATTACCATGACCCATGAAACTATTATTATCTCTAGAGTTTATGATTTTGGAAAGCTGATGATGTTATTTTATTTTCCAGCTTAATCTTTTGTAAGTTGTTTGTTTTGATTTATATTTCTCATGAGAATTAGGTGACAGAGGTGAAGTGACTGAGGTGGTTTTTTGTAGATGCTCTCTTAATAATGACTGGGTGAAAAACAAATCTGAGAGAACACTCACTGATAGAACATTAGCACATGTTTTATGCAAGCTTATTCTGGTGTGAAGTGATTGTTTAATTGCATGCCAGTAATTTCCATGTTTAAATGTATCAACACATTTGCATATGTTGCTCAGTTATCAAAAGGTTTGATTTGGTACCTCCTTGAAGACCAATATCTGGGAAGCTTTTTTTTCCAAATAGGATCCTTTTTCGTATTACTTTTAATTGCCCGGATTCCAGAATTAGTTAATGATTTAGGAAAAGGATAAGCAAGTTCAACACTCATTTTCTATTCTGAAGCCACTCTCTACAAGGTATTTGGTTTTTCCTCTATAGAAGTCCACTTGCTGAATAAAACTCCTGCCTGGATTGTTGAGATAGCAATCACAATTATATTCCTTAGAGCACACACCAGTGTTTTTCTGAGGGTCTCTTAATACATTAATGCTGTAACAAGATTAGATCTTTCTGCTGCTAGGGCAGTTTCATATTCTTTGAAATAATTGCAATAGAAATTTAGCTTTGTCTTAATATATAAACATGTCAACCACCCCATACTCTCTATGCTACAATTTTTGTTTCAAGTACTGTTAAAGTAACAACTATAAAAGACATTTCAGGAAAACTTACCTGAAAAGTTATTGCACCCAGAGACCATTCATTTTAAATGAAGACTAAATTACTATCACCAAAAGCTGTTGCAGCAAGATTTGGGGCTATGCTCCCTGATAAGAATCATGAAAAGCACGAGATGTACAATAACTAAAAACAGAGGAAGATCCATTTATTTTGTTTTTCCCTTACTGCCTTGGTATTTCTTTCTCTTTAAGCGTATTTATTTATGGAACACCTGATTCCCCTCTACTTTTAGCATAATTGGACATATATGCAACAAGGTTTGGGCTTAGAACTTGCTACTTAAATCTTACTTTTGCAGTATATATTTTAAAATGTGAATTGTTCTTACCTCAGTAGGGTAGCATTTTTATATATGATGGTTGTCAGGTGTGCACTTCACACTATTTCCTATGTGATTTTTGAAGAAATTTTTGGAGGAAATATTTCATTCTAATTTTAAGCTATAATTACTGTAAGATCAACAGGCATCATGAGACGATAATGAACAAATATTAATATTAAACTTTAATTTAATCAGTCAGTTACATGAGATCGATTTCCAGATGTAAATCACAGACTAATAAGAACAGAAATCCCATAATATATCCCTGAATTTGTTTTTTCAGCTCTTGGTATGATTAAGGTTACCTGGAAAACTGAAAGCGTAGCGGCCTATGTTTGTGTGAAGGTCTCTCTAAAAAAAGGGCAAAAACCAAAACACATACAAAAACTAACCTAACAAATAAACTCATGTTAAAGGGGATACCAGAAGCACTGACTCTAAGTTTGTTCCATAGCTTTATCTTTGTTAACGTTCTCATTGAGGTCTATGTGGTTGCAAGCTGCTCCAGTTTTTTTGTATTCTCATGCATTTTTTTTGAACAACTGGAGTCACATTCAGGTATCCAGATTACAGACACCTGTGTCATTCAAGATTATCTAAACCATTTAGTATTTCCCTACAAACCTAACAGATATGACACTGGACCTACAGGAGATGCATGTCCTTTTGAGACAGCTAATGGAAGCTGTTTAAATTGGTTCTAGACTGAAATGTTTAAGCAACCATAGCTATGTTTAAGCCCACCATAGATTTTTAGTTACTACAAACCTAATATTTTCTTGCTAAAATTTGCATTTTATTGTCTTAATGTTCATGTTTTCTTCTGACCTTATTCCACTCGGTCATTCTCCTTTTCACTTCCTTCAGTGTGATGAATTCTTCTGAAAATGTGGCATCCCAAGATATTCAGCTGAGACCCACCAATGTTAATTAGAATGAACTATTTCCCAAGCATATATTACCTCATTTTGGAAGTATTCTTAGCATTTTATGTGAGCTTCTTTCAAAATTTATATTGTCCTGAATTTATGGATCATTTTGTCTTTCCAAAGACAAAGTATTTTCTCAAATACAAAATGTTGCCTATTTAAAAAGTTCTCCGTTCCAAAATAACTCATGATTCCTATTACTGAAGTGTTACAAGTATGATATATTAAGTATCTACTCCATTACAAAGGTTGTAAGAATCAAATCCAAAAGACATGACAAGTATCATTTTATTATTCTCACTTTTTCATTCAGCTAAGGGTTCAGCCAACCATGGGTTCAACTCCACAATTTTGCTTTGTTTTGCTTATGAGAATGTTAAACAAAACTATACAAAAGACTTTTTTTGGGAAAAAAAAAAAAACCACATACACACTACCTTGCTACCAGAGCAGTAACCTCATCAGTAAAAGAAAATCAGTCTTGCTACATCACATCCTCAGTATTCAGGAGGTGATTGTTTAACTTTATTTGAAGGAGTTTTCCTCTCTCCCATTCCCTCTGAAATGGGCTGATTAGTAAACAATTCTACATATATTTGCTATTGTAAGCTTCTTGGATTCCATTACAATATTTTTTAAACTCTGAAATTTGTTACATATTCCTCCTAAATGGAATTAACCATCTTACCAACACCAACATCAGTCATTGCAGAATTATTTAATTTTTAGTGATTGATTAGTTTACTCACAGAAGTGTGCTTATCTGCTGTCTTAAGACAGGAGCAGGACAGCTTCTTAGTAAATTTAACACATCTTTGATCAACAAAGGCAATAAAGGTAATATTTTACCTTACCTTTATTTCTAAACAACCACACAGATTTTAATAACATGTGCCTTGAAATGCTATAAAACATAAAAATTTTAGGCTTCATTTCTGTTTTTATATTGTTATTTATTATATCTGACACTTTCTTTAATATATGTAAATGTATATTTTCAGACTTCCTTCCTATAAAGAATCCCCATCTCTTGGGAATGCATGTAGCTCTAGGAGGCTAAAGGAGTTTCACTTTGTAAGCCACAGCAGTGCTTTCCCTTTAAATGTTTTCATAAGCGTCAGAGAACGTGATTTACTTCTGCAAAAATACATGTATGAGCAGTTGACTCTTAGAGATTCAGAACTGCAGAACCCAGACCGAATGGGAATAAAAATAAGGGGAGAGCAGGAATGTGTCCTGTACATGGGCATTGTCAGTAAAAATAATCTCAATCTGACCTGAGGACAGAATGTTAAATGAATTTAGATTTTTATATTAAGGCAAATTTAGAAGATTGCTTCTATTGGAGATAATTAGGTTGTTGGGTTTCTATGATAAGACTCATAAGAATTGACTGCATCTTGTATTAACTTAATGATTTGATTGCTGAATGTATTAATTCAATGATCTGTGATTTAATTCAATCCCCCATGTGAGTCTGACTTTCTATTTATAATAGCTAACATGTTTTATTAAAAGTTGACAGTGGTTTAGTTTAGTTTATCTTACTTTTATGGTGACAGACCATAGTTAATAGTTTTTTATCAAATCCGCAAAGATACGTAAAAGCAGATTCAACTAGAAAATAGGAAACCATACTGGCAGTCTTAAAAAGTTGCTAAAGTACTTTCTTTTGCTTAATAAAGTGATTTATTATCTCTCTAACACCCACAAACTGTTTCCCAAGCAGAAAGACAGGATAAAAAGAATGTCAGGGCTTTACCAGGTTATCTGTGACTCTAGGCAGCATGTTTCCTTGTACCCATTGTACAATACTACCTCCACTCCCTGTATATACTAGTGAATTTTGAATACATATGCTAGTGAATTTGAAATCATATACTAGTGAATTCTAGATTAAGGATACCCTATGCGTGGATACCCTATGGTGGTTGCCCCATCCCTGGAGGGGTTCCAGGCCAGGTTGAATGGGGCTTGGAACCCCTGATCCAGTGGGAGGGTCCCTGCCCATGGCAGGAGTGGGACTGGATGGGCTTTAAGGTCTCTTCCAGCCCAAACAGTTCCATGAACCTGTAGAAAAGGCTCATGGTGTGGCTGATGAGCAGTGACAGCCAGGGAGGTGGAGGCAAGCTGTGATTTCATAAGAGGGGCAAAGGGATGTGAAAGCCATGGACAGAGCGGAACTCCTCTCCCTTTATTCATTCATTTGAGCAACGAAGCTGGTGAAGGGTCTGGAGAACAGGCCCTGTGAGGAGCAGCTGAGAGAACTGGGGTTGTTTATCCTGGAGAAGAGAAGGCTGAGAGGAGACCTCATTACTCTCTACAACTACCAGAAAGGAGGTTGTAGAGAGGAGGGAGCTGGACTCTTCTCCCAAGTGACAGGGGACAGGACAAGAGGGGATGACCTCAAGCTCTGCCAGGGGAGATTTAGGCTAGAGGTTAGGAGGAAGTTTTTCATGGAAAGGGTCATTGGGCATTGGAATAGGCTGTCCAGGGAGGTGGTTGATTCACCTTCCCTGGAGGTGTTTAAGGCATGGGTAGATGAGGTCCTGAGGGACATGGTTTAGTGTTTGATAGGAATGGTTGGACTTGATGATCCGATGGGTCTCTTCCAACCTGGTTGTTCTATGATTCTATGATTCTATGCGCATATAAACTTCACTATAATGGTCATAGAGTATATGAAACCAAGACCTTATAACTTAGTTCCCAGAAAGAGAAAAAATATTATTTTTAAATATTTGTAAGTGGTAAACAGATCATGAACATAGCATCATGAACATAGTAGAAACAATCTGCAAGTCAGAGTTAATATTTTTAAAATTATACCTGTTGCAACTTGCATGAAAATTATGTAAAAAGGAGGGGGGAAAATGTATGTTTCGGTTGTAATCTGTTAGAATATTTTATTAATATTTGAATAAGTTTGCCTTTAGATTTTTCCTGGATTTTTTCTTTCATTTGGTGTAAATTCTTGTAGGACAGTAAGAAATGCCAGAACTAAAAACATAGTTAAAATCTTCATATTTGAATTGTCAATTTGTTCTTTTATGCAGAGATTGAATGTAAGAGTCCGTACCTTTAGTCAGCAATGTTGACAAAACTGAAGTATAAATGAAATGACTTAAAGCTATGGTTCTGTGTGCATTTGACAAGTTATAAAAGAGTTATTTGTAAAGTTTTAGTGAAATCCCTGCTTCCACTTATCTTTGTTAGGACAGCTAGAAAAATCTGTGATATAATATTCTAGTATAAATTAAACTAACTGTAACAGAATTAGATCATGAAAGGAAATAAGAATACTGTATTTTATTCTAAAGGAAAAAAAGGGGTTTTTTAGGAAAGTATATATGCACTATTACTTATATTTTTAAAACAATTCTTTTGGGTCCATTTCTACAACAGTGCCTAAATTTTGCAAGAATCTATAATCAGGTGTGTTTAATAAGTTGTAATTTAATAATTGATAATTTCTTTTATTTTTTTTTCTCAGAAAAAAACCCAATAGTTTCTCAAGATGAAAGTTTTAATTATTCATTTTACCCTGCTGAAGTCAAATTAGGCAAAAAATATCTGGGAAATAAAATCAAAAAGTATATTGTTAGGAACAGTCAAATATTTAAGGATGTTTTCCATAAATTGCAAGAGTGTTCAGACCCCACATATAGAAAATTACACAGGAAAGGGAAGAGACTGCAGTGGTTGAGTCAAGACCTCCTGGTTAAACTAAATAAGAAAGAATGGCCAAATGCCGGGTCCTGCACTTGGGGCAGAACAACCCTATGCAGAGCTACAGACTAGGAGAAGCCTGGCTGGAAAACTACCAGGAGGAGAGGGACCTGGGGATGTTGGTCGACAACCGACTGACCATGAGCCAGCAGTGTGCCCAGGTGGCCAAGAAGGCCAATGGCATCCTGGCTTGTATCAGAAATGGTGTGACCAGCAGGTCCAGGGAGGTGATTCTCCCTCTGTATTCAGCACCGGTGAGGCTGCTCCTTGAATATTGTGTCCAGTTCTGGGTCCCTCACCACAAGAAGGATGTTGAGGCTCTGGAGCAAGTCCAGAGAAGAGCAACAAAGCTGGTGAAGGGTCTGGAGAACAGACCCTATGAGGAGCGGTTGAGAGAGCTGGGGTTGTTTAGCCTGGAGAAGAGGAGGCTGAGAGGAGACCTCATTACTCTCTACAAGTACCTGAAAGGTGGTTGTGGAGAGGAGGGAGCTGGCCTCTTCTCCCAAGTGACAGGGGACAGGACGAGAGGGAATGGCCTCAAGCTCTGCCAGGGGAGATTTAGGCTGGAGATTAGGAGGAGGTTTTTCACGCAGAGGGTCATTGGGCATTGGAATAGGTTGCCCAGGGAGGTGGTTGAGTCACCTTCCCTGGAGGTGTTTAAGGCACAGGTGGATGAGGTATTGAGGAACTTGGTTTAGTGTTAGATAGGAATGGTTGGACTAGAAGATCCAATGGGTCCCTTCCAACCTGGTTGTTCTGTGATTCTGTGATTCTGTGAACTACACAGGCAGTATAAGCAGGGACGGGTATCCTGGAACATGCATAGGGATGCTGCCTGGATGTGTTGGGGTAAAGTCAGGAAGGCCAAGGTGCAGCTGGAGCTAAATTTGACAAGGGAAGTAAAGACTAATGAGAAGGGCTTCTACAGGTATGTTAATCAAAAGAGGAAGGTCAAAGAGAATATACCCACACTGATGGTTAGATATGGCGATCACCTATCAACAGACAAAAAGAAGACTGAGGTGCTTAACTTTTTTGCCTCAGTCTTCACCGATAACTACTCTCCTGATGCCTCCTGGGTCATGGGACAGAAAGATGGCTACCAGGGGAGTAAACCCTCCCACTGAGGAGGATGATCAGGTTCATGACCACCTGAGGAGCCTGAACATCTATAAGTCTATGAGACCTGATGAATCATAGAATAATCATAGAATCATAGAATAACAAGATTGGAAGAGACCTACCAGATCATTGAGTCCAACCATTCCTATCAAACACTAAACCATGCCCCTTAGCACCTTGTCCACCTGTACCTTAAACACCTCCAGGGAAGGTGAATCAACCACCTCCCTGGGTAGCCTGTTCCAATGCCCAATGACTTTTTCTGTGAAAAACTTCCTCCTAATCTCCAGCCTAAATCTCCCCTGGCGGAGCTTGAGACCATTCCCTCTCGTCCTGTCCCCTGTCACTTGGGAGAAGAGGCCAGTACCCTCCTCTCTACAACCTCCCCTCAGGTAGTTGTAAAGAGTAATGAGGTCTCCTCTCAGCCTCCTCTTCTCCAGGCTAAACAACCCCAACTCTCTCAGACACTCCTCATAAGGCCTGTTCTCCAGCCCCTTCACCAGCTTTGTTGCTCTTCTCTGGACTTGCTCTAGAGCCTCAACATCCTTCTTGTGGTTAGGGGCCCAGAACCGAACACAGGATTCAAGGTGTGGTCTCACCAGTGCTGAGTACAGAGGGAGAATAACCTCCCTGGACCTGCTGGTCACACTGTTTCTGATACAAGCCAGAATGCCATTGTCCTCTGGGTCACCTGGGTACACTGCTGGCTCATGTTCAGTCGGCTGTCAACCAACACCCCCAGGTCCTTCTCCTCCAGCCAGGTTTCTAGACATACTTCTCCCAGTTTGTAGCTCTGCATAGGGTTGTTGTGCCCCAAGTGCAGGACCTGGCATTTGACTGTGTTACACCTCATACCATTGGTCTCAGCCCAGAGGTCCAGCCTGTTCATATCCCTTTGCAGAGCCTCCCTACCCTCCAACAGATTGACCCTTCCACCCAGCTTAGTGTCATCTGCAAACTTGATAAGGGTGCATCCCAGAGCCCTGAGGGAATTGACTGACGCGGTTTCCAAGCCACTCTCCATGATGTTTGCAAAGTCATGGCAATCAGAAGTCTCAGGTGATTGGAAGAAGGGTAACGTTGTGCCCATTTTTAAAAAGGGTAGAATAGGCAACCCTGAGAACTACTGACCTGTCAGCCTCACCTCTGTGCCTGGGAAGATGATGGAAGAGATCCTCCTAGAAGCTATGTGAAAGAACATGGAGTACAGGGAGGTGATTAATGGCACCCAGCAGGGCTTCACCAGGGGAAGTCCTGTAATACCAACTTAGTAGCTTTCTATGATGGGGTAACCACAGCAGTGGACATGGGTAAACAGAAAGATGTGATCTATTTAGTCTTCTGTAAAGCCTTTGACAGAGTCCCCTCTCTAAACTGGAGAGTTATGGATTCGATGGGTGAACAGTATGTTAGATAACAAACTGGTTGGATGGTCATATTCAAAGAGTAGTGATCAATGGCTCAAAGCCCAGATGGAGATCTGTGATAAATGATGTCCCTTAGGGGTCTTTGGTGGGACCAGTGCCGTTAAATATCTACATCAATGATACTGACAGTGAGATTAAGTGCACCCTCAGCAAGTTTGCAGATGACACCAAGCTGAGGGGTATAGTTACCACACTGGAAGGACTGGATGTCATCCAGAGGGACCTGGAAAGGCTGGAGAAGTGGGCCTGTGTGAACCTCATGAGGTTCAACGGGGCCAAGTGCAAGATCCTACTCCTGGGGTGGGGTGTATCATGTACTGAAATCAGGGATACAATTGGGGATCTCAGGTATGTGCCAAATCTAAAATCCTATCAGCACCTTCAACAGGGGACACAACAGCATTTAAGAGGAAATAGAAAGAATAAGGTGCATGTCCTGTTGAGTGAAAGTTCTAAATATAGAGCTGTTCATCTGAGTTTGGGTGAGAATTTTCCATTGGGTGGAGGAGGAAGACTTTTTGGTCTCTTTTTTAAAAATTAACATTTGAAGATTATTTTCTTAAATTGTTTTGAACAAATGAAGGGAAAATGAAAATATGAAAACTTGAAAACAATGTGAAAATTTCATTAAATATTTGTAAATGCAAAACAGATTAAAAAAAGGGGTATCAAAAAACATTTCATAATTTCTCCACGTTCTTTCAGTCGTGCAGTCTGTTGACTACATCAATGATAACACAGAGAAGGTTTTTAAGAATGTAAACACATTTTTTCCTTTAATCTTACTCTAAATACATAAGAAGTAAAAATACATTTTCCTTCTTTGTGTTTTGATTTCCACAATAGCTACAGTTTGAAAAAATGGATTGCTATGAAATCACCACTGAAAAAGCTTCTGGTAACAGTATGAAAAATCTTCCATATCTGAAAGACTTGTTTTGCCTCACTCTCTTTGCAGGCCTGTCAACTGTGGTTACAGGGAATTCAGCTCCTTTTTCATCAAAGGGAGTTTTCCCACAGCCTTTGACAAGTCCATGACTCCACCGGATGAATTAAGTCAAATGATACTTCAATACTTCCACATGTTTTGGGGATCTTTAAAAGTCCCAAAATGTGCACAGCAGGAACATAGATCTCTCTATTAGAAAGAATTTGTATCTGTTTACTTTGACAAATACTAGATACACCTAAAATCTGGGTTTGATATTTGCTTCTCCTAACTGCTACTGTCTCCTGTTGCATTGTAACTTTCTTCAGAAAACGCTTACTAGCGAAAAACGCAAGTATTTGAATATCAGCTTGACATGAGCTTTATATTTTTTATACATGCTTTCTTATAATATTTATAAGCATGTTCATCAAGTTTGCAGTGCTCCATTGCAGAGGAACACTCACTTTATGTTCACAAATAACACTTGAAGAAATGTATAAAACATTTATCCCAGGGCTGATAGTAAACAATGAGAGTCCACAGAAACAAAACTTGTTCTGCTGGAAGACAAAGACGAGGGAAACTTAGATTCTGTACATGATCTGAAATACCTTGTGCTGGCTGTCCATCCGGCTTGCCTGATTTTTTTTTTGAGAGAGTGTGCTGCATTTCCTAGATTCCCAGGTGATGCAGAAGCAGGAAAAAAAATACTTCAGATTTTCTACAGTTATTGGCATGGTTCTTTAAATTAGTTCTCTTTCTTGTGCCACCTTCCTACCCTTTTACTATGCTAGTATATCTCAGAATGCAACAGAGTGTAGAGAGAATGACCACGCTGGAAAAGACCCATAGGATCACTTTCTATAATAATTACTCCTCCCTCTCAGAGTTTGTTCTCATTTGTAAGGAGTTATGAAAATTATTTAAAAGTATTTTCAGGTTTCTCTCAGTGTCTAGATCAAATGTCCACTAACAGATACCAAATCCTTATTTCTCCTTCAAATATCTCTATTCAAAGCAATGTAATATAGTGTAAAAGTGGGAATTTTTAGCAAATGTATTTCTTAATTATATCAAAATCATGCTTCTAAAGATGATACCAGCGTAATCTAGCCCATGCATCATTGTTAAATACATAGCTCATGTTTCAACTCTTCTCAAATATCTACTATCATGTAGGAAATATAGATCCAACTCAGTAATAGTGGGTTGGATTTTTTTCTTATAGCCTCAGCAGAAATTGGGTTTTCACTCATTATAATTTTAGATAAATCCAGGTAGAGTTTTCAAATGCTGCTTTGCAACACAGTTCTTTGTACTTAAAGATCACTTAGAAATTGCCTTGCTAGTGTATATATAATTAGATAGGATGTTTGCTTTTAAGTGCAGTACTTGTTAATAAATTAGCTGGTAAATACTTAAGGATGCTTTCTATAAAGCACAAGAATGCTCAATCCCCAGATGTAGGATATTAGGCAGGGAAGGGTAGAGGCCAACATGGTGAGTGGAGACCTGCTGGTCAAACTGACGAGCAAGTGGGAACTGCACAGGTAGTGCAAGCAGAGACAGGAAACCTGGGAAGTGAACAGGGACATTCCGTGGTTGCGTAGGGATGGGGTCAGAAAAGGTCAAAGCACAGCTGGAGCTGAACTTGGCAAAGGAGGTGAAGACTAACAAAAAGGGCTTCTTATGTAACCCAGAACAGGAAAGTTAAAAAAATAAACGCATCCCCATTGATGAATAAAACTTGTAACCTTGTATTAACAGATGAGGAGAAAATGTCTTCAAAGTTATTTAAAATGTGGGTTGCTGAATTTATGACTAATTATTCAACAAACTGTTACATAAACCTGAGTTTTCATATTACCAATAGCAATAATGAATCTCTTTTAATCTGTTCTTTTCTATAGGATTTTAGCTAAATAATGGAATTACACCATAACATCATCCTCAAATTTGGCAACACAGTGGGGAATCTCATCTGACTGAACAGAGATTCACCTTTTAAACCCCGTGTATTCCTCTCAACGTTTTTCATTGGCATTAGGAAAAAGCTGCTCCTGGGCTAAACTAACTGAAGTACTAGGAAATTAATTTTTTGTCAGTATTTTCTTTCAGTTTTTATCCACTGATACAAACCATTATACTTAGAGTTATCACTTTAATCTTCTCCAGTATCTTTGGTTAGGTCATCATCACCTATATTAACACTGGAAACTTAACTTTAAAATTGGGTTCTAGAAAGATTAAAATAATTATGTAAAACATTTTTTATTGTTGTTTGAGGCATTCAACACAAAATGAGTAATATCGGGGGGTGGGATCATATTTTAGTTCTCCTTTGGACATTACATTTGAAGTTCCCATTAACCTTAATAATGCCATCAGACAATTTTCTGATGGATGAAATATTCTTCTAATAGGAAATGCTAGATTTGGAGATGATGAATCCTACAGTAAGTGTTAGCAGGTTAGAAAAGTCTGACAGAACTAATACATCAACATGTGTGAATTAATTGATAAGTTTTTGCTGCAGCTGGTTTTTATGTTTAATTATCTCGTCATATAAATCTGTCTTGTATCAAGAGATAATATGCAGACAATCTCCAAACATGGACTCTCTCTTACAGTTGCAAGAATTTATTGGTGTGCTTAGTTGTCTTGTAAGACATAGCTGGTTTAGTTCAGGAGATAACTTGAAGGAAGTCTCCAGATATAGTTGGATAACGTAAGAAAATAAAATTGTTTTTGTAAGATGGTATGCCTTTTTAGAAGGGCATCCAATTCAGTGCTGAATTGTAAAATAAAAATAGTATTGCCTTTGCTTTGAAGTTTCAATATTTTACCAGCGAATAAGTGTTTCTGGCAAAAAGATACAGTACAGCAGAGGGAGTGTCTGATTGGCATACAAAATCAGAGGAGAGCTATGTCGACATTATATCCTTCTCCCAGTATCTTTTGTTATGTTAATATTTTCCTGTCTCTCTCCAAAAATAGGTCAAGACCCCTACGTAAACCCACTATAAAACCAAAATACACCAAAATTCCTAGTAAAAACTCTGCCAAAACCATGATTTACTTTCAAGTGCTGATACCTGTGAAATCAAGCAAACATGAAGTTTGAATTGAAGTATGCTGGGCAAGAAGATTTCCATAACTTCAGCTGTAAAACTGTGAACTAATATTTAGGGGATGAGGTACTTTGGAATTTTATTTATTGTTTTTAACCTTTGATAAGTTGTTTCTCTGCATATTGGCTCTTAGTTACATGCCTATTCTGGGACAGCACAGGTGTTACAGTCACTGTAGTTGTATTACCCTTCTGCAACACTGGTGAGAAGATATTGAGTTTTTTATTATAATTATCATGGGAAAGCTGCCATTAGCATTAAGAACATGAGCTCATACAGAAACAAACAAATGGCTTTAGTAATTGTAAGTGACTTTATGTTTAAGAGGTACAAATGATACACCAGTGAAGAAATAAGATACCTCTTTTCAAGGGGCAGAGTGCAAACAGCTGACCACTGTTTTGACATATTTTCTTAGAGACAGATTTTTCTCACTTTAAAGTGAGTGGTGCACATTTACATGCCGTTGAAACTACTCTCTGATTGTTTTGATTTTTTAAATCCCAAGCAGTGTTAATTATAAAGTCACTGTAGATTCCACATATTTTGTTCTAGTCAAACTATTTTTAAAGACTGAAGAAAATAGTTTAAAGCATCAAAAATAAACAAATCATTGCTACTTTTATGACAGGAGTGTGAAGGAAAATTAGAAAAGGGAACTTAATTATCCTTTTCCCATACCAGTGAAGGAGGCTAAGGAATGGGAATATTTAAACATGCGATTGATTTTCAAGCTAGTTTTTATTTGTATTTTTCTCCTAACGTCTGCATCATACCAGTTTATCCTCCCCCCATCAAATCTAGTCAACAGTCAAACTATGCAGTTGTATTTCCAGTTCCCTCTGCACAAAGGAAAGGGAAATAAGGGAGAAAGGTTTGAGGATTTGAAACTGAAACTAAAACAGCTTTAATGAAATAATAATAAAAAAGGAAAATAACAATATTAATAAGAGAATCATAAAATATATACAAATTTAAAAAAAAAAAAACATATCAAACTTCCTGGATAACAATGTATTACCACAGACACTGCAGGGCAAGCACAAGGAAAGTCCTGAACTGGACTCAGCAACAGGTAGGAGATGCATTTAGCAAATAGATCGGATCAGGATGGATCAGGATGAGGGGCAGACAGAGAGACAAGGTCCTCGCTTCCCATTGGCCATCGAAGAAGAGAACTTGACCCTTATGTTCCCTAAGCTTTATACAAAGCACGACATGCATTGTGTGGAATATTTTGTTGGTCAGTTTTGGGTCATCTGTCCTGTCCCCTCCTCCATGCAGATGTGACTCTTTTTCTACACTTTGACTTATGGCGTTCCACCAACTTGAGAATGGTCTTGATTTCCATAAGAATAAGTATGAGTAATGGTCTCTCTACATACCAATGTCCCATTACCTTGGTGATAAACATCAGCCATTATAATTTCTAGAGGCAGACAACCTCTGAAAAACTTTTAGAAAATGAAATCACTTAGAAGAGACTTAGCTGAAGTTAAGAGGAGTGGTTCTTCTTTAGCTCAAACAGAGAACTTCATGATAATTTCACTTAAAAGTGAACAAGGGATATTTTCTGCAGCTTTTATGCTACCATAATAAAGTATCATGCATGCCCCTTCTGAATAACTTGGAGATTCACACATGAACATAAGAATGTTGTTACTATTTTGTCAGTCACTGATGTACTGAATATTAGGAATATTTCCATTTGATGTTATTTTTCATCCTGAATCTGTCTTAATTGGTTAGGCCCTCAGCCATTACCCAACTGCGTATAGAACAACTCAAGATGGGGTAAGGTTTCTTTTCTGGGAAATTAAACAATATTTTCATTGATATTTAATATTTAATGGATGCTATAAATATGCAGATTCACCATTTCTTGTGTGCAAGAATGGGTAAAAAACAGCAGGAAAAATAGTTAAATTTCTTCTGTAGAAAAAAATCACATGGAACGTGGACAATCTTTGCTTAAAGTTCTAGTCTACTCTGGAGTGCATTTTTCTAAAACAGTGTTGTGGGTTTGAGCTTTTATTATCTCAATGATCTGCAGGTATTTGGTTTATGTACAAATGAAAGGACAGTTTATTCTATCTGCCAGCCCAGCTCAACTTATACCTAAAAGCCTGGAAGGCTTGGTTTGGTTTTATTTCCTTTTGCTTGATTTTTTTAATCCTGACTTGGGTATCACCAGTAATAAACTTTCAGTAGCTGGAATTTGGCATTTAAATTGGTTGAAATCTTTCTTACTAAAAGCAACAGATATATTCTGAATGCCTAGGAGTAAGTGACTTCAGAAGGGAATTGACAGTAGAGGGTTCCAAGAAATGTTATGTCTTCACAACTGCCAGCCTTAGTCACCATTCCTTCCTTGCACTGTTTGATATTATTCCTTTCTGTTCTCAAAATGGGAAAATAGCTCATGGGAATTGTTTCTTTGCTATACCCAGGTAATCAAGTTTCAGAAACAAATGAAAACAACAATACAAGTGGAAACAGAACAGCTCACTTTCTCTGTAAGTTGTATTTTATTGCTCTTTCACAGCAAACTCATGTCTTGTCACCTCTGTTTTCAATCATCTAGTGGCGAAAGGGCACTTCCCATTCAGACTGTTCGACATGCACAGGGACTGGAGTATAACTGTTATTCACCTTTCCTGCTGTTCTAAAAGCTCCTTCAGTCTTAGTAATGGTTATGATGAAAGAGAGATTTTCATCCTGAGTTTAACTGTTTCCCATTTTTGGTTGATTCAAATCCACGTTCTAACAAAACATGCTTAACTGTCCTTTCATGTGGTTCACAAGCTGGCAGTTTAAACTTTAGAATTAGAAGATTAAGGAATAATTTCTTAACTGGGTACTGTGGTTATCCATTTTGGGTTTTATATCCTACAATTTGTGCTTCCCTGAATTGTTGGCCCATTATTTAGTTACTGAGAAGTGAAAGTTCTGTTTACACATCTCTCCTGTGCAAAGCCTCTCTCCATAGACTGTTCATTACTAACATATATACAGAAAGCCTTTGCTGCATTCATGATGCCAGGAAATCAGGCAAGAGATTTTCAAACATTAGCATAAAGATGAGTCATTTTAATAGAGAAAATAGTGGTTCCAAGTGACTAATCTAGCACAACTAGATCAGTGCTGTTCAACTTTTAAATTACCATCCATGCCATAATAATAGTCAGCCCTGAGGCTGATCTGCGATCTTAATTAAACTGTTGTGAAGTCAGTTCACAATAATGAATTATCTGTGCTAGTGTCCCTAAATTTCAGAGAAAGAGATCAAATCTGCGACTAGCATGGACTTAGCAGATGTATGTAGATGGTTATTATGTGTGAACTGACAGCTAAATAATTTTTTATGGTACAGAATCCCAGTTCGGTCTAGTTGCTGCTATTCTAAATTCAAACACGCAAAAATACTTTTATTTCTTTCTCTGAACCAAGCTTGTGAAGATTCAGACAGCAAGTGTTAATAGATCTTTTAGAAAGCTCCTAACAATGTATGCCTGTACAGAAGACTCACATTGGAACTAAACAAGATTTTAGACCTTCTGTACACCTTTACAAAGCTCACGGGTAGGCATGTTACAGTCAGAGACTGAAAATTATTTCTGTATTGTTTCTTGGAATTTCATTGTACTGACTAAATCTGGGTTATGGCAGAAAAAAAGTGGTATCTAAAATCTACTGCTGTGCAGTACCTGTTTTCAGGTCAACATCTTGAGAGAGAAAAAAAAATGGATAACATGCAAAATTATCTTCTCACACATATAACATGACAAGAAACAACACTTTTGGAGTTGCTGTCAATTAGAAATGTAGGTCATAAAATCATTTCCCTAATAGTGCCACCAGTATAATAACTGATATATCAAGGCCTCTATTTTCACATTTATAGTTTCTTCCACTTACCCTCAGTCTCAAAAGTTGTTGTGCACAGGGGTTTATACAGTTTCATAAGGGAAACTGAATACAATAAATATTGCAATTCTCTTTTTTTTCCTGGTCTAAGTTTGATCACCCTCCACACAGACAGTTGGCAAAATCAAGTCCCAAGATTGTGAGATACAACCTTCCCTTACAGTGCAGTCCTACTCAATATTTCATCTATCCATCATCACAAATGACAAGCACTGCTGTTCCAGTGTGTGTAGCTTGAAGTCTCCATTCTAGTCCAGGGTGGGTCAGGATCTCTCTGTTTAAGTTAGAAATTCTGCATTGTTCCACACTGGGAATTGCCTGTCCAGTCTTCATTTTACTCTTTTCAGTTTCTTTGCCTCAGTGACTTAATGTTTCATGAGGAACTATAACCTGTTATTTGCTTCATACCTTCTACTATTTAATTCTTTGCTTTATACTGTAGAATCAAGATAGGAAATGTCTCCTTTGTTTTTTTCATCTACATTCTTTGATCATTCGTTATTTTATACACATTTCTGACATTTTTTTCCTTTCAGAAAAAAAAATCCCAGTCTTTTCATGCTCTTGGTTTTTTTCCATGCCCTTGAGCATTCTTATTTTCTCTAAAATCCCTGTATTTCTCCTTTATTTTTTACAGTGAATAGAAAATTCATTCTGTATTTTACAAATTATTTAGAAGTAGCAGCCTTTATATTCCCAATTGCAAAGTTTCTTAACTTTCTTTTTAATATACTGACCAGGTTATTTTTCTGAAACTACATAACTGATTGATTAATCATTTATAGTTGGGTGTTTGTCATTATAGTCCTTGTAAAACTGCCATCAAACTGCTGAAGAGCAGATCTCCTGTGTGAATAGATAAAATGTGAATAGATCAAATACAACTTATGAATAATACTACAACCAAATTTTTACTTTCAATGGAATAGACTACTCAGAGATTGACACATTTTTTAAAATAAGACTTTGTGACCAAAGTAGTTTAAAAGTTTATTAAAATTAAGATTTTTCAATTCTTAGATTGTAAAAAAAATATAAATCTCTTCAGCAACTTATTACAATACAGTTAAAGTCCAGTGTGAATGATTTTAATGCAGAATGAAAGGAACACATTCATAAGTGACAAATTTTCAAAATTAGGTGCTTATATCAGCCTTCCTTATTCTTGTTGGACATCAAAAGAAGGGGAAGACAATTCGAAAAAATTGACATTTAAACCATTTCTAGGGATTTAAAAAAATGTGCAACAGGAATCTAGTGTCTTTCGAGTTCAAAGTGATGCCTAAGTCATTTAACCATCTTCAGAAATTCCACTGTCAAAGGAATGGCCTGTTATGCAAAGATGCAGCTCCTTCTAATAAACTGAAAATATGGGTTTAGGATTGATATTTTAAGAAGTAATTTAAAAGATTAAATGTAAAACACTGAATAGTTCAACCATCTTTAGCCAGAAAATAACCTTTCCAATCTCTTCTTTCATTTTTCTTTTTGTTCTCATAGTATTTCTCAATAAAACTGTGAGTTTCTTCAAAAAATTAAATTGGGTGGTAGATTTTCAGAGGTTTTATTAATGTTCTTGTCGTAGTTTCTTATCCATGGGGAAATTATTCTTTTATGGTGAACTGGACCTCAACTATATGTGGAGTTTTTCAATCTAAAAATATTTTCCTTTTAATACTAAAAAAAGGACTTTGAAATAGTATGTTAAAAATGTCACTGAGGTCACTGTAGATGACTAATGTGTCACTGGAAAACAATGAGTGGAATGTTTAACCTTATTATTTGTTAACTGGACTTTTACCATATGTATTTTTAATGACCTTTTCTGAAATATGAGAATTACTCTGTCTCTGTCGCTACATATAGGAGGCTTTGGTGCTAATGTTCTCTTTTCTTATTATTTTTTAAAAGGGAAATAAGTCACTACTATTAACACTGCATCTACGCAAATAAGGGTCTTCAGATTCAGAGTTTCTTGCAAATTTGAATCTTGCTTATTTTATCACAAAGCCAGTATGTGGAATTTGTTTTTAAACAGAAAACCCAACAATTTCTACAATTAATAGCTTGTTCTTAGAGTTTCCATTTTATCATTATGTTGGTTAGATTACTAGGCTAATTCTATTTGGAACACAGTCTGATTTGTCTAGCAAAACAATTTGTAATAAACTATTCAGAAGAAAGAAATAAATTAAGATAGTTAGAAATAGCATGAATATTTGAGAGGTAAAACCAAACAAAGCCGCAATTTTGTTTCTTCTTAATAGAAGTAAGGAAAGGCAGTTTCACTTTTTATTGCAATACCCAAGGAACAAAACATATTTGATAGCTCAGCAGCAGGGGAAGTCTTTATATTTAAATGAGAGTAGTTGACACTACAAAGGAATCAGTATAATTATACCTTTCTGATGTTTAATAATTAATAGAACAGCCTAGTACTCATGAAGTAAATCTGGCTACAAAAGTAAGAATGCAAGACCAAAATGTTAGTGGAGAAGAATATGCATCTATGTGCACATGTGATTTAGGGGGGGGGGGGGGGGAAGAGAGAGAGAATACATTAAAAAGCCTATTTCCATGGCTTTGCAGAATAAAATGTCTCTGATAACTTCTCTGGACAAATCTGCATACTCTGAATAAAAGTGAGCAAACTGAGACAGACATTTCCAAATCTAATGTTGAGAGGGAAGATTTCAGTTACATTTTACAAATAGTGATATCATAAAAAGGCAGAGTTTTAAAAAATGCTGTTTTCTGTGAGATTATTCAGTTTTGAATGCAGAACTCACCCTCTTGAATTCTGTCCTACTTTTCTTTTTTGTTTAGGTTAGTGTTTTTCACATATCTATAAGTACTATCTCTCTGCTTTCAGAAATATTGATTTTGACATTTTTCTCAATTATTTGGTCCTTGATGTCAATTAGTTTCTTTCTTTCTTTCTTCTCCCCTACCCTCCCTCCCAGCTTTTTCTCCATTTTAATTTCCCCTCCTCTTCTCTGCTCTCCTCTTTTTAAAATGTGTGGGCTTCTCCTTTTGCAAAATTTGTATAACTTGATATAGTCACATCTGCAATGAAAGAGACCTCAGATAAACACTTAGTCTCAGCTGACATGCAATACCTTTTTGACCTTCAGCAACTTGTTTCTGTGTCTGAGTATAATTATTTTTAAGCTTTTTTTCAAACATATTGCAAGTCTAATGAACTCAGTATACTGGATACCTTCTCTTCTTGGACATACTTAACCATGCATCTAAGTTTATTCCTGAGTAGACTCACTGAAATTCACAGGACCTTTTATGTACCTGAACTTCAACAAGAACCTTATAAATCTGATTTCTCAGAGGCCATAGATGCTGCATCATTTACTCTGTTGTGTAAGAACTGCCTTTCAGAGACTACATTCCTCTCTGTCTATTTTCCATGCTGAGTGTATTATCTGTCTGTCTTTCTCAGGGGATATCCACAAGGTTATATAGCTATCATAACCACTGCTAGACCCAGAACACTCAAAATGTGATTCCCAGAACAGGCAAATCTTTCAGGATTGCTGATCTGCATTTGTGACCTCAGAACACTGCTGAACTGTGCAGGTGCATGGATGCCACCATGAACCACATGGAACGTCTATGTGTGAAATTAGAATCCAATGTTTTACACAGCAAGAAGAATTTGAGCCCGTGTCTCCCAGATGATAACTAGTCTTCTAAGATGAATGATTTTCAGAGACAGAGCTGTCCTTATTGCATAAAAGAGTATCAGTACACAACATCGGAAAAAAAAAAAAACCTAGCTCTGTAGGTTACATTCAAGGCACTTGTCATGGGTATGCAACAGAGAATCCATGGAGACTCCAGTCCCAAGAAACTTGTAATAACTATGCAGAAGTGATACAATTTTCTGTGATGTCACTGGAAAAATATGTCTCAGAATGCCCCATGACATCTGGGTTTTGCACACACACACAGAAATTAATTTTTTTACTTCAAATCTCTTCCACGTGAGAAGTTGCAAATGGTATATTTGGGAGTTGGTCTTATTTTTCATGGATAAAGGGAGATTATGAAAATGTCTTTATGTAAGAAAATTTAAATCTTAATGGGAGGTTCTTTGTGGCAGGCAGGAAGGCATCTACCTCTGCTTAGAACAGAAGTTTAGGAACCCAAGTTATACTAATTTTTTCCGTTTTATACGAAGAACTTCTGTGAATCTTTTCACAGACTCTTAGCTCTTGCCATGAGATCTTCTTCTGTGTGAGAAGTCTGGTTTGCCAGATGTCCTCTTAAATTAGGATATGCGGTGCTGATTTTACCCTGCCTTAGTACTTTTTTAGGAAATAATCCAAGGAAACACAGATATCATGTCAGATTAACACAGCCTGAGGTACTACATGTCAGAATTATCAACCTGTTCATCTATGTTCTTCTGGTGCTTGGTAAATTCAATGTAGTTAAACATAGCTGGTTGGAACATAAGGACAAGTAGTGTTCTGAACTTGGTATTAACCAAAAGGTTCTCTTGGGGACTGTTACTGCGATGCAGTTGATACACAGTAATTAAACTGTGAGAGTTTCATTGTACGTATGCCCTTAAAATGCTTATGTGTCAATACCTGTGTACTATTTTCCTTCCTCTTCAATACTTTCAAAACTTGAGGAACTTTCTTCCTCAGATCAGAGCTGACCTTATCACTTTTATCCTCCTCCACAGCTACAAATTATTCTGGATTTCCTACTTTCACACACCATGATACAAAGCAGTCATTCTACTCTGAGGGCAATTACTTACATGGGTGATGTAGATGGATTATCAGAAAGGTAAAAATTATTTGTTCAGAATGAAACATCCCAAACCTCTTCCTAAGAAAGGCTGTAGTTTCTCAATTACATTATACAGCTTCATGGATACTAGCACTTAGCAGATATGTGTTACCCTGCACGGTTTTGAATGTCAGGTGGTTTTAGTAGTTCCCAGAACTTCTGTAAAATTCCCAAGACAGTTGTGCTGCATATTTCTGCTGTGGTTCCTGACATTTTTCATGATCAGACATAGAGCTGAATTAAAAAGTGGTAAATAAAATAGTTACTTGTATTACTTCTCCTACATGTCAGACTGTCTCCTTTGCACCTTCCTACCTCCCCTGTTCTGCTCCTTTTGTTTCTGTAGTAAAAGACTTCCAGAGTGGCTCTTTGCTCTTTGCTCTTTGTCTTTGCTGTCATATATTTGTTTAATATGTTGTTTGAGGTTTTCATTCCCATATCTGGAGCCAGCAGAGGATGTTCCATCCTGAAGTTACTTTAATGATAATGCAATGTCTTCTTAGTAAATGAAGGGCATCTAAAAAATGCAACAGAAATTTTAAAATAATGGCTTGTTACATAGGCTTCACTGGATTTGAGGTCCACCCCTGTTAGCCTTCACTCTATCATATAATGGGGGAAGGATGTATTAATTTATTTTTAAGCAGAATTTTACTATTATAGAATATAAAGCATTTTCTGTGACAAGAAAGATTTATGTAACTAATGCATGAAAGAGAGCATGACAGGAATAAAGAGGATTTTTTTTCAAAAGAAGTCCTAAACACACAATTTTTGTGTGGTTGCACCTTGGAAAAAAGCTTGGGATGCAGTGCAGATAGCTCCAGAGTCTATATCACACTACCAATACTGAGCTGTCAGAAAACTGTTCTGTTGGTTTGGATTTTTTTCATTCTGTAACACTTTTTAGCCTTCTGCAAAAAGAGATTAAATGAGAAGCAGCTTCAACTAGCCTTGGAAAAGCTATTTAGTGTTTGTATTGTGGGAATGTCTTCCCCAGCTAGCTATTGCAGTTTTATAATGCTGCAGCATATGCGATCAAAGACTGGAACTGCCACCTCCTGTTTACAATGGGCTGGAGCAGTCACAGAAGTGTCAGTACTACTTTTTGCCTCAGTGTGATTTGGAATAAGACTGACAATGGTAGGTTGCTACCAACAGGGTAAATTTTTATTTATTTTTTACTTTTTTTTTTGTTTTGTCTTTTACCTGAAAGGCCAAGTATAGCTAAAATTTCGAACCCAGAAGAGAAAATGTCTTTTTGCATCCTTTCAAATAACCTCGAATATACCAGAAATACCAGTATGTAGTACCATGTATTTAATACTGTTGTTTCAGAGATAATTTCAGAGTATGGGGAGACAGGAAAAGAAAACCTAAAAATAATCCTTAATGTTTGTTCTACATTTTTAATGTATGTTTTGCTGTCAAGAATTGCTGTTAGACTGCGTATACACTATGTCCCAAAGCTTAGCACTTAGAAAGGATACTTTTGTAGATTTGCTGGTACCAAATTTGCGTGAGAACAGTTGGTGATCTTAATTTTTCAGTGAAAATACAATGTTTTAAAATATCAATTATTTATTCTTCCTTTTAAAGGTGAAGTTGCATTCAAAATGTAACACAAACAGTGTAATTTTGGGGCTCTATTGAGAAAATTGGCATTAAGCAGCCTAATATCTAGTTTACACTTCTGATTTCTTTCCACCTTTGAGAAAGTGATTTGTTTATTGTGTTCACCAAACAGAGAGGTAGAACTGAGAGACAATAGGTTGCAATTTCCTCACTGGACTCAATTGTGAACTGTAAGGTTCCCTTCACTGATGGTGCTTGTTAAAGGTGGATATCTAAGAGAAAAAAAGAAATGCAAGAAAGGAAACAAGGGCACTCATCATGTTCTGATAAGACTAGCTAAGGTGGGAGACCTGTGCCCTTTTTCTGTGCTTCCGTATATACATGAAATTAATGTTGTCACTCTTTTTCCTGCATGTGCCTTGTGCAAGAGCTAGGAATTACATCTTTGTCACATTTAGTGCTTCTAGTTGGTTATCCAAGGGATGCACACTGTCATATGTCAAAAATAATAGGATAAAGGTGAAACTGACCTGCTGATTTCTTTCCTGTAATGGCCTTGGAGGTATGCTGTGATCAGAAAGCAAGATGTACTCTGCACCCAAGGACCAAGGGTCTTCTGAGGATATTAAGCAATTACAATATACAATCTACTTGTGACCTAAATCACTCTGAAAGGTCAAATCCTTTGCTTACTAGTTTTCTGATTTTTGTGTTGAAAGGCTGGCTTGTATGTGCAAGCATCAGTTTGTGGACTCAGTGACAACTCAAGGACTTTTGCCTGGAGACTTCTAAGTTTTCCTTTTTGCAGTCTGTAAAAGTGCACTTTTCCCTCCGTAGTCTTCCACTTCCAACCAGAACTGGAAGTTTTGGATTCCATGATGATGGTGACTATGCACCCATTTCTGCCTTAAGGCCAGCACATTGGCTGTGTAATATTTAATGGGTTTAAACTTTGATAAGACTGTTTCCATAGGTTTCACAACACCGTATGTAAAATAAAGGATTGTGAGCTATTTGGTACCTTGTACAGTTTTGTACATCAAAAAATATTTAATTTCAATGCACTTGTAAGTACAGCTTTTGTAGAGATTTCTCAAAGTGCATAAGAAACTTTGCCTTCTTTAAAGAGAGGAATATAACTTGTGAAAGCTAAAGTTAACATATAAGCTTAAAAATTATCATGCAACAAAAGTTGCATTTGATTTCTCTTCTTTATTTTTTGTACTTTTGTTTGAGAAAACATTCGTTATTTCTGTAAAATATTTGGGACTGAAAAGTATACATATATTTTCTTAAATGTTTTTCTTTTTCTGCATTGAGAGATCAGTAAGTTATTGAAATATCTTCAGTATTCTTTCAACATCCTCCGCTAGAATCAAGAGACAAGAGATTTTACTTTTTAGGTCTGTTAGTGCAATCAAGAAATTATGTCAGTAGAGACTAACCCAAGAAAAAATCTGGTACTTGACAGCCCAAATCATGAGTGGGACTTTGAAGTGTAATTCACACTAAAGTCCTAAGTTTCTAGCCTGGTTAATTTAAACTGTTATAACAAAACAGAGGTATATATTATAAAAACAACTAGCCAGCTATAACTGTCTGATTAATTACTTTTTCTCACAGACATCCAGGCTCACACATTTATGCATTAATATTCAAGCAGCATTATTCAATCTTCTTCTTCAAACCTTGGTGTTCTGGTATGTATTTATTCAAAAAGAGAAGCCAAGAGGAACCATTTACTTTTTCTATATTTACCAAACGTTGTTATTAAGCCAGTGGTACAAAGAGCAGTTGTTTCAAATATTGTATAGCTGGCCTATTTAAAACAATATTATAGTACCTTTCTTGCTGTTACTACTTGCCCTTCATATTCATATAATCACAGAATTATAGACCAGTTTGTGTCAGAAGGGACATTAAAGATCATCTAGTTCCAGCCTCCCTGACATAGACAAGTGGACAGAGACACCTTCCACTAGATCAGGTTGCTCAAATTGTTATCCTGTCTGATCTTGAACACCTCCAGCAATGGGACTTCCATGACTTCTCTGGGCAACATCTTCCAGTGCTTCACTACCCTCAGAGAAAATATTGTCTTTCCAATATCTACTCTAAATCTACCCTCTCGCAGCTGAAAACTTTTACCCCTTATTCTATCGCTGCATTCCCTGATAAAAAGCCCTTCCTCATCTTTCCTGTAGGCCCTGGAAGTATTGGAAGGCAACTTTATGGTCCACCCAGTCCCTTCTCTTCTCCAGACTAAACAAGCCAAAAACTCTCAACCTATCCTCTTATGGGTGGTGCTCCAGCACTCTGAACATCTTTATGTTCCTACTGTGGACTCACTAGAAGAAATCCATACCCCTTCTGTACTGAATACTCAAGAACTGAACACAGTACTCTGAGGGGGGAGAGTGTCTCAGAAGAGCGGAGTAGAGGCAAAGAATCACCTCCCTCAGCTGGTTACTCACACTTCTTTTAATGCAACCCAGTATACAGTTGGCATTCTGGGCTGCTAGCATGCATTGCTGGTTCACATTGAGCTTCTCATCCACCAACACATCCAAGTCCTTTTCTTCTTACTGAGTTTGCACTCAATCACATTGTCTGTGTCTCCAACAAAGCTGTTAAACAACACTAGTCCCAGTAGTGACTCCTGTGGAATGCCACTCATTACTGGTCTCCACATGGACATCGAACCATTGACCACCAGCTTTTGAGTGCAGCCATCCAGCCAATTCCTTACCCACCAAGTCATCCATCAGATCCATGTGTCTCCAATTTAGACACAAGAATGCCACATGGAACAGTGTCAAACACTGCACAAGTCCAAGTAGATGATGTCAGTTACTCTTCCCCTATCCATCATAACTGCATCCCTGTCACAGAAGGTCACCAGATTCATCATGCATAATTTGTCCTTAGTGAAGCCAGGTTGACTGTCATCAATCACCATGTGCCTCAGCAGAGCTTCCAGGAGGATCTGCTCCATGATCTTGTCAGGAACAGAGGTGAGGCTGACCGGCCTGTAGTTCTATTGTTCTTCTTTTTTTGAAATGAGAGTTATGTTTCCCCCTTTCCAGTCAGTGGGAACTTGACCAGACTACCACAATTTCTCAAATATGATGGATAATGGCTTAGTAACTTCATCTACCAGTTCCCTCAAGACCTCATCATGTCCCATGGATTTGCACACCTTCATGTTCCTTAGATGATCTGGCAACTGATCTTTTCCTACAGTAGGCAATTCTTCATTCTCCTGCTTTTGCCTTGTGCAACTTGGGCGGTGTGACTTGAGCCCTTAATGGTGAAGACCAAAGTAAGTCACTTAGCACCTCACCCTTCTCCATATCCTGGGTAACCAGTCCTTCTGTTTCTTTCTGGAGAGAGCTCACACTCTCTCTAGTCTTCCTGTTATCACCGGCACAATTACAGAGACTTTTCTTGCTGCCCTTGACATCCTTGGCCAGATTTAACTCCATCAGGGTTTTAGCTTACCTAAGCTGATTCCTGGTTGTTTGGACAAATCCTCTGTATTCCTCTTGGGCTACCTACCCTTCCTTCCACCTTATGTAGGTTTGGGTTTATTTGAGTTTAAGTTTGTCCAGGAATTCCTTGTTCATTCATGCAGATGTCCTTCCATTTTCACCTGACTTCTTCTTTATGGGGTTGCATTGCTCCTGAGTTTGGAGGAGATGATCCTTGAATATTAATCAGCTTTCTTGGGACCCTCTGGGCTTTATCCCATGCTACTCTGTGAAGTAGATCCATGAAGAGACCAAATTCTACTTTCTTGAGTTCCTGGCTTGTTAACCTTGCTGTGCATCCTCCTTGCTAACCTAACAGCCTCAAACTCCACCATATTGTGGTCACTGCCACCAAGGCTACCTTTGAGCTATGCACTCCCCATCAGACCTTCCTTGTGGTGAGAACAAGGTCCAGCATGACACCTCTCTTTGTTGGCTCTTCTATCACTTGGAAAGGGAAGTTATTACCTATGCACTCCAGGATCATCATGTAGTTCTTCGATATGTGTAAGGGTGCCATACAGAAAGCAAAATACTGTTATGGTTATAGAAGTCTACCAAAAGGGCTTTCTATGCCTCAGGTCTCCATTTGGAAAAAATATTTATCTTAGTAGTAACTCATTTCTCATTAAATTTTGAGAGCCATGGAACTGAAAAGAGCTACTTTCAAAGGAAAGCAAGTCTGTGTATGTTCTTGCCTCATACTGGACAGGTGATTACATTCTGCCATTTCTTTTCTCTTTTCTTTTACCTATAATTTGCAAGCACAATTTTAATAATGCTATCAGTATCGAATGTGGGAGGGAGAGGATTTCAAAAAAATACTTGTTATATGAAGAGCATTCTTTAAAAAACTGATAATAATTAATTTAAATACTGTTCCTTAGGCAACAGTCAGAGATTCAGCATAGGTTACCACTGAGTGAGAAAGAAAATGGCTCCAGGTGCATTTAAATCTAGTTTGTGTCATATCTTTGCACTCTTGGAAAGAAACCAATTACTCTCAGATCACCTGGACAACCATACTTCTAGTTTTGTCCCTAATTCATCAGTTTCACATCTGGTATGGCTTAAAAAAAATACCAACCAAACAAGCTTGATTGGTTTCCCCCATCATAAATATAAGCAGAGAAGTTAGGCATTCCTGAACTCTTTCACCTGTAATTCAGATTTCATTTTTTCATCCCAAAGAACAGAGATGTGGGGTTGGTGACTTTAAAATCTCTTCCCTTTGTTGATATTATAAGCCGTAGAGGGTGTAGGTTAAGTTCTGACCCTGTTTTCAAAGGCTTTTCTCATCAGCTGAGGGCAGGAACTGAGCTCCAAAGGGACCTTGGGTTCATAGTCATATTACCAGTGAGTAATGCCTTGAAACTGCATCTAGTTCTGCTGCACTTCAGATATTCATGTGCTGCTCATTTTAGTACCTTGATTAAAACTTAGAAGTTAACATAAAGTAACTCTCTTGTCACTACATATTTTTTACTTTTTCAGTATTTTTTCACCACTCTTCTTTATGATCAGGGTAATAAATGCACCTCTATAGACTTTTCCCTGCCGTTTTATGCTTCTGACTCTATCAATAAAATCTGCTGTAACAAAGCTAAAGCAATGTCTGAGGCACTTAAATAAGCTGAATGACCATATTAAATAGACATTTTGTGATATTTAAAAGTAAGAAATATATTTAAGATAAAACATTCCATTGACATGTTTTATAGTTTGCACTTATTTTTTTATTAATTCAGTAAAAGACAATCAAGAATTGCTCATTCCTTCACTTGCAGATAAATGTCGAATGAAGCAGCTAGGGTAAATTTACACTCAACAGAACATAGTTATGATTTTAATTACACATAGATTTATTTAAGATTACCCCTATTCATTTTCGTTATGTTCTTGAAGATTTGTAGACCTGTTACTTTTCCCCTTCCTCCCTCCTTTTCTTACACCCCGCCCCCAACTCCTTTTTTTTCCCTCCAGTATTATAAAGCAAAGATCAGGTTCAGTGTCTAATGAGAAAACCATTCTGAACACGTAGTGACAAAGAAGAGGTTTCCCTGGCAACGAGGACCATGCCAAAGCTCTCAGAACAGTTATTTCTCCTGTATTCATGTTTCTTTTCTGTTTAGGATGCCTCTTAGTGTGAGTTCACAGGCAATGCCTGGCAAGCTTTGCAGAGACTACGGTTCCTTAATATACATAATAAAACACAGCTAAATCTATGGTTTATAAGTGAACTGAAAAGTAATGATCTGATATATATTTTCCAAGTTTTATATTTTTTATGGATGCTAAAAACCTTGTTTACTTCTAGATTATTACGTATGTCTAAGGCTATTAGATATACTACCTACATCTTTCTAGAACTTAACTGGTCTCAATAACATTTGTGGGAGCTTACTGAAATCTGAACCACATTTCTGTTGTCACCAGAATATGTACTGATCTAGGTTTTTTTGAAATGCACATGAATTTAAGCACATATAGATGTGAGTATAGATTTAGAACAATTTATAATATAACTTCTGTTAAATCTCTATTTAAATTTAAAGAAAGATTAGAGCAATAAAGTATTGAAATATTAGACAATTTTTCCTATTTGATGTTAAAAAGTAATTACAATGACTTTAGATGTTTTAATTAATTTACTTTTCTTGCTAGGAACAATGTGAAATCTATGAACTTTCTATGATAAAGACTTGTACAGTCAGATTAATAAATGAGTTCTTCCACATCCGTATATTTCTGGAGAGAACTGAGCAGGTTAGCACCTCATTCAACCCTAAGCTTGGTCAGTATTCCAAAATAATTCACGCAGCTATCCAACTCTGCTGAGAGATTTGATCTGGAAAATGTTCTCCAAGTGCACCTGCTCACACACATTAAACATACAGCTGCTGTTTCATCTTTCTGTAGGACAGAAATGTTAATCTTATGTCCAAGACATTCACTGGAGGCATCAAATTACCTACAAAGTTTACTTTTTCACAGTCCAACTGTGAAAAATCATACATTTAATTCAACCTTCTTCAAGAAATTCAAATCAACTGCCTTGCCTTCCTTTTCTCTTACCCCTCCCCTGCTTCCTCCCTCCTGCCCTAAAAACTGCAAGCCTGTGACTAAATCATTGCATGAAGGGATGGGCAGCAAGCATATGAACATGTCAAGGCAATAACAAGGATTCCTTCTGGACAAGCACTGCAACCAGCAGTCATCATTTACTGCAGTCATTTACTGCGGTCGTAGCTTTATCTGTCAGTAGCTGAACTTTTAAATCATTAATCCAGCTTATATTTTTGAAAGAAAGATCTTGAGCACTTAAAAGATCTCCAAGTGAATATTCAAGCATCAGAATCCCAAGAGGACAAAACCTCACTACAGCCTTGAGTAAAGAATCTAGAAGGCAGAATTTAATCTCTCTCTGTTCATTATTCACTATTGAAGTTCTGTAGGAAGGTGCATAAAGTGAGTCTATGCATACTGAGTAGAATCCTGCATGTTTAGAGAGGATCCTAGACAGGTGCTTCCACTGGGATCTTAAACATATGGCAGTAAATTCCTCCTGTGTCTGAGATAGGAAGCAAAGTTTTCTGATAACCCTAAAATTATTAGAAACCTAAAAACAGGCTCTGAAAAGTTCCTTGCATTTGATTCTTATATAGCAACTAAATCACTTGTCACAAGTCCAGCTGGGATTGATAGGGCTGGGAAGATATTTCCTCACTGTCCTTTCCATCCTATCTCAATTTCAATTCCACTGTTAAATGTAAAATCAAGCTAGTTGCAAAGTAGTCTGAAGCTAAGGAAGAAAAAGAAAAAAGTGAAATAGGATTAAAAATAAATTAGAAAGCGGAATTTTGCTTTGAATTAGTAGGAGTGATATTCTCTTTTTTTTCTCCCGTGAAGACTGCAAAGGAAACTCATTTCAGCTTTGTAAGACTCCAGTGATTGCTTCAGACACAAAATGAATCAGGTCTCTTGTTGAATTATGTGGGTGGTATTTCTACTCTTCCCCGGGGTGATAATTCACAGCCTGAAGCTGTGGCATGCAAACTCAAATATTTTTCTCTTTCTGTTTGTCTTTAATAGGAAGAACCTGCATTCTTTTGGTTTTTTTAAGAAAAAAGGGGGAAAAGTTGAAGGCCCATTAAAGATTAGCAGTGTGAAACAGAGTAGTCATAAAACAAAACAGTAAAAAGAGAGAATGAGTGAATTTTTCTTGATAACAGCATATTTTAGTGCAGTTATGGTCTAATATTAAAATGAACAGTAAGATATGTCCTTGCTCAGGTGTATTAATAATAAAACAAACAATAGATAATGATTGCAAACAACCCCTTTTGAACTGCTAAGAGTCACAAAAAATGTTTTTTTATCTAATATTTGCTTACTTGAACAATTATTTCTCTTTATACAGCAATTTTATTTTAATGTTTTCAAAACTTATTAAAACATAATTCTTGGATATTTGGTGTCATTTGAATGAATGAGTTAAACCATAAACCACAAACTTGTGATCTCATACCATTAAAACCATTTTGCAAATTCCCAGCTGAACTTCACTTCCAAGTACACTTTTATTAGTCTAGGAATCTCTCCTCCCAAGGCGGTGGAAAGTAGAACTTCAATTCAATGAGGTTTTTTTGCTTGGTATTACAACATAAAGTTGATCTTGCATGGCATATTTCTTAAAAGCTGCTCTAAAGTTTTTTTGTACCCTATATATTATTTTCTTTCCCTTATGGCTTTTTGTATTGTTTGCCAGTACAATGACTAGGAAAGCACTATTAACACTTAAGCTAATTAAGGTTTTCAGAAATGCTGTTAACATTGTTCTCATTAACAGACTTAAAAAAATGCTATTCAGATGTATGAAAAAGAAGATTGCATTTAAATCTTAAGAAATGAATGTAAGCATTCATATTCTGGTACATTAACAGTTTGTTCCAGTACATTGATATTTTATGTGGAATTCCTACTCTGCAATTAATATGCCTGATGCAAATTGAAAAAGCCATAATCCATCCTTCTCTGCTGGAATGTAAGAGCATATTATTATTGAGAAGCTACAGGATACCAGAACCATTTTTTAAAGCTGAATGCTTGCTACCTTTAAATTTGCATATAAAATAGACTTGCTTTCACACTAGGTAATACAACTGAATGTATCATGACACACATGGATGTGTAACAAATAACAAAAATAACGATAATAATAAGTCTTGTGTGTTTCACCTCCACAGAGACATATATGTCTTCTAGCACTAGAAATTAAAAAAACTAAAAAATCAACACAAAATGGTAATCAAATTCCCAACTCTCATAGTTAACAACAGCTGTCTGTGTAGTTTCTTATCTTAAACATGCATATAACATGGTCATCATTTTCTTCCTAGGAATTTACCAATCTATTGAAGAGCACAATATGTATATTTGTACACAGACTATCAATTAATAATGGTGTTAATGTAAATAAAACATGGCACTGCCATTAACTGCCTCCTGGAGACATTTATAGCTGAAGTAATTGCTCAGGCAGGCATTGACAATGAGATACCCTTTCTTTATTAGATGCAGAATGAGCAGAGTACTATGACTTTTCAGTGCATGACTCTTCTATGAGTTACAGCAACTAAGATTTGTACATTTTAGTGGTTTGTCATTGTATTGATCTTCTAAGCTGAATCCTCTCAAAGGGCTTATCAGAACCAAAATAGATGGATATCATTAGAGATGTCATTTCCTGACCCAGTTTTTGGAAGACTTTGTCTTTCATGCTGACAGTCTGAAGAAAAATGTTCTCCAGAGGTTTCAGAGTTTTTAACATTGGACACAGATCTTAACATAAAATTGTTCTCTGGTTTAGGTAAAAAGAAAATGTCACTAAAATATGCAAGTTCTATCTGAAAGTGACATCCTGGATGACTATTGAAATCATTCCTTGCTTCCAAAACCAAAAGCATCCAGAGGTCTTTTCTGTTATAGGGCTTTTTTACCTTCTCTTCTCTTTCTCTTCCTTTGGAAGGATACATGCACCTGGTGATCTATGACTGGATTTTCCTGAGGGTCTGGGAAACATTTTTTATTTGGAATATTTTCTATAGCCATGACTTAATTTCACAATGGAATGAGACCCAGGTGTATACCCTCGTTTTCTAGAGGGCTGGCTAGATGACATGCAACATGTTCTGTAGCAAGTCCTTGATTTGGATGTCATGAGACCAGAACTATGAAATATGATAAAACAGCCCAACAGAAGAGGTGTTTTCTATGTTAATTTTTCACTGCAGATCTCAAAGCACTTTGAGAATAGGAACTATCTTGACTGGAAATGTGTTTGTGGGAATAACTTTTATAAATCTAAGGAATAATTAGTGCAGGAACAAGAATCTCTTGAACATGTTCACAGACACTTGTTTACAAACAGATCTGGGATTGGGAGATATCCAAGGACTCCTAGTTCCTCATGTTTACCATAAAACCTTAGCAAACTATTGAAAGCAATGGCAAAGTTTTTCTACAACCTTTGGCCCAGAAAGCAGGAACTCTTTCATGTTTTAGTTGCACCATTTCTTTTTTGAGGTGGATCACAGCCTTAGTCTGCACATATGAAGGATGTCAAGAGTCAAACTGTCATATTTGCCCACAGCACTGAGTAACATGACATGCAGAGTCTTAATGTACTCTAATAAATTCTAGGGACTTTAAGAAAGAGGTTATGCCTTTATAACATGCAACTTTTCCTTATTAGGTGTATAAATACTTTGGAAAAGTGCATTTATGGGATATATATTAACTGCAAACTAATGGCATTCCACTCTGAAACCCAACTTAGTGTTCCCACTCATGGTTATTTGTTCACTAAGCAAGCAATGGGCTGCTACTATGTCTCATTACTGATGACAACAGGATCTCTTTTTTTAATATTACTACTTCATGCAGGTTATTGCAAGCTAAACTCAAAATAAACTAAACCAGCAAACTATATTCTGCAAAGATTACAGAAAGATTAATTTCGAAAAATTGATTAAAAACCTTTTCCTTGCCTACGAATGTATGTTTTACCTAACGTGCAATGAAGGGTAGAACCAACTCCCAAACCCCTCAAAACAGCAAAACAAAACCAAAAACCCAAAAGTGTGATTTACAGCTTCATTGGTGTGGTACTATACTTCAATATCTTGCTTTTAAACAGAATGTCTTTAAAGCTTTCTTTGTTTCACAAAGTATGTTCTCTTGATTCTTTGTCAGGGAAAAAAAAACAACCACTCCATTTTGTACCCTAGAAGACACAAATGCACAACTGAAAATCCACTTCTGTCACTCAGCAATGCTATTCACAGCTAGTATCAACGTTCCTATTCAGGTTTTCATCTCTATTATTTGCTAATTCTTTCTTATGAAACTAAATGTTGGTCATTAATTTGAATTCACCTTCAAACTCTCACCTATTATTTTCTTTCATGAATTCATTAAATATTCACCTCTATCAAGAAAAGAGTAAAGTAATATAAAATGAAACGGGTTCTCCTGTTTCTACCATTACAGTTAGGCAGGAGTTAACAGTTTGTAGTTTACCTGTAATATGTGCAAAACCAAGAAAGGGGAAAAAACATACAAAATGCCATTTTGTTAATCCCATTAACTTTCATAAGAAAATATTCCAAAGGAAAATGTATTTCTGGTTTTCCTAATTATCTTAGTGTCATCAAAATACCACTCTCTCACATCTTCAGCACTCCATAGCAGCAACTATAGCATAAATTACTTCTGCTGCTTTTACCCTTGCATATTTCCTCTTTCCTTGTTCAAGCTGCTGAACTATTCAGTTCTGCAGGCAAAGACGAAAAGTTTTATGGACATACGGCATAGTCTAGTGACTGATGTCAGTGCCCATCACATACCTAGTGCTATGAAGTACAAACTACAGCTGAGGGAGAGAGTATCCTGCCTACTTCTTCCCTTAATGTTGCAGCAGCAAGTTTACATGCTATATTGAACAAAAAACAAAAAAAATCCATCAACCCATTACATAAAAAGCAGAGATCATATTTTGTGAAAGTCTATCCTATCGCCACTTCACATGCAGTTTCAAGAGACTGTTTCGAGGAATGCAACTTTCCAGAAAGATCCAAAAAACATACTGTAATTTTGACTGTAGGCAAATAGGCAGAGGATGTTACAAATTTTTGTGAATCCTCATAGCTGAATGAATATCACTGATACCCTGATGCATCCCTAAAGACATCTGTTTAGAAGCCCTCAACAGAAGATACCACTCCAATAGTAACATTTTGTTATACCAAAATCTAACTATATTGTCTCAGTGGACAAAGAGCACAGCAACTTCGGTGGTCACCCAATTTTGTATTGGAGTGCTGAATACTGCACTTCTAGTATTGTGATTTTAGGTATTGCCACAGCTGGTGTTACACATGACCTGAAAAATTCTCCAAAGTCACAAAGTAACAAAGGACAAGGATAAGGCTGAGGTGCTTAATGCCTTTTTTGCCTCGGTCTTTGATAGTAAGGTAACATGTTCTCTGGGTACTCAACTTCAAGAGCAAATAGGGAGAAAGTGCAGAGCAAAGATCCTTTGATCCAAGAGGAAATGTTTAGAGAGCTAGGCAAATTAGATATTCATAAGCCTATGGGGCCAGATGTGATTGACCTGAGGGTGTTAAGGGAGCTGGTGGAGGTGCTTGCCAAACCTGTTTCCATCATCTATCAGCAGTCCTGGTTGACTGGGGAAGTTCCATTGGACTGGGGGCTGGCAGATGTTATACCCAATTATAAGAAGGTGCAGGGAGAGAATCCAGGAAACTACAGACCTGTCAGTCTGACCTCAGTGCCACAGGAGATCATGGAGCGGGTTATCTTGGGTGCATCTCATAGCACACATAGGATAACCAGGTGATCAGGCCCACTCAGCACAGGTTTATGAAAGGCAGGTCCTGCCAAACTAACCTGATCAGCTTCTACGTGACCCTCCTGATGGATGAGAGAAAGACTGCGGATGTAGCGTACTTGGACTTTTATAAAACCTTTGACACAGTTTCTCACAGCATCCTACTTGAGAAACTGGCTACCACAAGTGTTCTGGACAGGCATACTCTCTGTCGGTTTAAAACCCGGGTGGATGGCCAGGCCAAAGAGCGGTGGTTGAATGGAGTTAAATCCAGCTGAAGGCCAGTCACAAGTGGTGTTCCCCAGGGCTCAGTGCTGGGTCCAGTCCTATTCAATATCTTTATCAATGACCTGATGAGGGTTGACTTGCCTTCCCTGGAGGTGTTTAAGGTGCAGGTGAGGTACTGAGGTGAATGGTTTAGAGACTGGTGGGATTAGTTGCACTCCATGATCCAGTAGGTCTCTTCCAACATGGTGATTCTATGATTCTATGAATCAAGTGCTTCGTTAGCAAATTTGCATACAACATTAAACTGTGAGGAAAGTCAATCTGTTGGAAGGCAGGGAGGCTCTGCAAAGGGAACTGAATAGACTGAATCAATGGGATGAGGCTAATGGGATGAGATTTAACATGACCAATTGCAAAGTCCTGCACTTGGGACACAAAAACCCCATGGAATTCTATAGCCTTGGGAAAGACAGACTGGAAAGCTGCCTGGCAGAGAAAGACTTGGGGGTGTTAGTCGACAGCCAACTGAACATGAGCCAGCAGTGTACCCAGGTGGCCAAGAAAGCCAACAGTATCTTCACTTGTATCAGAACTGGTGTGGCTATCAGGACAAGGGAAATGATTCTCCCCCTGTACTCTGCACTGATGAGGCCAAACCTTGAATACCATGTTCGGTTTTGGGCCCCTCACTGTAAGAAAGATAGTGAGGTCCTGGAGCATGTCCAGAAAAGAGCAACAAAACTGATGAAGGGGTTGGAGAACAAGTCTTAAGAGGAGCAGATGTGGGAATGGGGGTTGTTTAGCCTGGAGAAGAGAAGGCTGAAGGGAGAACATTATTGCTCTCTACAACTACCTAAAAGGAGGTTGCAGAGAGGTGGATATTGGTCTCTTTTCCCAAGTGATAGGTGATAGGACAAGAGGCAATGGCCTTCAGTTGTGTCAGGGGAAGTTTAGGTTGGACATTAGGAAAAATTTCTTTACAGAAATGGTTATCAAGCACTGGAACAGGCTGCCCAGGGAGATGGCTGAGTCACTATTCCTGGAGGTGTAGATGAGGTGCTTGTGGACATTATTTAGTAGTGGACAGGTATGGTTGGAGTTCATGATCTCAAAGATTTTTTCCAGTCTAATGATTCTACAATTCTTTGAAAAGCTTTATTCAAATAAATAAATCATGTGTAGCGACATACCTATTCAATTTAGAGTCACCATATTTTTTTAGAACTCCAAGAGATTTTGCTTTCTGGTTCATGCAGCAAGGGTATTTGGAACAGCTTATGAAATCAAAGTCCTCCTTCAGGGAATCCCTGTCTCAACATTATCCCCTTTCTAAGGATACATGCAGCTTTCTGATACCAGAACATTCCTGAGACCATGTTCAGACTTCACTCTTCTCTTCTGCAAGGGTCAGCTTTCAGTCTTCTTCCTTCTACAGAAATGTTCTATGTCTCACTTAAATATACTACTGTCATTTGAATATTAGAAAACTATCCTGAGCCTGATCTGTATACAAAATATGAAGACCATTGCTCCAGTACTTACATATAAACAAATACTTTATCTTTCCTTTCTTCATTTCTTCATCCATCAATATTTCTTATGAACATATGCAATAATAACATTATCTTACAGAAGCAATTGAAAATCATGAATCTTTTTCATGCCTAGTTATCAATCAAAACAAGATATAAGAAAAAAACAGGTGGTAATGACTGGAAGATTAAGTTGAAGGTTTTGAAGGATTTTGTTGCAGTAACCAAGTAGGAGATTGTAAAATTCTACATAAATAGTCAAATATAGTAACTTTTAAAAAATACTTTAGGACTCACAATATTGTCTTCTATTGCAATTAATTCTTATTCTATGGGAGCTGAAATCACATGCAGCTGTAAATATGCATGGAAATGTCTGTAGGTGGATGTATGGAGGTGGTCCATTATAACATATTCCTGTGTTTTAGGTTACGTAGATGTATAAGCATATTGTTTTAACAGATAACACCAATCTTTAGAGATTGGTGGGAATGGTTGGACCCCATGATCCGGTGGGTCTCTTCCAACTTGCTGATTCTATGACTCTATGACAAACTCAAGTTTACCTTTATTTTAATTGCCACTTCCTGCTGCTGCCCAACTAGCACCACTGTTCCACAATTCCTCCTGGTTTATGACTCCTACTGGAAAGCATTGCCATCCTGACCTTACAATAGAAAAGTTCAAATCCACTGACTTCACAACTGAGCAACATCTATCAGGTACAACATTCCCCTTTGATTTGGTTTAAATTTAGAATAATGTAAATCAAAATAGGAAGAAATTTTAAAGTTCTTTATTCCCATCCCCTGAATGACTTTATTGAATAGCACATTCTTATAGGGCTGTAGAACTTGATATAGCATAGAGTACTACCACCATTGCTTACTGTCAAACAGCAGCTGCAATGCCCTTGAGAGATATCAGCTTGTCATGGACAGAGCAGCTGGAGAAACAAAGTGATCTGCGCTCGGTAAGGCAGACAGCCACATACTTATGGTTGACCATCCACTCTGGTGGCAACAAGCTGATAACTCTCAGAGAGGCTGTGAGAGCTGACAGAATTATGCCAGTGAAATTTTCTTCACATTAAATAAATTCACAAAGAATGAGCCTGCAAACTAGCAATACTGAAAGCAAAAATGAGGACAAAATTTGTAAAACTGAGATATAATTTTAAATTAGATTTTTACATACCAAGCATTTTTCTTTGAAAATAACTATGTTCTACTTACAATTATATATATATGGACTCTTCAGCAGTTTTAGTTCTCTTCACTCTCTACCAGACTGCTGATTTTCTCTCTGTGTGTCTTTCTAACTTTTTTTTATTAAACTTCTTTTCTCTCTCACTGCACTTGTTTCACTTTGTTCATCTTTCACCATCACATTTCAAAGACTTTCAGGAGTCAGACAAAGTTCTTTCAACAAGGTACCACTTTCCTTCACAAAGGGTAAAATTCTTCACTATATAAGGTAGAAGCAATGCAGATATCCTTACAAGCCTTTTTTTTTTTTTTCCCTTCCTTTAATATACTTCCTATACCCATTACTACTGGAAAAGTCTGAGACAAATGTGGTGAACTACAGTTGTTAAGGGACACTATGTCATTTATTCAGGGACTGTCACTCCCATACTGGAATACAATCTAGATCTACTTTTCCAGTACAGGTTTTAAATCAATATTCCTAAGTAAAATCCTCTGCTTTAATATAAAGAAAATCCATTGCTTGAGTAAGTAATATTTCAGGTATTTTTTTTTTTTTTAGTAATGAATCATTTACAAATGCCTGTAGAAGTTCAGACTGGTTTTGTAAGTAACTGTGCAGAGAAAGACATTTTAGAGTCCCTGAGTTCTGAATCAATAGGATTTTTTTTAATGATTGAATTTGAGTATTGTGTTGCAAAGATGTTCTTTGTGAGTTTTTTCATATATGTAGGTTCTGAGATCTACAAAATTTAATAAAAAATAGATATGGCACCAGATATTTCATTTCAGCTGTGCAATGCTTAACTGTCTGTGAGGATATTATGACACAAAAATGATAGAGAAGAGTGACTCAGAGCCAAGCCATGCAAACCACTGATGTTTTCTAGTTTATATTATGTCTTTAAAAAACTTAACAATCCATTATATTGAGATGTAGTTACTGAGGAAATTTGGACCACCTACTGGGCTGAATATCTTTTACTTGTAAAAAGACAATGTCATTAATAAGCAGTTTTATATTTTTATTTCTTTTACAAACTTAGATAAACCTAGTAAATTATGAAATAGGTAGCTCTGCACATGTCCACTTTGAATGGTTAAAAAAAAATTACATTTTCAGTAAGAAATTATAATTATGACATACAAAAAAAAAAAAGTTACAGGTGCTGTGTTTTTTAGTAAAGGAAATCAAATGCTTATGTTACATCATTGGTAGGACATTTTAGAGACTGGAAGGATAATTATTAATTTTAAAAAAAAGTATTGCAAGAGAAACGTAAGTACTACTTATCTGAAACAAGAACTATTACCCAGATACTCACAAACTTCCAGTAGGTAAATGTTAGTTTCTCCTGGCTTTCTGACTACACACATTTTCCCTTTCCTTCAAATTAATTTTACAGCGGACTCCAATGCATAAAAAAACTCCCTGAGGACTTAACTGATGAAAGAGAGCTGTTGAGACACTGCATAGAAGACAAATACTTCTTACTACTCAGATACTAGCATCTCAGAGACACTTCCCAATCATTTCAACTCCTGCCACAGTGCTCTTTATCTTGGAGAATGATCTGAACTCTTTATCTTGGAGAATGATCTGAACTATACTTTAACCCAAGCAGTCTTTAAGCTAGTGCTATGCAAAATCCACTTCTAAATAAAATGCTGATTCTTTATAATTACCTTCACCTTTAACTTTTGTGTATTTGCAAAAATGTCCTTATATTTCCTATCCAAACTATTTTGATCACTATAATGTAATCCCCATAATCTAAAATGCCGTTTTTATGCTGCTCTTTGTGGATTCTTAGTGATTTTTTTGACCAGTGTGTTTTAGGAGTTTCTGTTAGTTTGATTTATCTGTGACACTATCCTGATCTTCCTCATATTGTGCAGTCTCACATAGGTGATACATAAAAGGTTTACATCTGTGAAAGATTCACTGGACAAGAATAAGTATAGTTGTCTGACCAAACAAAGCTGGAGGGAGATAATTTCTCAGACATTTGCTAGAATTTGGGTTTCTAATAATGACAGTAAGTTTTGACCAACCCTGAGGTGCAGGCTTACTTAATGTATAGGAAGACCTCGTAGTGGAGACGGTTATTCTTGCAGCTATTTTTACATGCTACCATCCTCCTGACAACTAGAAGCTTTATATGCATTAAATATGCTCCAGCTGCCGTTTTCTCTTCAGATCCCCATACATGAACTGTGATTTATTAACAAGACCATACTGCTCACAATAGTTAATAAAGGCAAAATATATTCTGCTGTGCAGTTAATTATGATTGTATACTGATGACATCAAATCAGTATTTACCCTGATTTTATAGAATTCTGAATGTTTGCTTGCTAACATCACGGTAATTATCAATGAATAGGGAAAGACAAAGCAACACACATATACAGCCTCTTAATTCTATGTTTGACTTGTTTATATCAAACACTCAGTAAACACACTCCTTCATAATTCACAGAAAGCTAAGTCAAAGTCATCATACAGATGAACAAATCCATGTTTAGAAGCCTGTGCTCTGTCTGATAGTCTAAGGTGGATATGCAGCAGATCATTATGTATTCTTCACCACAGGTCAGTTGCTTAGCTACCAGAGAAGTAGAGAACTACTAATTGAAAGTATTCAGTATTGCTGGCAACATTTGCTGCAGGACACTGGTCTTGGAAACAGTGAGATATAAATGTTGCAGGAGGAAGGATGAAAGAAAAACCCACATAACATCATCTTGTTGAAAATAACAAATGTTTTTCTCCAGTATTATGATGCATGGATTCTCATTGCTAGAATGGTACTGGTTCTGTTGAGGAGTCATCAAATAAGAGTCTGACAAATTTAGTAGTTTTAGAGATTAGTTATTCACAGCAAGTCAATATACTGTGTTTATGTTTTAAATGTAATCATTGTTGCAACTACTGGAGTAATTTCCTCTTTATTTAGCACCAGCACATTTCCAAGTATTTAATTACTTTTAGGGATCTCTAGTCAATAGGTACACCTATTAAAAGGAAAAAAAATATATGGAAAACTAACCAGAATAATGTCTTCTCATGAGATCCTGAAATGCTAAAATTCTTCCAACTGGTTCAGAAGTAAACCTGAAACCCTGTGGTAAAAAAAAAACCAAAACAAAACACTCCTTTTTTAGCTTCGAGAAGAATTCAACAATACAACATTATCAGCTTTTCTTTTCACAGTATTCTCCAGTGTAGGTATTATATATTTTTTCCTTTGTAGTCAATGTTTTATAACTTCATTTTCTTCCAGTGTTATAGTCTTGAACACAATAGTTAATATCATCTTATTGGGATAAATGAGAGGCTCTCTTTGGTTTATTGTCCTCCTATCAAACGTTTCAAATGAGATATATTCACACTTTACTTTTCAGTGGACAGGTTAAAAATAAACTCGGTGTAGTGTTATATTTTACTGCAGTCTATGCATATAAAGCATTAGGAAAGCATTCCTTAAAACAGTCTCAGCACCTTTATTGAGAAACTTCAGTTAAAACACTTCCATGGAGAAGTGTTTTCCAGATAACTTCGGAGCGAACTGATTTAGTGAATCTTTATTTCCATAGAGTTTTTAAAGTTAGTAGGGTTCATAATGATGACTTTGTTTATGTACCATTTTGTAGATTTGATAAAATGTCAATGAGTGAAAGATAAAAGTTTATAATATTTATCCAGTTTCCAAAGTATTTAAATCCAGAGACAAATTTTCAGAGTTTCTATATCCTGTTTAAAATATTATTTAGTTATTATAGAGCATCTGATGCTTCTATAGTAAAAACAAATGTACTATTACACTACCCCACAAAGTCTCTTGTTTCAGGACTCTCTGTTCACATGCCAGGAATTTAAATTCACACACCAGGAATTCAAATTCCCTTAAGTGGGAGGAGAGACCTGAATTTGAGTAAAATAGATTTAACAGACAGGCTACCCCTTGTTAATCTAGCACTTTTTTTATCTACCCATTCTTTCATTAATGAATCAAATGTGATGTTGCAGGACTCCAGTTACATAACTTACAACTCAGTCAATTTTTTTTTCTAATTTCATCATTCATTGTGAATCTGGAAAAAAAAAAACAAACTGCTTTTTGCTTAAGTTGTACAACTATTCCTTACAGAGTGTGCCTAGGACTACCCCTTTGATGCCTTTGTAAAACCTCCCTAAACAAAGTCACCAGAGAAAGCAACAAGTACAGCTTGGTAGAGACAATTTCAGGTCACAACTGTATATTCTAAATAAGACATCCAGTTGAATATCCATATATTTATGACTGCATCACCATACAGTCAGAAAAAGATAGGCAAGGCAGCTTGCATTGTCCTTCATAGAACTAGTGCATGATCCACAGGCAGCACTGCACAAAATTCCACCTGAAGCACAGAAACATGTTTAGTATACCAAATCCTCCTTAGTTCTCAGCTATGAATTCAACCTAAATTTCAGTTTTCTCAGACAAATAAAAATATCTCCTTCTGTAAGAGAGTTATAGTTCTACAAGCACTAAAACATCACTAACACCACATGTCTCAGCTAACATCTAACATCCCAAAACCTAGGGAACACCAGCAATGTTACTACACCCTTGCCATCCCTTGAGATTTTTCACAAATTATTCTATTGTATTTAAGCTCTATGCTTACTTTGGTTTTCCTTTCTCCAACTTTCAACTCTAAATTTTCTGTTACATGGACAAAGTAGATTTAACTTCCTACATGTAACCGGAAATGTTAACACTGTAATTCTTGTTATAGGAAAATTTCATTAGGCAGGACCTAAACAGCAACTAATAAAGATGTACATTTCAAATCAAATGGTATGGATAATTTGCAAACAATAACTGGAAAACACTTGGTTGATGAAGTCTCTGGACCATTAATATTCAATTTCAACAGCTCTAGATGTTTCAAAACACTGATAAGAAACTGTCACTGTGCATCTGGTTTAATAGAGTAAAAACAATGGCCCAAATAACTAGATTTTTCCCTCTGACCATTTTCACAGATTAAATAGCAGAAATACTAATAAAAGATTCAATAGAGAGATGTAAATAAAGCTAAATTAATTAATTCCAATTAACAAATTTAGCAAATAGAGCTGTCTTTGGATTCTTAGGCACATGAACAAGTGTATATTGACTGGGATAAGGGAGGTTGTATAGTATCTGTAAATGACACTGGACTATTATACCTTCTGTATATCACAATTCAAGCCACACAATGACAAACTTGAAGGTAAAACCAACAAACAAACACCTCACAACTGATAGAATTCAGTTGGTAAGCTTCTAGATGGGTGAAAGGAGGCTCAGTTAGGTGGAAAAGTAGTAATAAAGTGTCCAAAAGCTGGTTGTGGTATTTAAAAAATTGAATGAATCATGCATTTTTTATATCAGTACTTTGATATATTTCGCTGATTTTAAAATCAAAAATGAGATCAGACTACTTGATCAGGACCTAGATTTACAGGTTACAAAACTGTCTGCCTCTGATTCTTGCAAATTACTCTGCAGAAAGAGTCAGTTATGCATCCATACAACTAAGAAGGCCAACAGCGTCCTGGAATGCATTATGAAGAGTACCACTAGCAAGCAGGTCTAGGTAGTTGGCCTATACCATCTACTCAGCACTGATGAGACACATCTGAAGCATTGTTCCCAGTGTTGTGTTCCACACTCCAAGATGTATGAATAAATTGGAGAGAGTCCAGTGAAGAACCAGTAAGATGATTCAAGGCTTGGAACATCTGCTGGGAGAGACAAAGAGATAGGACTTCTGCCTGGAGAAGGGAAGGGTCAGGGGGATCTTATCAACTTGTATCAATATTTGATGGAAGGGAATAAAGATGTAGAAGCCAGACTCTCCTCAGTGGTACATAATGAAAAGACAAGAAGCACTAGGCATAAATTGAAATACAAAAAGATTCTATTTAAATATAAGAAAAGGTTCAGGTATTTGTAGAATGGCTTAGCTTGGAAGGGACTTTTTAAAGATCATCTACTCAAACTCACCTGATATAAACAGGGACATCTTTTACTAGATCAGGTTGCTCAAAGCTGTAAGGTGATTGAACCCTGGAACAGATTGTCTAGAGAGGCTGTGTAGTCTCCATCCTTGGATCAAAGCCCAAGACGACACATACCTAAGCAATCTACTCTAGTTGATCTCACTTTGAGCAGTGAGATTGGAAAAGATAACCTCTCTTGCAACCTTAAATATTCAGTATTTCTATGGCAAAAAAAAAATAAACTGTTGTATTACCAATGTGTACTAACAAAACTGTAACCATATGTTTGAAATGGAGCTTCCCACAAAGCTTTGTTGTTAGATACTGAAATAGTTCAGATAGTAAAATTTATCTATAAATTGATAAAATAAGATCTATTACTCCTTACAACACAGATGCACGAAGATATATTTTACTTTCTGTCTTTATACAACCAGACCTATCATATAAACACTGAAAATATTGCAGCACTCTTAAAGTTACTATGAGATGTAGGAATCTTTTTTGTTTTCAATTTTTATGAACTCCTGGTTTTGACAAATAGACACAACTGTGTGATGCCTAAGTGGTATGCACTAAACCTAAGCCATGGGCTCCAAGACTTTAGTTTCGTATGTGCATACCAATATATGAGATCTGGGAGGCATTCCTCCAAATAAGATTTTGACATTTTCCAACAGCAAAAAAAAAAATAATAATCCAGCATTGTAAAATGAACACCTTTCCATATTTTCCTTTTGAGGAGTTTTCTCACCTTCCACCTTCATTGTATTCCATCCTTCACCAATTTTTAGACTTTTCTAAGGAACATAAAATTCCCAACAGGTCTATTATCAAAAACTTCCTTCATATTGTTTTTATGTTGAAAATATAAATGAGGTCTCTTCTCTTGTAAGACCTCATCTGGAATACTGTGTCCAATTCTGGAATCCTCAACATAAGAAGGATATGGAGCTGTTGGAACAGGTCCAGAGGAGGCCTACGAGGATGATCCGAGGGCTGGAGCACCTTCCATGTGAGGACAGGCTGAGAGAGTTCAGCTTGTTCAGCCAGGAGAAGAGAAGGCTCTGAGGACATCTTATAGCGACCTTCCAGTACCTGAAAGGGGCCTACAAGAAAGCTGGAGAGGGACTATTCATAAAGACTCGTGGTTATAGGACAAGGGGGAATGCATATAAACTGGAGAAGTGCAGATTTAGACTAGATATTAGGAAGAATTTCTTCACTATGAGAGTGGTGAGACACTGGAACAGGTTGCCCCATCCCTGGAGGTGTTTAAAGCCGTATTGATGCAACCTTGGGTAACTGGATCTAGTGGATGTCCCTGCTCATGGCAGGGGGGTTGAAACTAAATGATCTTTAAGTTCCCTTTCAACCCTAGCTATTCTATGATTCTAAGATTCTAGTCTTACCACAAGTGAAATAGTTTCCTGTAAGAGTTTTCCTTGCTAAATGTCTGGGGGGAAAAAAGAAAAAAGAAAGCAAACCAGAAAAGCAGTGTTAAGAATAAAGAAAAGTCGACTGAGTGACCCAGTACTGCACGCTGCTTAACCCAGTGTCTAATTTTCTCTTAAGTCATAAATCACTGACTCTGACATACAGAAATATATAGTATTGTCCTACTAAACTGGTGGCTTATTCAAAGAAATGATTTCCCACTTTTGACTCTAAGCTAGTCTTTGAAAATGTCATTCCTAGATAATTACTTCTCATTTAAAAAAATCAATATTTGTTTATGCTCAAGTTTATGCATCACTGTTATGGCACGTGAGGAAACTAGTGGCTTAGGCTGAGATTGCAATGATATATCAAGCATGCAGCTTTCAGAAAATTATTTTTAAGTTGCTTTTGACTTGCTGATCTAGATTCCAAATGTGTAAACTCAATCAGTCTTCACAGTGTAGCTGATAGCAGTGTTTGGAGTTACCTCAGCTGCAGAGTCATCATTGTTCTGGAAATTATGGTAAATGCTTCCTGACTGCTCTTCATATTAGGAGGAAGAAGCTAGTTAAAAAACTTTAAGAACAATGCTACCACAATCTAGTAATTAATCTTCTCTTAAACAGTCATCTCCCCTGTCACATTTCTTTTAGAATCCTGGAAATCTGGAAAAAAGAAAATGGGGAGAATCCTCAAACATTTCTTGACCTTTCATACTCACATTGTAGTCATAATCAAATTTCATAATGTCTATTGCAAATGTATCCCTTGTTAATACAGACAATGGTGCATGCATGAGCAATTTGGTCACTAGAATGAATGAAAAGCAAAAATATCTTTTATTTGAGTACAGGAGATGCTTACCTTACTTATTCCACCCATACTAATTTAATTTCCTATTGTATCATTCCTAGTACTCTCATTATGTTTTCCTTATTTTTCTGTTGATTATTAACCTACCTTTTAGTTACTTCAAGGGTGATGAGGATTTAAAGATCTGGCACCATGCTGGGAGCTTCTGATGCTCCTGTTTATGTCCTTCACTCCAAATTATAAATATACTCTGCGTCCTTTGAGTCAGTAGGTACCCTGATCATCAACAGCTAACAATGTTCTTTTTACAGCTCCCCAGCCCCAAAACTGCTTTCTAGATCAACTTACTCAAAACTCTGTATTTCTCAGGATTTGATTCCTAGGTTGAAGTGAGGGAGGAGCTTTGAGAACTGTTGGCTTTATGTCCAATAAGGTTTTAAGGCAATAGAATAATAGAGACAGAAACCCAGAAAAATAGCTATCATCTAAATTCCATTTAAATTCCTACCTCTACTGGTGCTATTTTAAGTCACCCAAGATGACAACTTATTGAATTTTTACTTATATTTAAGTGTTTGTATAATAAGTGTTCATTTTCTTTCCCATACGGATTCAGCTTATGCTGAATTTGTATGCAAAGCAAATAATTTGCTCATACTTGTAAAGGATATGCATTATCAGAACACAACACCTGCAGGACAAAAGAGAGGTTAATTTCATTGTTGCTATGAAGCAAAAGAGATCATTATAGAGCCTGCAGTAACCAAACTCTGTGAAATAGCTGCATTAGTCATTAACTTTCCAGCACTAAATTTCATATCAGACTCAATTAACTACTACATAGCTTTTAATGACAATATTTTTCAGATACAGCTCTTGTTTACTAATAAGATTTCCCTTCATAACCATCTTTGCCATTAACTTGGTGTTGTTAATATTCAAGTCTTGAGTTTTTCCAAAGGAAATGGGGCAATGAAAATCACATTTGCTGAAAATGTTTCTAAATTTTAAAGAGTTTAAGTTGCACTTTTGCACAAAAAACAATAAGAGTGTAGGAGATGACTGAATCTCTGCATTATCTTCACAGAACAGATTGGAGTTGTCACAGAACTTCCACTTATTTCACCAGAAATGCTTTGTTTGAGACTTTCATGATCAAAGCCCTTTAAATTAGAAATGCCTGTTGTTATTTTCTTATCACACTGGAAGTCAAAAAGCTCAGAATAAAAGTCGTCACAAAGCTAATCTAAAATAATTTTCGTAGGTAATTAGCACAACATGCACATGTTAACAGCAGCTGGATTAAGAGATCAGATCGCCCACAGCCTGCGGCAAAAATATTCCTGTGACACTGGTGTCCATCCACAACTTTCGCCCTTTTTGAAGAGATGGGAGAGATCCTTAGATTCCGATAACACCATCTATACTTTTACCTTATTTGTTTTGATGCCTCTGTATTCCTTGTATTATTGTTAGTTGTCAGGGATTTTGTCTGTGCTATGGGAGAAATACTAATGCAAACAGTTAACTTTGAAATTCCAGTGAGATTTTTGTTTTCAATAAACTCACACTCAGGTGAACTGCGAGAAAAGTTAGTTTTGAAAGAAGTTGTGAAAACACTAGTCTCCAATTTGGAAAGGAGTGCAAATGACACTAATTTTTTATAGTAATTTTTGGGTTATGTTTGTTTTGACAACCCTGTAAAATCTGAGTAACAAGCCAGTACTATAAAGAGGGAACTATGAAAAATGAGAAAGGCATGTGAACATAGGTTGCAAAAAATAGCTAATGGAGATATCTAGTGAAAACAAGGCTTCTCAAAATGAATGGGAAAGTTCTAGAAGTCGGTTAAGAAAGTCTGCCTATTCTAATGCAACAAAACCCCCAACTGTTAATGTTCTAGCCCTGTATGTTTTTTCATGTTTCTGTGACTTTCCCTTCTCTGTCCTTCTCACTTCTTTTTTTTTTCTTCATGTTTCTATCAACTGCCATGTTTTACTATCCTCTTTTGGATATATTTTCTACAGGAAAGAATCATCAGTGAGCAAGTTTTATGCTGGTTTTGCTTAATTTTTTTAAATAAAGAAGTTATGCAGCCTAGGAAAAGTCATCAGAAAAACAAACCCAGAAAATTTAAAAAATATCAGTTAGCTATCTAGGTCATATCAAACACAAGCTATTAGTAATAACCATCAGCAGGGCAGGTATTGTTTTATTTAAAGCAACTGTATTGAGAATGCTGGAGTAGGATCGGTTTATGACATCCTCTATGAGACAATCCCTCTCATTCTCCTTATTCTTTGGTCAGCTGGGATTACTGTGTTATTTGCACCACTGGGTGTTCTCTTCAGGCAGTACTCATACCCTGTTATCATCTTATCCCACCCTTGAACAAAAAAACCTGAAGGAGCAATACCTAAATGGCATGCAAAGCCAAAAGAAGGACCTACATTTAGTGAAACTCTCCAATAAGGAACTGGATTGTTGCCCAGAGTAATATTTATCTGAAAGCATATTTATGAGCTCCTCTGCAGTTCTATTTAGTAATATGATGTGACATAGAGATAATGCATTGCATCTCAGGGTAATTCCTTATGTTATAAAACATCATGAGGGAGCCCTAGCCACTTTCTTCCTGAAGCAAAATGTATTCTAGTATAGGACTGCTCTCAGTCACCTGCGTAAAAAGTTGTAGAAAAGAGACAACAGCACAGCATGCAGTGAATAAGCACAAACGAATGAGAAAACAGAACACACTCTCTCTGCAGAATATAGAGTAGTGTATATGTTTATGTGTTGTTTTTTGGTTTTGTTTTTTTTCTCTTCTGTAGCTCCCACTTTAAATGAAGAAATATGGTTTTCAGATAGATCATTGCAAAGAAAAAGTGTACTCTTAAAGGCAAATTATCCATCCTGTCAGATGAGCAAAATATGTAAGAGAAATATCTTTTGACAAAAAACTGAGCAGAGTTTTGCTTCTTGTGCACACCGGAGATTCCTACTAAATGACAACAGAAACTCACTGTATCTCTTTTTTCCAATGGTGTAGTAGAATAAGACTTCTCAGGCAGACTCAACTAAAAAAAAACCAGAGCCCTCCACTCTCATTTCCCATTATTCCTTGCAGTATTAAATTATGGGATATTACTCACATTTCTGTTGGGAGAATACTTTTTTTTTCTATAGGGAATGACCTGTACTAATAAGGGAAAAAGATCTCATATGAAAGCCTGGTTGTCTGTCTAAACATTTTGCAAGTTTGTTGAGCTCATACAGGGAGGTCTCCAAGGTTGTACAATTTCAATATAAATTCAAAACTTAATTTGAAATCAGTTACTTTTCAAAGCTTACACAGATTTAATTTGAAGTGTGTCCTTTGGGGTGAAAGGCCATTAAATAACCTAGTGATCCATGAAGGCAATTTCAAAATGTACAGTAGGTAAAATAATATGAAATTGTTTCTATATTTGAATGTTTAATTTGCTGCTACTAAAGGGTATTATTAAAGATCTTCCTGTTTGATATAAGTTATTTGTCTCTAATAAACTAACTGAACTTTTTAGTACTGACAGTCACAGATTCACTTTGAGCCCTGTCCTCCTAAGTAAGTGAGCAGCTCTCTGGATCCTTCTGTGTTGCCCTCTATTTTGCACAGGCATTCCATAAGATAGTTGGATCTAAAAGTAGGAAGGAGCTAGCTTTTCCCATCTGACTCTCCAAAAACAATAGGGAATCATGCACTGTTTATGTGCACACCTACAGTAAAAAAAAAAAAAAAAAAAAAAAAATCACTTCCTTCTGAATATCTCCTCTTCTCTCCCCATCCTAAATGGTATTTGTCATCATTTTTCTTTATTGTTATGTCTGAACACAGTAATCAATTTGTATGTATCTACACCATAAGTCACCTCTTTGTAAATCTCAGAGGGTCCAGACAAGGCTGTAAAGACTTTTTTGACCTTTCAGTTGGCAGGAACTTCTTTCATATTAATGGAATTACACTTAATAGACAGAGAGGAAAGGCTTTTTATACAACAAGAAAAAACTTAATATTTTCAGTAGTTATAGATAATTTTCTATGTGGCACACATACTCTTTTTTTAATAGTATCAGCTATGATATATCATGGTGTAAGTTGTTTTATGATGACTTTATGATGACAGATTTCACCTAGTACCTCTGTTTTCTCCAATATCTACGCTATCTCTATGTCATCCTTGACAAAACTCTTCTCTAGAGTTCTTTACAAAGGTTCCAGGACTTTAATCACTGCTGTTTCTCTTCATAAATACCCCAAAGATTCAAATGTTGTTTGATCTACAGGGTTGAAAAATGGATATGGTATTCAACTGAGACAAACATATCAGCACAATGTGATAGAATTGCCTGTCATATCTTGCAATTGGATTCACATGTAGACATACTACTACGAAGGATAGCATTTCAAAAATGAGATATGTTCTTATTGTCATGTGCTACAAAATCTTGAAAAAAAGATTAAATCTGATAGATCTTTGAAGTGAAAGAATTTTTCTTTCTGGTGAAAAGACAATCTTCTAAAAATAATTTTATAAGGCAAATAAAAAATAGTGTTCTAGTAGAGCTGAACTTACCAACTAGAGAAAACTTCAAGTGCCTAGACCAAAGAAAATAAAAAAAAAATATGTATTCATAAAGTGATACCCTTCTAGCCATGGAGTCTTTGCAAGGCAGATTTAAATCTCAGATCCCACAGCCTCTGGAACCCTCCAGGGTGCTAAACTGGACTCTGGGGAAAGAAGAATCTACAGTTCTTTCTGGAGAGTTTCATATAGTGCAATTTCTCCCCTATAAGGACCACATTTTCAGCTAGGATCACACAAATTGAACAAGCAACATCTATGGAAAAGTCAGTAAGCAAGAATAAAAGGAGGTTCATAGGAAAGGGGGTCTTTGTATTATTTCTTACTTTGTATTATCTTTATTAATTACTTTTTTCTAATTTGAAAATAAGATATGTTCCTAATCCTGCTGGCAGATACACCAAAAATAGGTATTATTTAAAGTTCTCTCCAAATTACCAGAAACTACGTGGTATCTACTTGGAAAGCAAGGTTTCAGTCAGACTTCATCTATTCTCATATTTTTATAAGTTTTATCTAAAGGATTAAGAAGTTCCCAAAGTAAAGAAAAATGTCTGTAAATGGAACATAATAAATCTAGTAATATCAACAGTGGCCATTGATCTTTACTATTTAAAGATAAAAACTGAAAATTGATATCTATTTCCTATATTTTGCAGAACAATGCCAGAAAAGAGGCCAACTTTAGATATTACTGGTGATCCTATTGCTCTTGAAAATATTTTTTAATCCATAATATTTACTTTCAAGGTTTTTAAATAATTTTGAAGTCTTCCTTACTTGAAAATAAAAATTAAATACGATAAATATGGCTGACAGAGGGGTTACTGGTTTATATATTTTGAATCATAAATAAGCCCACAATTTTTCACTTCTCTGGTGTATTTGGTCAGCCTTAACTTCTGCCTTAACTACTGGCTGAAGTATACTTACAAAGCTTGTCTGCCTTGACAAGTCTTACAGCTGTATTCCTATCCTAACTAAACAAAAAGGGCTCATAAGTTTATTATTCTAGTAGTGAATAATTATGTAATATTTCATGCTTCCAAAATAAATGTGAAAATTTATGCTTGTTTCACCATATTTGTTGTGAATAAGGATGCAGTTAAGACCCAAGAGTGTACTTAACAGGTATGTCTTCTGTTAAGTTCTCATCTTAGTGTCTGCACAGCCACCAGGCCTTGAAAAAACAGAAGCAATTTAATTAGTATTGTTCTTCTCAAATTCCAGTTTTCCATTGATATAACCACATAACTCATAAAAATTTTTCAAGTGTTGAAAACATATGATATCTCAGCTCAATTGACTCAGGTATGTCATTAATACATGCATTCCAGTATTCAGAAACGGGGGTTTTTTTTTCAGTAAACCACATTGCTACAAACGAATATCCAAAGGTCCACATAAACCTTAGAGGATATCCTGAATTGCTCTCATTTTCTCAAAATTCACCATATTAATAAATATGAGGAAAACAGTTTAAAGTCAGGTAACTAGGAAGAAGTCTCATACAGTCTTAGCATAAAGATGTTCATACAGATGAATCTGAGTAAACCTGAAGACTACAAAAGATAAATTGAAGCTCAAAGAGAAGAAGTGACATAGTCTACTTAATGAAAAGATGTACTCATAATGGGTTAGAATATCTCTTCTTCAGAATGATCATTTTAAAGATTACGAAAAGTAAATATGCAGTAAGAAACATTAAAGAATAGCAGCCTCTAGAATCGGACTACGTAACTGATCTGAACTTTAATCTCTGTTGAGTATTCAAAGAGGCACCTCATTCTGTGGTCATCTTCTAGAAATTCTTTTGAGAAGAATATGCCTTCTGCTTCCTTCAGACAACAGTACTAGACCATAGTTCCTTATAACAAACCCTGTGATCACTTAATGGTCAGTTGTTGAACTTATAGAGAGGGTCAATGACCGGATCAAAAATTGATCGTCTATGACCGAGAAAGTAAAATGCAACTTATCTGGAGTAGGACCATTTGAAACACAAGATTTTTATTTCAAAAAGGCACATACATGGATGCTGAATTTACCAGACAGTCATGTATAATTATTAACATGAGACCAGTTAACCATATGCATCCACAAATCTTTTGACTTAGTAATTTTAAACCCGATCAAACCCATCTTGCTCAGACAGTGAAATATAATTCCATTCAATTGCATTGGCTTTCTCATCTAATATGAAAAAATAAGGCAGAAGTAGAAGAACTAATAAGATGATTTGAGTGTTAAAAAGCAATTGTCTTTGTATTTTCAAATACATATTCTACGCCACACTTTTAACAACTACTCTCCCCAGTTCTAACTACTCCGAAGTTTACTGGTTACGAATTTTGCTGGTTACCTGCCTATTCAGGTCTCTCTTCAGACTTCAAAAATGAATCCCAAGCCCTGTCAAACTTTGTAAGCCTAGACTGAACTGAAAAGGTTAGTTCCTTTTGTTCTGACTATAAGCACTTTCTTTGCAGAACTGAAACCCTATAGACATGTTCCAACAGAGATAGTTGAAAGCAATCTGAAAGATGTGTGAGCAACATTAACATATCTTTTTATACTTAATATGAAAGACATTGACAATTAGCTTTTACTTAAGAGCTAAGCTCTGTCTTATCTGCGATGATAAGAGTTAGGGTATTACTGTGTAATGTAGTTCTGTTCTTATCCTCTAAATTAGGGAGAGTGTTTGGATTACTCTCCAGTCCATTCAGACTATGAGGGTTCTATTCATTATAACATATAAGTAAGTTCAGTAGTCCTGAGAAGTCAATAACACCTTTTTGTTAGTTGTTTAGCTGATTAACTGCAGCATTGATCATGTAGTTTTTACAGTTAAGCTTTTTTTGGTAGTTGAGAATACCACCTAGCTAATATAAGCAGTTTCAAATTCTAATTCATAGGAATTTCTTTGGGTTTTTTTTTATGGTGTTTTTTTACAGTATTCATTAGTAAATTAATGAAACTCATTTTATTATAACAGGAAAAAAATCCAAAAACTAATGAGCTCACTGTGAGAGCTCCTCACATTCTTTTCACAAGGGGTGTTAATTTTAATCCCCATTTGTAGGACACGCATTCACTGCTCAAGCTGCAAGATTTGTTAATACTTTCATAAAACTGTTAACAAGTATTTAATTTTAATTCTGATAAAAATGAACAGAAAAATGTTAATCACATCATCCACTGCATATTCCTAGCTGAAGAGTTCGTCCAGCTAAGGGCAATGGCTTTGGATCACAGTCCTCTCATCAACATTTTGCCTCAAGGAGGTAACATGAAAAGGTTGTAACCCAGACATGAACTGAGAGACATGAATACTTTCTAAAACAAATAAACAACCACAATAAAATAACAAAATTACATTCCCTTTCTTGAAATTAAACAAAAATCTCTAGGGTAGTCTTGTTACCAGCCTTTGAGGGTGTAAAATCCAAGACTGCAAATCAGAAACTTTACAAAAGTCTTAAATAGTTTTCTCATTAAAATCTTTTCATTACTGAGTTTGTATCCAGATGACCATGAAATTCCTTTTAAATATAAATTTCAGATCAAATTAAAAATTATATGTACTTTATCATACTCAAGGTGAAATTTCATTATTATGCAGTTGGATTGCTCTTATAAAAGTATTTATTCTAAGGAAATCATACAGATGTACTTTTTCTAGTTAGAAGAGCTAGATGACAGGCATAATGTTCCTAATATCTGCTGGTCATTAGTCCGTGTTGTGTTAATTTGTTGCTAGGATATTCACTCTTATTTCTACTACTTAAATTATACTGAAAGTAGGGACAGATCACAGAGAACATTTTAAATACAAACTATTTTAACCTCTGAATTTCAAATAAAAAGCATTTGAGATATGCTCAAATTCAATACAAATTCCTGTGGTGGTGGTGTTGTGGGGTTTTGATTGCCTGGGGTTTTGTTGCTTTTTTTTTTCCTGAATTGGTTTCAAATTATCAGAAAATTAGGCTGAACCCTTACAAAGGCAGTTCTTTTAATGGAATTAGTTTCCCAGAGAACATACATTCTTCAAGAACAGATGACATATGAGAGTTACTCTATTTTTTTTTAACCAAGATCATTTAAATGTGCTTTGGAAAAAAATCAGAATTTAAAAATCAGTTCCAGACTGTTATTAAATCAAAATTCAATTGATAGTTTAATCATAATTAGATAAAAATTGTACTTCTAACAGGAAAAGAAGACTTGTACTTTTTCAATTCTAAATCAGACATATTTTTGTGGAGTAATTATTATATTCAAGGCCTTGAGCAGCCTGATCTAGTGGGAGGTAACCCTACCCATAGCAGAGTGGTTGGAACTAAATGATCTATAAGATCCCTTCCAACCCAAACTATTATATGATTCTAAACACTACAGGTCCAATTCACAATTGAATTTTTGTTCATTTTCACCAAAGTGCCACAAATACACTTCCAGTTTTACTGCCACTACCTGTGATGGGTTAACCTTAGCTCACTGTCCGGTGCCTAGCAAGCTAGTCTCTCACTGCCCTTACTTAGCAGGGCAGGCAGAGAAAATAAGATGAAAAAGCTTCTAGATCAAGATAAGAGCAAGGATATCACTCACTAATTCCCATCATGGGCAATACAGACTTAACTTTAGGAAGTTTAATTTAATTTGTTGTCAATTAAAAGTAGAATAGGAATGTGAGAAACTGAAACAAAACTAAAAATATCTTCCTCCTCCACCCCTCCGCTCCTTGCCAATTAAAACTTCACTCCTTCATTCCCAACTCTTCTACCTCCTCCCTAAGCCAAGCAGTAAAGAAGGGATGAGGAACGTAATCAGTTCAGAAGGCTTCATCTCTACCGCCCCTTCTTCCTTACACTCTTCCCTTACTCCAGCGTGGGTCCTTTCCATGGGGTACAGCTCTTGAGGAATAGCCAGTTCCAGCAAGAGTTCCTCCACAGGCCACAATGTGCTTATCAGCTCCAGTGTAGTTCTCCATGGGCTGCAGGGGAACAACCTGCTTCACCATGGTCTCTATGGGTTGCACAGGAATTTCTACTCCAGTACCTCTTCTCCATATTTCCTCACTGACCTTGTGTCTCTGGGGTTGTTTCACATTCTCTCTTTTCTCTCTCACTGCACAACACTTTTATCCTGTCCTATATATGTTATCAAAGAGACCACTGGTATCACCAGCTTCGCTGATTTGGATCAGCTTTAGCCAGCACTGGATCAGTTTTGGAGCCAGCTGGAAATGGCAGTGCCTAGCATGGGGCAGCCTCTGATTCTTTTCAGAGAGGCCACCTCTGCAGCCCTGCTGCTGCCAAAACCTTGCCGTGTAAACCAAATGCACTACTACAGCTTGAAACTACTTTAAGTTTCTTAACACCCAAATAATTCTGAAATCTCAGGTTTGCATTTGAGCACAAAGGTTCTTAAGCAAAGCTGTAATAAGAGGGGAGAAAAGAAAATGTTTCAAAAGGGAGATGAACACATTTTCTCTACATGATATACTGTGTCTCTTGTGAAAAATCATAAGGCTTGTTCAAATACTTGTTGAGTATAAGCTGGTGCATATAACTGAGGGGTTTCGTGTTATTCTGTACACTCCTTAGTTAAAAATTAAATCGAGTAGTTGAACTCAAACAGAAGATTTTAAATTTCTGAGCATGTAAATGGGTGGACAAGGTGCTAAGGAGCATGGTTTAGTGGTTGATAGGAATGGTTGGACTTGATACCAGTGGGTATCTTCCAATCTGGTGATTCTATGATTCCTGACAACTCTGAACTACAGTTTAAGTAATACAAATGCTACCTGAATTGGCATTTCACCCTTTATTTCCTACAGGTCAACAGCCTTTTTCTGCTCACATAATCCTGTGGTGAATCAAATTAAGAATCTGATCAGAGTTAAAATTAATCTGGAAAAAAAACCCTGGAAAAAAACCCCTGATTTATCCCTGATTGGTTCCTTGATCTAGTTTAATGAACAGCAGTGCAAACATTTCTGCTAGCCCAAGGGTGAAAGCAAAGTGAGGTGAAAATAAGGTGTCAGGTAGAGAAGGAGGTCAGAGCTGCCTTAAGAACTGCTTTCTGACAGTGTACTTGAAACTGCAGCTTGAAGTGTTTCATATTTGCATTTTTTTCATCAAAATCAGGTCTTCATGTTCTGCTCTTGATTAATTTTGATGTTCCCTAAGAAAGGACTACAGTATGAATCTTTACTTATGAATACTTAAAAAATATTAGCTAGATGTTCTACTTTCCTAAAATGAACAACAAGGTTTATTAATGAAAACAAAGGTAGGGGCAGTATTTACAACAGAGAGGCAATAACAAAGAGGCCCAGATCAATTAAGAAAAATACATAAAATTTTAGTGTTCTATCAGCTCAGACCAACAATTTTTATAGCCTAGTGTCTACCTTTTAGCAGCTCCTGTCATTGAAGTTTGTGGAAAATGACCTCTCACAAAGTAACATTTGTAAAGGTAGTGAGTGATATTTGAATCGTTTTTCAGGTCATTGCACGTATGTAAGTGTTAGACTAGAAAAAGAGCTGCACAGAAGTGAATCAGTATTCTGATCTGGGCTTGTTATAACTTTTAAAGCAGTGATGCTTCCACATAAGACTAAGATTCAATTGATGTATAATAGCTATAAGCAGGGAAGACTCAAACAAGCTTTCTATTAAAAAGTCAGTAGAATATACAGCCTCAGATTCACATAATGACTGCTGCATTGCAGATTACATTAATGTAGAACCAAAAATCAGTAGGTATGCAGCAACTATTGAATTTGATCTGTACAATGCTGTGAAACAGCAGTTGAAATAAGGTAGGGATGCAGCAATGTGTCATCTAGTACTGTTTTCTTCCCTGTACCGAAAGAGCATTTACATGGCAAAAAAATAGCCTACCTTTCCACACATTCATAGATCGTAGATTCCAATTAAATATAAAGAGATATTAATATTAATATTAAATATTTGGCAGGTAACAGTCTTCATAGACAGACTCAATTTGCTTAAGAAAGCAAATTGAGGAAATCTGTTCCAGATGATCAACTGATTATTCTGATTGTTTTGAGTGGCAGTATTAAAAAGAAACAATATTTGCTCAACTATGCAGCAAGAGAAAGCATTTCAGAATCCCAGGCTTACAAGGCAGCAAGATGTGATGCTTTGTTATAGCTGTCAAAGATTTGCTGCATTGCAGGCTAGTGGTAGTGGTTCAGGACAGCAGTACAAACACTAATGTTCAAAGACTCAGTAGTTAAACAGCACACTCAGGTTCTAAAATGAAATATTTATTGAGCACATAGCACTGTTAAAATATAAAAAAATATTGCCTGTTAATTTTGAACATTAGTAGATTTCTGCTAGACCTTTATCTCTATTCTTGGAGCAACAAAACAAAAACAGAAGCAGATTTTTTGTGCAGCAGTTCCTCGGAGAAGCGCTTATGCAGTTGGACAGATGAATGGGACAAAGAAATGGAAGATACCTATTTCTACGTTATCTTTTACATGGAGAAACATTCACACAAAAATACAAAAATGTGTTTTGTTTAATAATACCAAATATTCTCGGTGCCTGATACTTATTTGTAGCTTGGTTTTTTTTGATATTTCATATCTGCAACATTAAAATAGATTTTGAAAATTCCATAAATAATATTAAAAAATAATAGATGTTGCAATATTCCATTAAAGTTATAAATGCCCTTTTTTTCCTTTCCCAATTGCAAACATCAACTATTTGACTCTTCTAGACTTTGATACTCAGCAAGGTATTTTTTACTTCCCACCTCAATTTTTTTGTGGTAGTCCAGCAGTGATTAAAGATAACAAGAACAAACACAGATACAGAAAATCACAGCATGATTGAGGCTGAAAGAATCCTTCTATTTAAAAGGCATCTCTTCTGTATTCCACTTGGATTTCCCTGAGAATGTTTTCTGTTACTAGGATTTTAGGTAAACCAAAATTAGTCTTTAGAGCCAGAATTTCCCAAGACCATACCACAATTTAAATAAAAAAACCCTCAAACCTGTAGTGTTGTAGAAGCCCAAGCTGTATTCTAATGGTACCATCATATGCTTAATCAGCTTTCCACAGCTACTGAACAGTGACTGTTACCTTCAGGACACTAACCTGAAAGTGCCACTCATGTAAGGTTTTTGTCTCTAGAACACTAAATGTACACTCAAAGAAGTGATCAGTAGGCTTATATACAGAAAAGATTAAAAAAAATCTTTGAAGGCTGTCAGCTGCAGAATAGTTTGTTAGCTTATAGGGATGTTTTGTGTTCACTAAACAAGATGTGCAAGTCTTGAAACATTGCACTGAATCCTTCATACAAGAGGTCCCATCTAACTTGTAGGCTTGTTACTACCATTTGTTTTTTGTCAGGAATGAAAGTTATATGGGAGAAAACAAGCCTTGCCAATCTGCACATCCGGCTTGAAAGAATTACTCATAGAGGTCATTGTAGAGTATGATACTATTTTTCTACCTGAGTAATTAAACTGGAAGATAACTTTAATCAGCCAGTACTGATTAGCTGAAAATTTGATGAAAGACACTTTAAAAAAAATCCTTAAATGAAGGTCAAGAGATTCCAGTACAAAGTTATCTGTGACTTTTCCTTGGATTGTTTTGGTAGAAGGCAGAGTTTGGAAGTGAAGTGACTGCAACAGAGATTGATGGCAGAGCCTGGAAACTCTGATGGCAGCGTATAGAGAATCATAGAATCATAGAACAACCAGGTTAGAAGGGACCCATTGGATCTTCTAGTATAACCATTCCTATCAAACACTAAACCAAGTCCCTCAAGACCTCATCCACCCATGCCTTAAACACCTCCAGGGAAGGTGACTCAACCACCTCCCTGGGCAACCTATTCCAATGCCCAATGACCCTCTGTGTGAAAAACTTCCTCCTAATCTCCAGTCTAAATCTCCCCTGGCAGAGCTTGAGGCCATTTCCTCTTGTCCTGTCCCCTGTCACTTGGGAGAAGAGGCCAGCTCCCTCCTCTCCACAACCACCTTTCAGGTACTTGTAGAGAGTAATGAGGTCTCCGATCAACCTCCTCTTCTCTAGGCTAAACAACACCAGCTCTCTCAGCCGCTCCTCATAGGGCCTGTTCTCCAGCCCCTTCACCAGCCTCGTTGCTCTTCTCTGGACTCGCCCAGAAATGACCAAAGTACTCAAGGAAAGGCCTCACCAGTGCTGAATACAGAGGGAGAATCACCTCCCTGGACCTGCTGGTCACACCATTTCTGATACAAACCACGATGCCATTGGCCTTCTTGGCCACCTGGGCACACTGCTGGCTCATGTTCAGGCGGCTGTCGACCAACACCCCCAGGTCCTTCTCCTCCTGGCAGTTTTCCAGCCAGGCTTCTCCCAGTCTGTAGCTCTGCATAGGGTTGTTGTGCCTCAAGTGCAGGACCTGGCATTTGGCCATGTTAAACCTCATGCCGTTGGACACTGCCCAGCAGTCCAGCCTGTTTAGGTCCCTTTGCAGAGCCTCCCTACCCTCCAACAGATTGACACTTCCACCCAGCTTAGTGTCATCTGCAAACTTGCTAAGGGTATCCTCAGTGCCTTCATCCAGGTCATTGATGAAGACATTGAACAGGGCTGGACCTAGCACTGAGCCCTGGGGAACCCCACTTGTCACTGGCCTCCAGCTGGACTTAACACCATTTACCACCACTCTCTGGTGATAAGGATAGAACATGAATGGAAGGGTATTATACTAAAGGAACTCTTTAGTCATAGGGGACATGAAAGATTAGAGATGAAAGGCATATATTACTTCTCTTTTCATATTGAAACTTGCCATACTATCAAAAAGGGAAAACTTTACTGTGAGGGTGATGCAGCACCGGAACAGGCTACCCACAGAGGTTGTGGAGTTTCCTTCTCTGGAGATATTCAAAATCTGTCTGGAAGTATTCCTATGCAACCTACGATAGGTGACCATGCTTTAGTATGGGGGTGGGCTAGATGATCTCCAACGGTATTCTATAATTCTGTGGTCAAAGATCCCAGATGTTGCAATGGATATAAGCCACTATACAGAAAACCTTGGCTTTCAAATCTAAATAAAAACCATTAAGGAAGATTTCTCTTTTATTTTGCCTCACCTGAGGCCCTGAGTGTCTCTACGTAAACTTTTGAGAAAACCAGAAAAAGAGAATCTTTACAGGATTTAAAGATATTTTTCCCATATATGAGGTAAACCGAAGGCTAAGTTCTACACTGTTGAACAAGAGATGCCTTCCCCTCACCCGTTCTTTGACCTAGGACTTGGAAAGAGCCCATACTAGGTCCTTTAACTTCAAATTGTGCCAGAAGTGTGTAACAGGTGGGGGCTTTTGACAGTATTTTTCTGGGCAAACATTTCAGGAATCCCTGAGTCTCTAGTAGAAATAATAATTTTTGGACCACAAGTTACTGATGAAGTTTTAAAAATGAAGAAAAGTTAAAATGCTGACGCCTAACCCATATCTGAGGTTTCTTCTCATGAGATTCTAACTCCACAGAAATGCCACCTCCAAACATTCAGTGCATAATCATTACCCTCATCATCACAACCTAATGAATAATGAACTATGAATCATGTAACATCATTTCTGTTAGCAATTTCTTTATTTTAAATCCATGTGAAAACACCAGCTACCAAAACAGACATCAAATTCTGGAAGTAATGCTTCTATATCTCTATGCAAAAGGAGAACTACAGCAATATAGACAAAAAGAAACTTGCCAGCACTTAAGGAAGAAAAAGCATGGCATGGTGGTTAAACCTTCAGTCTAGTTCTTCAAGCAATGACAAAGCACGTCTTAAATATTACATACTCATCCTTTAACTCTGTAGATAAAATCATTCATAGAAAAAGGTAATCTTAGTGGAAGAGAGACTATTTCTCACTTTCTCCAAGCAGGGCAATCAGTCAAATGAAAAATTTACTGTTTGATTAGTTTGTAAGTGTGCTTGAAATTCTACTATTTGCATTGATACTGCTCTGCTAAATTAAGTCGGCGTGGTCATAGTTGATTTGGCTCAATAACACAGGTTAGACATGAAAAAAGGAGAAGGGAAAAAAAAAAAAAAAGAAGGACTGAATGTTTCTTTCAAGGTCATTTTACAAAGTTATTTCTATCTTTCAAGGTTACTCAAAGGTCCAAAGAAGGAACTGATACTTCTGCACATATCTTAGGCTTTTTACTTACTGGACACTAGATTCTGTGCTGCTTTTTTGGGGGGAAGTGACACAACTTAAGGATGATCTTCATAATATTTAACTCATATAGAAAACTTCATTATGTCCCATCCTTATCACACTTCCTTTCCCATATTTGAGATTTGGTGGTTTTTTCACATTAAACAAAAAAATATTAAGATTAACCTTAACATATTTGATGAGCTCATAATTATGGAAACCAAGGTGGATGGCTCAGAAAAGCTATAAGAATGTTAATGTTGGTTAGATTATTATATATTTACTCACATGTATATAGAAATAGCTCCTTGGGAAAAATACCCTGGGGGGACTTTACAGGTAGTATCAATTCGACTCTTTAGGTGATTTTTTTTGAGTAAACAGAAACCTAGCAACATACTTTCTGAGGCATGTTATAAACTACTGTTAATAGATCCTTCAAAACACACTGTGAAAAATCAAACTTCAGAGCCTACAAAGATTATCACCACCATTTGCCATTTGCTGCCTTGAACCTGTATTTTCTTTCTAGATGTGACTTGGGCCCTGATCTCTTCCTTAATTTTATAGTAGTACTAAGTGAACAATATGACATTCAAATTTTCCAGGCAATTTTCAGCTTAAACCTCATCTATTATGTAATATTTTCAAGCTTATATTCCCAAATTATTTATCCAAAGTGGAAAAATCATCAAAAATTATAAATCCAAATCAGTATATGTATTTTAATTCAAGACTCATGCCATTAGTGCAGATACAGATTTTCAATACAATTTTTACCCTGAAGGTATTCTTAGGCCTTCTACCACTGTCTGAAGCAAAAGGAAAGCATATGTATGGCAAAACGCACCAATGCTTTATGTCATCTCTGTGTGGATATACAGTAGTGAACCCCTGACTCTTGCTGTTTTGTAAGAAAATCATTATATAGGAAGAAGTTGAAAATGAAAGAGGTACACTCTTTCCCCTCATTACTAGGTCCAATCTTTTTGCTAAATTCCTCCTAAGCTATGGCCTTATGGGTACTTATGTAGGGTAATTCCATGAGCCTTCCCTAGTCTGCATGTCAGATTTTCAAACCCTGATGTCACTGCAGGAATTGGTACATATTAGGAGAACTAATGCTAAATGTTAGAAGATTGGTTTCTCAATCAGGCCTGGAAGCTGACATGACCGGTTTACATCTCTGATTGTAAGAGCTCCAAGAGAAAAGCAAAGGTTTCATCATACTTTTCATAACTTGCAGATTGCAACTCCATGTCTTTTACTCATTATGATACTGCCATCCTCTGGGAAAAGCATTTGGAAATCTGTTTCTAGTGAGGTTACATGTTCAACTTCTTGAGCTCAGTCAAAAAAACTTAACTTTGATTTTGCTGAAATAAATACACTATCATAAGTATATATTAATAAAATACTATCAAAAATTTACTGTAGATTCAGGGCAGCCATTTCACAAAACAAAACAAGATAAGAAGTACATTAGTGTCAGTAATAAGTATGAATATTTGAATATTGGTATCAGAATCCCTAATTTAAAAGACTTCAACTATCTTGTGCTGTTTATAGCAAGACCAAAATTGAAAGATGTATACAAAGAAATTATATTTGGAGAAAAAAAGGAAATCTAATTTGAGCAAATAGTTTATTTCTCTTTAACTTTAATTTTGTATAATCTAAGAAAGTGTTAATTATTATTTAATTTTTATTCTGTTTGAGTATACTGCAGCCAAATTTATGAAGGGTGTAGGACCTTAATTCATCCATTGAGGAACAATCTTCACTCAGCAGAGAGGATTAAAGGTTCAGGGACACATTTCCCAGCTCAGTTTGTCCAACTCATCTGCTGTCAAGGGAACAAAAATCTCCCAGGGCTGCTTGAAGGCATATGGATACCCAAATAATTTCCTTTACCTCTCTTTTCTTGACCTCAGTATAGGGGACATTTCAAGGCTGGGGAGATCATGAACAGAGGAAGAACCAGATTACATGCTTCAGTGATACTTCAATGATGTATATTCCCTAGTGACCTGAAATTATTCGACTGAAATTTTGTTTGAATTTGTTAAAAAATTGACCTTAGAAAATTAGAGAACATTTCCCATTAGACATATTTCTTGGATTTCTTATTTTTAATTGCCATGCATTTCAATAGTTTTGAGTCTCTTTGCTGATGACCCTGCTAAATAATGGAAAATGTTTGTCCTTTTACTGTAGACAGTGTGAATTCTACTAGGTCATGCTCATGAACTTCAGTGTGATCACACTGGTGAAGTCCATGAGAATTTGGTCAGGAGAATTTAGTTACTCCAAAATAGATGAGTTATATATCAGGCAACAGAAATGCATACGGATGAGGAAAAAAAATGTAAATAAGAATTACTATCTTGTTCTCTTGTTCCTAAGAGAAGATGGTTTGTTTAAATTGCTATTTATTTTTCTTCTTAACTACATCCATGTTAACTGTGAAAACAGAAGGTATTGCAACTTAATGTGCAAACAAGATCTGTTTGGATTTGGTCTCAGGAAGGCACTTTAAAATGTATGACAGTCTTAAAAACTTTTCGAGATTTTCCTCAAGTATATGATTACTGAATAAATATAGATTTCTTTAAAACAATCTAGTATATACTGCTTACACATCTAATTTAGAATTCAAAATCTTCTCATTAACTACCACGTACAAAGCTTGATTCAGACATTGTGTCTTTGGAGATAAAAGCTGCAATATTTGTAATGAAGTCACATAGACACATTCAAAAGGTATAAGGTGTCCTCAAAAAGACATGGGTAGCCATGCATTCAGTTTGGTCAGAAGTACAGTACAGAGGCTGTGGTTACCTACCACATAGGAACCTTGGTGCAGCAGAGTGTGAGAATGCTGGTAAGTGGAGGTGTCAGACATTGTACCCACGAATAAAATCAGAGTCTGAACAGACAGTGGAGAACAGAGGAGATAATATGCACCAAGACCGGGAAGTGAAACAAAGCCTTGTTTCAGGCTTTGTTTTTCAGGTTTTTATTAAAAAAAAAACCCAGAAAACTAGGTATTGCAGTCAAATTAAAAAAATACAAGGAATTTATTTATTTGTTGTAGTTATTGTTATTATTATTGTTGTTATTGTTATTAATTGTTTATTGTTATTTGTTTATTGTTTATTGTTATTTGTTTTTTTTTTACTTATTATAATTTTTATTATTTTTTAAATGATATATAAGCTTATTATTATTTATTTATTTATTAATACTGTGTTCAGTTCTGAGCCCCTCACCACAAGAAGGATGTTGAGGCTCTGGAGCGAGTCCAGAGAAGAGCAACAAAGCTGGTGAAGGGGTTGGAGAACAGGCCTTATGAGGAATGGCTGAGAAAACTGGTGTTGTTTAGCCTGGAGAAGACGAGGTTGAGAGACCTCATTGCTCTCTAGAACTACCTGAGGGGAGGTTGTGGAGAGGAGGGTGCTGGCCTCTTCTCCCAAGTGACAGGGGACAGGACGAGAGGGAATGGCCTCAAGCTCTGCCAGGGGAGATTTAGACTGGACATTAGGAAAAAAAATTCACAGAAAGGGTCATTGGGCACTGGAACAGGCTACCCAGGGAGGTGGTTGATTCACCTTCACTGGAGGTATTTAAGGCACAGGTGGATGAGATGCTAAGGGGCATGATTTGGTGTTTGATAGGAATGGTTGGACTTGATGATCCAGTAGGTCTCTTCCAACCCATTTATTCTATGATTCTATAAGCTAAGGTTTGGGATAACTGGTAGTTGAGGGATATGTTGGGAAGAGGAACCAAAGAGAAAGTATGATAAGAAAACAATATAGGCACTATGACTGCTGCCAAAGGAAATATTACACCTTCTTGTAGATGACAAAGTGGCAGGAATATTTTTTTTCACAGGCAGTCTGCTGGCTTGCAATCAAGATTTGCTTGGGAAAGTGCTCTCTGAGACTCTTGTGTGCTTGTAGGATGATAAATCCTAAATCTAAATAGATATTTTTTTAATGCAAGAGCTTTAATGTTAAATAAAGTGCAAAGACAAGCAAATAGGAAAATATTAAATCTTCCTAGACAATGTGTATATTTATGTATATTTAGACAAGAAAATCAAGTGTTTAAAAAACTGCCTTGAGTGAAAAACTATAAATTAGATACTTGAAGTATTAACAAGGAACACTTATCCTCAGTTTATTGGAACTGAGAACCACCTTGGATATAATAATCATAAAGAAATTTGGAGGAACAGAAGTGGATTTTGCCAGTACTTATTTGTAGATAGACTGAGTGATATTTCTGAAAGGAGGTTGTAGAGAGGAGGGAACTGGCCTCTTCTCCCAAGTGACAGGGGACAGGACAAAAGGGAATGGCCTCAAGCTCCGCCAGGGGAGATTTAGGCTGGAGATTAGGAGGAGGTTTTTCACACAGAGGGTCATTGGGCATTGGAACAGGCTGCCCAGGGAGGTGGTTGATTCACCTTCCCTGGAGGTGTTTAAGGCACGGGTGGATGAGGTCTTGAGGGACTTGGTTTAGTGTTAGATAGGAATGGTTGGACTAGAAGATCCGATGGGTCCCTTCCAACCTGGTTTTTCTGTGATTCTGTGATTCTTTTTTCAACAGCCCTTTCATGTAAACAGAGACTGGCAAATACCCCATCACCCTGTAAAAGGTCCAGAGGGCGTTGAGTTTGAGGATGGCAGGATTTGCCTTCAGAAAGTTGAAATAATTAAGATGACCTGTATGGTCCCACATGAGTTAATAAAGATGCAGCCTAATTAAATCATAGACTTTGTTGTCTGAAATAAAACCCAGTTACTGTACATTTTGTACGCTCACCTGAAGAGAATGAATTCTATTATATTTTAATGGGTATTTTCTGCAAACTTTGCCTTTGAGTCTTTGCAAATCTACGCCATTCCTCTTCTACTGAGCCAGTCAAAAGATTTGTCCCTTGTAATGAATGATATACCCTTTGAGTGATTTCTTAAGAACACTATCCTTTATCACGATGTTGTGTTAGGGTGCAATTGTGGGCAAGATGGAGCATAGTCGTACTCATTCTAGTGTCCTTGCTTCCCAGGGATTGCTTTTGGAGTGCTAAAGAGATGAAAGAGGCAATCAAGAAAGAGATTCCATTTCACTCTCCAGTGAGGGAACATTCAGCATAGTTTTGTGCAGTGTTTTTCTGATGTCTGCTGACATATGAATGAGATAGACCTGAAATCAAGCCCACATTCTCTCATAAGATGTAACAAAGGCCACAAGGCAGCCTCAGTTTTCTCTTACTGTCTGACTTCATTCCACTGGCATTCTAAGCAAAGCACCTCATAAGAAAAAAATTTGTTACAAGAAAAAGGTAGAATTAAGCCAGGAGGGAAATAAAAGAGGAGATACAGGAACTTGGCAGGGGTATAGACAGCTGCATTTTTGTCCTGCTTGCTTGATAATGTAAACAACTTTTGTTGGTTAGCTTTGTATGTGACCATTCAGGAAACTCTCTATATAGACAATGTATCTTGTCAACCATTTCCTGTGTGTGTAAAATGTAATTCGTCACCCCACGCTGCCTTGGCAGCCTTGGCAGCAGCCTTGTGAAGAGCACACTGAATTAATGAATATTTCATAAAGATGTGATTTATTAGCATTCCTCTGCCTTTGCTTTGAGGAAGATCTATCCTTCAAAAGCTGAGAGCATAAAAAGCTGTCTGCAGGTATGGAAAGTAGACCGAACCCCCTGAAGACAAAACTAGGATTTCTTAATAACCTCTGAGCCATATAGACTTTAGAAGAGATATTTAGTCAATCTTGTATTAATATTTTAGATGATAAAGAAATGCAGTACTAAGCTATTATACTGAATTTGGCTGTCAGAGTCATGAGTTATCACAAAAAAACAATAATTACCAACTCAGACTTTTTCAGTTTCATATATTTTGATGAACATATAACAAAATAGGTCACAGCATTGTACAAATACCTGTGGGTGTCCTGAGCTACCCACATTTCCATACTGCTATAGAGCACTTTTCTTTTCTAAAACCCACCAGTAAATCTATGATATGCACAAGTGATGCAGTTGTATGTACCTGTGCTTTTATCCTAGCCCATAATGCCCTTGGGTAGTATCTAATACAACAAGTGCTGTAACAACAAGCATTCTTCTTCTATGATTGCATGTAATTATTGTGTTCAATTAATATGCACAGTCCTGCATCCTACGCAAAGACTGAGTTGTTCCTTTTCTGATAATTTGCAGATTCTGACACATGTTGCAGTACAGGCACAAAATAAACCAGAGAATCAAATGTGGTTTTAGTATTTCAGGCAGCTGGGTCTTCTATTGGTGGTATAAAAATACATTTTAGCTGTGTTTAATGCATCACAATGTTTCAAAATGTATTTGCACTTTTTTTTTTCCTCAAAGGACATCCTTTATTTGCAATGCTAATGCAATCCCAGTGTTACTTGTCCTTTGTACATTTGGTTCACCACATGTCTTACACTCACCTCACTATTACAGTTGGATTTTTATACCCTTATCTTTAACTGTAGAGATTCATGCTTTTAATTCATGAATCCTCTTATTCTATGAAGATGGCAAATGCTGTACAATGTCAGATCATTACAAAACAACAGAGATAATTCACAACAATAACCACCCATTGTAGTTGTATTTGATTCCTCTAGGCTAAAATTTTCTCTAATGACTGGAAGATACATAGCTGCAATGCATACCTTTGGCATTGTGAGATCAGTGGAGAAAGATGCATACGAATGGCAAGTCTCAAGGACAAGGTGATTTTCCAAGTGCTAGAAGATGACTTTGTAGCGATTTTTCTTTAAATCTGTCTTAATTTTTTCACCTATGTAGTTTTTAGTGGAAGAAATACCCACTATGTGTCTTAAACTTCAGGGAGACAAATATGTATGGGAGAGGGAAACAGCTTATGTTACAGGAGTAACATTGCAAACAAGAGAGAGAAAACTACAGAACTCCTGAGGTATACTCAAGAATAATATGATGTGAATGAGACAAAAAGACAGCAGAACTAGATGAACCTAACATCTGTATAGACAAAATTCCTGCAGAGTTTGCCAGAGAACCTGGAAAACTTTCTTACTTATCAAGTTAGGAATCTAAGACCAAAATACTAAGGGTAAATTTGGTGGCACTCTTCCTAGAAGTTGGTTCTTATGCAGAGACATTCATCTGGGAAAAATATAACTTTAATACATCAAGAGTGTGTGCCAGGTATCTTGCACAGCTTAGGTAAATCCTATGAAATGCTGAGTCAAATATTGGTGTGGTGTACATAGAGAAATGACTAACTACTGCATATTATCAGAAATTGATGTCACGGATGTCAAAAGAAAATATTTACTTGAAGCTGACTTCACCTCCTTTATGAGCCATCCCCTGTAGTCTTGGTGGATATTGTTGGTTTATTCTATGATCACAGCAAAAGGGAAAAACTCTGGTTGTGGTCATGTGACATTATTTTCTCTGCAGACAGTCCTTTCCCTAATTCACAGGTTGAAACAGAGGCGGGAGTTATGTTTCACTTACCACCAAAGGTAGAGGTATACTCTGTCAGACAACGGATAAATTTGTTTACTCTAGGTTTTAAGGATTTGTGCAACTAAATGGAAAACATCTTCTGAAGTGGTGGAAAAGGGTAATAATATTACTAGCAAAGTAAATAAAACCCCTTTTGGAACAAGGTTATACCAACAAACACGTATGTCAGTAAGTTAAAATCCCATCACAGCTGGGATGTCATTGTTAAATTCATGTGTCAGAAAGAAGGGAATTCAAACTGAGCATAAGATAAAGAAAGCAAAATGTAAGAACCTGTTCTAATTGATTTTGTGTTTTTTAGCATCATCACCAAAGAGAGGTACAGAGTCAAACATGGAAGTTTTTTAGTCATTTGTGAAGCAGATACATAAGAAGTAGGAGAAATGTCAAAGTAAAACTTTATATCTAAAACATTGTAACTGAATTCTCATATATAATTCAGATGCAGAACTGTATCTGAGAATACTGTGAGAAAAGAGTAAGATAAGGTTGAATGCAAATCACTGATGAGTCAACGTGTCATTGTGGCTGATGTATTACCTTTTTGGATGACCCATTTGATTACATAGAGAACAGAATGCTAGCACACTGGATTTAACTGGAAAGCCCTCTTTCCACAGAGTAAAAATAATTTCTGTTCTCATCACTAATGTGAAACAAGATTGTTTTAAAAGGTTGACTGGTCCTTTAGCTGTATATTTAGGCAGGTCAGCTAAATGTTGGCTGGATTACACAGTCATGACAAACCCATACTGATGATATCACCACCTTCTGAAATGGAAAATAAACCAAAGAAAGTATGGAATTACTTAAGGAAACCTGACTACAGAGTTCACACTATTCAAAGGGAAAATCAGAGTAGTAGAGTTCAAAAATAACTTGAGAGATAAAGGAAGAAAATTATCCCATTCTCTTAAATGTGAAGGTCACTATAGATGGATCCTAGTGCCTAAACTTAGTCTTTCATAGGATATTACAGAAGGTTTGTGGAAAATTTCAATGCCATTGTTGCTCCTATTACTGCACTGTGTGAAAAAATATAAAGCTAACAGGATTATTCTGGCTGAAGTTTTTCAGAGAGGCTTAAGGCAGGTAAAGGCATTCTTCTCTTAATCTTTCTTATCTCATTGCTGTCCTAAACTTTGAGAAAATATTTGAGCACGTCTCCAGTATTTGAGAGAGAGGGAAAAAATATATATATACCATTAGTTTTCTTAAGGGGAAAAAAGCGTTAAAAGTTTTCTGCTATTGCTGCTTTTAAGTAGCAGAACCATTATGTGATCGATTGTAAATGTAGACAACTCTCACACTAGTCCTCTTTAATCTAGCTTGACAGAATAAAAGGAACATATTCTAAATTGCTATAATAGAGGCTTCTGCTTCAGAAATTTGACACAAGAGTTGTTCATATCAAAGGTAAAATGTGATATCAAAGTAGCAGATGATTCTTCTTGGCACTTTTCAAAACAGTAAATGGGATGTTTATATTTACATTATGCAAATATGCTTTTTCTTTTAGTTCTGCCCTAACATTTGACTTGTGTCAAGAGATACTTCAGGGTAGTTGGCAAACATCAAACTACTCTAGTCTTTACCTGTCTCACCTTTAAAATAAATTTATTAGACCACTTAACAATGTTCAATTTCTTGTACAGGTTTCAAGACTACAGAAAATCCAGGGAAGATAGGACAGAAAATCCTTTAGAAACTTGCAGAAGTTTCTATGAACACTCTTAATGTAGTATATTGCTGTGATAGAGGCATTACCTAGTGTCTTATGCTAGCCACAGAATCCCCAATAAACAATAGAAAGAGGCAAGACTGTATTTCAGGACTTTCTACTAATTCATTATAAACACAAAATGTATTTGTGTTTAAAACTTAATACATTATTTTTAAACTACTAAATAATAGAAGAATTAACTAATTGCCTCAGTTATTACTATGAAGGTTAATGCCAACCAATCATATCTCAAAGGCATCAGATAGTACTGCTTAGCCAGAGGATGCATTTTCCTTTCTGATTTTCTATATTCCAGTGATTTACAAAAGTTCCTTTTTATATAGTAGTTAAAGAGTGATATTCTGTATTCTACAAGCATATATATTGCCTTCAATGGTTGTATAAGAATATTCCTATGGACTGCTAAAAATGTATTCTTGTATGCTATTTTAATGGGGTATTTGTGTGTGTGCATGGCGAACATGGCACTAAGCAATGAGTATAAGTAGCTACATATGGTAAAGAATATAGAATTATTTAGCAAGCAGTCTGAAAATTTTCATACTTTATCATCTTAAAATCATATTGCAGAAAAAAGGAATAAGCACAGGATAATGTATATGTGGATTGTGAGTGCATAAAACTTCTTATTGTTAAATGGCAGTTGCTGATTTATTATGTGCCATCTGCTGTAGGCATAATAATCACAGAATCACAGAATTGTTTATTCTGTGTAAGTTATATCTGAATTTTCTTTAAAAATATATGTCATAGTGAATGTCCATGTAGAAGTTCAAATGAGTTTTAACTATTCTAAATTGCATAATAATATGTTTATGTATCTTTAGTTATTCAGTAATATCTTTACTAAGTTTAAACATATAGGTCTCCAATCTGCAAAAATGTCACAGGGCTCCATGTAGGAATATGCTTCTGAAAATGCTCATAAATATCTTTACAGTGTAAATTGAATGTATTAAAGGAGTTTGATTTGAAGGCAAACCTGAACATATTTTTCCTTTTTTAACAAATAAATAAAGATGCTTGTGAAAGGGGTGGATAAGTAATTCTAGAGACTGGTTCTCTGCTGTGTTATACAGTAAGGAAAACACAGAAAATTACAGGTAATATCAAAGGTAAAGTGCTTACAAAATTTAAAACTAATGAACCATCAAAAAGTCCTCAATGTTGTCTTCCTTTATACTGCAGATGTAATGGTTGAAACTAACTATTGTTCATGTTGTACATCTGAAATGTAGTTCTCTTCAGTTGAGAACCACTATAAATATCTTTTTTAGTAAATATATAGAAATATGTAAATTTTTAGGAAATCAGCCATCTAACTTTTTTATAAGAATCTACAGGATGACATATTTTGTTCCTATTTTTTTATTTCACTGTGTTCACTAAGAAAGCTACATGCGTTAAATAACTAGAAGATGCAGAGTTCACAAAACACTGATCCAGAAACTCATTCTTTTTGCACATTTTTGCTGTTGTTTGACTCTATTAGAAATCAGAGAATGAAAAAAGTGTTACAAAATCGAGACCTGAAAATAGATATTGCATTTATGAAGCAAAATTCCCCGAACTATCATAGCAGCGTAGGTACAGGTCCAGATCAAATTTAAAACAAATTTAATGAGCCATATTTTCCACAGAAAATCTTGGTGCAATAAATTGTTATTTAATTTACATTAGTGCACTAGGTTGCAAACACATTTCTAAAATTTGCCCTTTATTTTAAAAAGTTTGGCTGTCACAGAAAAAAAGTTACAGTTAGACTATATACTCTGGAACAAGATGAACACCTGAAAAATAAATATGGGCCATAATTACAAAAGGATTTTCAGACTCATGTCCATTTACTGAGAATAAATACTTCCATGGAACTATAGAACAGCCACAGTGGCGATAATCTAATTATTATCAAACTTCAGTAGAACTTTTTGACTGTCAAGAAGACCGGAATATAATCTTTCACAACACACAACTAAGAGATATCTTCTTTGGAGGGTAAGCAGTTAGAGTGAACTATTGTATTAACAGCAAAATAGACAGAAAAACTATTCTTGGAAACCACAGATACAGGAAATCAGAGGAGTCAGAACACCAGTAAAAGTGACCAATTTCTATTACCAGAAGTGAGCACTCAGAGAATTTCAAGGCCCCAAACAGCCAGACTATCAGGAAACAACAGATGCAAGCAGACTCAAAAGCTATTCTCTGCATTCTGTGGATCACAAAATTCACTTCCCACTCCAATTTTGTTGAACACTAAAAGCAGGAAAGGAAAGCAAAGCATATGTACAGTAACTTAAATCAAAAATTGGAAGAAAAAAGTGAGTCAAGCGCTTGAGTAAAACATATCTCTATTCTTATTTGAGACATACTTTATACAATCTCTGACACAAATATTCTTTGATCTTTTGTCCATCCAAACTCATTCATTTCAACAGGATTGATTTCCTGTAATACCATAACATACTTGCGGAATGAAATTATGTAGGAGATTTGAATCAGACTGAATGAGAGTATACAAATGTAATTTTAAGTACATCTTTCCACATGGAAATTTCTCCATTTAATTGGAATTGCTTATGTTATAGTGAAAAAAAAAAAATCACTGATGTTGAGTACTTAGTAGTCCTAAACAGGTATCAGTTTTAATCATATCTCTTCTTCACCAACCTTAACTTGTGAAAATGATCATTTTGATGTTGTTACCAGAGGAAGTGGTTTTGTTCATTTGTTTTACCAGGTCTTATTTACACTGAGGAAAATATTATTCCATTTGTGAATTGCTTTGCAAATATACATGTGCATTCATATAAACAAAGTGACAGTTGTTCTTGATCATTTACCAATTTGCAAAACATTCCTTTACTCACCAAATTGTATCTCACAGCTGAATGAAATATTGCAAAATATTTTTTCAGATTTGACCTTCATGAATGAAGGGCTTTTTACATGATTTGTTAACTACTATAGATTAAAAAAGAGAGAAAATATTTAAAAAAAATCTTTTTTTTCCTTCCCTATCTTTACCTCATGACATGTCACTAAAACTAACAGTCCCTAGGGACCCAGGATCTAAGGCAAATACTTTTCTTAAATTGCCACAAGGAACTCAAACATTCCCAGGTCATGAGAATGCAGTACACAGTGTCAAAGATATTTATTTTAAAAGCGATTTCAAAAATGCTGAGAAATGGACTAGTCTGAGACAATAGGCAGGCAAAAATAATACTTTACCTATTGCACTGGTACAATACAAATTCAGTGTTAACCCCAACAGAGATCTGTCTTATAACATTTATAATATTTATGTGGATTTGGGGGGTCAAAGACTTGTTCTGCAAAGATCAAAGGCTTATCTCCCACTAATTTTAGTTAAATCAGTTGTCTCAGCTTGCCACACCTGACAAATTCATTATATGAACAAGTAATATTCACAGGTTAAAGACTGAAAATAAATGTAATATGCAAATTGATTGTAGGTATTGTCTTACCGAGAGTAATCATCCTTTCACAACAACAGACACATCATGAGGGACACAGGAACAGAATTTGATTATTCTTTCACTTTCAAAGTGGTGTGCCTTTTAAAATTGTATACAGTATCAGTCCTGGGTCAGAGAGTTTAAGTAATATATTTTTAAAACAATTAAGGTTGGTAAGGAACAAAACCAGGACACAAAAATCAAGTATTTTTCTACTTGACCATATTGACAAGATACGTCCTTATAAAGAATAAGAACTGATAATAATATTCCACATGTGTGGAATAAAGAGATTTTACTACATGATTTATTGTGCTCTGGAAAGGTAATGATTTTTGGTTTATAGTTTGGAAAGTTAGGAACAGAAACAATTTCCATATTGTTCCAAATGCATTGTCTGTGAAAGGCTCAGGGAAGAAAGAAAAGTAGACCAATGAGGGAGGCGTAACTTTGTGATTTGGCAACTCTGTGCCATCACAATAGTTCCAAACGTTTCACTTATTTACAAGTGTTATTTAAAATGCAAATCTTGGAAATTATTTTATCAAGAATAATGTAGATTTTCAGCTGACTTTGAAATACAAGATGTGCACAGGTAAATTTGAATTTTATCTGCATTCTTGTATTTGACAAAAGAACACAATAAAACAAAGTAATGGCTTTATTTCACTAACAAGGCCTGTGTCTATTACAGTGTGCACCTTTGTGCATGTGTCATATTTTACTGCTAATGCTATACTGTTTTAAGTGCCGAGTCACTATAACTTAAGAGCTTCATCTCACACTTCATTAATAGCTCTGCAGTCCTATAAAATGAAATAATAAAAGAAATGTACAGAATCAAACCTGCGTAATACATTTACATTCATTTTTGCTGGAAAGTGTTCGTATTCAAGAGAGCCTTTTTACTTTAGGAGAAGGTAGTCATAGTGCCTTGCTATGGAAACTTTTGCATCTTCAGCTTTTTGTCCTACTGGATTTTGTCACCATTTACATTGCATTTTCTGTGGCTTGGAATTTCAAAAGCATGCCTTGTTTTTACCTTTATGTCTTTTTTTCACTCCGTTAATATTAATACATTTCTTTTAAAATAATGATTTTCTCACTTTATAACATTTGATATTTTTGCACACAAATAAATTCAAAGCAGAAAAAGCATACATGTTTTTAATTTTCCTAAGATCTTTTAAATTGTTATGCAGCTTGTTTTCAATATAAGAACAAAAATTATTAAATGTTGTTATTATTCTGCTATCAAAAAAATACAAAGAAGTAATATTTTTCCATTTTACTTACTTAAGGACTGAAATCTCTAACCAGCAAGTTTTGTTCTACCCTTAGGCTTGCAATAAATATAAATAACTGTCATAAAATGTGCCAAAAAGTGCTGAAGGAATTCTCATTGCAAAACTAAGGATTATTTACTGTCCTGTTGTGCCCATTGCTTCACATACCACGCAAACTCTCATGTTCACACTACGCGACCATGTGCACACACATATCTGTAAATATTTTCAGCTGCTCTATAAAGCATCTTTGGTTACTGTAGATGACAGGGCATGTACAAAATTCAGATTCTTCTTGTAATACAATTATATTTAAGTGACCTAAAGTCCTGAAGGAGAAAATAAAAGGAAGGGGAGAGACAAAGTGATGGTTATAGAACATGTTCTAACCTGTTGAAATGAAACAAGACTCGACTCTATCGCTTTAGTCAGTGCAGGTGGACAAGTGTTCAAACATAGATATTTTCTTACTACCAGTCAGAAAATGCCAATGTGCAAGACTGAACAGTGACTTAACATCAACTTTCTTGTGAAAATTAAGAAATCCGTGATGGAACTTTTTCACTTATTGACTGAGGCTTATGGGGAAGAGCAAGTTGGTGCTGAAAGAAAGCTGGTTTTGGTTGGTAGAAGATATGAAAGCAAAAAGAATGGAAATTCCCAACAGTCTTTCAGAAAATAATTACTGTAATTTATTTGAATAATTTGCAACATTGTATGCAGCTGTTTGCCTACTCAGAAGGGAACTATTTTAAAAGAGATCATAGTTGATGTTCTTAATTTGTTAAATAAAAAGAGTTACAGGCATAGTATATGAAGATATTGCTGCATACATAGTTTTGCTTAAAATATTGTTCTAATAGGTAAAGGTATATGTGTAAATAGAATATAAATCACCAGATAAATATCTATTACACATGTAAAAGCTATTATATCAAAACTAGTTGAAAATTAGAATTAAATTCTGCACTATATTTATTACTGAAGTAGGTAAAAAATACTTCAGAGTCCATCAAGATTCTACTAGCTTTCCAACTTCTGGAGTGCTGTGCAATGGTATGTGTAAATAACTGAAGCAGTTCATCTAGCAGAAACACTATATCTTGGCTTATGTTGGCCTCTATCTCACATAAATATTCCTGCCAAAATATAAAAAGGGAAGTCTGAAATATTACAAGAAGTTTATTGGTACCCTTCTGACACAAACTCACATTCTGTTAATGTCGTTAGCCCTACTTTACATAAAACGCAATGAATCATCTCAAACCTTCAGTTCTAACTAATCTTGCTTTAAATTCATCTTGTTGGACAGGACTTTGCATGGCCTAATCTAGCTGAAGATGTCCCTGCTTGTTGCAGGGGGCAAGTGGGGTAGACTAGATGACCTTAAGGGTCCCTTCCAACCCGAAGTACTTTATGATTCTATGATTCTATAAACAAGGAACAGTCTGAAGAACCAGGAACCAGTATGAGCAGAACTTTTGGGATGGCAACAGAATGAAGAAGCAGCGAAAACCAAATCTTTGGTAGTAGTATCTTCAAAAGCTAGCTGCCTGCTAAGTCAATTCCTTTCCATAGCTATTAGTCTTTCCCAATGCCACAGCTTTGATTTTGGTACTTGAGATAGCACAGTGTCAAGTACTGAGCTGGTTTTGAGCAAGCTATGTCATGTGCTGTGTTTAGAGCTGCCCTGATCTACTTATGTAATGGCAAGATCCATGGTTGTGTTAGCCAAACAGTTACCCCTGAAACCATGTAAGTATTCCTTCTCCTCTTGCTAAATATCACTTTCACATTCACCTTTAACTTATTCATGTCCCAATAGACTCTTTTGTTTGATCTTCCGTGTTTAGCTGGATTTTCTCTTTTTATCTGAATGAAATAAACTGCTAATCACTGCCAAAAATGCTCTAAACATAGCATTGTGATTGGATGAAAGTATCAGAAAAAATATTTTTCCTATGTAATTTGAGAAATTTTGAAATCTCTTAGACTTGGCTTAACTTTTGACTGTGAGGTGGTATTCTTCTGCGGAGCTGATTCAGCACCAAAGTGGCTCTGCGAATGTTGACACTCAGAAGATTAGGTGTCAAGATTTATGTAATTGTGGGTTTGAGTAGCAACTGAAAAGCAACCCTGGAGACTTTGGATAAGTAAAGAAAGAGGTGCATGCATCTTTCGAGACCCAGATCAGAGAGTTTAAAACACTAAGCTGAGAAAGTACTTTAAAAACAAGGGATTTACAAACCTGAAACTTGTAATAATGGAATTAGACCATCTATGGGCCAGCCCAAGAGAAAGAATTGAACAGATTAGAAAGTGTAAAGTTATAGTAAATAAGATTTTTCTATTAGCAGAACAAAATTCTACCAATATTAGAAGAAATTGGTCAGGAAATAAGATTTATTACTTCTTAATTAATAAATAATTTTTTATTCTTAAATGCCTAAATTTTTTAAAGTTCAGTGAAACAATATACTTTTATAGTCTGACTTTTACTTTCCTAATAAATTTCTAGATACAAAATCATATTTGAAAGTAAAATATAAAATGTTCTCTTTTTAAATTTGAAATATTTCAACTTTTTACCTCTTAATTTCATTGTTTTCTAATCAATCAAAGGCAGAAAATTTCAAAGAAAATTTTTATTTCTGCAATAAGATTTTACAACATATGTATCAAGTCTATTTATTCAGAATAGATTTTTAAAGTACTTGGGAAATTGTTAGAAAGCAGAAAACAGGTGGTATTACTCTGTACCCATGAATAGTTTTTCATAAAATTATAACATTTTATATTAATAATGATATTGTATTGCTCAGAATATTAAGATGAGAAGAAATTCTGTGAACATAAATCTAACAAGCTCATTTTAGAGCTCTGAAATCATTACCTTTATTGCTGCCTGTTGCAATGAAAGCCAGAAGTGACATTTTTCTTCCATCACTTCCAGGCTTGGCTTCAGGTTTTAAACTAATAGCATTCTACGTATTCTGGAACTAGAAAAGATTAATGCATACAAAATGGAATACTTTTAGGGTAGACATTCTGTGTTTAGGTATAAAAAATGCAGTACTTAATATTACTGTTTTCATCACAGAGCAGTATGTGAAATCTGGGACATCACATTCTTGTATTGCATTATTTACACAATTTCATATATGGTAATGACCAGTGGAAATTAATGGGATTTTTTTAAGTGATGTGAGATCACCCTCCACAGGAAATACTGTAGAATGCATAATTCCTTAATATCCTGCAAGTGACAGTAATATCCCTTTTTACAAATATACTTTTCCAAATATTGCACAGCATTCTTCACCTCTGATACATGCTGTTCAGGCACTCCATGTTTACCAATACTGTGAAATCAAACAATCCTTTCAAAAAAATGACATATACTTAGCCTTTCTATTCCCAAATCTCTCCAAAGACATGCTTTTAAAAACAGAGTTTTCTGACATAGGATTTTTCCATATCTTGCAATTTTTTCAAGGTCATTTCTCATAGCCACCATCAACTCTCCCTCCCCTGATTTGTCTTGTAGAGGATGAACTTGTTTGGAATCAATTACTGCTCTATTCCATTTTCTTTTCTTTCTTTAATACATATCTACACTTTTGCCTTTGAATTATTTCACTTTAAAGTGCAATAATGTATATTTTGTAAATTCATAACTGAGAGATGCATAATATTATGTCTTTTCTCTCATGTAAGCCTAAGTAGAAGGTAATTGAAAAACACGTATAACTATTTCTAAACATAAGCCCCAAGGATGAGTAATCTATGTTTGTGTTAATGTCTTAAAAAAAAATCTTTATTCTGGGTTGTACTGCAGTTGCTTATCCTCCCCTATCCCAGGAGTTTGGTCTCCCTATGGAAATACATATATATATACATAAATATATATGACACAGA